>OY978461.1:10948060-12198060 GCA_963854805.1 Plagodis dolabraria
TGCGAAGCCGGAACGGGTCGCTAGTATTATACATAATGAAAATAAATTGTATGAAGACTTTATGTTTTACATAATGAAAATACCTATATTATTGCAATAGTTCTAAGTACATGATAGAATAAGTTGGGATCTCACAAAGCCTGTAATTAAACGAAAGATATTTCCTCAGATGAACTTCAGACTATGAAGCTAAAATGTTGCACAGGGGTTCCTCGCGCACAAGTCAACTATATATACCCACTTTCATGCACAAATCTACAAAGTCCACCTAACTATTAAAATTACTCAGACAAAAGCTTCATAATCTTGATAAATATAACAGGCTCTATAATATACCACTTATTGAAGGGTCTGAATTTGTCATGGAGCATTAAGTAGACGTACGGAATGTTTTTTTTTGTATGAAGACTCTCTTATGGAAAATATCTGAAGCAATGACGGCCACGCAGTGGGCACTTGGTTCTAATTCTACCACGGCATTGATTACCTATTGAATTTTGAAACTTTTTTGACATCGAACAGTTTCCAAATGCTTGCATCACCCTTTCTTTAAAAAATCTATTAACAGAATCTAAAGGTATATTCCTATAGATATTTGAAAGTCAGATTATATTTCTAAATATTATGATTACAAGCACAACCACGTGCCAAGCGAAAATCATATTAAACAAATTATTTAATTTGTAAAATATGATGATAGTAATGTTTTCCCGCCCGTGGTAAAACATTTTGTACTCCATTAATTTGTAAAATAGATTATATTCTACAGTTTAGGCCGTTACCCTTACAACTTCCTTTTCCTTCATCAACACTTACCTAAAAACTTACTAAAAAAACAATGCTCAATTTATATATAAAAAAATATCAGAACAGTTGCAGTAATATCAATTCAATTCAAATCATTTATTGCGAATAAAGGTGATACAGAGATTATTATTAAATTAATTAATTATTATTACATTTTGAGTTATACTTTATTATCAAACATGATAAGAGCACATCAAATACCTGTATCCCGTAATTAAATGATTTATTAAAAAGAATTAAAGGTCAAGCGCCTGCCTTTCAATTGCACCACTAACTTAGTCTAGCGAAAACATATCATATTTAAAAACATTTATTAAGTTTCATGGTGATACAATAATTCGAAGTGAAAGAAAATCAGTTCTCAAGATTAATAATCAGAGATTAAATTAAATTATTTTATTAAGATTTAAACGATTTCACAAACATTTACATTAATCTCAGAAGAGAAGCAGTGATAGCTCAGTGGCTTTGGGTATGGACTGCCGCGCAGCAGGTCCATGGTTCGAATCTCGCCGCGGGCTTGAACTTCACAGCATGGTGGAAGGGCATTTTTGCGAATGCCCGCCTGGCTAGCGACCACCCTCAAGTAGAAAATCTGTCGCCAAGCACCTAACGGTGTGTTCCGGCAGCTGTCCTTGAGAGCCAGTCATTCTAGGTTAAGCCTGTTGAGATTGTGCTCAAAGGCTTACCTATCAGTAATAAAAAAAAACTCACATTCATTACATCAAAAAAGTAATAAGTACAATTAAAACAGAAGTCATTAAATTGATTAAGAAGTCAATGGAAAATAAAAATTCACACGGAAAATCGAATTTCACAAGATCACAAACATAGATGGAACCAACAAAAATATACACATATTGAAATATAATAATAGTAGGTTAACTTACTCATTCATGACGTTGTTGTTCAAATCCTAGAAATACAATCTAAACAATTCTACTGAAAACAGATTTAAAATACCAAGGCATTCAAAATCAAGACAACAAAGCCTGTCAAACTCAAACAAACCATCCCCAATGTCATTATCATTTCATCCCCACCCCATATTTCAGGGGGTTGGTTACGCCGTAAAGCTGTTTGCGAGTGCCGACCTCTTAATTACCAACTTCCTTAGGAGTTAGTTGTCTTAAATGGTTTGCGTCTTGGATTTGAGTTTGGAGTGACTTTTTAGTGTTAATTTGATGTGTACTCAGAGTACAATTTATAAATTGCGCCAAAGGAAAGTTGAGCACAAATGTGGTCTCAACATAGTTGCTATAGTTCATTAGTTTTTTTTTAATATCTTGCTTTGTTTTCGTTCAAATTTTGTGTGTTCGGTGAAATATAACTGGATGTATTTTCCTAACAACAAATTAAGCCTTTCGAAAATTGTTCACAGATCTTGTTAAATTGTGACTTCGGCTGCAAGCCGTGAATTGTCGTAAAATTTGAACCTATCTATATAGAGTTGTAGTTTTATGTTTACTTACTTGTTTTTTTACTAACAATATGCCTGTATCTACAAAATACTACGACTATATACAACACTACAGCTACTAGGATGAAAGCATTATACGTAGACTTGTAGTTTTAGCTTTAAGTTGTTTTTTCTCCTGGCGATATACCTACCTTTATTTTCAAAATACTCCGCCCTTACCTGCTACTACAGTGACAGCATTAGACAACTTTGATGCGTGTATCGAAGATTTTAAGCGCTTAATTTACTATCATAGGAAAGATCTACAAATGGTTGAATAATTGATAAAAATAGAATAATTTGTTCCCTTTTCAGTTAATGTACCACATTGTACTTTTTTAATTTTTTATAAAACAAAGTGATTTCCCGCTTTTGTCTGTCCCTATGTATGCTTAGATTTTTAAAACTACGCAACGGATTTTGATGCATTTTGTTATTAGATAGAGTAATTCAAGTGAAAAGTTTATATGTATAATACATGCATAATATAATAAATCAAATCAAATCTAAATCAAAATGTAATAAAGAAACACTGATAATTTTAGAGGTTTCTGATGTGATGTCGTAAATAAACACTTGTTTGCGCTTATATTGCAAACGCTGGTTGAACCCTTGGAGATGGATCCAAATAATATGCTATAGTATTGTACACCTTGAAAAGGCTGAAAAATCTCTTAGGAATAACCCACAAAAACCATTTTTATCCTTCACTTTTTACGGTAAATAATCCTTATCCAATAATAACAAATACCTTTAAAAGTATCTTAAAAAAACATTTAATAATATTTAATAAAACACTTAAAAAAGTATAAAATTATATATCCAGTGACAATTCCGCCTTATTTTCCTGTTATCTACGTGACGTCACAAACATCACGCAGCCTAACCGGAAGAATATCCGACTAGTTTCGCTTCTAAACGAAGCATCTTCAGGAGATATTGACTCACCGAGCGCACGATCCAGACATGTCTATTATAAAATTTGGATTTCCGCAAAGTAACGCCTGAATCTATTCAATCCTTATCCAATTAAGTACCTTAAACACATTATGCATTTCATATAGATCAATATTTTTGGCCCCTTACAATATGTTACTTAAATTAATATTTTCAAATATATTATCTACAGATTATTTAGTATCAGCATTGCATCTGTGCGAAGCCGGAGCGGGTCGCTAGTATTATACATAATGAAAATAAATTCTGAGCTCTATCTCTTGTATAAAAATTAATCAAATTAGCTTTAAAAAAAATCTGTAAAGCAGGCATATTAATCTTGTTGTCACTTAATGTACTAGAATATCGATAATTTATCATAATTATGGAATAAAAATTAAAGACCTTGCGCCAATTTCCACGAATTATATAAGCATTTTAACACGATTTATTGCGTTAAATAAAGTGTAATTCAAAACAGATATTATATCAGAAGAAAGAGCATTCTTCAAATAATCTAATCTCAATTAACTGTGATGCTAACTCTGTTTTCTTGGTCAGGAAAGAATATTTAACATAACTCTAAATTATCATTGTTTACTCATGCCAATTACACAATTTTTTATATCACAACTTATATTTATTTATTAATGAGTGCAAATATTAAAAATTAGACTACTCACTGTCACGCTATTCCGTCGTCACATCTTTCGCTTGTGTAAGCGATGCGCTTGCATTTACCTAATCGTCAGTAGCGTGATTTTGTGATATGGCTCTTAATATTTCTAACAGTTTTGGAATTGTAATTATGTACCAATTTTCTGAACAGGCTTTTCACACTAAAGGACTGTATGGGATTTTAGTAACGAGAAAAATTAATTTAATTGGTCCTAAAGTGTTGTTTAATTAGTAGTGGTAATGAAGATATAATTTAATAATAATATTACACTAGTGTCGGGATCTTAAGAAAAACTGCGTTATTTTCTCTGAAGCTTTGTAAAACACTTTGTTGTAGGGTGATGATAAGATTTTAAGCGCTTAATTTACTATCATAGGAAAGATCTACAAATGGTTGAATAATTGATAAAAATATAATAATTTGTTCCCTTTTCAGTTAATGTACCACATTGTACTTTTTTAATTTTTTATAAAACAAAGTGATTTCCTGCTTTTGTCTGTCCCTATGTATGCTTAGATTTTTAAAACTACGCAACGGATTTTGATGCATTTTGTTATTAGATAGAGTAATTCAAGTGAAAAGTTTATATGTATAATACATGCATAATATAATAAATCAAATCAAATCTAAATCAAAATGTAATAAAGAAACACTGATAATTTTAGAGGTTTCTGATGTGATGTCGTAAATAAACACTTGTTTGCGCTTATATTGCAAACGCTGGTTGAACCCTTGGAGATGGATCCAAATAATATGCTATAGTATTGTACACCTTGAAAAGGCTGAAAAATCTCTTAGGAATAACCCACAAAAACCATTTTTATCCTTCACTTTTTACGGTAAATAATCCTTATCCAATAATAACAAATACCTTTAAAAGTATCTTAAAAAAACATTTAATAATATTTAATAAAACACTTAAAAAAGTATAAAATTATATATCCAGTGACAATTCCGCCTTATTTTCCTGTTATCTACGTGACGTCACAAACATCACGCAGCCTAACCGGAAGAATATCCGACTAGTTTCGCTTCTAAACGAAGCATCTTCAGGAGATATTGACTCACCGAGCGCACGATCCAGACATGTCTATTATAAAATTTGGATTTCCGCAAAGTAACGCCTGAATCTATTCAATCCTTATCCAATTAAGTACCTTAAACACATTATGCATTTCATATAGATCAATATTTTTGGCCCCTTACAATATGTTACTTAAATTAATATTTTCAAATATATTATCTACAGATTATTTAGTATCAGCATTGCATCTGTGCGAAGCCGGAGCGGGTCGCTAGTATTATACATAATGAAAATAAATTCTGAGCTCTATCTCTTGTATAAAAATTAATCAAATTAGCTTTAAAAAAAATCTGTAAAGCAGGCATATTAATCTTGTTGTCACTTAATGTACTAGAATATCGATAATTTATCATAATTATGGAATAAAAATTAAAGACCTTGCGCCAATTTCCACGAATTATATAAGCATTTTAACACGATTTATTGCGTTAAATAAAGTGTAATTCAAAACAGATATTATATCAGAAGAAAGAGCATTCTTCAAATAATCTAATCTCAATTAACTGTGATGCTAACTCTGTTTTCTTGGTCAGGAAAGAATATTTAACATAACTCTAAATTATCATTGTTTACTCATGCCAATTACACAATTTTTTATATCACAACTTATATTTATTTATTAATGAGTGCAAATATTAAAAATTAGACTACTCACTGTCACGCTATTCCGTCGTCACATCTTTCGCTTGTGTAAGCGATGCGCTTGCATTTACCTAATCGTCAGTAGCGTGATTTTGTGATATGGCTCTTAATATTTCTAACAGTTTTGGAATTGTAATTATGTACCAATTTTCTGAACAGGCTTTTCACACTAAAGGACTGTATGGGATTTTAGTAACGAGAAAAATTAATTTAATTGGTCCTAAAGTGTTGTTTAATTAGTAGTGGTAATGAAGATATAATTTAATAATAATATTACACTAGTGTCGGGATCTTAAGAAAAACTGCGTTATTTTCTCTGAAGCTTTGTAAAACACTTTGTTGTAGGGTGATGATAAGATTTTAAGCGCTTAATTTACTATCATAGGAAAGATCTACAAATGGTTGAATAATTGATAAAAATATAATAATTTGTTCCCTTTTCAGTTAATGTACCACATTGTACTTTTTTAATTTTTTATAAAACAAAGTGATTTCCTGCTTTTGTCTGTCCCTATGTATGCTTAGATTTTTAAAACTACGCAACGGATTTTGATGCATTTTGTTATTAGATAGAGTAATTCAAGTGAAAAGTTTATATGTATAATACATGCATAATATAATAAATCAAATCAAATCTAAATCAAAATGTAATAAAGAAACACTGATAATTTTAGAGGTTTCTGATGTGATGTCGTAAATAAACACTTGTTTGCGCTTATATTGCAAACGCTGGTTGAACCCTTGGAGATGGATCCAAATAATATGCTATAGTATTGTACACCTTGAAAAGGCTGAAAAATCTCTTAGGAATAACCCACAAAAACCATTTTTATCCTTCACTTTTTACGGTAAATAATCCTTATCCAATAATAACAAATACCTTTAAAAGTATCTTAAAAAAACATTTAATAATATTTAATAAAACACTTAAAAAAGTATAAAATTATATATCCAGTGACAATTCCGCCTTATTTTCCTGTTATCTACGTGACGTCACAAACATCACGCAGCCTAACCGGAAGAATATCCGACTAGTTTCGCTTCTAAACGAAGCATCTTCAGGAGATATTGACTCACCGAGCGCACGATCCAGACATGTCTATTATAAAATTTGGATTTCCGCAAAGTAACGCCTGAATCTATTCAATCCTTATCCAATTAAGTACCTTAAACACATTATGCATTTCATATAGATCAATATTTTTGGCCCCTTACAATATGTTACTTAAATTAATATTTTCAAATATATTATCTACAGATTATTTAGTATCAGCATTGCATCTGTGCGAAGCCGGAGCGGGTCGCTAGTATTATACATAATGAAAATAAATTCTGAGCTCTATCTCTTGTATAAAAATTAATCAAATTAGCTTTAAAAAAAATCTGTAAAGCAGGCATATTAATCTTGTTGTCACTTAATGTACTAGAATATCGATAATTTATCATAATTATGGAATAAAAATTAAAGACCTTGCGCCAATTTCCACGAATTATATAAGCATTTTAACACGATTTATTGCGTTAAATAAAGTGTAATTCAAAACAGATATTATATCAGAAGAAAGAGCATTCTTCAAATAATCTAATCTCAATTAACTGTGATGCTAACTCTGTTTTCTTGGTCAGGAAAGAATATTTAACATAACTCTAAATTATCATTGTTTACTCATGCCAATTACACAATTTTTTATATCACAACTTTTTTTATTTATTAATGAGTGCAAATATTAAAAATTAGACTACTCACTGTCACGCTATTCCGTCGTCACATCTTTCGCTTGTGTAAGCGATGCGCTTGCATTTACCTAATCGTCAGTAGCGTGATTTTGTGATATGGCTCTTAATATTTCTAACAGTTTTGGAATTGTAATTATGTACCAATTTTCTGAACAGGCTTTTCACACTAAAGGACTGTATGGGATTTTAGTAACGAGAAAAATTAATTTAATTGGTCCTAAAGTGTTGTTTAATTAGTAGTGGTAATGAAGATATAATTTAATAATAATATTACACTAGTGTCGGGATCTTAAGAAAAACTGCGTTATTTTCTCTGAAGCTTTGTAAAACACTTTGTTGTAGGGTGATGATAAGAAATTTTGTCATAAATAGATCTAGTTACATGTAAAAACTATTGTATCAATGGTTTTCTGACTGAAAGTAATATTTTCCGTTCGATATACCTATTGACTAGTTTTTCTTTCAACAAGCGTAGCGCGTTGATTGCATTCTGTGCGTGAATATTGGTTACAACGCACTCGATTGCATTCTTTACTAGTATGTGCTGTCATAGTCCTTGCGGAAAGCAGTTCTTCATAGGTTGTGTCATCCAAAACAATGTTGATATTAGTCTTTTATTGCATGATGTTTCTTAAAGTCCACAACCTTGCGATTTACACGATATTTTTTGCCTCAAACAGTATGGAACCAGCTGCCGTGTGAAGTATTTTAAACCAATTCAACTTAGGAGCCTTCAAGAAGAGAGCGTATTCCCTCCTCAAAGGCCGGCAACTCGAGACATCTGGTATTGCGGATGTTGGTAGCCTACAGTGATCACTTAACTAGGTGATTTTTTTGCCATGGAGTCGTTCGCTATCCTATTCCATAAAAAAATTACAAGGCAATGTTGACATGAAAGCTGTGTGGAGAAATACATCGTTTGCTGATACACTAGAATCTGTCAATGTACCTAATTTCTTCGGTAAGTCTTTTAAATGAGTTTCCCGAAAAAATATTGTTTAAATAAAGTACCTATACTTCTAACATTGTACATTTTCCATTAACGCCTGCTACGCGTATAGGGTTACAAAATTACAACGAAATGTTTTTTTTTTTTTCGAGTGGGATTCTAACCCACGACCATCCGTCTCTCTAGCCGGGACATTCTCTATCAATTAATCTATCGTAGTGAGTGAGTCACATTATAATGTTTATCTAACCATCTTAGAGGGACGGTGGGACATAATATGCAGTCAAACTGAATTTAACTTTGTTGTATTAAAAAACGTGAATATATATATATTTTTTTTTACAATTTAGGGATTCTTACAGCTAGATATATGCTTAAAACTTCATGTAGGTGCTGAAGGCCATTTAAAAGATTCCACTAATAAATTAAGATAATTATTTTAATCGAGTAGACTAAAACACTGAAAAAAAACAAGTTAGTAATACAACACTTGCACAAGAAATACAAGAATAGAACTAATTGAAAAATGCATTAGACAATACCTCTTAACTTTTTTCGAAGCGCTCGTAGCGAAGTTTGCTTAACCATTCTGAATCGATCAGCAAAGTTAGACAACGTCCGCCGCGGTCATGAGTTGGATGGGTGGCCGCTGGTGACATTACTACTGAGCGCTTCCGTGCTTCGGAGGCACGGCCCCGGTTGTTGTCGTTACAGCATGGTGGTAGGGCACTTTGCGAATGCCCACCTGGCTAGCTACCACCCTCAAGTTAAAAATCTGCCGCCAAGCACCTAACGGTGTGTTCCGGCAGCTGTCCTTGAGAGCCAGTAATTCTAGGTTAGCCTGAACAACATCTTCGACCACATCATCACTTACCATCAGGTGAGATAGAGGTCAAAGGCTAACCTATAAAGCATAAAAAAAACAAAAAAAACTTGCGTAACAGACGTATTGAAAATATCAAGGTCATGCCGAGATGCTACGTCATTGAAACAACGACTTGCTCTTATCAATGTATATATCAAATAGATGTTTCTCCGGAAATTAGAGTTATATATTGGGGTGTATAACACGGTCTCCTAGTAGGATCAGCTGTCACATTCAGCCCCAACAAGGTAAGCAACTCAGGACAGTCAACTGTACCGTTCGCTATTTTATTTAAGTATGCTACATCAGCAATTTGTCGTCTTATATCTAAAGGAAGAATGTGAAATTTATCTAAAGGATTTATGACAGCGCTGGTTGTAATCTGGGAGATATCTTTTCCAAATTTTTGAAGCATATTCTAAATGACTACGTGCATAGGCGCAATGAAGGATTTTGACAGTTTTTATAGATTTAAACTCTGTCGATAAGCGCAAGGCAAACCCAAGCGCTCTCGATGCCTTGTTTATGATGTTATTGATGTGCTCATCAAAAAGTAACTTTGTAAAATAATACCTTAGTCACGAATTGAATAGACTTTTGTAAAGCAAGTTTTTTTGATATTATATATAATATATATAAAATGTAATTATATTAAATATATTGTATATTAATGGCTTAATTTCTCGAACTTAGTAATAACATGAGCAGATTAATAATTGTGAACAGTTCTTAAAACTTATTCAATGGCAGGAATAAATCATGCTCTCTTATTGACGTGGAGACAAATATTGATTTTTTGAGTATGTTTGAAGTTTTTTTTTCAACGATTTGATTCCAAATTGTTACGAGTAGATAAAAATCACTTTCTTAGATGTTTCTGATGTTTTCAAAGCCTCATTGGTTTATATTTTGTTTATACGTAGGCGCTTGACAATTTTGGAAAGTATTACATATATTATTACATTGCATATATAGTAGTATACTATCTTCGCTAAATGTGTGCATGTCCTTCAATTTATATGTTCTTTGACATGGACCCTCGAATACGTAAATATAGTCGTATATAAGTCTAGTCAATATTTTTTGAACTATCATTAAGTCACACAAAACTTCTGTATTACTAATTTCAAGACACCCATAGCATCACATTCTCTTCATTATCCAACACAACTATTATTGAAGAACCTGTACAAAACAACGCAAAGTCACATGCTAAAGAGGTCAGGCCTGGGTGGTCTGCTAAGTAGGAAACGATGGGGTCAATTACTATTTGACAGCGTCAATTAAGCAGGTCACACGGGATCTCATTGTGTGAATTGGTAGTACGTAGATGTTCTTCATCCGACGCTTATCCCGCGCAATGTCGGGTTGGCAATATGCATTCCTTCCTCTGGGACAACACGTTGAGTACTACGATGACATATTAAGGCTACAGGCAATCTTAACTTGCCCGAGATAATGTGAATTCGACAAAAATGGAGTTCAAACTCTAGGATATGAATATCGCAGCGCCGAGTAAAATATTTATCATCTAAGAGGTAGGATCAAAACTGAAGCCTACTTATGTTTGAAAAGGCAATTCCCTAAACTGAATATTTGTTATATGGAATTATCTCCTCCATTTTACCGCTAGCTTCTCTAAAAAACGAGTTAAACATTATTAATATACTACTAATAGAACCGTAAATCTTACACCAATAGAATACCTCAAGCACTTCCTTCGAGATCTACAAATCTAGTAATGTAATAGCGAAATTCCATAGCTTGCTCTATAGTAATGCGGACTGTCAAAAGCCAATGCCGAGTACTCGGGGGTCACAGTTCACCCCTCAAGTGTCCGAGCCACTCCAACCCCCGTCTAACCCCCCTTTCTTACCACCCGAGTGACCCAACAAGATTAGGGTACTATAGGAATTCGATTCAACTGAAATCCGGAACTGAATTATGTTTAGCGGGCTACAATTCTATCACTTTCGGACTGCATAGGAGTGAAAGAGACGCAGTGAAGTTATTGTGACGGAACAAGCACGAGGCCCACCTGATATTAAGCGGATTAACCTCTGCCTATAATAACAGATGCATTTCGTCGTGTGACGAATTGCACTGCGCCCGTCACATTGTGACATACAGTTGTTAAGTCTCATTGTGCTTGTAATTTAGAGATGTTATAATCGCGATCAATTTGGGTGAAAAACAAAAAACTTTAATAACTCAATACTAGTCATTCACATCTAAAATATAACCTTTTGATAAGGTACTTCTATTCTATCTATAGTTTTAATCTTAGACACATACACCAATAATTAAGATATTTACGTTATAAGCGTAATTAAAAGTCAATTTGAAATTGTATTCTGTCGACAAATGTGAAGATAACGTATTTCGAAATTAACTTAGCTATAGAGAATATGATCAAGTTTAACCTATAATTTTCTTACTGCTATAAAATTTTGTTAAAAATCTTTTCAAATAAAGCAATTTATGACTTCTCAGCTTCATAATGTGCATAGCGGATTCTTCGTTACTGCCTAGCTGTCTACAGCCTTAGCTGGTGTTGATGGGTTATTTTTGTAGAAGAACATAGCTAAAATGTGACCTTAACTGGTTTATTGCGTCTTGGTGTATTTGAATGCAAAATAACATACTATAAAAGTCATAAACATCATTTTGATAAATTTGCATAGTGCGAGTCGTGTCCCGCCTTTTTTAAAGTCCAGTATCGCAAAAAAATCCTAAAAAATAAAATAAACTACTGTGATAACAGATTAACCTAGCAGTTCTTTATGAATGGCCTTACTATATTTTATATTCTTATATTACGTACCTAGATTTAATACAAAATTCCAGATTCATTACTAGTTTTGTTTTTGATATAGATCCAGTAATTACAAAGTCTGAAAGCGACGTACAGCTTTCATGGAGCCACAATGTCCTATTTAAATCATACAGAAACATACTAAATACGAATGTGTAGAGCCCCTATACAGTAAATAAAACAATAGCACCCAAAAATGAAGGGTAAAAATGATTTTTCGATTACTCTGTCATCAATATTTTACAGAAAATATCCAAATTTAGGTTTGTGAATATGTATTTCATTTTACGAGTTGTACCTGTGTTGTAACTGTGACAGTGCCCTGTAATGAAGAGATAGACACACCCTTCATAATCAAGAATCAAACACTTTAGAAAGAACTAAACATGGTATAGCATATTCCAGTAACAAAAACAGACTACCTACTCTAGTATTTACATTTGACTTAGTTTAGCACCCCCGTGGAGTGCCGGCTTAGAATTGCACCTCCCCATTTCTGCCCGTGTTGGTGTCGTTAATGTTGATTTAGGGAAAAATACTAGAAGGTGCCCACCTTCTTCAACAAGTATAGCACCTTCTTAAGAACTATGGCATATTTACGAGTGAGCATCTAGTAAAATATATAAGTCACCCCATACCAAGGATATATCGTTGGTACCACCCCAAGCCGGACACCCGAAGGTGTCATGGAGACTGCTTACTCGGCCGTAGCTCGAGGTGGCACAATATACCCTAATATAGCTTGTAGACCACCCTCAGCCGAGTAAGAGCTCAGAGAGCCCCAAATTAGTACTTGAGAACACGAGGCCTTCTCTTCAATCTACAATATGAGCTTTGAACCTCTGAATTTAAAGAAAAATCATGCTATTCAGGAGAGGTTTAACGAACATTAGACAAAATTTCAATAAAATTACTGAAATAATTTCATATAAGTAGTTTTTGGTGAGGATTTCTGAACGTTAAATTGGAATTGAAGCATGATTCTGAATTAAACGATGGAAAGTTGGTTTTTCGTGTTACGTATATTTAAGAAATATTTAAGATAGTTTATGAAAAATAACTCATATAATTCATATCTGCATCCATGAGTGAGATAATAGTAGAGTAACTGTATTTTGTGAGTGTTTTACATAACATCTATTCGAAGGATTAAAAAAAGAGGTTTAGCAAGTTGCTTGAAGTTTTTCGCAAGACGCTTCTCACAAACAAAAGCGGCATCATATTAGCCCCGCACAAAGCGAATGTTTATCCTAGATGAGTATGGCTTGTATACCTACCTATCTTCAAGTTTTTTTTATAGAATCGATAATTGGAAACAAAACGTGTTTTCACTGCTTGGACGGGTCAAACGCCCGATAAAGGGAAAAAGGGAAGCATAAATTAAATTGTGTAAAGTGCCTTGAAGTAGTAACATATCATTATGGATACCAGCGCAAGTCTAGACATTTAAAAAGCTATTAGAAGTATAATTACAAAACTGAGTTATTAACTATGAGTACCAAATTTTTTTTGCTTTATGTTAGTCTCTTTTGTTAGGTACATATTAGTGTAACACAGAGTAATGCCATTTAGGAAACAAAAAAACCATGTTATACAAGCTTAAAACTTTAGGCGGTAGCTAGTTAGGTATAACATACACTTTACTAAAAACCATTAAAATTATCATATCTAACAAATTTTCCCTCCATCGCTGTCAAACAAGAAACTAACCATTATTCTTAATAATAATAGATAGTAAGTGATGATGTGGTCGAAGATGTTGGTCAGGCTAATCTAGTATAACAGGCTCTCAAGGACAGCTGCTGGAACACATCGTTAGGTGCTGGGCGACAGATTAACTACTTGAGAGTGATAGCTAACCAGGTGGGCATTCTCAAAATGCCTTACCGCCATGCTGAAACACCAACAACAAACTTTCTATAACATGTTCTTATTCGTCCTTTTTGGTTTAAGAGAAGATGTACTGCACCTACCCCACACGCGTGGGATAATGTAGGAAGATGATGCTGATATTATTATGAGCAACAAAACAGTATCCAAAGCAACTTAACAATGCGACACGCTGATTACTTATTCAAAGAGACAGCCTTAACTTATCGTAGAACGTAATTTTCCTAAACTTTCATAATAACATACTACGGGTACTAGGACCCTACGAAGTTTGTTGGCTTCAATAAAACACTACATATCGATTTCTTCACCACATTTATCGTATCAATTTTCGTCGTGGCGAGCCAATTAAAGCAGCATAAACCTCTTATTAGTCACCCCGTAGTTTTACCCCCACCTCCCCCTAACTAAACCAACATGGCGTCGCGATTGTCACCTAACCTCACCATTTTTAACACTACCCCTAGGAAACACAACTCCAGCTCTTACTCCCACGGAATAAGAACACACATGAGCGAACAATTGGAGAATCAATCTTAACTAGTGTGCGATATTACCTCATTCTTCTCAGACTTCTCTCCGTTCCAAAATCAACTCTAACAGCATATACTTAAGGTTCTATTTTTTGTTGAATTTATAAATATTTGATAGGAAGTTCTGTTGTTTTAAGTTGCCGTGGAGGCGCGACATTAACGCCCGCAAGGATTGAAGAATTATGAATGAAGGGTCCCAAGTGAAGGGTTAAGTGGTGTGTTTTAAAAACGCAAGGGTGTATTATTGATGGTGAAATGGTAGGCAGGCGTTCTATTACGGTTTGGTTGGAGTTTTCCTAGGAAGCAAATTTTCAGATATTTCCATGAGCAAATGAATGCAGTATAATATTGCTTCAAAAGCATGCACTTTACATAACTGTGCATACCTGCTGAGATTGTATAGCCTTTTATTAACCGGTTTCGTATTACGTCAATGTGAAGAAGAACTTATAAATAACTGTTGATATACAGACTGTTCTTGGACAGCTGCAAGCATCTGTTTAAATCCTCGATTAAATCGAGGTACCTTGCGTCTACATTAGATAAATGTGCCTTTTACCAATAATCCCGAATAATTTAAAAACACTGCAAAGGCATACGAGACAAAAAATACATAGGTTCAAAACCTATCATATCAACCCCCTTGTAGGTAGAATATTTATAAGAAAAATGTATATGTACAATATGATTATTTTAATTTATTATTACCAGATGCATTACCAAATGACATCAAATCATTCTATGGTAAAGTATTGACTGATTGGTTATTATGTAATTGTTTGTACCATATAAAGGATTATTTAGGTTAGCAGTAAATTATTGTAATGTAACTTTTTCTATTATTTGCACCTCTGCATGCCGGCTGATACTGACCAAATATTATTATTAATATAAGACCATATATATGTATTACTGTATTGTATTACTGTATTCTTGCAAATAAAATATTGATTCATTGAAACATTGATATGATCCCCAAGACGCCTGCCAAGCGATTATGACAAAGCACGTGATTATGGCAAAAGCCCCCCTTAATAAAGGTGGTTTTGTTAAGTAGTGGAAGATCCGGCTGATACGGTGCAGTATATACTCGTATCTCGTATACCAACCCAATTTTGTCAGATAGTTTTGTTCCCATGATGTAGGTACGTCGTAAAAGGCGAGTAAGAGAAAACATTGTAACTTATGAGCAGCGTGCCACTAATCCTATAGCTGATGTATGTAGGGTGTTGCTGCAAAGAAGGCAGAGGGCTCATTAACATTTTAACGCTTTAATTACCAAAGCAGCGAAGACGTCATGTAAAACGCACGCCCTATTGATTGGTTGATACTTAGTTAAAGTGGCATTGAAACATTATTGGTTCATATTACAATTGGTCGGTTGTCTTTCATTTATTTAACTGTATTTCTGTTCTTTTACGCTATCGTTATGGAACAAGCACGACGCCCATCTGATAATAAGCGGTAATGTCTGCCTATAACAGATACAGTTCGGCACAAGAACGAATGAACTACACTGCGTCCTGAGATACACAATAGTTAAGTATCATGTGCCTGTAATTTCACTGACAGAGACACCCTTCAAACCGACTGTTAATGTGAATATAACTTCTTGGCGAGAGAGATATCGTATTACTTTTAACCACTAGATCTTCATTTATCTGAGGCAATCATAAACCCTCAATTTTCTCAAGTTTTAGCAGACTTGTTTGGGTGTCATGTATGAGGAGGGGAGTCTATCAGCATCTACTGGTCACAATACCTTGTCAGAACCGGGGGTTGAACCCAGTACGTCGACTTTTCAAAGCGGCACTCTGACACTCACCAACGTTCTGAACAAGTATGTAAGAATTAGTTTGACTGGATCAAGATCTTGAAAGGTATTGAAAAAATTAATTGACTGGTTATTGCTGATAGAATTAAGAAGCTTTTATTTCAGAAAATCTATATGTAGGTACGCTACCCGGTTTAATACAAAGTGAAATTCATTGATGAAGCTTTGGGGTCTATGATACTCAGAGCAGAAGTTACTACGGTTTTAACAAAAGCTTAAAGATACAATGCAAGAAATTTAGGGCAACATTTTATTGTCATAATTTATTAAATCTATTTTATAATCGTATCTAGGACTTTAGTATTCCAACACTGTGCCACCTAACCAACGAGGCAAATGGAAAACAAAGTTCCCAAAACCCTTGGGTAGTAATAAAATACAGTCTACCACAAAAACGCGTGTAATCCATAATCGCCTTTTTGGCGAGTGTGGAGGTACACTCAGCAAATAAGATAAAAGTAATACACGACTCAGAACCACCTATAATAAGGCCATTGTTTTTATACAAATACAATATTGCGTTTATAAATCGGATAAGCCTGCACAAGTAACAAGGAAAGGAGTGGAGAGGAGACTTCAGTGATGTGTGGTAAAAAGTCGTTTAAATCTACAGATATCAAGTGAATATGTTATATAAAAGATTAAATTTGAAATTGAACGAATGAGATAGAACAGGAGAAATACTTAGGATTCGACTTTAAAAATCAAGATGCTGAAAGATTTACCGTACATGTAAGATATTAAAACCCAAAACAATAAATATTATTAAATATGTCTCGATCGTGCGCTCGGTAAGTCAAGACCTCCTGAAGATGCTTCGTTTAGAAGCGAAACTAGTCGGGTATTCTTCCGGTTAGGCTGCGTGATGTTTGTGGCGTCACGTAGATAACAGGAAAATTAGGCGGAATTGTCACTAGATATATAATTTTATGCTTTTTTAAGAGTTTTATTTAAATATTATTTAATATTTTTTAGGATACTTTTAAAAGTATTTGTTATTATTAAATATTATTAGCTTTAAATGAAAATATAAAGAATTAGCATACAATATTCTGGATAATTATTACTCATAATCTTCTTACCCTTATCCCATTGATAAGGAGTCAGTACACTTACTGTCTTCTCTAACAAGACAGTAAGGCTACATGACTTCAGCCTTCTTGAGAATGTTCTTATTGATACGGGTATTATCTGCAAATTTTTGATAATCGGGACGTAAAACTGTGAAGAGGCGTATTTTGCGCCACATGTTTTTTTTTTATTTTTTTTTATTTGGTTTTGTTCATTTTCCACAGACTCCGGGGTCCGTGCCATTTTTGAAGTTAACAGAGAATTTATTTAGTAATTACATAAATAGGGGGAGCATTCTTACATACTAGGGGAACACAATTTCAAGGAATTCACTATTACTAAACAGTTGCAAACAGATTTGCACTGGCATTCCGAACGGACCAGTGTCCTCAAGCAGCACTCGTTCACGAGTTGACTCGCGTGCCAGCCATCGTCCTCCTCAACCATTTTTGAGGGAAGAGGGCGACCCGACACACGATGCCACTGCTTGCCAACACATTTTCGTGAGCATGACTGTTCTGAATGCCTGCACAAATCCGCTTGCTAAAGGGGGAGAAAACTATAACTAAGTACTAAATTTAACACTACAATAAAAAGTGGACTTTGAAATTTTCTTAGTCGGCGTCTCCGACGTCCATTCCCACCAGGGCCTCTATCACCACACTGTTGCGATCTCTGATTGCCATCTTCAGGTTGTAATCGCAGATATCTTTGCGTCTTGCAGCCACCGCTCTACGAACGAACCGTCCAATAGCATCATTTGCGTCGTCAGCGTAGTACGTGAAAGTCCCGGTGTGCCTTGAGACTGCGACGACTGCATGTGGGACGCTCTCGTGCAGCTTCATTCTATCCTTGGTCTTTATTGCGATAACTGACTCGTATGTCAGTCCCTGTGCTTCGTGGATTGTGAGGATACGAGATCCCATGCCTGCTCCGTAACCCTCGTTGGTCAGGGTCTCTTTTTCTTCCTGTGTGTGAACCAGGAACAGGGTGTTTGGGATGGTTTTGGGGATTTTTGCATCCGTATATCCTTTCTGCTCTAGGCACTGGATACGGGGAGCCGAGGAATATATACCTGAGTATATTTCCCTCAGTAATAGATGTGTTACAGCATTCTGCTCATTAGGCGCATTTCCCCTTGCATCACCTTTTAGGGCATCCGACACAAGAAGATTTAGGGCAGCCCTTTTATTCCTGAACCAGAAACTGTATGGCGTAGTTCTATTAAAGGATTTAATAATATCTTTGAAAATATTTTGTAAATAAATACGACCACCGATGACTACCTACCTCCACGGAAACGAATAACACCCATGAAATTAGTTCCTTAATGATAAGTTGTAGTGTAAAAAAATATCTTACATTTAGGACTACATCGTTATAGTAAGAGGTAGTTGCATTTTATACGAAAGACTTTATTTAGTCGCTTATTTATCACTCATTCAAGATCAGGCTTTGAACTATTATCCGGAATCACTAAAAGCCTTCATGTAAAAGTAATGAGCATTAATCGAAAAATATTCCTAGAAAATAACTACTCTTTTCGTCGACGCGACGACTCCACATCTTTCTTTGTCTACACACCGCACAATAAGAAGAGTACGCGCGGCGGTATCCATGGCGCCAGTAGCTACATTTGTATTTATTTATTTATCCCGTGTCTGCACTTATCAGTATAGATTTATTCATTTTTATACTGCCTAACTTTATTACGTCCTAAAGTAGATGAGGCGCTGTCACATCTTCTGGCTTTGCAGCGTTAATTTCTCAATAAGTAAATGGAAAAAATGTTAAATGGTAATATTAGAAATTGTAAGCTTTAGTAGCATTAGAAAATAACTCTTTGTAAACGAATTTGTCCGGGAAAGTACTACAACCATACCTATTTATATCGCCAAGCAGAAGTGTTCGCATTATTGTATTCCAGTTTTAGGGGATGCCGGTAAAATTACGGGCACACGAGAATTAACAACTTAATCTCTTGATTGATGGGCGCAGTGCATTTCGTCGCCTATGACGAATGTATGTTCTCAGAGATCTTAAGGCTATATTGTCTTCGAAGCGCATTTTACAAACGTAGTTTCACCATATTTTAAATAACAAGGTTTCAAACTGTATGTGCATGTATTTTAGCTTAAGGCCATGCTTCTGGTGTATCCTAACACAAATGACCCATGTAGGAGATGCAGCAGCAGTTCTTAAACTATACAACATGCAAAGCTTCGTTCAAACTGATTATAAGCACAGACGCGAGCAAGTAGCTGCATCTATCCACCAATTCCTCGCATACAAAAACAAACTTATAATAGAAATGGTACCCTATTACAAATATAAGCCCGAATCGGTCCTTGAAAATCAACACCAAAAGTTATATTGGGACAGAACAATAAATACCGACAAGACTATACATTACAATAAACCGGATATAACTATTTAGGACAAACAGAAAAAACTGCTTTTCTAATTGATGTCGCTATTTACACACAACCTACTATAACAACCAGACCTTTCTATTGAAATTAAAACGCAATGGCAACTAAATAGCACAAGGACAATCCCTATTATAATTTCTACTACAATAATACTTCTAATAACCCAAAAGCCTACTCACGAATCTTGAGATACATCTACATATAAACTGCTTTAAAAAGCAGCCGTATTGAAAACAATATGCAGAATTGTAAGGAATTTTTTATCTCTTTAAAAGCCAAGGCTTTGGCCCATGCCAAACTTACCTCTGGAACCCAGAGAGAACACAAAAGTGTAACCAAAAATAATAATATGCTTTTATTGTGCCAAAACAGTTTCTTACGTTGATTAAACAATATTAAGGGATATTAATATAAATGTTAGTTATAAGTTAGTATAACAGAAGCAGTTACTATACACTTTTTACTAAGAACTCTTATAATCTAAATTATTTATATTCTATAACTTTGGACTCATAGTTACTAATTCACACTAGCCCCCACACTAGGATAATCTGTGTTGTGGGTGGGCTAGTTCTCTTCCAATTGTTCGTAATTTTATTTAAATTTATGATCAATAGAAAAGTATAGTAATAGATAACGGAGTGCTCTAAAAACATACTTTACAGTTTGTATTTAATGTACTGATAAAGGAATATAGTATGACGTTTACTTTCTTTAAAAAAAATACATCAAAATTTAGCATTATTTAAAATTTCCCACAGAAATATATAAATCTTAGTCATAAAATTGCAAACTGCGCAGAAAGAAATCTGCAATGTTATAAATTATAGCAAAAACATACCAAATATATCGTATCAATCCTGACCGGCGTACATAAAGGTTGTGATCCTACAGATAGAATTGTTGTTTCAGCACACCATTGACGATTTACATTACAAAAAACATACAGAGGTTGTCACTAAAACACTATGCTTATTAAAATAATAGAGGACATCTGTATTGCCCATATGTAAGATGAATTTTAAAAACCAGGATTGTGCTACATACATTTTAGATTAAGATTTCAAATGTGGGTACCTTCATAAAAAATATATATATTTGCATCCATCCGACAACTGTATTACTGCATTACGTATTTGCTTACATGCACCGTTGATAGAATAGCACACATGGAAACAGTTTGTTTATGTATGTATAGTGAGATAAGTCTAAAATGTAAGTGAGTGTAAGTTGTGTGTGTACAAGAGAAGAAACATGTTTAGGCGATATTGTTTTTAGGTATTATGATAGTAACACACATATTATGACGACACGGGGTTTTTTTTCTTATTGATTTTATACACTCGAGAGCAATGAATCCGGGTCACTTAAAGAATGTTAAAAATCTCGGAAACTAAAAATGATAGGTTAATGCAATAAATTGTATTTAATAGACAATGTAATACTCCTTAAATGAAAGTAAAAAAAATATGAGTCACCATACATTTTATTAACACAAAATTACATAAAGAAAAAAACTGCTGATCTCTCCTTAAAACAAAAATAGGAAACATGAAATTTTTGAACTTTATTACGATTTTCTTGAATTTTAATACTTCGTATTGCCTCCTCGTGCTTCCATTACTGCGTTTACGCGGTTTGGCATGCTGTACACCAAGTTCCTTATACGATTTTGGGGAATATTCTCCCATTCCTCTGTGAGAGCAATTTTGAGCTCACGAAGCGTGATTGGGGGAGGGTTTCGTTGTTTTACGCATCTGCCTAGCTCGTCCCAAGCATGCTCGATCGGGTTGATATTCGGGCTGCGCGCTGGCCACTCCATACGAGTAATGTTCATCTCTTGAAGGTAGTCATTCACAATCCTACCTGTATGAGGTCGGGCATTGTCATGCATAAATATAGCATCCTCACCTAAATTGACCATAAATGGACCAACGTGATCATTGAGGATTTCTTCCACATATCTTACGCTAGCTAAAGAGCCGTTTTCTATGATCACCAGCTCTGTGCGACTTTCAGAAGAAATTCCGGCCCACACAAGTACAGACCCACCACCGTAGGCTACTTTTGCTTCGATGCATGCTTGCTTGAATCTTTCCCCTGGTCTTCGATACACTCTGTGTCTTCCATCGTGCTTGTAGAGCATAAATTTTGATTCGTCGGAGAACATAACTTTTGACCAATCTTCAATACTCCAATTTACGTGGCTCTGGGCATATCTTAGTCTCGAAATACGATGCCCACGCTCCAGTTTAGGGCCGTTTGCAGGTCTAAGGGGTTTTAAGTTAGATTCAGCAAGCCGACGTCTTACTGTCCATGCACTTGGGTTACTTCCTCCGAGGCGTCGAAACTGATTGGTGAGTTCAGTTCCTGTGAGAAAGCGATTTCGAAGCATGGTGTTCACCAAGTATCGGTCTTCTCGTGCTGTGGTACACCTGGTTCTGCCCGTTCCTGGTCTGCGTAGGTTAGAACCAGTTTCTTTGTAACGTCGGAGAACTCTTTGTACTGTTGACAGCGACACACCGACAGTCCTGGCTGTATCGTGCTGACTCCGGCCGGTTTCCAGCATTGTAAGTATTCTGGTGCATTCTTCAGGCGTAAGCGACATAATTTCAGCTTGAATACTGAATATAGAGCACTATCAACATGGTTTATGTACCCACATAAATGACAGATTACAAACAAAAGCAAAACCAAATGCTGTAATTTCGTAGTTCCATCTTCGAAAGTGGCCCTTTTTCAAATTTGTTTTTTTTATGATATAACTTTACAATAACTAAGAAGTTTTAATACCTTCATTTAAGGAGTATTACATTGTCTATTAAATACAATTTATTGCATTAGCCTAGCATTTTTAGTTTCCGAGATTTTTAGGATTCTTTAAGTGACCCGGATTCATTGCTCTCGAGTGTAACTATGTATATTATTTTAGGAATGCAATATATAGCTTTGATAAAATAAAGAACAGATAATGAATAGATATTTTGCAGCATGTTATTTTGTGTTTTTTTCTCTCTTTTTTTTATAATACCCAGTTGATTTGAAGTTATGTATGAAGAGCCAATATAGATGTAAAAATATGAAGCATTTTTGGGACTAAATTCGTGAAATAGATCAGAAATTGCATAAATTAAAACAAAAACAACCACACATGATGCACAAAGTATCCTTGATGATGATTGCAGGACGGACAAGAGCGGGTGATCTACCAGATTTGTTTCTGTACTTGCCAAAATTCTGTAGAACAACTGTATTTAACTTTCGTATTTTCGCATTTGCGATCGCTTTAGTACTTTACGCCCACCGTGGTAACAAATTTAAATAATGCTATTAATTATCTGAAGCGCTCGTAGCGAAGTTTGCTTAGCCATTCTGAAGCGGCGGAATCAGCAAAGTTAAGCAACGTCCGCCTCGGTCAGGAGTTGGATGGGTGACCGCTGGTGACATTACTACTGAGCGTTTCCGTGCTTCGGAGGGCACGTTAAGCCGTAGGTCTCTGTTGTTGTCTTTGGATGACAGCCTTACAGCATGATGGTAGGGCATTTTGAAAATGCCCGCCTGGCTAGTTACCACTCTCCAGTATAAAATCTGTCGCTAAGCACCTAACGGTGTGTTCCGACAGCTGTCCTTGAGAGCCAGTAATTCTTGGTTAGCCTGAACAACAACTTCGAACAAATCATCACTTACCTACCATCAGGTGAGATAGTGGTCAAAGGCTAACAGCTTTATTCTTTTGAAGTCTTAAACTGTAATCAATTCTAAGCGTGTAATCTACTAAAGCATCATATCTGATTGCATCTACCTTTAGCCTACATACTACACCTCGATTTAAAACGCAGTTTCTGACGAAGCGCGATAACTGAATTGAATTCCACATAGCGAGCCACAGCGAGGTAGTATGAAAATATACAAGTAATCATTACTTGGTACGACAGGATGAAAAGATTCTTCAGAGTTGTAATCCACATGCCACAGGGTATAACCGGTGCAGTAGGTACTCCTACCACTAACTGCTCCATTACTACGACGCACACAATTAGCTACTGCTGCACGCGTGTGATAGGTTCATAATTAACAACACATACTCGAGTATATATTATTCCAAGAAATCTAAAGGTACGCTGTGACGGTACAGGCCCTTCTCTGTCCCCCCACGTTCACAAATAAATTTATTTACAAATATCAGTTCGCTGCATTTTGAATGTTTTAGAACGAAATCGTATTAACCCTTTTACTCGTGCTATCTTTCCATAAGAAAGAAAGAGAGGAGAGAAGTGTGCTGTTCTGGATGCTTCTTATGTTGCCAAACGCATGAACCGCACATAAATCGGGGACTTTTGACAATAGGAATCGGTTGAAGTATGATTATTGGAGAATTAAATGAAAAATATTGGGCAGTTTTTGTATGGGGAAAGAAAAATGGGGGATGGCAAGACGGGGGGTGGGGAGATAGGTGCAGTTTAGGCGGGATAAAGTGAGGAAATAAAAAAGATGGTGGGATTGAGGGATTAAGCCTCAGAGGTCGCTCTCGGGAGGTGCTCCGAAGACAGTCTTCGGTGATTTTCTTAAAGTTCGTGGAGTGAATTATTGGTAAAAATTTAAAGTGAATTGTGTATTGAGAAGTGTTACACCGGTTAGGGGTTAGGGAGTCTCGAGTTGGCTAAATGCTGACAAAGGACATGGGACTTAGTAATTGGCATGGCCGATGAAAAGTCTGTACGATTCCCAACACGTGGCAACACGTGGGGATTTCGGTCGATTTTTAGGTAGGGAGTAGGCACGCCCAGTGTTAAACTGGCAGGGTTAGTACCTCTAAAAAGGGAAACCCGGAGCAAAGTAGTTAGCATGGCTGACAAAATGCTTATTTATTAGTAATCCGAGTATTAAGCAATCGCAGAAGAAAGGTTACGACGTAGCGTTTTCCTCCAAGCGTTCCCGCATCCTACCCTACATTATGATTCCTCATTTTCTTAGGTATCATCGTCTTCACGTGTAGCCGTGGTCTGGGGGTGCAAGCCCCCAGATTTAGACAACGTCCCTCGGGATGTGCCCGCGCTTGGAACGAGCCGGCGGCTGTATCCTTCGGGAAACAGTTACAGTTCCCTTCAGTGTCGTATATCCTAGTGTGGCTTAGGTGCTCCTAGCAAGTGGGGTTCCCTAATAACCATAATAGGTGTTATTGCAATGAAGATATATTTTACACCATAGGTATCAAATCCTCGTTCAATATAATCCCAAGCTTCGGCCTCTTATGTATGTGAACGTATTACACACCGGCATTTAGTATACATTGGAATTTGCCTTTCCACTTTCAGCTAGCTTCTGTTAGCAGGAGTTTCCTCTTTACACCGAGGGGAGGCTGTCCTACCTACCATTGCTATGGAAAGGGGGCTACATTACACACCACATGATTAAAGTAAATGTGAGATATGGATCTCTAGCCTGATTACTACATCTAGAAGAATAGGAATTAGGTAACTAGGTACATTTGAGTAGGAAAACTACTATTTCCCAAACAATTTCCTATGTTCCCTAGAACATAGGAAATTGTTTGGGAAATAGTAGTAATAACTAGGGGGTAGACTCATGATATGATGCAATACATTTTTCTATCTAACTCATAAGATAGGTGTTCTGACAACTTCCCGGATTACAGGAGGTAGGCTAGCATCCTTGGGTTCGCTGAATTGTTAAAATATGGAATATTCCATCAAGTGTCCAGGAAATACTTTAATAGCCATGTAGGTTACAAACTAGAATTATTTTGTTACAATAAATAAAACAAAAATCAGTTTTAGGTTCATATTTATAATTATCATACATTCAAATTAGTTTCAAATTAAGACCGTAATAAATGTAAAGTATCGTTTTTGATGCCAATGGACAAGCTGTGCAGTTCCATTGTGGGAGACCATCTAATGAGAGACGTAGAATGGTTGACTACTCTTCGACAGCATGAGAAAGGATATATTACAATTTATTATGTCGCTATTAGGATCTGTTAGAATCAAAGTAATAAGATATTATATCAAAAATATAAAACAAGGAACTAGAATATCCTCAAAACAAATGATGCTAAAATAACATACTAATAACCTAAACAGGGTCATTAACAATCCAATAAAGTAAAAGAACAAACTTTGTTACACAGATAGTCAGCCAGCAAAGAAAATACCCATGTTTTCAGTAAATATGGAATATCTTGAAATTTTCATGTAATTAATGGACAAGCAAAGCTGTTTCATTATGATCAACTTTTCTATCAGACATATAGTCTGGGTGCATTATTCCTCAAACAACATGGAAAGAATATATTGTTACATTTTGAAGTCATAAGTTTGCAGAAATAAAGATAGAATATCAAACAACAAATACTCAACCTTGATAATATACCTTGATAATATACTAAACTTATTTGTTTCACTATTAAAATTACTAGACATAATGAAATCAAGTAAAAGTGTATAATCATTCTCCACGCTCAAAATAATATATATTGGATCAATGATATCAGCTAACAGGATATGACATCTAAACAAAGTGGTGGAATAGGTTCAAAGATATTATTTAACTAGATATGTCTACTCAAACAGAGATATGATAGGCTGTAGAATGTATAGGGTTTCATGTAGTCCCAATCCAATTAGGTTTTAGGACATAGTACATACTAGCATAATATTAGGAACTCCCTTTTACCATAATAAGTAAAAGGAAGTCCCGCTAAGAACCGAGATATGATTGGATGTATGCCCTTACTGAGGCTAGGCAGCTCCAGAGATGGCCAGCGTCTTGGTGCTATGGTAGATACTCATTTGGGTAGTATGGATGGTTTGTTTTGTATAGCTATGGATAATGATGTCTCTCATTTCCATAGAAGTAAAGTAAATAAGTCCTTGAATGTGCAGACAAGATACAAACTTACATACTTACAGTGTCATATCAGTGGCATTCCCTTTTGCCAAAAGAATATGTCCTCATGCCCATGTAGTATATAGGAATACTAAATCAATTACAGTACACATACTGTAGTACTACATTACTGACTTTAAATAATAGAAAACAAAAAAAAATAAAAGAATAAGATTTTTATAAAGTCCTCTTACAATGGGTGATTATATGGTTACTAATTATGTTGGGTAATTAGTAAGGAATATAACAGACCTATGCGGTGGAAGATGACCAGTTTGGACAAGTCGAAATCTACAGATGGCAGCGGGGAGGGGCTGTTATCCTTAGCCGCAATCAGTTAAATATCATTCTTAATTTTATTTGCATACTTACCTACTTTAAAGGTTCTTATGTAAATCTTACTTATTTCATACTTAGAACATCTTAGCAACAATAAATTTACAAATTATTGGAATACAAAATGTTTTGCCCCGGGCGGGAATTGAACCCGCGTCCTTCCGATTTCGCGCCGGATGCTTTATCTATTAAGCTACCGGGGGTACGGCTGTGTCGTCGAAATTTCGTACTCCAATCGTATTTCTTAAACCGTCATAGGGGACGGTGCGCGGCCATCAACCAGACTACTAGACTTCATCTGACCGAAAGAAGTGTTTTTTCAAACACTTAACTCTCGGAATGATGTCGCTACCCTTCTATATTTCTATATGTTATGATTACAAGCACTACCGCGTACTAAGCGAAAATCATAAATTTACAAATTATTGGAATACAAAGCATCCGGCGCGAAATCGGAAGGACGCGGGTTCAATTCCCGCCCGGGGCAAAAGATTTTTTATTCCAATAATTTGTAAATTTATGATTTTCGCTTAGTACGCGGTAGTGCTTGTAATCATAATATATAGAAATTTAACAACAATCTTCTTTTCACTCTACCAATATTAATATAAAGCAGATAGTTACATATCTACACAGTATGTAATTCTTTATTCAACTTTATTAGAACATCACATTAGTCACTATAGATAGATTCCATCACTGCATAATACTTATGGCAATATGCTGAAGTATTAATAGACTCACAACATTTAGTCATGAAATAGGTAGTTTGGTTTTGATAGTAAGAAAGTAGCAATAGTCAGTTTTGTTGTTGCAACTTAACACTTTTACTGTATTATGTTAGGAAGCCGGTTCTTAATTACACCACTTGTAGAGTACATAGGTAGAGTATGTCACGTCTCAAGCCCTTTGGAAAAGAAACTGAGTTGCTACTTATGGACACAATATAGGATCCTGACCACTATACTAGACGATCGGCCTTATAATGATCTCAGTCAAGACACACTTAATATTAGGTTTTAGTGTTGTGTTTAGATACGGTATCTCAGAATGGTAGAAGTTATCACACAAATAGGATATCACAATTAAATTTCATTTTATTAAACATTTTCATATAAGATGGTAGACAGGAATAATAATAAATTTATTCATAAGAATATTGTAGGTACATAAGGTCTTATAATATATTCAGTCCAGTCCAATATTCAACCGCTGCCGGTGTACAAATATTTATAAAAATTGTAGTACATAAAAATAATTACACTATGGATTAATCTAAACTACAAAAAATAATTTAAAATTCCATAAATTTAAGTAATAACTATTAAAATCAAAATTTTCAAAATGTATATAATATAATGTCAATATAAAATAATGCAAAATGTCATCAATTACATAATCTTTAATAATACATTCATATATTCTGCTTAAATTTGTCAACTAAAAATTCATCAATGGTATAATAACATTTATCGATTAAAAAGTTAAATAATTTTCTTTTAAATATACTAGGTGTCAGTTCCTTGAAACTCTTTGGTAGGTAATTATATAAGCGTATAGCCATACAGTGAACATTGTGACTAAATACGTTAAGGATCTGGTTCGGTACATAAATATTGAATTTATTTCTATTGTTAACTCTTAATGTAACATCGTTATGCTTTTTAAAATAAAGTGGGTTATTATGTACAAATATACAGATTTCATAAATGTAGAGACAGGGTAAAGGTAATATACGATTATTTTTAAACAGTGGTTTACAGCTGTCTAGTGGCTCAGCTCTACACAATGATCTTACACATTTTTTTTGCGAGATAAAAACCTTAGATGCTTCAACTGAATTACCCCAGATTATGATACCATAGCGAAGAACTGAGGAAACATAGCCATGATAGGCACTCAGCGCAGCTTTTATGGAGGCTACATCCCTAAGACGTTTAAGGACGTATACAAACCTTTCGAGTTTTGTGCAGACCCTACTTATTTGCTCTTTCCAGTTACAATGGTTGTCTATCATGATGCCTAAGAAAAGGGTTGATTCAACTTCTTTTATTATATTGTCCCCACACTTTAATGTCAACTTTTCTGGATTACTGTTATAAGTCCTGAATTGGATCATATGAGTTTTATTCAAATTGATTTGTAAATTATTATATGTCAGAAGAAGGAAGTAGTACACAGGAACTTATCTTAGATAGAGGGGTCTGTTACAACGCGCTAACCAACGCGATCAGCTGCATCCACGGTGACGTTCAAGGTGCAATCAGGTAAATACTATCGATATTTTAATGAATAGATTCAGGCGTTTCTTTGCAGAAATCTATGATTAATAACAAATATTTTAAGAAAACAATAAATTAATATTATTTTCTCGTGCGATTGAAGAGTCACCTCTTGAGGATGCTTCCAGTTCGGGTACGTAGCGTTTGTGACGTCACATCAACTTAACAGGAAAATTAGGCGACTCTCGTACGAACGCCAAGAACGTCAAGACCTCCTGAGGATGCTTCGTGTAGAAGCGAAACGCGTCGAAAAATTCTTCCGGTTTGGCTGCGTTGCGTTTGTGACGTTACGTCGGCTTAGCAGGAAAATTAGGCGGAATTTTCACCAGATATATTTTTGCATTAATTAAAGGTTTTATTAAAATATTAATTTGATGTTTTCTAAAAATATTTTTAAATTATTTGTTATTATTACTAATTATATATTTCTCAAGTCATTTTCTAAAATATTAATTTAAATATTTTTTTCTTGAAAATATTTTTGAAACAATTTTTATTTTTATTAATATGTTATTTTTATATGCGTAGGTACCTTAATAAAATGCTTTTTTGGAGTGGACATCAATAATAGGCACAAGTAACGAAATATAATTAGAGCTGACTACTTTTACACTGCAGACGCAGCTGATTGTGTCGGTTTGCGTGTACCTAGCCCTAATATTTACAACCTATTTTCGAAAATTAATCATGTATACCCAAAACTACCACAAAAAAAAACCTTTTTTAAAGTCGATAGGCTAACTCTTAACCCTCATCTCACCGATGATGTTTTGGGGGTAGTAAACAGTCTTCACCTTGGAGGTAGGTACTGCATTCGCAAAACGCTCCATTTCCACAAGCTCAAGCACGTGGTGGGATTCGATCCATTGACCGTGCTTGTGCTCTTGCGTGACTCAATTAGGTACTGATCGCTTGATAATCCTGTTAGGGTAAAGAGTGTAAATCTATTTAAGGGTTCCGTATTATACGCCAGGACTGGTTCTTAAAAAAAATTGAGTTTAAATACTGGAGCAGTTATATCCGAATACCACTGCTCTAAAAACTTACTAGAATTTACCTATCTACATACTTACGCATATTTATATGCAGTTTGTAGTGACAAGGAAAGAACGTTCAAATATTATGCGTCATATTTGTTGAAAGAAAGAGATAAATAAGCAATTCGTGTAACCACCGAACCGCCACGAGACGTTCCGATCACCATTACACTGCGATCTCTTTCACTCTCTCACACCAAACCATACACATATCTCGCTCATCCATTTCTTTGAGATTAGTTCCTAAGGTAAAACAAAATGACGATATTTTCTATTTCATCAATAAAAGCAATAATTACGCGTGAAATTAAACAGTTTTCTTATCTGTCACAGTGCTTGTATAATTGGTGTAGAGTTTAAAGACATAAGGAAGGCATATTGTCCACAGATTATTCCTAAAAAACACGATTAGCGGCGATGTATTCACCGGACGCTCGAAAGTGCAAGACTGGTAGTGACTTTGGTAATTACCCTGAATTCGTCTAGTAAATATGGAGGGCACACAACTCATCTACAGGTTAAAAATTTTTAGACCAGGCCATCTAAGGTTACTGCCTATATATAGGGCTGTACCTTTGTTACCATCATTTGGAGCCGGTTCAAAATTACACAGAATTACTAACGGCAAATTTTACCAAACTAGGGTATAATTAATATAAGGAAAACTAGTCTCTATAGCCAATAAAATTTCATAGATCTTTGTCATCATAGACGTCCAATTATATTGCAGTATTTTAAATTTGCCATGCATCGTATTAACTTTTACGCAATTTGCCATTTGGTTAGCAAAGATGACAAATAATGGGTAATATATATTATAAGTATTTTTTCAAGTATTTCTAAAACATGAATTTAATGTTTTCTTAAAATATTTTAAAATAATTGTTATTACATACTTACCTCTTAGTTACTAATGTGTTTTTTTATTCTTTTTTTTCGAGTACGATTGTAAGATCTATTGAAAAGTGAATATCACATATTTTATACAAATTTTAAGTGCACACATTTTTCACCTCATGCCGGAATCAAGTGCGGGTTTTCCCAAAGGATTCTTTTATCCGGATTTAGAGAGTTTAGAAAGCTACCAAAGGAGCGCACAATAAACAATTTCCACGCGAGCAAGACCGCAAGCGGAAGCTAATTGTAGTAAACAATGTCTGCTGCACAAAACTCTTAATTATTTTTATTATTATAACAACATTACTGATTGTGGGTGGTAAAGCTAATGGTGCCGGCAGATATAATCTCATTTGAGAGCACCGTGTCCACTATCATTCTTACCATCTACTGTTTAACTATCGATTAGAAGTAATAAAATAATATGAACTGCCGCAGATACTGATTTTATGACCGAGTAAAACCTTCATCGAGTTCAGTGAGGACGGTTATTTTATTAATTTAAAACATTTAGTTGATTAGATGTAACATTCACCCATGCGGTGCGACACAGCATTTCGTTCCTGTAAATTCGAAACTTTATTTGGTGCGAGTCATAAGGGAACTGATAGTCTTAGCATAGTAAAACCAGACTCAGCCCCTGTTTCTAGAACGTTGTTCAAAGCCTTAATACTGAATACTGAACGCTCATTGGCCATATATCACGTTATAGTATATCATTAACCAATCAGCGTACAGTATTTAATGTGTCACTAATTCAGGGTATGACAAACGTTTAAGAAGTTGGGTATTACAGTCTTAGGCTTGGTTGCACCGAATTTAACTATGGTTAAATCTGCGATAAACACTCCATTTTCTATTTTTATATAACAACCTTATCCCAAAGGAATACTGTATTAAATTTTAACAACGATATTAGACGTAAACAGGAGAAGCTGTAAAAACTAAGCCTTAAAGGAATGACAATAAACAAGTATTGAACAACTGAGAGCAAATAATTCTAGGCTAGCCTGAACAACATCTTCGACCACATCATCACTTACCATCAGGTGAGATAGTGGTCAAAGGCTAACCTATCAGGCATAAAAAAAAAAAAAAAAAAACTGAAAAAATTAAGTCTATGGCAGCAAAGGAAACATTGCTTCAAGTCAACGGTTCATTCTTTTTGGTATCAGTGGTTAATTACATTTTTTGCTTACACTCCACAACCACATGCACTTACTCTACACACACTAATGTAATAAACAATAAGTGTTATGTATAAACTAATTAGTAGGTATTATGTGTTTTATGCCTATATTTAAACCTTATATTTTTGCGATGTACATTGTATTTACCTATTATTTGTGTTCTTGATGACTTGTCGACTTACATATGATACAACATATAATTTAAATCCGTTATTGACTGTCGGTTCTGTAATTATGATTTATTATTTATCTGTAAGAGCTGTGGATTTTGCTTAGTAAATAAATTGATACGAAAGTAACGGTGAAAGCTGTTGAATAGAATTGGCGCGTAAAGTTAATTCGCCGTGCAGAGAACAAATTACATGATATCATCATCAGCAATATAAATTATCCTACACTGGTAAGGGCGGAACAATATGTCTTCGCTGAAATCGAAATGGACAACACAAAAACATGTAAGCATAAGCTATCGCTACCAACACGCAGAACAACACAAGGTAAGTAATAATTATAAAAAAATTATGGTCTCAAGTTTATGCTGCCAAGGATATTTGGCGGAGCATTGCATCGAGAATGCTTTCTTTGGTAGTTTTCCCGCTACTTTTAAGAAAATAAGCCCGGTTAATCGCAAATATTTATTACGTGATTAGTGAGATGCCCCTCAGCCATTAGTTGCATTTTTCCCTTAATCCAATAGGAAGGCATGGAACATCTTTAAATTCACAAGCCGGGAACTTCCTTCATTGCTTATGAATAGCTTATGACCACTATTTTTCCTTAAAAATAATGACGAAGACGTTGCTCGGGCTTACCTACAATTATTGGCTGTGAAGAATAATTCAACTGAATTTCATACGCCTGTTTAATGTTTTTGGTCATTTCTTTGTAAGATAATATGCTGGTGGCATAGATGATACCTAAAACTACTGGCTCTCAAGGAAAACTAAACTGAACTGAATCTCTTAATATCTGTGGTCACCACTTTGTATGATAATATTTAAACTTTTAATCTTTTTTCGAACATTTCCATGATCCTTCGCGTATACCCGTAAAACTTCCGTTTCTTTTTATTATTGTTATGAAGTGATAAGATAGTCTGGTCGCCGTCTTGGTGGTGAACGTCACGGCTATCATAACAGTTGCAGTGTCACCTTTCTCGTTCTGCATGGTACTATACTATGACAAAAAAACAGTAAAAAGCTGAACTTCGTAAGACGTACAAGTCCTAGCTCACAAGAAAAGTATTTGCAATAGTGAATATGTCGCAGCAGGTCACATAGGCACAGTTTTCAACGACACCAAACTAATATTAATCATTAAAAGCCAAAAGTATGTGAGTGAGGATGAAAGGATGAGAGAATTGAAGTTTGTGACTCTTTTACACCAAAAAGACTGAACGATTTGGATGAAACCCTGAATATAGATAGTTCAGATCCTGGATTAACACAAAGAGTAGTAGAGTATCTGTCATGATAAGAAACCGCGGTCGGAGCTAGTAATCTAATATATTCAACGTTAGTAAAACGCGATAGCTTATGCCGTGGTCTCAGCACTCTGCGCAGGCGCAACTCGACGGCGGCGCGCGGCTTCGGGCGCGGCGACGCGTGTCGTTTGATGCGCCGACAAAGAGCCGCCGCTTGATGTACACGAGGTTGCTGCCATCTCGTGTGGAGTACCGCTGGCAACGCTCGCTGAAGATTGGGACGGTTCGCAGAGAACTTAACATCCTTGGACAGGAATTCGCAGAAGCTGATGGTACCTATATAAGTACCTAGCAATTTTCGATGTATATATATCTAAATATAATATTTTAAATACCTAATTCGTTTTTTCAATTATGACATATCATATCCTCATGCTTGTATATCCCTAATGGGGCAGGCGTAGGTATCTAAACACTCAAAATGTTTTATAGCTGATAGGCCTTTTGCCACGTTGTTCAGGTTGACCTAGAATAGAATTACTCTCAAGGAACGCTGTTACACACCGGTGGTGCTTGGTGACAGAATTTCTATATAATTGAAGGTGGTTGGTTCTGTGTTGGAACTAGCTAGCATTCACCAAATGCCTAACCACTATGCCATAACGACTGACATGAAACATCCTAAGAACAACCATGACCGAGGGATTTTAAGTATCAATTTAACGTAACAAGGGACCCCTTATAGGAATCACCCATGAGGTGCCGGGCTAGAATACCCCCGCCCCCCCATTTCTTTCCTGTGGAATTCGTAAGAGTTGACGAAGGTAAATACCAAGTGGGCAGCAATGCCTTCTAACTGCCATCGTACACTGCGCTATCCAAGACGCCTGCCACAAGCGTGTGAATTTTAGCAAATCCCCCAAATATAGTTCAACGGTAGACACTGACATTTTGGTAATATATTCAATGACCAGACTACTCTATTAGTAGGGTCTTTCAGTAAATCATAAGGCTTAAGTTTCACAAATATTAACTTACAAGTTCCAATCGTGCCCCAATAGAAATTACGGACTAATTAATAATAATGACTACTACATACAGATTCTTAAGATGACTTTAGTATAAAGACAAAACATTGTTGATCCCGATCAGCAACGTATAAATGTTTCTTTAAGTAAATAGCCCGTTTTAGTTATATCAAAATAATACCTGAAAAACTCAGCTGAACCTTGTCCTCCAGGTTCAGTTGAGTTTATTTGTTATTTATTATTTTGGATCTAGATCTGTGGTTCTCATTAGTCCGTAAGCATTTTGTAAATACTCACTTGGCTAGCTACAATTAGAAAATCTGTCACCGAGCACCTATCAGTGTAATCCGGCAGCAGTCCTTAAGAGCCAGTTAAATTACAGGCACATGAGACTTAACAAACTTTGTCTCACGTGAAGGGCGCAGTTTAATTCGTAGGTACCTTGTGACGAAATGCATATTTTATAGGCACAGGATACCGCTTAATATCAGGTGGGCCCAACCCCAGCTACTGCTGTATCGTCACAATCTCATAAAAAAGACAAAATAAGTATAAAAGACCAACTGCTTCTATCGACGACTACATACTGCTTGAGACTCCTCAGGCTACACACTAAGCAAGGGATTAAGTATAGTCAATTATAATGAATAGATTTAGGCTTTACTTTGCGGAAATCCATATTTAATAATAACAAATATTTTAAGAAAACATCAAATTAATATTTTAATAAAACATTTAAAAATACAAAAATATATCTAGTGACAATTCCGCCTAATATCGAAACGAGTCGCAAAATTCTTCCGGTTTGGCTGCGTGGCGTTTGTGACGTCACGTCGGCTTAGCAGGAAAATTAGGCGGAATTGTCACTAGATATATTTTAAGTGTTTTATTAAAATATTTATTTGATGTTTTCTTAAAATATTTTTAAAATATTTGTTATTATTATAGTCAATCTTGTTGATTATGACTCATCTTGATACCTAAGACATATTTAGTAATAACAAGTACCTAACCAACTATTAAAAATATATATTTTATAAACATTAAATTATAATTAGTAGATAGGTATATGAAAAACACTTAAAATTAAAATCAAGTTTAAAAAGTAAAAATTTAAATCATTTTATCTGATAATTTTCTTTAGATAAAGCAACCCAATCTTGAGTAATAACTTCTTCGTTTCTAAGAAACGACAGACTTAATTTAACAATGTTAGAGCAAAAGTTCTCACCAAAAATATGTCGACTTAAAACAACTGGTCACAAACAAATAAAAAATATTTCTAACTTTTTAATTACCACCTAATCTGTCCATCTACAACATTGAGTAGAGTTTTTAATTTTTTAAATATTTGAATTTGGAATACTACATCATAGTCGGAGAGCGGGTGGTCTCTCTCGATGATATGCCGCCATGCACCCTGCTGCGACCTCCTCACATACCGACCTGTCCTCCGATAAAATATCGTAATACCTACATTATTGCTACGTCTGTCATCAATCCTTGCTTTATAGACCAAACAAGATCGACTTACATGTAATGCTTTCGATATGTAGAAAACGTGGTTTGCCAAAATAATTTCTAACAGGTATATTTGGTAATTGATAAAGATCGTCAGGCGTTACGTTTTCTTAGGCAAATATCGTCCATAGTGTACTGCGAAGTCTATGCCTCCAAAATATTATATTATATACATTACTTAGGACCTTTAATGGCGCGAACTTATTAAAGCAAATTATCAAGAACTTTCGACTTCATGAGTTTCTGATCCGTCTAAGTTATATCGCTTATGAACCTACGAGAGTCGATAAAAGGAAGAAGTTATGTGGAAACAAGCTTTTAAATAGAGACTTTGAATTTCAAAAGAAATCAGAACTTTTTATAACTAGCCAGAAAGTTTAGCGGGAACATGCGCTAAAAAGAAAAAGTTAAAGGAACGCGAGCAGACATTCAAATAAAGAACATCGCGGGCGCGTTGGCGCCAACGTTCCGAGTTAGCTTTTAATTTTTCTTTTTTTCGGGATCACGATTCAATTTGCTGCGGATCAGTGGTTGAGGTCACGATTGATGTCGCGACATGCGTTGGCTTCTTTCTTTGCTAATTTATAAAAACACCGCAGTTTTTAAGTAAACGCGTGTAACATAAAGATGCGCGTGGGAAAACATCGAATTGGAATCCTTTCTCGGAATTCTATTTATTCCTAAGTAATAAGAGATTATTTTATCGTTATATGAAGTTACTTCAAGTATGAAGTAAGACTGTACAATTTTATTTTTGGGTTTCCAAGTATTTTGTTCTACCTTTTGTGGAGCTTATTTTACTTGTTATTTTAGCGGAAGTAAGGTTAAGAAGATTTTTTCGGGAAAGTTACTTTTTTAACATATTTTAGTAAGTACTGCCTTAGGTATCTTAGATCTCCTAGAGGTCTAAATTGGCATTTTACACATTCCTCTACAATGCAAAAGGTTCTTTACTAGATGTTTTTTTTATAATCAGAAAACTTTACCGAAGCATTATATTCTACCGAAGTTTTAGACATCTAAATAGGCATTTAATTTAATCTCCCGAGTGCCACTTAAAAACGGCTGCACCTGAATGATTGTTAAGTTGCGTACATCATAGGTCTACTACTGTCGCATGCTGATTAAATTATCCGTCCAAATATATTCGTAGGGAAAAGTAAACCTACCTCTTAGTACCATGTTGTTTTAAATAAAATCAGAGACTTGCTAAAGATTATTAAAAACTTTACTAGTGATTTTATATGACAAAGTTCTACGCTGCCGCTTATCAGACAAACATTTGAAAGCCCTATTCTAAATGTATTGGATTGGCATAATCCTTGCAAAAAACACAATAGCAGACGACAGTTGGTTTTCTGTAATTGTAGCTAAATGTTTCTTAATGTTTGTGCATTTGGGTGTAATGAAGGCTTAAAGACGTTTCGGGCTCTTTAAAGTTTAATTGTCACTATAAATGTACTGTTGGAATCCAACGAATCGAATATTGTTAATAATATAGAAGATGATCCAACAGATGACTAATTTATTATATATATCTATTAGTCCACTAACCATCGCCAGATACAACTTTTTTTTTGTTTTAGTTGCTTGGTTACGAAATAATATATGAAAAATTTATATTGAACCACGTGGCCTTTAACCTTGTTTCATAAAACTTGTATAATATGTATTGGTCCAGATTCATTTTTGGCTGATATTTTGAAACGACCGTAGAGCTTGCTGGTACGAGCTTCTCTGCGGGTTTCACGTGAATGAGTGACCGCTTCAGGCATTTACTACTGAGCACTTCCGGAAGAAACGTTAAGCCGTTGTCGGTCCCGGTTATTGTCTTATGGTGGCAGTCGTTATAGTATGGTTTTGAGTTTGAGTAGGCTGGCTAGCTATCACCCTCGAGTAGAAATTCTGCCACCATGAACTTTCTTGATGTTCAGCTGTCACTGAGAGCCAGTGCTTCTAGATTTAACTTAATAATATTTTCGACCGAATCATCACCTACCGTCACGTGAGATACGAGTATGTAGTAAAACGCTAGCCTAAAACGTAGGTATTCATAAAGAAACAAGCATGTAAATAGTTTAAACAGAATATACAATTTGCTTTTTGTTAGCCCCTACATTATGTGGCCAAATTTATGAGTGTAAATAACTATCCTTATACCTATGAATGTATATGGTACATGTTCAGATGTTTCTAAAAGACAGTCACCACAGATGCAGCATTGCATTACACTTTATTTAACTAGTGAATTTAAATCTCTGTCATTTTGTGCACACCTTTAGAAAACTACCGAAATGTCACAACAATCAACATCGCTTCGTTGACTGTACAAAAAGTGGCCGAACAGCGCCAAACTTTGAAGGGATTAATTTGGCATTTGGAAGGAAACTATTTCTGTGAATCGAATTTTTGACGTAATTGCCGGATTTGTGATTTAACTATTTTGTGAGTTGAAGTTTTGGCCGTAAAATTGGCGGGTCTGTCTGCCTGCAGCTTTACTTCTCTGACAATGGGTAAATATTTTATATACGAAGACGTATTTAATGGAGTCATTTTGCAAATGCCCGCCTGGCTAGCTACCACCCTCAAGTGGAAAATCCGTTGCAGCATCACCGTCCTCATTATGCTAGACACTGCCCTGCGCTCGTCAATATATATATTTAGTAATTTCACTTGCTTCAGTAGGCGTACTGAAGCAAGTGAATACCCAGAAGTGTGCACAACTGCTTCAAATCAGAATATCTGACACTGTGATACTCAACAAGACAAACTCTTGCTTTAAATCTGAACCACCTATAGTTAAACAATATGCTACTCATTAGGCGCAGTTTTTTCCTTACGCACGTTTCACTACTTTCAGTAGAAGAATATGGAACCGTTTATATGTGTACATATATTCTTAATGCGGCAAGTAGGTACATATAAAACATTTTTTCATCAAAAAAATACCTTCTTATTCTAATATATTCCTAGCCCATCACTTCACTCGGGTGAAAGAGGGGGCATTATTACCTCGGCGTATCCCAGCTATTTTCCGGATAATTTCCCTTATGCCCGGGTCAAGAGACTGGCCTCTTTACGCCTGGCCTGCTATGTATGACGTCATCATATAACCTATTTGTAGTAGGTATAAAGAATAAGAACAGCCTCTGTCTCTTTCATTCGCAATGCGCTGTTTGTAAATTGTATTTAATAATAATTTCTCCGCTCTCATTTAATTTCCTCTCCTTTCTCTTATATAATTTCTGCCTAAACACTAGCTAGATTCTTAAATTAAAATTAACCATAAACGAAACACCTTTGGGATGGTAGGGCTAAATACCAGCTCGAAGCCTAGGTTTCAATTGATAATCCAGCAACGTAGCTCATTGGTGACGATGCGTTAATGGAGGCTGGACCACAGAATAAAAAGTACAAGAAGGATATAATTATTAACCGACTCTAGCTACCAAGCAAAAAAGCGCATTTCAGATCAAGGCGTCTCGCCTCTCTTTCTATCGCATAGCCACGCATACCTCTGATCTCTTCTGACGCGACACGTACCGTTGAATAATCCCGTCCGGACAGATACGCCCATGTATCTGTAGCTTTGTACCTAAAGCCTAGCTAAACCCCAAAGTTTCGAACATAGATGCAAAGTTGCCTTCTTAGCGGTATTTTACATGTTTCCCTCCGGAGAAGATGCAATCGATCTACACAGACAGGAAGACTCCCAGATTGACAGATGCATGGTGCTAGGGCACTTTGCAAATGCCCGCCTGGCTAGCTACCACCCTCAAGTTGAAAATCTGTCGCCAAGCACCTAACGGTGTGTTCCGGCAGCTGTCCTTGAGAGCCAGTAACTCTAGGTTAGTCTGAACAACATCCTCGACCACATCATCACTTACCATCAGGTGAGGTAGTGGTCAAAGGCTAACCTATCAGGCATAAAAAAAAAGACACACCTGAATGCGGCATACATACATGGTCGTCATTATGAAAATACGAAACGCTTTAAATCCAGCTTCATAATTCGTACGGCTGTAGTATGAAATACCCTACTGCATCTCTAGATTCTACCAAATTATATCTGTCAATCTGGGAGTCTTCGAGTGCAGAAAGAGAGACACAAGTGAATGCATGTTTCAATGTCAACCGCGTCGTCACTTACCATTAGGTGACACTGCGATAAAATGCTTGCTTATCTTAAGTATAAAAAAACCTTTTAGAGTTCCAATAATATCTATCATATGCGGTAATTGCACCCGTCCCCGGTTTTACGCACAGGGTGTCTAAACCACTCGGCCGTTGAGACTGCTGAATGGAGTGCAAATTTTGTGCTGTAATTTCCAGAATGCAGTTATTTAATGCTGTATTCAGCATACCTACACATTTTTGTGAAACATCTAAATATTATACATATTCAACATTATTTAAATACACCCAATTAGAAGAACAATTATTTACATGTATCCCTAAAAGCTTTGCTTTGTCGTAAAAACAAGAACAAAGAACTGAAACGTTCGACAAAAACCCACACGAAAATACCTGCAAGGTATCTTGAAAACTTTTAGGAAAAATTCGACACGATTAACCCGAAGCGATTTTCCTACAATGAAACTTCAGGAACAAACGGAAGGGGGCGACATGGGGTGAAAGGGAGGGGGAGAAAGACGGGGGTAACAGCGAAGGTGAGGAGATAAAGTAATTTCGCTTAACTGAGGGTAGTTAGGGTAACGCGAGATAACAAGGTGGGCAAGTATGGATTGATGTTCATTAGCATTATATTGGGTAATATGACGTCAGATTTTACGATATTTTCAACGTTATGATTTCCTAAAGGCGAACTAGAAACAGTAAAACTGGTTTTACCATCCTGGAAAGCCGTCAATGTTTTGTAGATAAATTATGTGTAACCCCTTAGAAACAACATTCTTAAAAATTAGTTGTCGTTACTTAGTTACGTTATTCATGAGACCATTTATGAGATATAAGTTGTACGAGGATATTCTTCTATATATAAAAAAAAGACAATTTATTGCCTTCACCAAATTTACAAGGAATTATACTTAAAAAACTATCTTATTTAATTTTTAGGGCAACAGGATTATGCTCAGCTGGTGCAGCTTTAGCCCCTTTTCACAGGAAAAAAAAAACTGTGCTGTTTTTCAGCATAACCCTACTCGTGCAGATGTTTGCCGATATATAAGGTGACTATTAATTCATCAACAATACTGCGGGGGATGGTGTAGAATCGATAACTGAATGTGATCCACTCATAATTAATTTTCACATAAACAAAATTAATACTAACTATTGCCTAAGCTGTGGCGCGTTGACTTTGAGAATGATAGCGACGACAACACTCGCGGCCGCCGCGCGCCGTGGACTATACTCACACATACACACACGTTCTAGGTATACCTACCGAGTTCATTGCCCTCGCAATGCGTTAGAATACCTAGAACGTGTGTGTATGTGTGAGTCTTGTCCACGGCGGCCGCGAGTGTTGTCGTCGCTATCCTTCTCAAAGTCAACGCGCCACAGCTTAGGCAATAGTTAGTATTAATTTTGTTTATGTGAAAATTAATTATGAGTGGATCACATTCAGTTATCGATTCTACACCATCCCCCGCAGTATTGTTGATGAATTAATAGTCACCTTATATAAGTAAAAGAGCTGTATAATGTAGCTTAACAATATAAAAATATATCAGAAACAGCTTATACAGACAATCTAACAATATAAAATGGTTTTTCGTTATTTGGTAATGAAAAATAAACGTACCGTAAAATAAAATACCTGATGACTGGGTGTGTTTGGAATGTAAGTGATTGAGTGCGGTGTTTGTACCAATGAGTGAAAAAAATACATAAATAGAGGTGTGTGTGTTTGGAGTGTAAGTTATTGAGTATATAAAATAAAATATAAAATAAAGTGGCGTTTTCAGTCATACAGTGACTTAACTCAAAATCTCAAAACTACTTGACCTATGAACCTGAAATCTGGCAGATAGTTAAGTAAAGAAACGTCAGTTAATGAAGGATTTTGCATCAGGGCCGAATTAAGAGGGTCTCAGTGGGGTTCAAAGTTTGTTTATAGTCCTATGTTTTTGAACTAAGGAACACGAAACTTGGCAATTAGTTACTTTATAAAAGACTTCAAATGAGATCGGATTTTGTGAATGCGCTGAATTAAGAGGTTTAAAAAAAGGCTCATCTTTCATAAAAAGACCTATATTTCAGTTAGGAAACTGAAATTCAGGAACATGATTTTCAGTATTACATTTAATGAAATAAAATGGCAAAATATGTACTGTGCTAAGAATTTGTCGATAGGACGAATAATGGACACAAAAAGATGTTAAAAATCTATGATATGGAAATTAAAAATAATTAAAAAGTTATTTTAGCTGAAAATTTACGAGAACGACATATGACCTAGGACGTATAAAACGGAGGTTGTAAAAATTATGAAGTCTTATATTTCAGCTGAAAACAACGAGTTATCAAGCTGAAATTTACTAAGCAGGAGACGTCCGCTAAAACTGGTTTTATGAAAGAATACTATTAAGGGGGTTAGATTGGAGGTGAACATTTGAATGAAAGTCCTAAGAGTTTTAGAGAAGTAAGGATCATGAAATTAATCCCATTAAATAAAAAAAATAATGTACTTTTCTAAGATTTTCTAATATTTTAAATTTTATCTTAATGTTGAAAACTATTTACCCAATGACGCTAAAATTTTACAGGTCAGTAGTTTATAGAAAAGAGACGTCAACCATTAAAGGATGCTATGAACAAAACAGGATAAAGGTTGTCCAAACGGAATAGAATATTCTAAAAAATCCAATATTTTTGAAGTTGAATGAAATATAGTATGAAATATGATATTAAAGTATGAAATGTATAAGTAAGTTTCATGACATAAAATAAAAATGTACCCAATGTACTAAGATTTTCAAGATAGGGGCAAAGTAAGGGACACAAATAGTGGTTCAAAAAGTAGTCCTATATTATGGTACAACTTGGTATCTACATTTCTAATAGTTTGTACACATGTGATTTTTTTATTTATAAAATTGGGTTTTAAATGGAATAAAGGTGGTAATCTTAAAAGATACTTGAGCCTTAAAGCTGTAATTTGGCATTTGGCGTTTGGTAGTACGATATTTTAGTAGTAACATTTTGTAATGGACATTCATAAGAGCGTCTGAGACGCAAAGATATAAAAATAATGTTGACTTGGACTTTGACTCAGTTGATCAAGATAATTAAAATAGTATGTCCTAATCCTGAACCTATCATACCTACAGGCTATACCTAGGTAGTAAGGTTCATCGAAATCTGGTCAGCTTTAGGCAATGGAAACACACACATCTCTTAATCCTAAAATTACTGTTTGCATATTCGTTTATTATCCATTTTTTTAATTTATGTATTATATTATGTGAAATAATGGATTCATAATGTCCAAACTACACTTCCAGGTTTAGGCATAGCTTTAGGTAACTTTTCAATCACTGCTCTTACCTACATATTCAGAATTAAGTAAAGTCTTTTCTATACTAACATAGCTAATGGCCATTCTGAGCGTATTGTCTGAGATAAAGCGAAGTGTTCTGATGACCTCTATCTTCCGCTACTTGAGTGAGATATTTCTTGGAGTGTTGGATATTCTGAACTTCGCATACCTTTATGTGTTTCTTACTTAAACATTGACTCGGAATGAAGTTCTATTCAGCGCTATATCTTGTTATCTTAGTTTTAAACAGCAATCGTAAAATGTTTGGACTATTCTCTTCCTCAGTGCTAAGTTTTTTGAGAGCCAGCAATAGGTTAGCCTGAGCAACATGTTCGATTGCGTCATCACTTACCATCAGGTCAGAAAGTTGTAGCCTGTCACCTACAGGAGACGTAAAGTTTCGACTACTTTTGGGATAAGATAAGTAAGCTCGAAAATAAATGGTAAGCAAAAAGCTTGTCATTGTTAAGTACCTACATATTATTTTGTAGTTAAAGGAAAATGCGCATACTTTTAAACGAAGTAAAGATTTTCTATTTAATACGTTGCCTTCAGATGCTTATAATTTCTGATCGGATGACATTAAATTAGGTGAATACAAAAGTATGCGATAAAATCAAAGTAAACTAATACTTATTTGTATTGATACTTTCAAAAACTTATACAGATATTTCAAAATCTATAACGCGATACCAGAAGGATCAATTAACGTACACATTATATTCAAAATATAAGGCTCTGTCGATTAGTATATATAATAAAATTAATCTAAATTTTCGGACAGCGTAAAAATATTTGTGATAAAAAAAGATGAATATACTCATGATGTTTTTGTCTTTTAAGAAAAATAAAGTTAGTCATAGTATTAAATGATTTAGAGTTAAGCCCTTACTTTAAACCTCAAATCAGATAATTGGAATAAAGCGTCACTTCTCAAACTCAACTATCTCAAAAAACTCTTGATCATGTGATTAAGAGTTTTTTAGAATGATTCTCGGACTTACTAGTATTTCAGCAAAACAACTTTATTATATTATGCTCCTTAGGTAATAATAATATGCGTATAATGTAAGAAATAGTTAAATATACTGTTAGAGACTGGTGATAGGTACTTACGGCATATTAACTTTCGAAAGAAAACTTATAAAGTAATTTAAGAAAAAAAGAAGAGGCTTTGGTACAAGAACTCCTGTTAGAGGTAAATAGAAAAATAATAATTATTGAAAACGCAAATCAATGTGTGGCTGAGAGTAATAGTAATGAAGTGAGTCAAAGGAACATAAATAATATGCCATGCCTCATAAAAAGAGGCTGCCATATTCGAATGCTAAATACAATGACCTCAAAAATTGTGTGACATGCGGTACAATCACAAAAAATATTCATCGTGAATATTTGGACCTCACAAATAAATCTCCAATTAGAGATACCCTCAATAAAATTGACGACGATGAAGATGTGATTAAAGCTGATGAAGAAGGCTCGATAAAATTCCAACTAGAAACAGTCGGTTCAACTTTATCAATATTCAAATAGGTTATTTACTATTAGTAATTATCGTAATATAATATTTCTGCCCATTCCCAATTTCTTATTTGCAATCGGCTTAATATCTTATTTATTAAATTATTCAGCTTTCATACAATTCATGCACCTTTTATTCGATCTTCGTCCGTACGTCCTATTTTTTCGTCATTACGACTTTATTGCCATTATCTAATCATCTTTCAGACAATACATATTGATCGATATTTTCAGTACATAAATCTATTCAATTACTTTATAAATAAGATTGTTGAATAATTGTTATTTTTTGTAGATTGAGAGTTTATTAGTTATATGTTAAAATTAAATCTCTAAACATAGAATCTGTAAGACTGGCAGTCAAAAGAGATTACAGATTACATTAAACATTTTATTTACATGCTAATACAAGATTTTTAAGACTTCATGCATTATGTAAAGGCTACATACTTAAATAATTATAAAGGCAATGGGTATGAGTAGAAAATATATAAGTACATCTTTCGGTGATTACAAATAAGTAATTAATTGGGAATGGGCAGAGAGATTAAATAACGATGATTACTTTTCAAAACTTTAGTACTTTACACAAAGTTTTATAGACTATACTTTATAATTATTACGCTGAAATAAAATATAACATTATAATTAATTGTTTTACTTTTGTATCTCATATCCAAACCACTTTAAATTTCATCTATATGTGTAATAGCTAAGCAGTAAATCCTGAAACATTAATATACAATTACGGGTACGAATAAGACGAAGGTTTGTTTAATAATGAATGTAAATGACTTATAATTTTTGCAATCATTAATATATGTTCATCTGTTTTTATCTTAACAGGGAAATGAGTTGTTAAAAAACGGTCAATTTCGGTCAGTAGTGGAAAGTCACCAAATATGGAATAGTATCCTAATATGGAATATCTTAATTTCTCTTACAATATAAGTATGAAACGTAAAACACGAATATCTTTTGTTTTATTCGGTCTATTTACTATCCCCCTGACACCATTCGTGTCAGTTGCGCGAACGCTGCACGTGTGGCAGGCGTGTTTTGTTTTGCTGTCCCGCAGAATGTTTTAAAGGTAAGTAATAAATGAGTATTATGTGTTATTAGGTATGTATATTGTGAGTATTATACCATTTAGAATATCGATGTCATGTTTATTTTTAACATTTTGTGATTTAAATATTGTGATTTTAAAAAATATCCAGACGAGTTTGAACTAGTATAAAAATCCAAATATGGACAGTCGTCGGTATCTAATTACGGAAAATTCCAAAATTAGGTCTTTTTATTTCACCCGATAGATACTTGCAACTATTTCATAAAATAATCGTATGCTATGTTTGTTTTTAGAAGGTCGTCTTCACAATCAACCAAGAAACCAAAGAGTTTTTTCTATGGATGAACGTGGATAAAGCTGGGTAAAATGCTTAATGTGTGGGCTCTGAACATATTATGATTGTGCTGGTCCGGAGTTTGATACTTGGATCTGTGACTTTTGCTAGTGAAAAAGTCACTTCTTTCATTTTTCATAACATTTTATTTGCATTTGTTTGATCTCATAGATATTTCCGTCGATAATTGTTAATGATTGTTGATTTTCCTTATATGGGTACCTATTCCATATTTGGTTACTCTACTACATTTGTGATTTTTGTTTTTGTTTTTATTTGATTACTCATATATTTGATTAAAAACTGTTAATTACTACAAAGAAATATATGACTGATTGGTAATAACAATAAACTGTTCTAATTTTTATGAAATTAATTTGTTGTATCCCTAAAACAAAATGGTATTCCATATTTGGTGACTTTCCTCTAATCTATAGTTATACAATGAAATTACGAATAATATTGTATAAATATTGCTACTTACACTATGTGCGACGGTTTAAATATAAAAAAATATTAGTAACGTAAACTACAACTAAACAAATTTTGAAACGCTCGTAGCGAAGTTTGCTTAGTAATACTGAACCGATCAGCAAAGTAAAGCAACGTCCGCCTCGGTCATGACTTGGATGGGTGACCGCTGGTGACATTTCTACTGAGCGCTTCCGTGCTTCGGAGGGCACGTTACGCCGACAGGTCCCGGTTGTTGTCTTAGGAAGGCAGTCGTTATAACATTTTGCGAATGCCCGCCTGGCTAGCTACGACCCTCAAGTAGAAAATCTGTCGCGAAGCACCTAACGGTGTGTTCCGGCAGCTGTCTTTGAGGGCCAGTAATTCTAGGTTAGCCTGAACAACATCTTCGACCACATCATCACTTACCATCAGGTGAGATAGAGGTCAATGGCTAATCGATCTTCCTACTTAATGCATAGACAGAACCACTTTTTCAACTGAGTTGTTACTAAACCATTGTTGAAATATACAGAGTTTTTTATTTTAATGAAACTCGGAATTTAAGGAGTGAAAAAAAAAACGTCACTCAAACGTCAAATTCATATTGCCTATTCCACTTCCAATATCCACCGAACCGGCAAAAATAAGCTTGTATCAATTTCAAACCGATCACATCTAATTTAAAACAAACGAAAAAACCTAAATCTATATGATACCGACCAAAAAATATGAAACTAGTAAATAAAAAATATATAAGTCACCTGTTCCGGCCTCTTTCATGTCGAAAAAAAGATGTTGATTTTTTAATTGCTTTTCGAACTTGTCCCAAAGTCAATAAGCGTGAATGTAATGGTAGCCAAGAACACGGGTTTAGAGGACGGTCCGTTAACAGAAAGGATCGTTTGGTTTCGTTAACAGTTGAATAGTTAATCGGATAATCTACAAGATGGCGGGACGTGATTTATAAATGATGCGCAGGCGCCGCCGAATCCGACTGGCGCGCCGCAGGCTCCATGGTTCTCAAAGTTTTGGGTCTTGTTCTCATTTAACTATTCATACATTAGAACTGAAAATCTTCATTTCAGAATAGTTAAAACGCGTTGAGAGAAGGGAACATATAATTATTAGATTTTAGCTGTAAAATAACGACGTGATTGTTAGTCCTTGCCATAAAAAGGATCAGAGTCATACTGGACACCTTAGTATGCGAATTTCATTTCTCTCAAATTTAGCTTCTGTAATTTCGCTCTTATTATCTCTATACCAGGCGCTACTAACAACTCAACACATAGTAAATTTAATAATTTGAAACGAAAAATTTCAAAGATTTAATAATTAACACACGAGAAGGTGGCGGCAGCTCTTTTTTCTTAGTTAAAATGGATACCTATAGTAAATGAAGGCGCGCGTAGAATAACGGAAACGGTCCTCATTTAATCGCAGCGGATGTATTGAATTTGCTTAGAATAGAATAGAATAGAAATATTTATTCACCATATAACTTTGGATGTTATACAAGGCAAGTCAAATTACATTATAAATACAATTTAAACAACTACTTAATAACAATCCTGCTAGGAATATGCAAGTACATTTACACCTTTAAAGTATAAAATACAAGTAAAAAGTAGAGTGAAGGTATATAATATAAGGTTGTATTTAGTTCCAATCTTCTTTCGTCAGCAATTTAAATATTATTCATAATCGTCATTATAAAACATGGATTCAGTTAGGGACATCGTCATAAATTCGTTCAAACAGTAAAATGGATTAGACAGAAAAAAATATTTTGTTTTACGTTTAAAGTTAGTTTGATTTAGTTTTGTAATATTTAAAGGCAGTTTATTGTACATAGCTATTTTATTATAAATGCCTTGTTTTTTCACTTTTACCAGTGTTATCTTGGGCTGATGAAGTTTTTCTTTAATTATCTTTTTCACTATGTATTTCTATGAGGCTCTTGAATATATACAAAGAAATTACCGTCATGATCCCACTTTCTGCAAAGTGTGATTTTGCAGACATTTTCTTTTGTAAACCATTTATAATTCTGATTGATCTTTTTTGGAATTTCAAAATTTTCTTTCAGCATTTCCCCACACCGTAATAGCGTAACTAATAAGTGAATGTACATATGCATAGTAAACTGATATTAGTGCTTTTTTATTTATTATTGGTTTTAGTTTTAGCAACGCGTAGTTGGCACTAGAGAGTTTTTTTACATAGCGTATTTATATGAGCCGAGTGACTAATAGTATGATCTATGGTATAGCCCAAGAATTTATTATCCTTCACTAAGATGTCACGTTCTACACCTTTTCTTGATTGATACTGCATAATTATACTTTTATCAGCATTTAATATTATGCCGTTTGCTTCAAACCATTTTTGTAAGATACCTGTAACGAGTTCTGTTTTATGGGCTAAGTCAATTTTATTTTTGTCTTTAATTCCAACATGTGTGTCATCGGCAAATAAACTAACAAATGACCAGTCCGGCAAACATTTAGCCAGGTCATTAATATAAATCAAAAACAAAATGGGACCCAAAATTGAACCCTGGGGAACTCCTATTTTGATTTTGCTTATTTCAGAACAGTTTTCATTGACAAAAACTATCTGAGCTCGATCCGTTAAGTATGATTTCATCATTTTTAGTTCTACACCATGAAAGCCATAATATTCTAATTTTAATAAAAGTAACATTTGCTTATGCTTGCTATATATTGCTTATTCTAGCAACTGATTTATCTCTTTGTTAGAAAAGTCTTGCAACGCTATTATTATATTATAGTTACTATAATAATCACTGCCTTTCAGAAACTATACATACTTTCGGGATAAAAAGCAGTATATGTTAATTTCTAACCCTCAAACAATCTCTGTGCAAAAATCACGACCGTCGTTGATCCATCGCAATGTGAAAGAAGGATACCTAATGCAATAAACATCAAACAGACATTCACTATAGGTGTGAGGATGTGGGACATAGTATGAACTTTTATTTGGAGGCATATCAAAGTATAAAGTTAACTACGTTGTCATATAATACGTTTATAAGATATAACCACGGTCTTCCGTAATTTTATGATTTAATACGAAAGCGACTAAATTAAATTGGTATACTTGGAAAAAATTTAATGAAATAAGATAAGATAAAATTAAGTTTATTTACTTGTGGTCCTAAGTTACGCGTTGGGTCTTATTTTATATTAAATATAGTCTCGATTGGGCCCGTTTAAGCATGTAGGTACTGTATTACAAATGCAAATACAGGTAGTCGGTACATAGGAATAGTAACAAACATTTCGATATTAACATGTTTTTATCATTTAAGCAATTATTGATTGTATATAGTAGGCCTTGAAAACCAGGAATTCATGTTTGATATAGTCTATGGTTGGACCGCATCGTTCATCAGTCATAGAGACTGTAAATGTATCTGTCAACAACATAATATAGGTACATTGATATTATTTTTTCTCCATTAAATCCGTACATACACAGTGTAGTATTTAGGCAATTATAGTATTGTTAATGCTATAGGTATTTTCACCTTGATCCAAGAAAGCGTATTTGTACTAAGATATTTTTGTAATGTAGCCGTAGCACTAAATAATAACATTAAAACATATCACTATATAATGGTTTTGACACGACTATGATTTATTTATTTTATTTCTGCATATTTAGAACTCGACTGAAGTTTAACTAAATAAAAACAAATGAAAATTATTATTTCAAATTTGGGAAGTGTACAAACCATACGGATCCGATTTAAAAAAATGTTATTCAGAATCTATACAGGCAAATGCTTGCTAGTGTGAGCTACGAACGAAGTTAAACAAAAGTAAGCCAAAATGTGTTCTGCGGACACCTATCTTTCGGATCCGAAGTTCGAAATTTCGACGAATTAGAGTAGGGGCCCAGTTTCTTATAAATATATATAGAGAGACGAAAGCGCCAAAATATTAAGGCTGATGAAGTGAGTTCTGCAAAAGTCTATGCAAATCTGCCAATAGCACAAATGCATTTCTTTTGCGCATTAAATAAGTATACTTCTTAGTTGTATTATCCCAATATATGATACTGTCTTATGCATTATATATGTATAGTAACATAATTTGTAATTGTACTTATTTTGTATAAGGCATATGAAAATGGTGAATTTATCTTAGATACGATTTCAACGTGTTGCTTCCATTTTATTTTTTACGTCTATATTTGACCAATCGTTTTTGTGATTTAATATTCAAGTTAATCATCAGATCATCAGCCATTTGTCTAAAATAAATTATATCTATGTACTTAGAATAAATTAATTTTTAAATTATTCATGTTCGACCTGCTGATTAGCGATGTTAATGTATATGATGTTATTTAAATTGTGATTACTTACTTTGCTTTCCGTAAATAAAATTGTACTATCTTCTAATCTATCACTTTATATATAAAAATTACGTGTCACGTTGTTTGTCTGCGAAGGACTCTTAAACTTCTGAACCAATTTTAAATTTGATTTGCACACTGTGTGCAATTTGATCCAAATTTAAAGATAGGATAGCTTACATCTCAATTCATAGTCGTAATTTCCCGTGCGAAGCCGGGGCGGGCCGCTAGTATGATATAAGAAACTTGATTAATTGTAAGCTTTAGTAGGTTCAAATTGCAAGAGGCAAAAAGTTTCCGATAGCGTCCCACTTTTTGCATGAAAAAGTATTTACTGAAATAAATGTTGGAGCTGAAACTATGGGTATACATATTATAATTAAAGACGTCCAAACACTTACAGAAGAAACAGTTCTGTTAAACTACAACACAATATAATCCTATCAATTTGGATTAAAATATATAAGTCTCCTACAGCGTAATAAAGTTTGAGAACCAGCATCCAGTTAAAATAAGATCAAACGTCAGAGATAGTCGCGACAGTTGTTTAAACGATTTAGGGCATACAATAAGAGCAAGTGTGTGACTACCAGAAATTCTTTGGACCTTAAATATTTAATGTCCAACAAATTCATTAAAAGGCTCTCGATACGAATTTGTCAAAATAACTTGACTGCATGCCGGAGTTGGAACTATTTTGTGAAATGTGGAATATGCAGTTTGTTGGTCTTTGTCTTGAGCTAATTAATTTCTTTTGGCATCCAGTCTATTAAAAATTAACAAATTGTTTAAAGCAACAAAGTTTCTTATATCTTTATATTATACTAGCTTCCCGGGCGCAGCTCCGCCCGCGCGTATGCGGTTATCGCGCAAAAACATTAACCTCTTTTTGCGCAATGGATAAAAACTATTCTATGTTTTTTCCCGGGTCTCAAACTATTTCCATACCAAATTTCATTCAAATCGGTCCAGTAGTTTTGGCGTGAAATCGTAACAGACAGACAGACAGAGTTACTTTCGCATTTATAATATTAGTACTGACTAGGAATATATATTTGTTATATATTAGCACGGAGGAGTTTTTTTTATCTAAAATTATATTTCATCCATCCTTCCATTTCTTATGGGAATAAATAACAAAAAAAAAATCATTTCTTTAAATATGTGCATGTATTATCGTTTACGTATTCAAAGAAAACACATTGTACTGACCTCAAGTTGTCTGGGATAAGGGTTAAATGATGGTGATTGATCTATTTTTCAACTTGTCTAGAACATAACATGAAAACGGCTTGTCCATGTTCTCAGTTTACAATTATATCAATCATCAATAAACAAAAAAACATCAAAAAAGTTTTGTCAAAGATGGTAGACACTTATGCTCCATGTAATAATAGGCAAGCTTATTACTAAGGGGCTAAATTAGCAATAAACTCCGATAACACTTGTCTACTCACAATAATGCTCATGGCTCGTATTACACAAAATTAATTTTGTGCTTTTAAATTCACTGCTTTATTGACTGTTATCTATATATGTAATAGAAAAATTATAAAGTTATCTGCGCTACGGTAGTACATATACATAACGTTAGTTTTAGTATAAATCCACGATCCGTCAATAAAACTAATAAGGCAACATCTGTCAACACGAATTTGGAGGAGCACCTCATGATTGCTGACCATACTGGGATCTTGCGTCCATCACGAAGGAGCAACTTTCTACACTTGCCTTAATCAGTTACTAGCACGAACGACAGAGAAAGAAACGACATTAATGCCAGTAAGAGTAAGACAGAAAACCCAGTATTCGTTCAAGTAGAAATAGACAAGGATATGTTTATGGCGACGTGGATTGTAAGAAAGGGAGGTGAGACGGTATGGGTGGCCACCCCACACAGTTGGTCGATGGCCATAAAAATGAGTATAAAATTGAAACATCAATATAATAAGCAATCAACGAGGGCCTGGTAAGGCCTAATTATACAGGGCGAGTCGTGTTATAAATTACCTTATAACTGAACATACAGATGGATTGAAAATCGAATAGGATTGTTACTTGAGATAACTTATTTATATTCGCTTGGTCAATTAGATTTTTCATTTGAATGTTTCCTTTTGTTTTTTCTTAAGATATAATAAATAGGACCTCTAGCTTTTGCATTGAACCTGCATCTACACATATTTTTTTTTATCAAATTAAACAGCACAACAAGAGATATATTAAGTAGATAGGTACTCGTTATACTTACGATACAGTGCAAAAGTGATGCAGGACTTCTTTTCCAGAGCCCTCATTTTTACAATTAAGATACATACATAATAATCACCTGGATAATATATGTGATTATTTCATTTATTTGTGGAGTTAACATACGTCAATACAATTTCCTATTTATGTACAATTCTTATACCCAGTACTAATAATAAAATAACTAATAGCAGACACAATACGAAAAGGTTCTTTTAAAATTCTTTACACTTAGATCAAAATTTAATACAAGATACTTATACGTAACCCATACTTTAACACAACAATTAAAGTAACATTTTATGGAATAAAAATATTTATAATATATGGACTGCTAAACGCATTGGCATAAATGTGAGTTGTGCGTGTAAACTTCCGTTACTATAAAACTTGATTATACCGATTTAATTCTAGGATTAAACAGGGTTTTAAGTAGTAAGCAAGCTTTGCTGAATATATTTGCTGTTTAGTGCTGTATTATTTACCTACTTTTTCACTAATTTTCTATTAATACGAATAGTAATACGAAGTTATAATCTAAATAACAGTTGAATTATTATACGGCTATCGCGTGACGAAAGAGCAACCTCTCTATGATCAGTTGCCGAAAACGATAATTTGCGAACGTTGAATTTTACCTGAACTTATTCATGATAAAATTTCAGTTGAATTTTCTCATTGTTATAGCTTTAATAAGTACTTACTTTTTTATTTATTTATAGATCAAAATTCCGTTATATGTCTTTAGAGAATTAAATATACATAAAAAATCTGTAGTAAAAATATTTTTAATAATTATTTTGTATTTAAATTATGTTTGTATTTGAAAATAGCTGGTTATTTTTTGTAATTATTATAATATACTGTTAATTATACATTTATAATAATTTAAATTTTATATTTTAATAATTTATATAATTATTTAAAAATAAAATTTTAATATTTATATCATTATTTTTATATTAATATAATAGCAGTAATTTCAATTAAGATTTATACATTTAAATAGGAACTAAATGATCACTCGGCAGAGTAGTTTCGTATTATCATCTACTTAGGTACTTATAAAATTAACACTTTATAAAAAACGTGACAACTACAAATGACAAGCACCAATTGCAATTCTTCTAATAGAATAATCTTATTTCTTTATTGTTTTTTTTTTTATTTTTATGCCTGATAGGGTAGCCTTTGACCACTATCTCACCTGATGGTAAGTGATGATGTGGTCGATGATGTTGTTCAGACTAACTTAGAGTTACTGGCTCTCAAGGACAGCTGCCGGAACACACCGTTAGGTGCTTGGCGACAGATTTTCAACTTGAGGGTGGTAGCTAGCCAGGCGGGCATTTGCAAAGTGCCCTACCACCATGCTGTAACGACTGCTATCCTAAGACAACAACCGGGACCGACGGCTTAACGTGCCCTCCGAAGCACGGAAACGCTCTGTAGTAATGTCACCAGCGGTCACCCATCCAAGTCATGACCGCAGCGAACGTTGCTTAACTTTGCTGATCGATTCAGAATGGCTAAGCAAACTTGGCTACGAGCGCTTCAAAATGTAAATGAAGAAGATGTAAATTGCATGTATAGCAAGGACACCCCGTGGACGAACTCGCAGACTCAGCAAGTTTTACCAATAAAAAATATTGTTTCATCTTAAAACACACTGTGAAGCAGGCAATGGAGTCTGGCTGTCATAACTGGATAATATGTATGATTAAACTCGGCCCCGGGGGCAGAGGTGCCGAGATGTTCGGTTTGTTGGTTTTTCGACCCCAGTTTTTTTGTTCTCGACCAATTTTCGAACGAGGTGTGGACGCCATTGGTCTTAGTATGGACTATTATGACTATATACTTGTAGTTAAACTGTTTTACGGTGTTTAACTTATTGTAAGTAAGCTTGTTCAATCTATAGATTAACCTATATCGTATCAGGTGGTATTTTCATAAAATTATTGGTCATTCTAATGCTCAATACGCATTGCAAAATAATTCATTGGATTCAAAACTATTTCTTCTTTAAAAACACTAATGACAACATCAGAACATTAAAAATATGTTTTCGTTGACAACATATGGGACGACACAAAGATGTAATTGTAAAAAGCTTTTGATTTGGTTACATGACCAACCGCATATTTGATGACAACTGTCCTTGAGGATACTTTCGCTAGTATCATACCCACTATAATAGAAATGTTTGGATGGTAATTGATATACATCTCAATTTACTCCCATAACAACAATTTTATTGATACTTTGCAACCGATCATTACAAAACTTCATGCATGACACCAAACTGGGTATAATAGTCTTTACAGATCACATCCAGGCTATTCTTTCTACCTAATTTGCCAGTGGTTTCCCGAATACCCGTAATTTACGGCTGCATGTGATAATAACGTGCTTAGACCTCCACCTAATTCGAAACCAGTCTGGAAATAGATGGTGGGTGGCGTCACTCATCGATTGCCATCGATCTAAACTGGGTCCTGTTGAATGTTCCATGTAAGGAGATAATATTCGCCATTTCTTTTTTAAATTGCTCATAGATACTATCACCTGCAAGTAAGTGATGATGGGATCAAAGATTTGGTAACAGGAGCATCATGGTGCTAGAATGAAAATTTACTTTAATTGATTTTATAGTCGATGTACCAGGAAAATGGTCGATTTTTATTCTTATTCTGTTTGGGCGCGATTTTTCTCTAATTTCCATTGACGTCCCAATTGGGGTATTTATGCATTTCTCACGCCAAGTTCTACCCAAGCCATATTCCAACTGTGGCGGAGAAAGACTTTGGGTCGCTGGCACAACTGCTACAGTGGCGTGTGTGGTGATGGTAAGTATGTCATTGGTGAGAATGTTGCTGGTAGTCTCTTTAGTTCCGTGGCTTTACAGTGTTCTAATCTTTGCGCATAAAGCCTCTACGTAGAGGACTGTCTGTTCCGAAAATGGCGCATCGCACTAAATCCACTCAAAAGTAAAGCTATGTATTTTACTGAAAGGACACGCCCCTAAGATTTTTTTACCTGTAGATGTGTTGTATGCCCTCCATATTTACTAGACGAATCCAGGGTAATTACCTGAGTTACTACCAGTCTAGCACTTCCGAGCGTCCGGTGAATACATCGCCGCTAATCTTATTTTTTAGAAACTGTGGACAATATGCCTTCCTTGTGTCTTTAGACTCTGCAGCAATTATACAGGCACTGTGAAAGATAAGAAAACTGTTTCATTTCACGCGTAATTATTGTTTTTATTGTTGAAATAGAAAATATTGTCATTTTGTTTTATCTTAGGAACTAATGTCAATGAAATGGATGAGCGAGATATGTGTATGCTTTGGTGTGAGAGAGTGAATGAGATCGCAGCATAATGGTGATCGGAACGTCTCGTGTCGGTTCGGTGGCGACACGAATTGTTTATTTATCTCTTTCTAACAACAGATATGGCGCATAATATTTGAACGTTCTTTCCTTGTCATTACAAACTGCATATACATGTGCGTAGGTAAGTATATAGGTAAATTCTAGTAAGCTTTTAGAGCAGTGGTGTTCGGATATAACTACTCTAATATTTAAACTCTCTGGACACGCCCCCGTTATCCGCAACCTTTAACTTTGTTCGACGAACCCATTCCCTGGGTTTGTAAAACAAAATATCTTGGAGTCACCCTTGATCGGAATCTCACCTTTAACGCTCATATCACAACTGTCCGAAACAGGGCGGCCTTCGTAATGGGTCACCTAGGTCCCTTACTTCGCAAAGAGAGTAAAATGTCTCTTAGTTATAAAAAGACTCTTTACCCTGCCTGCATCCGCCCCATCATGACTTACGCATCAGTAGTGTTTAGTCATGCTAGTGAGGCCCATCTTCGTAAGCTTCAGGTCATTCAAAACCGTTTCCTTCGCAATGCAACCGGTGCTCCGTGGTATATATCCGGAACAGCGAGTTGCATTGCGACCTAAACCTCCCATCATTAGCACAATTCAATAAGGACTGCGCCCGCCGATTACTTTGATCGAGCGCCCCACCACCCGAACCCTTTGGTTATCCAGGCATCGAACTACTGCCTCCTCCATCTCACATTTCAAGACCCCCCGTCGCCGACCACGGCAGGTATTGGACGACCCGGATGACCCCATCACAGCCATTACTCAACTTTGCTGATCGGTTCAGAATTGCTAATAAACCTTCGCTACGAGCGCTTCAGAAACTGGCATACTTCCATTGCTGTTGCTCGCAAATGTACCTAATCACAATACCTGTTTTGGCCAGAATATATGTGTCATGGTGTTATCCGGACGAGTAATGATTACACTACGAGTAATTACTTTTACCTTATTTGCAGAATTTCCCATCAAATAGCCTAGAGACCATTATAACTAGGACATCTGCGTATCCTACGGACACCATGTTATATTTGTTAAAGAGTTAAACCACTTCATTCACTACTACTACTCATAGTAGAGGTGACGAAACACCCGAGGGCAGCCTTGTCCCAGAGGTTCGATTCTCACTGCTTTCTTAGAGAGCATACTAAAGACAAAAGTATTCACACAATCAACATCCCTATTTCTCAGTCCATGATTAATACTGGAAAATGTAGTTTGAATAAGGCTTCTTTGATGTCGATAATTGTAGCCTAGCAGGACTAGACGATATTTTTTTTAAACTGTTCGATGCGACGCGTGATCAAAATGCTGGCACCTATTCGGCTCAATGAATAAGCATTGCAATTCAACGGGGCAATGCTGCCAGCATGCTGGGCAGGCTGCCAACTGGTAGTGGGCTGGAGCATTTGGACTGCCTGTGAGTCTGCTATGGCTTATAGATTGTCTTAATGCTTTTATTATTGTAGCTGTAGTGTTGTATATAGCTCGTTGTATTTTGTTAAATAAAGGCATACTGTACTTATCAGCCGGATCGTTCAATGCTGAACACAGCTTCCTCTATGTAGGAGGTATTTGCCATAATCCCCACGCTTGGCAGGTGGCTTGGGGATCGCAGTGCAAGATAGCATAGTTCTTAGGAAGGTGCTGCTGCCCACCTCCTAATAGTATTTTTCCCTTAGTCGACTTTTACGACACCCACACGGGAAGAAATGGGGAGGTCCAATTCTAACCCGGAACTCCACGCGGGAAATATAAATAAAGGCATACCGCTTTTTTTTAAACTAACAATTATTATAACATAAATATAGAATATTATACACTTTTTTTTTTTAATTAGCCAAGAACGCGACGACCACGTCCTCTACTAATTTCGCCGTATCGGTCTTTGATGAAGTAATTCTGAATCCCACGAAACCAGTCGAGCATTGTCGCATTCCGACTACTTGAAACGTAGTGAAGCCCTCATTCATTTTACAAAAAAGATCATGTCAATCATGGAGTCAATCATCGATTGCCATCCATCAGACCTCAATTTCAGTTTATTATTTCCATGATAAAAGTTTAGAATTTCTCGCAAAAAGTTGCAGTGTTCATAATTCTTAGAAATCTTGCACTGCCTCCATTAAAATTAAGGCCCAACTTACGCTGTGATTAGTTATTACTGCTAATTGTCAAGTGATCGTGTTTCTAATATCGTTAGTAAAGGTTCTCGTAAACCTTCTCGGTTTACTCTTATACTTCTACTTTATTTTTAATTGTTCAATATGAACATTTTTATTTTGCATGAGGATATCTTATATGTTTTTATTTGAAAACTAGGAAAATACTGACAATGATTTACTAGTTCTTAAATAAAGAAGCAAAAATTTTTTTTTTCAAAAATTCCATTGTTTTAAATGTACAAAATTAGGTTATAGACAGTCAGATTATAAAAATAAAGTGAAAATGAAGAGAACGCAGAAGCGCAGACTTGTTAGAAAATAGACGTCCTAGGATGCCTACGAACTAACTTGACGCGCACACTAATCACTCCCAGTCCACGTGGATTAAGCACTGCTCACTCACACTTGACACTAGTTATTGTTTAGGTAGGTATATTGGCTTTTGTATTGGTTCACTGATTACACTTAAAATGTGAAATTATTAGGTTAGGTCAGTTTTCATAATACACATTGTATGAAATATTGTCTTCGTCAACCTATCTGTTATAATTTTAATTTATATAACTTTATTTGATTTATAATCGAAAACTGCACAAGATTTTGGAGAATAATTTAAGTCTAAGAACTTTAGTTCGGACTGTGAACCTTTTGGCTAAAATGACATGATTTATGCACTCGTTGTACGGTCTACTATTGTATTCTACTTAATGAGTTCTAGACAATGACACGTCTTAGGATGAAAAAGATATTTTTAGGCTAGCTCCCAAAGTATGAACTGGCAAATAATCTAATTTAATTTCTACTTCCATATAGGTATGCGGCGAGAGGTCAACATTCTACATAAAATATGTAAAATTCAGGTTTGTGACTACTTCAGTTTAAAAACCTGTGACATATAGACAGACTCATACACAGTGGAGTCTCATTAATATGGCTCCCTTTTGCCCTTCGGGTACAGATCCCTAAAGAGGTCGAAATTCTTACACAGATTAGTACCTCCTTATTTGCTCTGCCTATGATTCCCAACGTCATATTCCCAAAGAATATTCCATCGCTGTGTGTGGCGTGATCGGCCATCATTGCTCTATTGATTGCAATCAAATTGCTCGCTCGTGACTACAAGCAGGTAATGTCTCTCTTTACCCACCAGTAATTCGAAGATTGTGTCGTCTATGATTGGTCGGGCCAATTAGAAAGTTGAAATTCTTTGATAGCTTGATGAATTAGAAAAGGTCAGATGGTTGGCCAAATTGTTGGGTGATTGGATAAGCTTAATGGTATGTTGGATTTTTATTGTTGAATCAGATGAGATGATGGATGTTAATTGGTGGAAATTTTTTGCTTTGTTTCGGCAAAGGTTTTCAATATCTTTTTCTTGCACATTAGATAATTTGACATTGACTATTCCGGATCACGTTATCCGTGGGTACATGAGGCATGAGTGGGCATGAGGAACTGCCATCTTAAACAGCGATCGCCAAGACGCCTGCCAAGCCAAGCATGGGGGTAATGCACCCTTCACCTTACTTATGGTACTTCGGAACTATATATTTTGTCTTACAACAGAAGATCATATTTAATAAAGTTTTAGCTACCGTTTTATGGCCGTCTTTCCTAAGGCCAACCTCATCGGCCAGGAATGCACTTGTTGGTAGTATTTCACATAAACCATTCGGTTTCAAAGGTGGCGAAAAGCCTAGTGACAAGACAACACTGACATCGATGCCGGTAGTATCTTGCTACGCATTCAGAGTATTTTTCTCGCCTAACGACATCCAAAGAAATTATATGAACCGAGGCTATAGAAAACAACAGTCTGTGTCACTGAACAGTCACTGCTTTTTTTATGTGTCGAGCATATCACACCTAGAAGACGTCCACTTTAGCAAGTTTCTAAGAACGCTAACAATAAATGAGTATTACCTATTTTCATCCCTCTGCTCAAGTTTCAGGCTTCCCAACACTAAGGCTGAGATTCAGAGATAATTGTGTAAGACGGTCAAAGACCAGTCTTAGCCAAGCGTCTGATAAGCCAATCTTTAAATTCCATAATCAGAGATATAGTCTGAAACCTACTTACCTTGCTCGCTTATTAGCAGTAGAATTCTATGTTTAGATCACACTCTATTATCTATGGCACATTTTTCACTTATGGAACGTTTACCGGTTCTTGTTTATCTGTGCATCCTGATATAAAAAGAAAAGGACAAGAACAACGGTATGTAAAATGTAATTAGAGTGAGTGAACAGAAAAAGTGCCTTTTTCAATTTAAAAACAAAGAGTTCTTGAAGAACTTATTGCACCATACGCCTCAGTGTCTCACTAGACGGCGCCACTCCTGCTTTGAGACAGGCTAAAGTAGTCGATTTCCACTACTTGGCTTAGCACAGCACGCGCTAAGTTTAAACGCTGTACCAGACGTCTCTGAATACAATTATGAAGCTAAGCACTACATTTTGACGGATTAAAGCATTAGTTCACGCTTCGACTTGTCCCTGAATCTTAGCCTATGCCTTCTGGTATGGCGTGGTTTGCCATAATCCCCACAATTGGCTGGCATCCTTAGAATCGCAGTTCTGTCGAAAACGCTGAAGATTGCTCACCTTCTGGTATATCTTTCTTCCAGAAAGAATTGACATTCTCAGAAACCGTTTCCAACGCCACGGCTTAGCAAGAAATTGTGGAGAAATTATGACTAGATTATTTTTTCTAAATATTAGTTGTCATTAAATATGGATTTACGCAAAATACGCCTGAATCCATTTCATTATTTTATTATTAAGATGAAGATATGCTACTATATACCGTAATGGCAACAAAAGTCATCAGAGCATACTCTAGATATCGTATAATAACTTCCGTCGAAGATCACCCAAGAATCACCTGACCTCATTAGTCCCAATTCTCAAATCTCCCACACGTCATCACCGGTTCCCGCCACCCACGGCGAGTAATATCTATATTTAGGGTAATCACACCGTGCCGGGATTACACGTTAATTTGCCGGCTCTCTTGTTATTTATATTTTTAAACGCGACTCGATAATGAGGATTGGAGTCACGAACGCGGGTTTGGTTTATTGGGATAGAACCGTGGAGTAGCAACGATTCAAAATTTTTTGGTACCATTTTTATCTAAGAATATTGTTAGTTTTTTTTTGTGTTTTAAGTTGATGTGACGGAACTTGCACGAGGCCCACCTGATGTTATGCAGTAACCACTGCTACCTGAGACATAAAGTTGTTTTATGAAGCGCTCGTAGCCAAGTTTGCTTAGCCATTCTGAATCGATCAGCAAAGTTAAGCAACGTCCGCCGCGGTCATGGCTTGGATGGGTGACCGCTGGTGACATTACTACTGAGCGCTTCCGTGCTTCGGAGGGCACGTTAAGCCGTCGGTCCCGGTTGTTGTCTGGAAAGACTGACGCTGGGAGAGAGTTCCACTGCTTCGCTGTTCGCAGGATAAAAGAGCTCTGAAAACGATTTGTACGAACATGCGGCAAATTGACAGTGAAGGGATGAAAGCTCTCTCCACGTCTCCACGTCTCTTCAAATTGTAAGTTTTTTAAGGGATTGTAACGGATCACGATCGTCGCCTATGTTGATTGGTAACCTCTGACTATATCAGATGCGTTTCGTCATAAGTAAAGGACTGCCGTACTGCAGGTTCATGTTTCGTTCCCCTCCGCTGCCGGCTTAAGCTTCACCGCATGGTGGATGAGCATTTTGCAAATGCTCGTCTGCCTATAGAAAATCTAACGCCAAGCACCTAACAGTGTGTTCCTGCAGCAGTCATTGAGAGCCGCAGTAAATTACAGGCACTTGGGCCTTCCTAACTGTATGTCTCAGGGTCCCATTGTAGTTGGTCACTTGTGACGAAATGCGTCTGTTATACGCAGATATTACCGCTTAACATCTGGTGGCCATCGTTCGTGTTATGTCACTATCCTATTATTATATATATTATAAAAAAAAACAATGTACATTATTTATTTTAGCAATAACGCATGCTTTGCGAATTACATTACAATATTGGAGGTACAATTATAGTCATGTGCGGGTGCATGTCCCACATGACTATAATACAAATTATTATACACTATAAATTTTCCTCTCGCAAATTTGTAATTTAGTAATACAATATACATTATGTTACCTTCACTTAGATTTCGTGGGTGTTCTAATATGCGGGCTTTCTACTTTCAGAAAAATGAAAAAAGGACCCGTTGTATATAGATCGTTTCGACTCTAAGTATTTCTCTATCTGGATCGCGCAGGTGATAATGCGGTATCTGTGAGAGCCACCGGCGCTGTCCCTGAGACCGTACTTATCACATGATTTATACTGTCACACACGGTTATTGTGACACCAGTAACGCACTGCTCGTGCTGATTTCTGTGGCGATTTATATATACCTGTAACAGGCGGACCGTCCACTGCTGAACACAGCCTCCCTATCAAGGGGGTATTTGTCATAATCACCACGCTTGGCAGGCGTCTTAGGGATCGAAGAGTAAGTTGGCAGTTCCTTAGAAGGCGCTGCTGCCCACCTTCCAGTATTTTCCCCTTAGTCGACACCCACGGGATGATATGGGAAGGTGCAATTCTAACCCGGCACCCCACGGGCCTATAGGTCTATATACCTAGTATCTAACTATTTTTTTTTCTAAATCAACTAAAAATGATAACACATTTTCTTAAGGCTAGAGTGAACGTAGCATTTTCCATACAAACGTAATTTTGTCATATTTTATATACCTTCTACCTTTGAGAGAGCCAGTAATTCTAGGTGAGCCACAATAACATCGTTGACCACATCATCACTTACCATCAGGTGAGATAGTGGTTAATGGATAGCATATCAGCTATAATTAAAAAGAAACAAATGTTCAAACTCTGAATTTATATATTCATTATTGTTCAAATATTTAACCTACTGAAAATACTGATTTCCGAGTATAATGTATAGGTGAAAATCTGTAAATCAACAAACATTTTTAAGGGCTTTTTCGTTGAGAAGCTCTGCATGACCAAGGTTCGAAACGCACTTGTATACATAGTTTTTATCAAATATGGCTTTATATGAAAAACCGCATTGATAATCTACTATATCACTAACAGCATAACACACACAGAGAAAGGCTTCAAACTTTTAAAATCTTCTTTTGTCAGCGGGAGTACAAAATATTCAGTTTTTATGACGTATCACCTCCTAACAGATTTTTTCTTGTGTTGGCAAGTCTAGTTTGGTAGTTATTTCTTAATATTTGTTATGTAAACTTCATAAGCTGGCCATTAACTTATGGGAGACGAAAAAGGTAAACTTTAAATACTACTTAGTTGGTTTTGTAAATAAGTAAAGGCGCCGCCTAATTGTGAACCAAACAAAGTTTTACTGAAATAATTGACAAACAAATTATGTGTTCGTTATGACGGGTCCTTTTTTACTTTTAAGCGCTAAGTATATTCTTTTAACTCGCCAGATATCGTGTGCTTAGCTATTAATTAGTCAAACATAGCATGTAGACATAGTATGAACAATCTCTTTGAGTGAGGATATACCTATCTCTCCTAAGCTGAGAATCTCTTCTTTCATGTATTTAGTAGATATGGCTATAAACTTGTCATTTCGGTTGTTTACTATTAAATCAAGTATCATAGATGTTGCATTTATTTTTTGGCATGTGTATCAAGAAAATAACTTTTTCATCATACCTTTACGAATAAGGTTAATTGCCGTTAGCGGTAAGCCGGAATAAGCAAATTCAAATTTGGTTACCATGGAAGTTTAAGTTTGTCACTTCTTATTGAATCGCGTTCCTGCTTCTGATGGATAATAATCCACCTAATAGGTATATATATACAACTATATATACAACCGATAGGTTAGTGAGTGAAAGACTTGAATTTCCAAATATGATTATAAGCACTATGGCGTCCTGAGCGAAAAATAATATTTTACAAATTAATGGAGCACACAATTTTATGTCCTAGGCGGGAATTGCATCTGCGCCCTCCGACGTTTAGGTTCCAGGCTGGCCTAATCCAGTCTGACATAAAAAAGACATAAAAAAATTGTGCTCAAATAATTTGTAAAATAAAATACTTAAATGTATAGTATGATATATTACTATTATTATTTATATTGTCTATGACTATATTATAATAATATGGCCGCATTGTTCGATCGACTGCGTGACCAAACCATTTAAGAGTGTTTTTTTTTCTCATTGGTAGTGCTGAAAAATAGTATGTAAATAAGGCACAAAATATCTTGTTTCTCGATTTATATCGAATTTCTCGCTACGCTATGAATTCTACTATCCCTACACTTCGCTCCTACTTCGGCAACCCAAGAAACAAATTGTGTTACATATTTCTCTGCGACAAACAAGTCGACAAGTCAAACAGTACCTACCTCTCAACCGCTGTGTTACCCTTGTCGAAATAAATAATAGTTGTATCTTTCTCTCCTTAGTTAATGACTTCACATAAACTCAGTGCGAAACAACTGATGACTCTAAAAAAAATCAATAGGTACATAATGCTAAGACGTTAGCAATACGATTGTAAAAATGTATCTGATATTGAACCAATGTATAGTCTTGTTTCTTGGTTGCTCTAGTGTCGTACATGGGGACTTTGGACAGGGGTGGCCGCATTGTTCGATAGCCACACTGCGTGACCAAACCATTACTCTACAGTCAGCAAAAGCAGCAAAATGGTTCCATCAAAACCAATAATCTGCAAGTATGTGTATTAGTTAAAACTTTTTCTTCAACTCGGACTGTTCATCTCCAACTTGTACCTCCACAGAGATTTGAGTTGCTCTATGGTTTTACATCACAACTAAACATTTATATAGGTGTAGAAATTAGACAATAAATCATAATCAAACTCATAAAAAGGCGAATAAAATGGGCATATCTAAATATTTACATAGAGAAAATCTTTTTTGTTTTGAGTATATTGATAGCGATATATTTTCAATAATAATATTACAAGATAAGCTTTGCAAATTTTCCCTACATTTGAATTTAGTAACAATCATCGATGTGGTCGTTTTTGTTCTTTTTGAAGTATTTGTAAATTTTATTGAAGATATATAATGTTAAAAAATCCAATAGAATAATCTCTTTCTATAAAAGTAATACAAAATCTATTCAACATGACCCATAAACGAACCAGTCAATAATATATTTATTCATACATCATTAATATTCGTTTTACAACTTAATGCATTTAGTTTGCCGTTCTTTGTGGCGTTCTATGGGGGAGGCATTTGTTCAACAGTGGACGTCTTCCGGATGATGATGATAATGAAATTAGGCTAATTTTTTAGCTAATTTAAATAATAATGTGATGTAATTTTTAATAAATACCTTATCTGTATGGTCAATATTAACGGCAGATAACAATAATTAAATTTTAAATTTCTTTTTTATCTCCATATTTTTACAGATACTGAGTTATTATTATTTTGTTTTTTTAGCAGCCACAAGCTCATCGTAATTTCGAAAACAAATAACAGCGGTTAGTTGATGAGACACGTGATTAAAATGATTTAACTAATTTGTGAAATAAGCATTACAAATTACAATCCAACGTGGAAATGCTACCAACATGCTGGGCACGCTGCCAGCTGATAGTGGGTTGGAGCATTTGGACTGCCTGTGGGCCTGCAATAGTATTTAGTTGCCTAAATGCTTTCGTCGTTGTAACTGCAGTGTTGAAAAAGTTCAAAGTATTTTGTTAAAGTCATATCGCATCGTGATTCTGTGTACTTGTTCATTTTAAAAACTTAATACCAAAGTAATTAACTCAAGTTTTGTGAGACTAAATCAGCAAGTTTAATTTAATTTTACACGTATATCGAAATATCAAATACTCTCAAATGTTTTTTTTTGTGTTGATCATGATAACACAAAACTTTTTTGCTAACCGTACAACAATCACTGCTTATTTTCACTCACATTAGTTTAGTGAAGTATGGTATCAATGAAATATGGTGCAACGCTCGCGTGATGTCTCCTTTCTTTGACTGGGACCCCTACTTAGATGATTGGATTTTATATAAAAATGCTTCCGCTTGCTCTTTGATGTTCACGTCTACAATATCAATGAGTTTTTCGTGCAAGAGACAGGCTAATTTTAAAGTGATCCTTTAAAGATCGTAGAGCAGTCAACATCAACCAGTCACATAAGTAAAAGAAAAGCTTCTACCCAATAAACTAACATATCAGAAAATGTTTCATTAATGCCGGTGCCATAGTCCAGCATCGTGGTAAATATAAATCACACACCATAAACCGACACGCACTTTGTGATTTTTAGGTAAAAAGGTAACATCAACAGCAAAGCATCGAAAACTACGTATCTTTTATATGATCCAGTAACACTAGATCAAAATCGGCATAGACCTATAACGTTATTTATAGGTAGATAAATGTCGCGCCTTCCCCATACGATCGACAAATTAGAGCCATGCGTCATATGTCATGTTGGCTTAGCGGTTAGAACATACCCTGACTATCTAGGCGTGGATGGCGTGGATTCGGATCCCGCGCAAGAATTTAATTTTTCCTCTTCTAGTAATTTTGTAATCGGCTTCCCTTTGAAATCCTTTTAGCTACAAATAATCATTGTAAGGGTGAGACGCACTAGAAGTCATTATTAAAATTAAAACCGATACAAATTACAATAACGAAGTCTCTAAGGGAAAATACGTTATAAATCGTCCAAATATTTATTGCGTTTACTACGGAGATTTGTGAAAGGGTGTCCTAGTCACGTGTCTCATACATCTAAGGGTAACTACCCCATTTTATTGAGACCCCTCTCGCCTATTCTCTAATTCTTCTATGAGCAACAACTGATAGTACCTTGTCATTATAACAAGTCTTCTGTTTCGTCAAACTGTGAATAGATCAGCTTAGTTGATAATATTTATATTATTGCGAAAGAGACCTACAGTGTTTCAAATTTCCGGGCATACATTTACGCTACGAAGTACAAAATATTTGTGATTAGAATCACGCAAAAAAGACACGGGTCATTTTAAAATGGCATCGGTAGGAATCAAGAGATTTTATTTAATGCATTCAAAATTTATTAGGTTTGGTTGTTTGTTTGTCGGTCATTCGATTTGGAATATTATGAAGTGGTTTTTTATTATCCTCTATAAAGTTTATTACGTGGTCAGTTATTGAATTATCACTGTCAGTGTATTAACCTCTTGATTTGTTGTTCGAGAAGGTAGTTAATACATTTTATATGACCCTGTTTGTCGTTAATTAAGTAGAACTTCACGGTCCTTGATAAGTTTATGACTTTATTTCTTAGATGGTTCAAAACAAAGAATTGATTTGAAACAATATAAATACAGCGTAGTTTTCCAATGTTTGTATAGGTTTTTTCAAAGAAATATTACAGCTAGTGAACTTGCATCCCATTAAGGTTAAGTTCAAGGGAAATAAAGAAGAATACTAAGAAAAGAAATAACTTTTTTTCTAGCTTGTTTGTTTCTTTACCACATGTTTCGGTCAACATTTTGCGATTCCAATGAAATACTTGAACTCTTGGTATACTTATGAAGGTCTCGTCAACTTCATAACAGTCAGTGGCAGAAACTTTTCATCACCACTATCCCTGTTTCCAATAAAAGCTCCCACAAAAAATACAAGCAACAATTTATTATCCCTATATCGAGACAAATCTCTACCAGTAGGGGAGAAAAGACAAATTATTATTTTCCATAATCATCACACGACTATTACTCCGCGCCACCCGCGCGTGACCAAAAATTATCATCTCCATTTTTCTCGGAACTTTTTTTTGCACGTCCGTCGTGTGCCGCTGCGCGCGAGACACTGCGAATTTTGGCGGTCCCGGAAGTTGTAAAGTGGAGATTTGTAACGCACGCGCCGCGGCGCCTGACGGTACTTCCGGTAGCGTTCCATAATGACGGTAGCTCGTAGATGTTACCCTCTAATGTCTTGCGTATCTATCCCCTTTCGCCCTCCGAAATTTTATCGTTCTTTTACTTTTATGCTCTGTTTAGCTAGAATTCACTCTCCATTTAATTACAGCGGCACAGTAATGTGTTTGGCAGATGACGTGGGTCCAAATGACGCGTGTAAATGTGTAGAGTGGTGTCAGTAGCAGCGAAACTAGTTGAATAGGGTTGAATTGGAAGTAAGTGATAACAATTCGGGGTACCTATTAAGGGCTTGAACAGATGGTTGTGTCTTTAAAGATTTTACGCACAGACTTCCAGGGAAACATTCCGTTTTTCGCATGGTGAAAAGGCATGCTGCGAATGCCCGCCTGGCTAGTGACCACTCTCAAGTAGAAAATCAATCGCCAAGCACCTTACGGTGTATTCCGGCAGCTGTCCTTCAAAGCCAGTAATTCTAGGTTAATCCTTTCTATAGCACATTCGACCACATCAGCACTTATCATCAGGTAAGATTGTGGTCGAAGGCTTACCGAAGACAATTTTCTTTGTTAATGGTTGCATCTACCGTAAAATGATTGTATATTAATAAAAGCAATATAGTCTGGTTACCTTCAGCTGAATTCATACTGGTTGAGTCATCAATTAAAGTAATTTGATATACCTAATTATCTAATGAAAAACAGTGATGTTCCGAAATGTATGTACTTAATTCAAAATGTATTTACTCGTACCTATGACAAAGTGAGAATTGAACAATGTTAGTGGTGTTAGTATACTTACCTCACATTATTATGGTCCGACTTCCAAAAGTTTCATACATTTCAGTGCATGGGATACGGTTTAATTTTTTTCTTAGATATCTTTAAATATTAGTATTTATAGTGATGTACTGCTTATCACCAATACGCTTATGATCATTCTCCATCGTCTAAAGTACTGATCACTATCGACAAGAATTACAAGTACCATTAAATCATCCAGATACCAAATACTTTTTTCAGTTAATTGACTGTAACTTAAACACAACTCGATTTTGATGGAATGTATATAGACCAAAATTGAAAAAATATTCTTCCTAACAAAAATAGTCATCATTCAGCATTCGCAAAATGCCCTACCACTATGCTATAACGACTACCATCCTAAGACAACAACGGGGGCCGACTGCTTAACGTGCCCTTCAGCACGGAAGCGCTCAGTAGTAATGTCACCAGCGGTCACCCATCCAAGTCATGACCGAGGCGGACGTTGCTTAACTTTGCTGATCGGTTCAGAACGGCTTAGCAAACTTCACTACGTGCGCTTCATAATAATAAATAGCGAAATGATCGCGTAAGAAACATACAGTTACCTACAATTACTTAATTTTTTTGAAGTAATGATAACCGAGTGGTAATTATTATGGACTGCCTTGCGGCAGGTCCATGGTTCAATCGTCACCGCTGCCTATAACTGCACCGCATTGTGGAAGGGCATTTTGCGAATGCTCGCCTGGCTACCTACCACCAAAATCTGTTGCCAAAAAACTACCTAACAGTGTGTACAGGTCGAAGTCCTTGAGCCAGTAAAATTACAGACACATGAGACTTAACAGCCTTATGTTTTAGGGTGACGGGAGCAGTGCAGTTTTTCACTTGTAACGAAATGCATCTGTTATAGGCAGAGGGAACCGCTTAACATTAGGTGGGCCTCGTGCTTGTACCATAACAATAACATAGGATAAAAAAACATACATTCAAATTAGGAACTCTTACTATTTTGGAAGTCGATTAAAACACACATAACATTATTTTTACGCTCTTGAGATGTAATATTTGTGGAGGAAGCGAAAAATATATAGGGATTGGCCTGTCTAAATACTGAATTACTTAAAATTTTGTCCGTGTGTCGGAACTTATTAGTTTATCGGGTAACGATTTCAGTGGCAATACGAACTCTGTACAATAGGTTCACCCCCTTTTACACAAAACCAAAACATATCTTGTAAATCTTGGCTGGCATAGACACCTCTGCCCATCCCTATGGGGTTTAGTGGCGAGACGGTATTTTATTTCTTGTTTGAATACTAATGCAGGGACTTAATTCGAGGCAATGAGATACAAATGTAGTAAGTTTTCAAACTCGTCGAAATGTTGAATGCATGTCCTTGAGTCTAAAATCTCTGCTTCAGCTGGCTTGTCTGTTCTGTGTAAACAATTGTTTTTAGGTTACCGTACCTTAAAAGGAAACACGGAACCCTTATAGGATCACTTTGCTGTTCGTCTGTCTGGCAAAACCCTTTTTCTCAGGAATGGGTGTAGGTATCAAGCTGGAATTCATATCAAATATTCAGGTCTACTGTCCCTTGGAGCTGTGAAAAATCAAATTACTAAGCCGAGGCAATCATCATTACTAATATTATAAATGCGAATGTAACTCTGTTTGTCTGTCTGTTATGGTTTCACGCCAAAACAACTGGAGCGATTTGAATGAAATTTGATATGGAAATAGTTTGAGACCCAGAAAAAAACATAGGATAGTTTTAATCCAACTGCGCAAAAAGAGGTTAATGTTTTTGTGCGATAATCGACACACGCGCGGGCGTAGCCGCGCCCGGAAAGCTAGTAAGCTATACAGCCGTTTATGCCGCAAATTTTCGACACTCGCAAAAGAATCAAAACCCGTGAACTCAGAACCTTGAAATTTGGTATAAAACAACGACTTATAGCGCAGATAAAGGAAAAATATTGAAAAGCGTACATTTTGAGTTAGGTACATAAAATAATTAAATATTTATAATAATTTAAATTTTAAATTGGTATAGTTTTCATTTAGCTTTAAAAATAATTTATGTATAAACCTGAAGGTTTGTACGGAACCATCGGTGCGTGAGTTCCTCTCGCACTTCAAAAATAATTTGGATAAATTGTTAGGTATGGGAATCCTTATTTTCACATTTGAAGATAAAACAAATAAAACGAAAAACTTGCAAACTAGAAAAATAGATTTTAGGCTCAAAGACATATACAACATTTTAACGAGTTTTAACGCTTGAAATTCAAAACATGGTGAAACAACATTTGTATGGAAAGAGTTACTTATGGAGGCAATAGTCTAATACTTAATTCAAATAAGAATGAAGACCACGGAGTTGTTGCTGCATATTAATCCGTCTAAACTATGCAATTGTACTGGAACTACATCTCAATTTTATGTCTCCATTTGTATTCCTTCTATAGGAATACAAGTAGAGACATTAAATACTACATTCGACACTTAAAACGAGTACGAGAAAGGGGAGAGGGAAAGCACGAGTAGGAAAGATCTTATAATAAAAATCACTCCAAAACATAATTTTCATTCCACAAAATAGCAGGCAGTAAAAATATTTAATGAATTGCATTTTTGAGATAATTTTAGGTGCCTACCAGTACAAGCGGCAATGTGTAAATGTTGATATATTTTTATCGAAACATAAATAAAATTTTGTTATCAATTTAAAATGTAATCTTGGGATATATATTATTAAAGGGCTTATAATTACCTAATATTCAAATACAATGTAATTTGTTTATGAATAAATAACTGAACTGAAGCTATGGCTACACGAAAGTATACATTCATTCGGCGCCTTTACTCACTTCAATAAGAAGTCCTATAATAGCTAAAATCATACTTATAAATTTTTCCTCCTGCAAGTAATTGTAGCTAAAATACCAAATCGATATTTTATGGAACGAATTTATCCATCGGGCGGTCCGTCTGAGGACTATATTTATGGGTGCTACCGAGTATCTATAAGACAACCTGGACAAGATGGCTTTGCGGCGCCGGCGCCGAGCCTCCACGATGTATGGCTCGCATTCATGCGAAGATGCTGTGATAAACATACGTGGGTTAGTATTGTTGGAATGGTTAGTATATCTGCGCTTTGTGAAATTTTATCAGGTAAGCTTTGATGGTCTTATTCTACAAAATACACGGTAGAGGAATCGCCCTATATATACATAGTTGAAACACCGTGCATTAGACATAAATCCGACTATTCGACCGCATTCGGGGTTCTTTTACATGGTTGGTAAGGTATAACAGTGTTAGGAGCTGCGCTGAAAGCAAGATCTAATTCTGGGTCAACTTGCATTGTCCAGATTATCATTCACCTATAGCAGTACCTAATATAGATTACTTATTATGTAAAGTATAAGTAAAGCAATGACCGCTTGTGAATTACCACTGCGCGCTTTTGTGCTTCGGAGGGCACGTTAAGCCGTCGGTCCCAGTTGTTGACTTAAGGTAGCAGTCGCTATAGCATGGTGGTTGGGGATTTAGCAAATACCCGCCTGGCTATACCACCCACAAGTAGAATTTTTTTTCACCAAACACCACATCTTAACTTACTATCAGTTGAGATAGTGATCAAAGGCTAGCATATCAGCTATCAATAAAATAAATAATTTCCGGTATTGTTCCTTTAGTTTAGTCGCTTCTTAGGACACTCACGGAAAGAAATGGGAGAATGACATCCTAATTAGGCATCCCACGGCCACGGCACGGTAATATATAGATAATATTACCGTGGCCACGGGTAAGTTAAGGATACAGTTGATCACATTTTAGCATAGTAAGTTAAATCGTTGAAGAATAGTTTCAAAAATAATTTGAACATAGCATTAAATATATTTTTTGCGTATTAATCAAGCATTTATGATAAATCCTTCAGCACAGTTTTTATGCCAAATCGTCCGTACATAGTACATATTTTTTCTTAATTCATACAATGATCCTCTGAGGAGGAGTTCACCTTCAAAATTACCAAAGGGAATCATCCCCTTAAGCAAACCTATACGCGCACATAATTATATTTGTCAAAAGCTACTCCAGCCTACATGCACTAATACCTAGAGACTAAAACATAATTATTTAACATTAGGGGTTATTATAATGAGGATAAAAAATGGTACCATCAGCTAATATCTAGTTACTGATAAATAAATTTCTGCTCGGTTTTTCGGTCCGCCTAGGCCTAGATTGACATTGCGTACTCTATTGTAGAACCGAATTCAATGCAAAACTTCAATTAACAAACTCTCTCACACAAATTAGATTAACAAAGGCTCTATTAAGTCTTACATTGAAAAGGACATCCTGATAAACATAATTAAGGCCCACTAAACTGATTTATGCCCACTCCAGACCCCCATAACTTTGCTTTCTCTTATATTTAATTGGGAAGATCTTTTAAGGTCCCATTTCCCCCTTTTTGTTTGGGATGAATTGCGCAGGAAATACGTCGTTGGTTCAAACTCAAAGGCCTGTTTTTGGGCTCGGTTGCATGCAGATTTAAAAGGGCCATATGATATGACATATTTTATTGTCGGTGAGGATTCGTTTGGGCAAATTAGCCGGATACATCAATCTTGAGTGGCTTTTTTGTTGGTTTTTCGGGTGTTTTGTAAGTTTAAAACGGTGTTGCTATATTTCTATATTCAAATACAAATTATACTAAGTTGAAAGAGGATTTATGAAACGCCTATAAAATAATTTATTGGTAGAAATACCTCAATAGTTCTCTTATTTATATTCTGCTAAGGTTGGGTTGCACCATAGAGATATAAAATACTATTTAGAGTGGCAGCCATGTCAGTTTCCTTAGAAAACGAGCGTAGCCAGTTCAACACATGTAAATGATACGTGACATTACATCTTTATTGTTCACTACAAACAATCCGATTTCCTGATTAGTCCTGTTTTTACCCAATTGAAACGTTTAATAAGCCAATTTATAACAGTTGAAAATACACCTTATCTAAAGAGTGGTAAGTTTGAATTTCTTGTGAACTTTGTCAAGCTATCGCAAGTTGCCAGTTGACAATATCTGTACAGTAATTGTGCAGTCTCAGCTCAGTCAAGTATGATTTCAATTTTAAAATCGTTGCTTGGTAAAATCTGAGATAAAACAATTGAAAAATAGTTCACAAACAACTGCACAAAAAATGGTTACGAGAATATATTTATTGGGTTAGCTAGTCAAATTTGATCTTATTTTATTTATTTATTCGGTACAAAAAGTGGTATCCTAGCCAGTGATGTAGTACATTTTATCGATAAACTGTTCCTTCGACCTAAAACGATTTATAGGTGATGCGTTGATGTGCTGTGTGTTTGTGCTATAATAAGTTTTCATGCGGTTTTATATAATCATTTGAATATGTAGTAATGAAAGGCAAGTAAGCGTCTTGACTGAACCATATAGCTCACTAGTATGTCTATACCAAAAGCTTAAAAGACCGCTGAAAACAGAAGCATGTGGAAGAGCATAGTACATCGAGCGATTAACACTACTTCAGACCTAGACACGACCTTCAGCAATGAAGATGCTGAATAAGAAAAAGACGATAAAAATAAAGCTATTACTGCGAAGCACAGCTTAATTTCGATATAATAAGTTATAGGCTTGCTTATTTGTAGTAAAATTATTACAATTATATGAAATTCGCGTAAAGGGTGGTATTAGAGATAGGCACAGATAGGGGTTCATAAAAATAAAAGGCGAGGTCAAGGTCGAAGTCGTGGTATATATAACAAGAGGTAAATTGCAGATGAGTTTGTGAGATTTGCCAAGATAGAGAGCAGTTATTTAAGCAAAAATATATAGGCTAAATAACTTATAAGATGTTTGGCAGGATGCGATTCCATGTAGTAAGGTACTATTAGTTGAGTTAGTATGATTGAGATATATTGAGTCAGTAATTAACTACCTATCTTACTAGATTTTCTACGAAAAGGGAATCATCAACCAACTTAAACCCCTACACAACACGTGAACAGCAGTTATGTTACACTAAATAAATAAATAATAGAACACTTAACTTAATCAGCAATAGGTCTCGATGCGGAAGTTACTTGTGAAGAATCAAGACAGAGAGAGGCTCAGTGAGGTGAGACATTGGTTTTATAGCAATGACTGGCGCCAAGTGTCTGTCGCCTCTTGATGAAACTTCCCGCCATATTTACCACAACCTTTCAGGAGTTGCCGCCACAACGTATCAGCCAATCCGAACTTAGACAGGATGGTTCGTCATTGGCTAGTCCAGAATGAACACAGATAAAACATGATTTTAGTGTGGCGGTTATTAAAAATGTCAAATATTAACAAGTTTTAGGATATTCTAGGAATATATAACGAATAGTTAGTTTTCGGTTCTCGTAACTTATTTACTTAAGATTATCTCTGACTGACTCCAAAAGCTGCCTCCAATCTATTCTTGCGAACCCATTTCGGTAAAAATCTAGGTTCCCAATTTAAAAAAAAAATGCCATTTTCGAATGTAGCTCTCACGGCATAAATGTTATCCTAGCCTGGATTTCTGGTCACGCTGGTATAGTGGGCCACGAATCAGCTGACTCTTGTGCTACAAATGCCATTCATACAGACTCTCAAGGACATTTCCCCAACTTTTCTCGCTAGATATCTGTTCGACTTTAAAACCATCTTTAAAAAAACCTTGTAACCAGAAATGGCAAATTTATAGAATATTAAAAAGTTAATTCTATAGTAACATTCAACCTGAGATTCCCAATAAACTCTGTTTCTCAAAATTCCAAAAAGCTGCTTAATTGACAACCTCTACAATACGCCGTCTGCGTCTAAACTATTCCTATAACCCAGTCTTCCTGGGCAAACTTAAGATTAGGGATAACTCCCTCTGTGAATGTGGTTTGGACGAAGGAAATGTGAATCACATATTCTTCTGTTGTCCCAATATAAACTCTTCTCTCTACATATTATATAACTTATCCAAAAGTTGTTGGACATAACTCATTAAAACTAAACAATCTCCTTCATTTGATGGTCTATCTAACTACGTGACATTGACGAAATTGTGGTGGTGCCTAAAGAAGCCACAAAACAAGAGTTTAAGTTGAAATCCTAACCTTGAAAAATTGCCTGTTCTTGAAAATATTTGAATAATTTGTTAATTTAATTGATGTTAATATAGAAAACACGTGTAGATCAGAACTACACGTGTATTTTTACGTCCTGATAAAAGTTCTATATGCACTAAAATCAGAGGAACAGATGGTTATTGCTTTTGTAGGTCTAACAAGAAAGCTCCAAATTAGATATTGGAATGAAGTGACATTTAGTGACTAACAATTTATCGACAACATTTTGTCGATAAATAAAATCATCAATCACTAATGTCAGATTGCACCGACTTTGTTCATCAGCGAAATAGAAAACATTTAGGAACAATTTATTATGTTTTCGGGTGATAGGATATTCCTACTTTCTTTACATTTGTGATATCGCTATTGAATCTGCAATTTATAACAGCACAACGCGGCATTTTCATATACATTTACGGAGATGGATGCGGCGCGTTAACCGCGGGTCGACTGTCAGTACCATTATAGTCCGTTGACGTAAATACTCCTGTTTAGGAGTATGTTAGGCTCGCGGACCACGCCCCCTTCACCTTTCTATTGCTTTCTCTTTTCTGTGGGTTGCACCAAATTTGATGATGGTTAAATCCGCAAAAAACGTTCCTTATTCAACCTTATTTGGACGGAATAATTAAACTAACAAACCATTTGACGTTGACCAGAGATGGTGCAAGCCAGCCTAAAGCTTATATTTTAATCAGTGTTTAGGTGATTATAGTTTCTTGATAATGAACAATTAGCAATTCATAATATACTTTGACGCTGATTTCTAACGGATTAATTGTTAATTTTAAGTTTGCTTAGTTAAAGACTAATGTATAGATACAAAAATACTCCAATTTGTACACATTTACTCTATTGAGGTGTGACCAGATTGAAGCAATGCATTGTTCTGGCAATTCTTAATTTAGCTGTGAAATTAAACAGAATTATCAATTGCTGGAGATAAGACTCCTTTATGCTTTATTTAAGTTATATATGGTTATTAATGAAATCAATAGAATTACCCCAATTAATTGTGAGATTACCCTAACTGGCAGCACTGATAAACAGTCAGATCCTTTGGCGTTCGCCGCACCAATGAATAGTAATGACAATTGTGGGGCTGCCATTGTTTTTTCCATTTTAATTTTATCATGGGATGTGTACGTCAGTTTTTAGGATGAAAAGAGATAGATGAGGCTTGTTAAAATTAAGTTTTGTGTCTTTTTACAAATTGCCAATATGGGCAAAAACGGAGGTGAATGTAGAATTCTTTGTTTTGAAGTAAGTAAAATATGTACCAGGCGAATTACTTCTGCATTTAACATTGTGTGGTTTTAAGGGTACGAGAAAATGGGACTAAATACAAAGCCTAACCTGTCAGTATGTTGATGTGCAGTAGGTACATGATGTGATACGTACATGAGACTATTCAGTCGTAGATAGATAAGAGAAACGATAAATTAGATATAGACCAGCACGTCTCCATTGATTACCTCTCTTACATGTATCAAGCATTTACTAAGATAAGGACCAATTGTTGTATTATAATAATAATAATCTTTATTTGTCTCCAAAACATGAGCTAATGTATACAATTATTTGTTTGCAGGTATAGGCATAATATGAGAATTTATACACATTGTTCCCTGAAACCTCACACTAGGATGTCCTGTGTCGTGAGGTTCAGTCTGATTATATATGATATAGATGATGTAAGTTAAGACTAAATACACGATGAAACCTTAAAGGATATTCCCTCTTTCATTTGGGACTCCAGCAGCCACCAACCCTGCATGTGTATAGTTCCGTTCAGACTATCTATAAAAATCTGTATCTTATGAAACGCATGGTATAGATATACTTACCAGTTGGTCGGTATTTTCAGAAAGAGTTCAATTCGATGGATAGGTTCCACCGCAGTGATAAATGTACACTGTTCTGAAACAGTAATGTTCAAATATGACTGTGTTTAGGCGTGAAGGACACTTTAGAAAATGAAATTACTATACAAACGACACATAAGAAATAACGTCTCAGAATGACGGGCGCAGTGCTGTGTCACGCAGAATGAGGATGTTGACACAGGCTGGATCTGAAGGTCTCATCGCTACTTAATAAAATAAAAAAGCGGTACCAACTTCCAACACTGAAGTGTTGTGCTGAGTGTGCTGAGTCAAAATAGGAGTGCTGACCTCACATTATCATCGTCCGACTTATACAAAATATTTCATACTTAAAGATATTACATTATTTAGTACCTATTATATATATAGTAAAGTTGGTAGGCCCCCCACTAGGTGGACTGACGACATCGTGAAAGTCGCGGGTAGCCAATGGCTACAAGTGGCTAATAGCCGTTCTTTGTGGCGATCTATTGGGGAGGACTTTGTTCAGCATTAGACGTCTTCCGGCTGATGATGATGATGATGATGATATATAGTAAAGAAGTCTGTTTTGTATTGTTTTCACTCTTAATAGTGTAGCATACTGCTCAAACGAACATTTCCTCGCAAACAAGACTCTTAACCATTGAATTTTATATATGTAGATGTTTGACTATAACTTATAAAATACTCAATCGATTTAAATAAAATTTTAATTGGACCACCAAGATCATCAAATCAGTTCATAGTTGGCAGAGTAATAGATTAGTTGCTTAGCAAACAAATATTAATATGTGTAGGATAAAAAGACCAGAAATAACTTTGAGAAAAACCCTTGATGTAGTGACTACTAATCACTCGACTAAAGATAAAACATTTTAAATTCATAATTTATCTTATAAATCGATCAAATGGATTGAACATAGTGGTCCTTCAAGCCGGATATAAACCAGAATCCTATGGATACTACCCCAAGACCTGTAGGATAAAAAGGCCAGAAATACTTTTGAATAGCAGTTACTATTTATTTTAAATTTACAATAGTTACGACTGCTATATAGAACAGCGTACAAATTGGAAGGAGAAAAAAAACATTAATCACTAGTGTTGTAAGTACATTATAGTGATGTGCTACTAATCACTGGACTGAAGATAAAACATTTTAATTTTATAATTTTCTATGTTCAATTCGATCAAATGGATTGAACAATATGGTAGGAAACATTCAGTCGAATTGAGAATTTTCTACTCTTTGGGAAAAACCGGAACCAACTTCCAACATTGAAAAGTATGAAATAACTTGTTGAAGTCGGTACGACTTCCACAAGTAATTTGATACTGTTCAGTCTTGAAAGTCAGTTCCGGTTATTTTCTATGTAAATATAAAGTCTAAACATATCGTAATCGCGTTTGTTTAGGGTTTCTTTTGCCATTGCTACAGTTCAAGCATATTGTCATTAAAACTAACGTGACCTGTCATAATTATTAACTAAATATACTGGCTAGCACTCACGGTATTTAGACGTAATTTTCGACCGGTGATCGAGCACTAAATATGCTCATTCTCAAGGAATCTTCGAGGGCTGCTAGACGCGCACTCTAGCAGCCCTCAAAGCTGTCCACATTCTTTGAGAATGAGCATCTTTACTGCTCGATCACCGCCGAATATTACGTCTAAACACCGTGTGTGCTAGCCAATATTTTTACTTAATAGTTTAATAATAATGTGATTGATTATAATATAAAGAACGAATGCTCATCAAGCCAAACAATTTTTCCTTACGTAATATTTGCCCACATTCGCACGACCACACATGTCTGCGGGCTAGGGTTGCCCTCTTGTTTACCCACGAAATAGATCTGTTGGCAGAGTTGATTGCAGATCGAAACTTTACAGGACTGACCACTCGGAATCGGATTACTGGTTCGTTATCCACTATTTTTGCTGTTTGCCTGACCGCTAACAAAGCAAACAGTGTCAGTTTGTCGGGGTATCATTTGTTACTGAGTGTGTCTTGTTTGTGTTTGTGGCAGCCCTGATGATGTTACGCTTTACGGTACGTTTTGGCTAGACGAGATTTAGAAGTTTGTTAATTTTGCATAGAGCTGGTAGATATGTATTCTAATTGTGATGTTTTAGTTGTAATCCCAATAAATTATGGAGTTTTCTCTTATAAATTAGTTTTCCCTTGTAAATATAATATTTATTATAGCATATATCATACATAATATATAGATTACAGCCACAGATTGGCCTATAAATCCATAGTAGGTATGTAGTGGAGCCAGAATTCAGTCACGCCAACTGTGACAGGGTGCTCAATTCAAAATTTTTATTGAAGCTGTTGTATATGATCTTAGTGACGGTAGTACCGTAACGATTTATATATATGGCATGTGGGTACTTCAATAAAGTTAGTTGTTTCTTACTTCACAAGCTGGCTGTTTCATTGTCCCTTAAATAATACTACTACAGAAGCCCTCGTAGTGAAGTTTACTTAGGTGTTCTTAACTGATGCAACGTCCGCCGCGGTCATAAGTTGGATGGGTTACCGCTAGTGACATTACTACTGAGCGCTTCCGTGCTTCGGAGGGCACGCCGTCGGTCCCGGTTGTTGTCTTAGGATGGCAGTCGTTATTGCATGGTGGTAGGGCGTTTTAGGAATGTCCGCCTGGCTAGCTACCACCCTCAAGTAGAAAATCTGCCGCCAAGCCAAACCTGGTATGTTCCGGCAACTGTCTTTGTGGGATAAGTAATTCTAGGTTAGCCTGAATTACATCTTCGATCACATCATCACATACCATCAGGTGAGATAGTGCGGTCATAGACAAACCTATCAGGAATAAAAAAATGATAGATAGGTATTGTGGTAGATATAGATCTTTCCACTGACTAAGATGCACCCCTCCATCCATTTTTTTTTTTATTGCTGATAGGATAGCCTTTGACCACAATCTCACCTGATGGTAAGTAGAATAGGTATCTTCTGGGTAAGCGCGCTCCATCGTCGATCGCATCATCACTTAACATCAGGTGAGATAGTGATCAAGTGCTACCCAGTTCGGTATAAAAAATAAAAAAAAAAGTGATGATGTGGTCGAAGGTGTTAACAAGCTTAAGCAAGAATTACTGTCCCTCAAGGACAGCTGCCGGAACACACCGTTAGGTTAGGTTAGGTTTTTAGTTGCAACTTCTGCTGCCTACCCAAAAGATGATATTTTACATACGTATTATAGTCTATTTTTAGCACGGTGGGTGTCGGGCCAGAATGCCACTGCCCCATTTCTACCCGTGGGTGTCGTAACGAGAGGCGACTAAGAGTAACACGCAAGAAGGTGGGCAGCAGCGCTTTCTGAGGAACTGATTCTCACACTGCGGATTACCAGTGTGAAGTTGGCAGCCAAAATTTGCAGCCTATAATCCGACTAAATTATGAAGGTAAATTAAGTTTTATCAAATTACTATGAAAATAATAAACGCAAAAATTCCTGAAAAGCATAACAACTACGTTGATATTATTTTGTAGTATATAATTTGTGTAGTGGTATATTGAACCAGCCAGAGATTTTTTTTTTTAACACACTAATTTGGCTGCTGGCTCATTTCGACGTGTAGGACCCCAGAATATAACCAAATATATACAGAACCGTAAAGCAGTTAAGACAACCTATCATAAAATGGACAAAAGAATGTGGCTAAACCAAAACTTAACCCTTCAATGTCCATCGGAAAACCAGTACTAAAAAATTTGTTCACGAACTCATAAAACCAATGATTTCAACCACTCAGACCCCAGAACTTCCTGTTTTGATAATTAATTCTTTTAAATACATACACATGCTACTTTAAAACGATCAACTCATTGTGGCTAAATGACATCTTAACCCTACAATCCTCATTACAAAATATACCCAAAAAATAAATTATTTTATATTCAAGCATATAACTGCTTAGAACCGCAAAATGTAAATCTGTTTGTTTAGTTTTATAAAGTGAAACTATCAAGTTTCATAATTGTTTAACCTAGAAAGTGGCTAAATGATAGGGTAACCTTTAATATTCGAGCTCAAAATATTCCGAAGAATTTTAATATCATGCATTGTTTTGGCTGCTAGCACATTTCGACATGTAGGACCCCAGAATATAACAAAATATATACAGAACCGTAAAGAAGATAAAACAGCCTATCATAAAATGGACAAGAGAATGTGGCTAAACCAAAACTTAACCCTACAATGTCCATACGAAAACCAGTACTAAAAAATCAAATCACCAACTCAAAAAACCAATGATGTCAACCACTCAGACCCCAGAACTTCATGTTTTGATGATTGATTCTTTTAATTACATACACATGCTACTTAAAAACGATCAACTCATTGTGGCTAAATGACATCTTAACCCTACAACCCTCAGTACAAAATATACCCACAAAATAAATTATTTTATATTCAAGCATATAACTGCTTAGAACCGCAAAATGTAAATCTGTTAGTTTAGTTTTATAAAGTAAATCGATCAAGTTTCATAATTGTTTAACCTAGAAAGTGGCTAAATGATAAGGTAACCTTTAATATTCGAGCTCAAAATATTCCGAAGAATTTTTTATCATGCATTGTTTTGGCTGCTAGCACATTTCGACATGTAGGACCCCAGCGGGGCGATCACGTATCTTCTGTAGCAATGAAATTCTGATTGCAACAATCAAAAATGACAGTTTTGACATATTTTGTATCAATGAAAAGGACAGATAGGTAACAGACCTTCTTGTGCCCAAACGTTTGTCACCGACCGTTTTTTTCTTTTATACCTGAGACGATAACTGGCATATACATTGATCGAATTAAAATTTTGTTAAATCCATTCTACTAAAGCGTTTGTAATAACATATTATATATACAGGTTGTACTCCCATGGTCAGTATTTCCTTTGATTTCATATTATTATTATTCTAAAATCTAATTTTATTTTTTTAATCTAATTAAATCAAAATTTAAGTCCATTTTGACATTTATTTTAAAATAAAAGTAGTAATTTCTTCTTCCTCCCCGAACACAAATTAGCCCAAAATATATCTTCCTCCACTCCGCTTCAATTTTAGTGTGTAATGGCCAATGGGTATCTACACTTTGGATACTGCAACATATTTCATACGCTTGATATATCCTGTAAAATAAAACCAAATGTAATAAAGCGACTATGATATTTTTGTATTTTTTTATGTTTTGTAATAACGCATGCTCTGTGGATAACATAAAAAAATATAAAAAAATACGAGAGGCAAAATTTAAGTCATGAGCGGGAAAAAACTAAGTTTCTCCTCCCTCCGAATACCAAAAATAATAATAATAAGAAATTACTACTTGCATTTTAAAATATATGCCAATATAAACTTAATTTTTATTTATCTATTTATTTCTTAGGAAGACCAACAGTATAACAAATATCTTAAATATAACTAATGACAACAGATAACCAATTATAGGTCCTCACGGTCCTATCTTATAAATGACATTCAAATAATGATCACTAGGATACAACTTAGTATAAACATTATGCTTATAATTATATTCAAACTGTTAGTCGGAGAACTCTCTGCTCAACAACCGCCTAGCCGATGCAATTGCTTGTACCAAATAAGTCAAGGCCAACTCTCTTGTCTATCTCATTAAAATTTCTGCTCACACGTAACAGGTAAGAATGTTGCCTTTAATTGTTTTATTTAGATTTTAGAATAATAATAATATGCAATAAAAGGAAATACTGACCATGGGAGTACTACCTGTATATGTACTATATTATTACAAACTCTTTAGTAGAATTGTCAGTACGAAATTTTTAATTCGATCTAAGTATATGTCAGTTATCGTCTCAGGTATAAAAGAAAAAAAACGGTCGGCGACTAACGTTTGGGCGCATGAAGGTCTGTTACCTATCTGTCTTACAAAATCTGTCAAAACTGACAGTTATATTGTTGCAATCAACAGTTCATTGCTACAGAAGATACATGATAGCCCTGCTGAATATAACAAAATATATACAGAACCGTAAAGTAGATAAAACAGCCTATCATAAAATGGACAAAAGAATGTGGCTAAACCAGAACTTAACCCTACAATGTCCATACGAAAACCAGTACTAAAATATCTAATCACCAACTCAAAAAACCAATGATGTCAACCACTCAGACCCCAGAACTTCATGTTTTGATGATTGATTCTTTTAATAACATACACATGCTACTTAAAAACGATCAACTCATTGTGGCTAAATGACATCTTAACCCTACAACCCTCAGTACAAAATATACCCACAAAATAAATTATTTTATATTCAAGCATATAACTGCTTAGAACCGCAAAAAGTAGACCTGTTAGTTAAGTTTAATAAAGTGAAACGATCAAGTTTTATAATTGCTTAACCTAGAAAGTGGCTAAATGATAGGGTAACCTTTAATATTCGAGCTCAAAATATTCCGAAGAATTTTTTATCATGCATTGTTTTGGCTGCTAGCACATTTCGACATGTAGGACCCCAGAATATAACAAAGTATATACAGAACCGTAAAGAAAAAAAGACAGCCTATCATAAAATGGACAAGAGAATGTGGCTAAACTAAAACTTAACCCTACAATGTCCATACGAAAACCAGTACTAAAAAATCTATTCACCAACTCAAAAAACCAATGATTTCAACCACTCAGACCCCAGAACTTCCTGTTTTGATGATTGATTCTTTTAACTACATACACATGCTACTTTAAAACGATTGTCTCATTGTGGCTTAATTACATCTTAACCCTACAACCCTCATTACAAAATATACCCAAAAAATAAATTATTTTATATTCAAGCATATAACTGCTTAGAACCGCAAAATGTAGATATGTAAGTTTAGTTTTATAAATTGAAACGATCAAGTTTCACAATTGTTTAACCAAGAAAGTGGCTAAATGATAGGGTAACCTTTAATATTCTGGGTCAAAATATTCCGAAGAATTTTTGATCATGCATTGTTTTAGGCTGCTAGCACATTTCGACATGTAGGACCCCAGAATATAACAAAATATATACAGAACCGTAAAGTAGATAAAACAGCCTATCATAAAATGGACAAAAGAATGTGGCTAAACCAGAACTTAACCCTACAATGTCCATACGAAAACCAGTACTAAAAAATCTAATCACCAACTCAAAAAACCAATGATGTCAACCACTCAGACCCCAGAACTTCATGTTTTGATGATTGATTCTTTTAATAACATACACATGCTACTTAAAAACGATCAACTCATTGTGGCTAAATGACATCTTAACCCTACAACCCTCATTACAAAATATACCCAAAAAATAAATTATTTTATATTCAAGCATATAACTGCTTAGAACCGCAAAATGTAGACCTGTTAGTTAAGTTTTATAAAGTGAAACGATCAAGTTTTATAATTGCTTAACCTAGAAAGTGGCTAAATGATAGGGTAACCTTTAATATTCGAGCTCAAAATATTCCGAAGAATTTTATATCATGCATTGTTTTGGCTGCTAGCACATTTCGACATGTAGGACCCCAGAATATAACAAAGTATATAAAGAACCGTAAAGAAAAAAGACAGCCTATCATAAAATGGACAAAAGAATGTGGCTAAACTAAAACTTAACCCTACAATGTCCATACGAAAACCAGTACTAAAAAATCTATTCACCAACTCAAAAAACCAATGATTTCAACCACTCAGACCCCAGAACTTCCTGTTTTGATGAGTGATTCTTTTAATAACATACAAATGCTACTTAAAAACGATCAACTCATTGTGGCTAAATGACATCTTAACCCTACAACCCTCAGTACAAAATATACCCACAAAATAAATTATTTTATATTCAAGCATATAACTGCTTAGAACCGCAAAATGTAGACCTGTTAGTTAAGTTTTATAAAGTGAAACGATCAAGTTTTATAATTGCTTAACCTAGAAAGTGGCTAAATGATAGATTAACCTTTAATATTCGAGCTCAAAATATTCCGAAGAATTTTATATCATGCATTGTTTTGGCTGCTAGCACATTTCGACATGTAGGACCCCAGAATATAACAAAGTATATACAGAACCGTAAAGAAAAAAAGACAGCTTATCATAAAATGGACAAAAGAATGTGGCTAAACTAAAACTTAACCCTACAATGTCCATACGAAAACCAGTACTAAAAAATCTATTCACCAACTCAAAAAACCAATGATTTCAACCACTCAGACCCCAGAACTTCCTGTTTTGATGAGTGATTCTTTTAACTACATACACATGCTACTTTAAAACGATTGTTTCATTGTGGCTAAATTACATCTTAACCCTACAACCCTCATTACAAAATATACCCAAAAAATAAATTATTTTATATTCAAGCATATAACTGCTTAAAACCGCAAAATGTAGATATGTTAGTTTAGTTTTATAAAGTGAAACGATCAAGTTTCACAATGGTTTAACCTAGAAAGTGGCTAAATGATAAGGTAACCTTTAATATTCGAGCTCAAAATATTCCGAAGAATTTTTTATCATGCATTGTTTTGGCTGCTAGCACATTTCGACATGTAGGACCCCAGAATATTACAAAATATATACAGAACCGTAAAGTAGATAAAATAGCCTATCATAAAATGGACAAAAGAATGTGGCTAAACCAAAACTTAACCCTACAATGTCCATACGAAAACCAGTACTAAAAAATCTAATCACCAACTCAAAAAACCATTGATGTCAACCACTCAGACCCCAGAACTTCCTGTTTTGATGATTGATTCTTTTAATTACATACACACGCTACTTTAAAACGATTGTTTCATTCTGGCTAAATGACATCTTAGCCCCTCGCACTCCGTCTCCGCTCAGAGGGCCTGGGGTGTCAGCTGTGGGGACAGCCAGCACCCCCCATCAGGGCTAGGTCCTCATGAAGTGTGGATGCCCTCGTGTTCCGGGGCATCCCACGAGGCGGTTTTGGGGAGATTTTTCCGGAGGCTTGGCCCGCTTAAGCGGGCAGCGACGTCGGTGGGGGCTGCGGATGAGAGCGCGAGTGACCCCGCAGTCCCCTGCCACTAGTCGATGACGGCGGAACACCATGAGGTTTTTAGTCGGTAGTGGGGTCCCTATTGACCCTGAGCCCGACATAACCACCTGCTCCCCGGCGGGTGCATATGCGTAAATGCATTTTCCTCATGACAATAAATAAAAAAAAAAAAAAGGGTTAAGTTTTGGTTTAGCCACATTCTTTTGTCCATTTTATGATAGGCTGTTTTATCTACTTTACGGTTCTGTATATATTTTGTTATATTCTGGGGCACTACATGTCGAAATGTGCTAGCAGCCAAAACAATGCATGATATAAAATTCTTCGGAATATTTTGAGCTCGAATATTAAAGGTTACCTTATCATTTAGCCACTTTCTAGGTTAAACAATTATGAAACTTGATCGTTTCACTTTATAAAACTAAACTAACAGATCTATATTTTGCGGTTCTAAGCAGTTATATGCTTGAATATAAAATAATTTATTTTGTGGGTATATTTTGTAATGAGGGTTGTAGGGTTAAGATGTCATTTAGCCACAATGAGTTGATCGTTTTTAAGTAGCATGTGTATGTAATTAAAAGAATCAATTATCAAAACAGGAAAATCTGGGGTCTGAGTGATTGAAATCATTGGTTTTTTGAGATCGTGAACAGATTTTTTAGTACTGGTTTTCGTATGGACATTGTAGGGTTAAGTTTTGGTTTAGCCACATTCTCTTGTCCATTTTATGATAGGTTGTCTTATCTTCTTTACGGTTCTGTATATATTTTGTTATATTCTGGGGTCCTACATGTCGAAATGTGCTAGCAGCCAAAACAATGCATGATCAAAAATTCTTCGGAATATTTTGAGCTCGAATATTAAAGGTTACCCTATCATTTAGCCACTTTCTAGGTTAAACAATTGTGAAACTTGATCGTTTCACTTTATAAAACTAAACTAACATATCTACATTTTGCGGTTCTAAGCAGTTATATGCTTGAATATAAAATAATTTATTTTTTGGGTATATTTTGTAATGCGGGTTGTAGGGTTAGGATGTAATTTAGCCACAATGAGACAATCGTTTTAAAGTAGCATGTGTATGTAGTTAAAAGAATCAATCATCAAAACAGGAAGTTCTGGGGTCTGAGTGGTTGAAATCATTGGTTTTTTGAGTTGGTGAATAGATTTTTTAGTACTGGTTTTCGTATGGACATTGTAGGGTTAAGTTTTGGTTTAGCCACATTCTCTTGTCCATTTTATGATAGGCTGTTTTATCTTCTTTACGGTTCTGTATATATTTTGTTATATTCTGGGGTCCTACATGTCGAAATGTGCTAGCAGCCAAATCAAAGCATGATAAAAAATTCTTCGGAATATTTTGAGCTTGAATATTAAAGGTTACCCTATCATTTAGCAACTTTCTAGGTTAAACAATTATGAAACTTGATCGTTTCACTTTATAAAACTAAACTAACAGATCTACATTTTGCGGTTCTAAGCAGTTATATGCTTGAATATAAAATAATTTATTTTGTGGGTATATTTTGTAATGAGGGTTGTAGGGTTAAGATGTCATTTAGCCACAATGAGTTGATCGTTTTTAAGTAGCATGTGTATGTTATTAAAAGAATCAATCATCAAAACATGAAGTTCTGGGGTCTGAGTGGTTGACATCATTGGTTTTTTGAGATCGTGCACAGATTTTTTAGTACTGGTTTTCGTATGGACATTGTAGGGTTAAGTTTTGGTTTAGCCACATTCTCTTGTCCATTTTATGATAGGTTGTCTTATCTTCTTTACGGTTCTGTATATATTTTGTTATATTCTGGGGTCCTACATGTCGAAATGTGCTAGCAGCCAAAACAATGCATGATAAAAAATTCTTCGGAATATTTTGAGCTCGAATATTAAAGGTTACCCTATCATTTAGCCACTTTCTAGGTTAAACAATTGTGAAACTTGATCGTTTCACTTTATAAAACTAAACTAACAGATCTACATTTTGCGGTTCTAAGCAGTTATATGCTTGAATATAAAATAATTTATTTTTTGGGTATATTTTGTATTGAGGGTTGTAGGGTTAAGATGAAATTTAGCCACAATGAGACAATCGTTTTAAAGTAGCATGTGTATGTAGTTAAAAGAATCAATCATCAAAACAGGAAGTTCTGGGGTCTGAGTGGTTGAAATCATTGGTTTTTTGAGTTGGTGAATAGATTTTTTAGTACTGGTTTTCGTATGGACATTGTAGGATTAAGTTTTGGTTTAGCCACATTCTCTTGTCCATTTTATGATAGGTTGTCTTATCTTCTTTACGGTTCTGTATATATTTTGTTATATTCTGGGGTCCTACATGTCGAAATGTGCTAGCAGCCAAAACAATGCATGATAAAAAATTCGTCGGAATATTTTGAGCTCGAATATTAAAGGTTACCCTATCATTTAGCCACTTTCTAGGTTGAGCAATTATAAAACTTGATCGTTTCACTTTATTAAACTTAACTAACAGGTCTACATTTTGCGGTTCTAAGCAGTTATATGCTTGAATATAAAATAATTTATTTTTTGGGTATATTTTGTAATGCGGGTTGTAGGGTTAAGATGTAATTTAGCCACAATGAGTTGATCGTTTTTAAGTAGCATGTGTATGTTATTAAAAGAATCAATCATCAAAACATGAAGTTCTGGGGTCTGAGTGGTTGACATCATTGGTTTTTTGAGATCGTGCACAGATTTTTTAGTACTGGTTTTCGTATGGACATTGTAGGGTTAAGTTTTGGTTTAGCCACATTCTCTTGTCCATTTTATGATAGGTTGTCTTATCTTCTTTACGGTTCTGTATATATTTTGTTATATTCTGGGGTCCTACATGTCGAAATGTGCTAGCAGCCAAAACAATGCATGATAAAAAATTCTTCGGAATATTTTGAGCTCGAATATTAAAGGTTACCCTATCATTTAGCCACTTTCTAGGTTAAACAATTGTGAAACTTGATCGTTTCACTTTATAAAACTAAACTAACAGATCTACATTTTGCGGTTCTAAGCAGTTATATGCTTGAATATAAAATAATTTATTTTTTGGGTATATTTTGTATTGAGGGTTGTAGGGTTAAGATGAAATTTAGCCACAATGAGACAATCGTTTTAAAGTAGCATGTGTATGTAGTTAAAAGAATCAATCATCAAAACAGGAAGTTCTGGGGTCTGAGTGGTTGAAATCATTGGTTTTTTGAGTTGGTGAATAGATTTTTTAGTACTGGTTTTCGTATGGACATTGTAGGATTAAGTTTTGGTTTAGCCACATTCTCTTGTCCATTTTATGATAGGTTGTCTTATCTTCTTTACGGTTCTGTATATATTTTGTTATATTCTGGGGTCCTACATGTCGAAATGTGCTAGCAGCCAAAACAATGCATGATAAAAAATTCGTCGGAATATTTTGAGCTCGAATATTAAAGGTTACCCTATCATTTAGCCACTTTCTAGGTTGAGCAATTATAAAACTTGATCGTTTCACTTTATTAAACTTAACTAACAGGTCTACATTTTGCGGTTCTAAGCAGTTATATGCTTGAATATAAAATAATTTATTTTTTGGGTATATTTTGTAATGCGGGTTGTAGGGTTAAGATGTAATTTAGCCACAATGAGACAATCGTTTTAAAGTAGCATGTGTATGTAGTTAAAAGAATCAATCATCAAATCAGGAAGTTCTGGGGTCTGGGTGGTTGAAATCATTGGTTTTTTGAGTTGGTGAATAGATTTTTTAGTACTGGTTTTCGTATGGACATTGTAGGGTTAAGTTTTGGTTTAGCCACATTCTCTTGTCCATTTTATGATAGGTTGTCTTATCTTCTTTACGGTTCTGTATATATTTTGTTATATTCTGGGGTCCTACATGTCGAAATGTGCTAGCAGCCAAAACAATGCATGATAAAAAATTCTTCGGAATATTTTGAGCTCGAATATTAAAGGTTACCCTATCATTTAGCCACTTTCTTGGTTAAACAATTATAAAACTTGATCGTTTCACTTTATTAAACTTAACTAACAGGTCTACATTTTGCGGTTCTAAGCAGTTATATGCTTGAATATAAAATAATTTATTTTTTGGGTATATTTTGTAATGAGGATGGTAGGGTTAAGATGTAATTTAGCCACAATGAGACAATCGTTTTAAAGTAGCATGTGTATGTAGTTAAAAGAATCAATCATCAAATCAGGAAGTTCTGGGGTCTGGGTGGTTGAAATCATTGGTTTTTTGAGTTGGTGAATAGATTTTTTAGTACTGGTTTTCGTATGGACATTGTAGGGTTAAGTTTTGGTTTAGCCACATTCTCTTGTCCATTTTATGATAGGTTGTCTTATCTTCTTTACGGTTCTGTATATATTTTGTTATATTCTGGGGTCCTACATGTCGAAATGTGCTAGCAGCCAAAACAATGCATGATAAAAAAATCTTCGGAATATTTTGAGCTCGAATATTAAAGGTTACCCTATCATTTAGCCACTTTCTAGGTTAAGCAATTATAAAACTTGATCGTTTCACTTTATTAAACTTAACTAACAGGTCTACATTTTGCGGTTCTAAGCAGTTATATGCTTGAATATAAAATAATTTATTTTTTGGGTATATTTTGTAATGAGGGTTGTAGGGTTAAGATGTCATTTAGCCACAATGAGTTGATCGTTTTTAAGTAGCATGTGTATGTAATTAAAAGAATCAATGATCAAAACAGGAAGTTCTGGGGTCTGAGTGGTTGAAATCATTGGTTTTTTGAGTTCGTGAACAGATTTTTTAGTACTGGTTTTCGTATGGACATTGTAGGGTTAAGTTTTGGTTTAGCCACATTCTCTTGTCCATTTTATGATAGGCTGTTTTATCTACTTTACGGTTCTGTATATATTTTGTTATATTCTGGGGTCCTACACGTCGAAATGAGCCAGCAGCCAAATTAGTGTGTTTAAAAAAAAAATCTCTGGCTGGTTCAATATACCACTACACAAATTATATACTACAAAATAATATCAACGTAGTTGTTATGCTTTTCAGGAATTTTTGCGTTTATTATTTTCATAGTAATTTGATAAAACTTAATTTACCTTCATAATTTAGTCGGATTATAGGCTGCAAATTTTGGCTGCCAACTTCACACTGGTTGCGGATTACAGTTACAGTTATTATTTTATTTAACCTTGTTCGACCAAATCTTCACTATCATGTGAGAGTGCGGTCAGAGGCTATCAGTCTGTCAGCAATAAAAGACTGTCAAGCTTTACGTATATAATTCCCATGCGAAACAGTTTACGTCATAGTATCTCTCAACTCTCCCCCATACTTACCTAGAAAATATGCAAAATTATTATAATAAACAAACCGGAACACTAATTACGTGTTATTACTATCAATAATAGATGAGAACGTGTAATTATCTATGAATTTGTGCTAACATAATCTATTAGAGCTATATTATAACACAATTACGAATAATTTTACAGTTTTTGTTCCCATTTCTATGGTTCTTAGAGAGAAATTACTCGGTTTGGTATCGCAGTCAGCGGATCGGAACTAATATATTTACTTTTATGTAAGTGACGATGCTTGTGGCATTTTAAAGTTATTTCAATACAAGAGTTTAGCTCACAACCTCGCTTATACTCTAGATGATGATAATACTCGAGCATGTGTCATGTCCTAATTGAACTTGCTAAAGCAATCTTCTATACAGATACTTGACAACATTGTTTACATATTTTTTTTATGCTTGATAGGTTAGCCTTTGACCACTATCTCACCTGATGGTAAGTGATGATGTGGTCGAAGATGTTGTTCAGGCTAACCTAGAATTACTGGCTCTCAAGGACAGCTGCCGGAACACTTTTTATTTTATTATGTCAATTTTTTTTTTGTTACTGATATGTACAATATATATATATAAAGATAAACCTATGACCACAATCTCACCTGATGATAGGTGGTCGAAGGCGTAAACAGGCTTAACCGAGAATTACTGGCGCTCAAGGACAGTTGCCGGAACACACAGCTAGGTGCTTGGCGACAGATTTTTGACTTGAGGGTAGTCACTAGCCAGATGGGCATTCGCAAAATGCCTTTCCACCATGCGGTGAAGCTCAAGCCCACGGCGGGATTCAAACCATGGACCTGCTGCGTGGCAGTCCATAGCCAATGCCATTGAGCCATCACTGCTTGAAACGTTTGTTTGGAAAGCGCTACGTGAACGCTTAGAAGTGACTCATTTATTATATTTTATTTATGCAGGTCCTGGGTACAGGCAGGTCATAAATTTGACGTCAAAAAGATTTTACAATATATCTCCAAAGTCAATAGGAGAATAAAAACAATTTAGTAAAGTACTGAATGGTTGCGTGAAGCAATGATAGGTATACTTATTATTTAATTTTGACTGACCCGTAAGTAGCTTATATCGTTGCTTTGGAATCCAAAATGGAGGTCCTAGCATCGATCCTCATATCAGACTTTCACATGTTTCCTTTCACTTATTATTGATGTAAATGCGTTTATTAATACGAGACTTAATTTTTGAGGGTCCATTGGGACTTTTAGGTATTGGGCGACGAAATTTTAGGGGCCGAACGGGCCCGACTTACAAAGTTAATTAATTATAAAAGTGAAGTGCAAGTTGAACTCCCGCTAAGAATCACGACAGTAAAAACATTTCCGCTAAAATTGTTTGTTAAATTTACTGGAATTACATTCAAAAATTTGTATAATAATGGATATGTACATAATAATGGACGCAATACAGTTCTGTTAGGTATAGGCAGAGTTTACATTTTAACAACAATTGGGCTGCGTGCTTGTATCATCACGTATCACAGCAAAATAAAACTATAAGTACTTAAATCTTATCGAGTGAGGCTGGGTAGCACTTTAATTTTGTTTCTCATGAACTAGCATTAGTCAAAAACTGTTCTGATGGCATAATACTTATGAGGTTTCAAGGGGTACTTTTATGTAATGAATTCTATGTAAGTCTGTACTAATATATCGACCAAATCACCACTTACCATGTGAGATAGTAAAAGTCTATCAGCTAAAACAACGATGCAATCAGAGATCAAATTTCAATAAATTTCCACCTGCGCACAGACAGACGTTCTGCTTTTTGTATAGATACAATAAAATAGATTATCATGAAGACCTCGTGTAATTACCATCGCCAATTGAAGGTAACCACATACTTGCAGCTCTTAGCTGTCCATAATGGTAGTTCCATCGCGTTTAATACGCTAATGAAATTCATGTAATGTTTTTACAAAGGCATGTAGATTAATTACACTTGTGATGGTCACAAGGTGTTTTAAGACCTGCAGTTGTTGTTTTTTGACCCGGTTTGACTAGGTCTCAGTGGCATGTTGGGTGCCTTGATATTTGTACGTTTTTTTTTACTGGACTGGGTAGCACTTGACCACTATCTCACCCGATGTTAAGTGATGATGCGGTCGATGATGGAGCGCGCTTACCTAGAAGATACCTGTTCACTCGCGTTCACTCACGTTTGCTTGAAATAAACTCTTTCTCATTAAGAAATATTGGGTGTTTTTTATTACTTATAGATTCTGACCACAATCTAACCAGATAGATGGTGAGTGATGATGTGGACGAAGATGTTAATAAGACTGACCTAGAATTACTGTTTTTCAGAGACTGGTATACACTGTTAGATGCTTGGCGACAGATTTCCTACTAGAGAGTGTTTATTTTATCCTATTACCTACTTAAAAGCAATAGTTACCTATTTATTGGCAATTTGAAGGCCCTAGACAACGCTAACAAGCCTAAAATAGAAAACTCAGCCGCTCAAGTTCGAAGAGGAGCAACAAGTAGAGGAAGTCACAATTACGTACTTGTTGCCAGTTATTTGTACAGACTGACAGACCTATCCTGGCTAGCTACCACCTTCAAGTAAAAAGAACCAGTCGCTAAGCACCTAACAGTATGTTTCGGCAAAATTCCAACACCAGTACATAAAAAATCACAGATATATAAAATACTATTATTTTCTGTGTAAAAAATAGACTGTAAATAAACTCAATTAACCTAGGTATACCTAAATGATTTAATGGTAATCCCAACAATTGTCTGATAGTGAGCAGTTTTGTAGGAAAGTGACAATCCATCTTGTACGCAGTATATATGCACCATCACTATGTTTTATAATTGTTTTCATTAAAAACGGAACCCAATTTTAGCTCTGAAAAAATTGATATGAATTAACTTGTGGATGAATAGGACTATGAAAATATGAATGTAAATCGGTATGGTACCGACTTCAACAAGATTTTTCATACTTCAGTGTTGAAAATCGTTCAGTATTTTTTTATCTACTTAGATTATGAAAGCTAGTGTGTCGGCGAGGATTGATAAAATAAGTATATTATGTAAGTACATATAGAAGGTTAGGCTACAACAAATATTTTAAATAAACTTTAAAATAATACTCGTACTTTAAAAAACACACTTGAAAATATAAAAATGAATAGTGAAAATTCCGCCTAATTATTCTGCTTAGCTGACGTTACGTCAATGCGACGTAACCAAACCGAAAGAATTTTCGACGCGTTTCAATTCTTCACGAAGCATCATCAGTAGGTCTTGGCGTTAATGATGTCACGCCGGCTTAACAGGAAAATTAGGTGGATGTGATGCTAGATATATTTTTTAAGATATAAATATTATTATTATTACATATGGATTTCCGCAGTAACTTCAGAAGTAACTACTGAATCTATTTGTTATCAGGACGTTATATAGAATGGACTCCCGCATCACCACAGCCCGTGAAAGCAAAAATGATTGAATAATTTGGTCACAGCTTATAAAAACAACGCAAGGCAGCGTTTTTGTTGTTTAAAAAGTTTAGTTTTTTAGTAGCTATATAAATTATTAAAGAAATTTTAAATTACAAGTAATTCGTTTTTCACCTCACAAGCTCGGAAAGTGTTATTTATCATTCGAAATTTGTGTGGAAAAGTGCCTTTTATAGGCTAGGGTGGAAAAGGTTTTTGAAATTGAACCTCTATAAACACTCCAGAAGTGAGTGAGAGAAGTGAATTTTCCTTAAATATTAAAATTTTATAATATTGCTTTGAATTTTTACTATAATTTAACGCAAATTTTATACGGTTTTTTAAGCTGTTTTTCTTACCAGCATTTTCAATCCTGTACTGAAGCGAAGAATTGTGGGTTACGCTCGCCTATTAATCCTCGAATCCTTCGCTTGCTCAGGTTTCAATACCAGTACTTGCGCCAAATTAGAACTTTACAGCATTGAAGAGATAGATCCTGTAAAAAATATAAAAATTATATTTACCTAAATACTTTTAGGTCCTATTCTATTTCATTATTATTCAATATAAAAAAAAGAGTACTCTATACCTATTAAATGTACTCAGGGCAATCAATATCATTTTTGAAATGAAATTCTCGTGAGATTCACACATATTTAAATATTATAAATGAAACCGGCAAAAAACACTCACGTTGGGTTTGAGTGTTGAAGTTGGTTCCATTATTATGCAAAAAAATATTTCGCCCTTGTTTAGTGTCAAACAAACATAAAAAACGACGAATTGAGAACCTACTCCTTTTTTTAACTCTGTAAAAAATATTGCATAAGATAGATGAACTCTTTATTGAAACATCATAATTTAGACAACGATAACAAACAAAAAATAGGACTAAGTGTTACAATGGGCGGTCTTATCGCTCAAAGCGATCTCTTCCAGACAACCCATTTGTAAGAGAGACTACATTAAAAACGACTTATCAAAGTCTACTGTGATCGTTAATTAAGTTAGGATATAAACAATTGATTTATTATTTATTTATTTAATTTCTATCATCATTTCATCGCAAAATATCCAAACTTGAGGACGAACATACAGATAGACGTAAATTGTACTGCATTTTGCTTTTTAAGTACGAAATTATAAACAGTTAAGTTGACAACACCCAATGGGTACAATATTATTTTGTAAAACCTTCAACAAAGATATCACATACCTACGTATCGAATGTTCAAAACAATTAACAACAACCGAAGTACCATTTCCAAGAAACTCAAGGTGGGCGGGCCTTTAGAAAAACCGCAAAGAAATATAATGCAATATGCACCTTACACCGATATCTTTAAAAGCCATTTTAAACCAAGAGAAACAATTAATTGTAGAAGCAAGAAGTTTGATGTAAAGTGTAAAATGAACCTTATGGCATCAAGCAGCAATGACTTCCAATTTACCTCTGGTCGTATAAGGGCAATGAAGGTATTTCCATACATGAAAATGTTCTAAATAACTTTCGTAGTGCAAATGTGTAGGTAAGAATATTTATCTTACTTTGCAGTAAGTAGGTAATGAAATAATATAACATACCTATAGTTGTTCATGAAGCTTGAAGCTAGAAGAGAGGACCTGTGTTTTCTGGATCTGAGTACGATGCCACGAAAGAGGTATTTTGATACTCTCGTAATGAAACTTACGCGTTCTTTACCGATCAAATAAGTTAATCAACGTCCGATGCGATCATTACTTGTATGGATGATTAATATAATAGTAGCCTTACTATATATAGAACTGAGCGCAAGTACACAAGCGCTCAGTATCTATGAGCGCTTCTGTACTTCGAAGGAGAAGCCGTCGCGTCGGTCTTGTCTTGTCACGTGTATTGCCGTTGTTACAATATAACAAAAAGAAAATATCTACCTTTCCTATTCAAAATACTTTCTTTCCCTTATTAAGGGAAAGAAGGTATTTTGAATAAGAAAGGTAGCATGTTCTTTTTTAAAATTTAAGACAGTATTCAGATTTTTTACGAACATGTACTGTATAATATTGTTTTTCGCCAAATTTCAAGATTCTATAAGTTAATGGAAAGTACCTATCTACCCTACAGGTTTTGATTCCTTTGTTAAATCAAAAAATAGGCGACGGTTAGCGGAGTAATCTTTTGACCAGGTTGTCTTACAAGTTTGATTTTTTCTGTAGCTGAAGGAGACGATAAACCTAAATATTTGATATAAATAAACATATTTACTGCTTGTCCAATGTGACCCGTGACAAAAATGCTGGGCTTTGAATTTTGGGTTTATATTGTAAATAAAAAAAGCGTAACCGACTGTCAACACTAAAAAGTATGTAACTTGTTGAAGTTGGTACTATGCTGATTCAAAACACTGGCCTCATATCAACATGTCCGATTCCACAAGTTATTTGATACTTACAGTTTTTGAAGTCCAATCCTGTTTTTTTTAATATTTTTAACTATTATTGTAAGTGATGGATACCGCTTACAAGATTATTTAGGTACTCGCTTAAAATACTGTTCACCATTGACACGAGTTGCAAATACTATTAAATTATCCAAGGTATGCAAATATATATTCATCTAATTGACTATAACTCAACTACTCAATTGACTCTGACGAAATTTTACTGAGACCTACATACTATACTCTAAATCTAAACAAGAAAAGAAACACAAAATCAGTTCATAATTAGTGAAATAAATAAATGAGGCAGAACCATGAACGATTTGAAATAAATATACCAAGGTAGTGAAAGGTATTGTAAAGATACAGACAGAAAATCAAATTGATCATGGCCCCGAACCAACCACAGAAAAAAATAACCCAAATCCTCCTTGATCAGTTTTGTAGAACCAACCATTAGTACATACATTGTACTTATTATTATACTAACCTTTCGGGGGCGGCTCCGCCCGCACGTATGTCGGTTATCTCGCAAAAACATTAACCTCTTTTTGTGCAGTTGGATAAAAACTATCCTATGTTATTTCCCGGGACTCAAACTATTTCCATACCAAATTTCATTCAAAGCGGTCCAGTAGTTTTGGCGTGAAAGCGTAACAGACAGACATACAGAGTTACATTCGCATTTATAATATTAGTACTGATATTCTATGATATAGAAACAAAAACCAACTTAAAACAACATTGAAAGGCGTATAATGGAAATCTTACTCTACTATAATAAAGCATGATCCTACCGAAGTACGAAGGCATATAAGGTACTAGTAGTTAGCTATGACCGAAAAGTACACTTAGCTACACGTTCGTTTTCGTGTACGTACACTCCTGTACAAATATTAGATATGACACTTACATAGGCAATAAAACGAACCCCCTGCCGCGTTGAATAATTCAATAGTGAAGGCAACACTTGAAGGGGGCGTCTAGACCGCGTTTTTGTTCAAACATTGGGTGTTTGTTGTTTTACGTGAAACATGGTGTTTTCGAACTTCTTAGTGCAACGTTAGAAGAGGTTTATATCTTCTCTAAAAGTAAAAGCAATTTCAATTATAGAATATCGTATAATTGCTTTAAGTGTTATTGCATTTAAGTTAGATTCAAGTTGTTTATGTAAAATCAATTGAAGGGAGGATTCTCTGATCTTAGATCACTTAGAAGGTGAACTCCTTTTCAAAGAATTTCAAAAAATAATGATGATTATTCGGACCCAGAGAAAATATATTATGTACAGACTTTTTAACAAAACCATGATGAAGATTTACGTAAAGCTGCTTGATTAAAAAAACCTTGAGTGCAGCAGTTTTTTAATTTTATTTTGGAACTCCTTCTCAACGATAACGAACTTTCGCTAAAATGTGAGCAAAGACAAGAAATAATTTCTTAATCCTAATTGGATATTCTAATACACATGTCAGGGTAAAATTTTGAATCCAGAGTTACAGGCGAAACAGTAACAAGGCTTTCTGTACAGTCTTAAAATGTTCAAGGGTACCTTATTGATTGATACCTATATCCACTCGCGTGAAAACAGTTTACTTTGAGCGCCCACCACTAATAGTAAAAGCATAAAAATTATCCTATTCTTTAATCCTCATGCGGACCTGAGGTATACTTTTATCAAAATCTGTTTAGTCGTTTCAGAGGTTACTTGAGGTAAATAGGAACAACTTGGCATTTATAATATTACTACTTCTTCTTATTTACCATTTTTTACTATACTTTCCTGGTGTTTACTCACAGTTTCCTTTAGACATAAGTAACATTAGTGTTACTCTTCTCAAAAAAAGCTCATCGGAATTGGCGTAAATATACCTACGGAAGTATTTCAGATAACCTAATGTTTCAACTGACGTGAACTTACCAAGTGCAGCCAACGTTATAAAATACGGTGGTTAATAAAATTACTTATCTACAATATGAGTGAGTCTAAATTATTCCAAAACATGCATGATATACCTAGATAAAAATAAACAACAAAATGATATCATATACATATATTCGTATCGGGGAATACGCCGCAAAAATCATACCATAATTAAAGCAAGGCCCGACACGGAATTTTGACTCATCATAAGTTATAGACAAACTAGATATGACACAATGTAGTACAGAAAATAATCGAAACTGGCGCATCATTCCCTCTCACTTGCACACTATAGTGCTTTATACTCATTCCTTCCTCATTAAAGAAACAAAAACGCAACCCATCCCAACACTTACATGCCAAACAGAGGTTTATCACCGTATCTACGATCCACAAATTGCGACGCTATAGTCGCAGAGCGCTTCGCCGATATAAATCTCCTATTGAAAGAGATGGCGTCCTCAGCCATTCACGAGGTTCCTTTCAGCTCCTCGTAGACAAACAGACAGACGGTACCGAACAAACACTCCTGAGGGAGTGAGATCAAAGCGCGATAGGATACAGCAAGCGGTTTAATTTGGCGCCAACTGTTCGGACGCCATTTTGTGTTTTCGCGGGCAATTTGCGGGTATTTTCATACTGTTGCAATTATTAACAATATTTTATTTGTATTTAATGATTTGTATTCGATGAAAACATAGATTTATACTCATTCCCTGCAATCAAAAGTGGGATTCAAGTTCACAACTTTTATTGGTTTGAAGACATCAGTGTCAACAGTGTATAACTAATTTACATAACTGAAATATGGCATGTGTTTTTCTAAGTTGTAGATATCAGCTATGAAAATTTTAATAATACATTATCTCGAGACAAAACTTTAATATAAAAGAGTATGAAACTTAAAATCGATCGAATGACTTAATATAGAAAAAATACTGTAGTGATTACATTATATTATACTTAGGTACGATAACGTGTAACTATCATCCAATCTGACACAAGTTGAGATTTTATATTATGACATGTAGGCGTTCCTATTGTTAAGAAACATAGATGAAAGTTTATATGAAAGTGATTTATGTTAGTGGCATGAAATTTAGAACTAACAAGAAGGTACAGTTTAGCAACATTTTTATTTTACTTCAACCATTTCACTGGAAATCATTGTAATATTGCCGTATCGACCGGACTGAACAAAGCCTCACCCATTAAGGGGGTCTTTCCATAATTCCCACGCCTGGCAGGCAAGCCTTGGGATCGCAGTGTAAGAGTACAGTTCCTCAGAAGGCGCTGCACCTTTCGGTATTTTAACCTTTAGTCGCTTTTCGTTAGAGGGGGTGACATTCACACCTCTTTTGGAGTTAGAGGACAGCCCAAGGCTATAATATACTATAATACAAAAATTAAAAGGCACCGAAACGAAATTTTAGAATCTGATGGATATATCTTATTAGCATATTCAAATCTCATAACATAGGTCGTTTTGGCGAAACGTGCATGGACATTGAGATATCTCTGCGTTTCAGCTTCTTGTAGTTAAATTGATTTCTCTCATCATTTACGCATGCGGTTAAATAACCTTTTTGAAGCATTCATAACGAAGTTTGCTTAGCCCTTCTTAACCAATCAGCTAAGTTAAGCAACGTCCGCCAGCTAAGTTAGCCTGAACAACATCTTCGACCACATCAGTACTTACCATCAGGTGAGATATTGGTGAAAGGCCTAAAATAAAAATAGCTTAACAGCTATTTTTATATTGAATTCAAGTCGGCCACATCTGGAATTCCGCCATTTTGAATTTTTGACAGGTGTCATTCGACTCCTTTCCCTATGACATTTTTCCAACAAAAAAAAAACAATATAAAAATTACACCAACAATATATCCATCTAGGAAAGACATTTCGTCACGGTAAACGCGTGACGAAATGTTTTATGATTTCTAATCTCTCTAACCATACTACTATGAAAAGTTATAAAGAAGAGACAGTATATAAGAAAGGTTACAGTAACTAAATTTCCATATTGGACAATTGTACTATGGTGGTTCTCATATAAGATAATAAATATCATATATTTTTTTTGTTTTTTACTTATGGTATTCAACGTACTTTTAAGAAGTACTTTTTAAGTTTTTACTTATATTATTATGAAATTTATAGTAAATCGTACCTATAAGTACAGACCCGATTTTTTATGCAACGCGTAATCAAGCTTGCTCTTATTTAGATCAATGAATAGGCATTGTAATCTAACGGGGAAATTCAGCCAGCTGGCATGCTATCAACTGGTAGCGGGCTGGAGTAATTGGACTGCCTGTGGGCAAGCAACGGCTTCTAGGTTGCCTAAATTATTTCGTTGTAGCAGCCGCAGTGTAGTATATACTTTGTATGACTTTTTTAATAATTGTTCTACGTATATACTTTGTATGACTTTTTTAGTAATTTTTCTAAGTATATACTTTGTATGACTTTTTTAATAATTGTTCTACGTATATACTTTGTATGACTTTTTTAATAATTGTACCAAAAAAAAGCTATTTTATGTCAAATAAAAGTGTTAGAAATATTACGCAATTGTTTGTAAAATTATTCAGTTACGTTTCCCTTGAGAAACTTTAGTAGATAACTTCTGCTTAGAAAACACCCCGAATAAACTTGTTCTGTTTAAATAGTTTATTATTGAACTATTCTTGTATTTTCCGAAACATAAAGCAGGATTAGTTGATTAAATTAAATAATATAGTAGGTTTAGTAAATAATATGCTAAAACAAAAACCCCGAATAATAAATCTATTATGAATATATTATAATCAAATTTTATATTTATTATTAATTATAGTCCTAATTTAGTAACTAATCGTACAGAGAGTATATTATGTTGGTCTGTGATATAGTCACGTAATACTACAGCTGATATGCTGTCTATATATCTACATAATCCAGCCACATTTTACAACACTAAAGAGCTTACGTAAATGGAACTAGAGTGTCCCAAATCAGGACTTTTATGGTAACATTTAGCAGATTAAAATTAAATAGATTAAACGTTACACGACACCCCAAGGCATCGTTACTTACATGCACGAAATATTATATGAGAGAGGAAGCCATAGTTTACGGTCTTCGTAACTATGAAGGATCTTCGAAGTTTTCGGGCGGACTTACTGTTTGGTTAGAAATACCTTTAGGCTATATTATGTAGTGAGAGTTATGTAAACATTACATCAGGGCTTCTTAAAACTTGTGTACTTTTATGGAACTCAACTTACTGGTTTAAGGTGGACGTAGGTATTTGGCGAAATTTTTTATTTGTATTGTTGCTAGGTCATTGTAGACGGTCACATTTTTAGTTTCTTTTTGCAGTATTTCATAAGCCTTTGACCATACCGACTCACCTAATGGTATGTGATGATGTGGTTGAAGATATTGTATATCTATCAAGCTCAAGCTATCAACAACAGCTGCCGGAACACACCGTTACGTGCTTGCCATCAGATTTTCTCCGGGAGGGTGGTACCTTGCCAGGGCATTCGCAACCCACTGAAGTACGGAAGCGCTTATTATGCCACTAGCGGTCACCCATCCAAGTCATGACCGCAGCGATGCTACGAGCGTGATAGCATAGGTAAATATTGTGTCGTTAGACTTACGTTTTAGGTAATGTCCTTTGTTTTAATTTTAAGATGTTGGATAAAATAATAATAGTCTGTAGTAGTAGTATTACTGATGTAAGTGTTAGTTTAATAAAATAAAAGGTCAAAGTCAAAGTCAAAACTATTTATTCAATGTAGGCGTCTACGACGCTCTAATGAAATTTTAATATTGAAGTATTCTAATTGTTCTGCCTCGTTCAGCAAACAAAGTTGTATAGAGCCACTGCGAGAAGAACGGGCAAGAAACTCGGGGCCATTCTTTTAAACATCTTTTAACAATGTGTTACTTACTTTCTAAATACATTTTATTTACACTTTTACTGGTTCATCAACTATTAATTAACATTATTATAATTATAATTCAATATAATTTATAACAACTGTCAAAACCCTTTTTACAAACCATTTTAAGAACCATTACATATAAACAAGGTTAGTCCAGTAATATCATAAAAGAGAATAATAAATTACTTAACTTTCACACAATCTTGATCGGGCAGCACTTCGTCGTTAAAGACTACTTTGAAAATGTATTTAGACACCACTGTGAGATCTGAGTTGTTCACTCTGAGCTTGCTTAAAGACGACTGACTCGCTGGGCAGAGCCCCTTTTGAATAACAACTTCGGCAGTCAATATCAATACTTTTAAATAATTACAATTTTGGTTTACTATTAAATTATTTGATTAGAATGTGCTTATAAATAATTATTTTAATCATAGGTTATTATTACATTAATGTTATTATTGATTTTATACAATTATATGTATTGAACAAATTTAATATGTTTAATATGACTAAAGTCAAATCAAGTACTTTTATAACCTTAAATAAATGTAAAATGGTTCAACATGATACAAATACTTATAAATAGTTCCTTGCAAGTCCTATTTTATCCAACATCTTAAAATTAAAATAAAGGACATTACCTAAAACGTAAGTCTAATGACACAATTTTTACCTATGCTATCAAGCGCTACCGTTTAATGTATTTATACTTTAATAATCCGGGGGGTTCCGGGTTAGAATGTCACCTCCCCCTTTCTTCCCTTGCGGACCAGGATATCGAAGAAATGATCGCTGAGCCTAACATCATCGGATCGACAAAGGCCAAAAAAATCCGCTGGGTAGGCCACATACAGAGAATGTGGGAGGATCGTAAAGTCAAGAAAGCTTGATGTTCCATGTGGCCAGCGCCCCATCGGCAGATCTAGATATCGCTGAATTGATGCTGTGGAGTCGGACTTGCGCGAGCTCCAAGCTGCCGACTGGCAAGAGGCAGTACGGGGCCGAGACCGATGGCATTGTCTTGTATCGAAGGTCAAGATGCACTTGCGGTCGCTGCGCCAGAGGAGTAAGTAAGTATGCTTCGACCTATCTCACCTGTTGATGATCACCTTTGTGGATGAAAATCATTGCACTAGGTTGTAACCTAGAAAGAGAATGAATTTTAAAGACGCATAGGTGGTTCTCAACAAATATTTTCGTATAAAAAGAAGGTAACGGATGCCGTCAGAAATGCAATAGAATCGAGCCAAATATTTGAGATTTTAGGACATCGCAGACCGAGCTTCTTTGATATTTGTAGTTGTTATTTGATCATAGTCTCTACTCGATTTATTTAAAAATTCCAGTAGTCAAATAAGTAGTTAACACAGAAAGTGGTAACATAATACATGGTGGGTAAAATTAATCAATAAACATATCCGGAACCGAAATCAATATAACAAAGTAATTTGATACACCAGCATACAAGAAATTAACTTTGTACAGTCGTTGGCAAAAAAGTAATAAAACAAAATTCTAAAATTTTACTATAAGCGCTATAAGCCTCAAAATTATATATAAGTTACATACCTATTTAAATAAACGGAAAAGACGCTGCTGTACTTTTATATATAACTTAGACAGACACATGCTATTGTTCGATGATACTATCTGATATAATTTGTACACTTTGATAGAATTAATATTTTTATCATCTTTCTATAACCTAATTCATGTAAAAGCAACGTAAATACCAGAGAAATATACTGAAAGTTAAAAAAAACTTTGCTGACCGCTGCTTAGCGTCAATTCTTTTTTTTATATTATTGTGACGGGACAAGCTCAAGGCCCACCTGTTGTTAAGCGGACTAACCTATGCCTATAACAGACGCATTTCGTCACAATTCACGAATTACACTGCGCTCGTCACCTTGAGACTTTATAGTTGTTAAGTCTCATGTGCCTATGTAATTTCACTGGCTCTCAAGGAGTGCTGCCGGAACACACCGTTAGGTGTGTATGTCTCGATCGTGCGCTCGGTAAGTCAAGACCTCCTGAAGATGCTTCGTTTAGAAGCGAAACTAGTCGGGTATTCTTCCGGTTAGGCTGCGTGATGTTTATGACGTCACGTAGATAACAGGAAAATTAGGCGGAATTGTCACGAGATATATAATTTTATGCTTTTTTAAGTGTTTTATTTAAATATTATTTAATGTTTTTTAGGATACTTTTAAAAGTATTTGTTATTATTAAATATGGATTTCCGCAAAGTAACGTCTGAATCTATTCATTACACCGTTAGGTGCTTGGCGACAGATTTTCTACTTGAGGGTGGTCGCTAGCCAGGCGGGCAGTCGCAAAATGCCCTTCCACCATGCGGTGAAGCTCAAGCCCGCGGCGGGATTCGAACCATGGACCTGCTGCGCAGCAGTCCATAGCCAATGCCACTAAGCCATCACTGCTTCAAATAATATTTTAATAAAGCTTTTATAGTACAAAACTTTAGACTGCTCAGGTTAAGTTATTACAAAGCCAAGTTTTTTCGTTATATATTATAGATATTTTAATATTCCCTTCTAAGCTGTTGCTGTGCAGCTGATAGCAAAGTTATCTTGAAACGGTCTACCACTTTCATCGTTGACTGTACAACTAGTGATGGTCAGAATTGATGAGGTGTAGAGACCGCGCCGCTGTCAATCTTCATAATGACCCAGTAATGTATTCAGCATGAATACAACATTATTCAGTTAATAGAGGAAGTCTATTGACTTATTCGTGGTTAGATTTGGGTGATTAGTGACGGTGCGTGGTGCTTGTTTCTCCATAGAATCATATTGGCCACTACTTCAACTGCGGTTACTAGACCCGGAAAAAAGTCATAAGCAAAAGCTAGTGATACGTGTACTATATTTTTATTAATAGTCTTAAGTTAGTTGGTTCGTAGGTAATATTAGGCAAGTTTGTAAACTAACACGGGAAGTCGATTAAAAAACTTAACTGAGAGATAATGTGGCAGAAAAGGAGAAGGAAGAGACATGCTGCTGATCTCTAAAGGAGCAGCATACCACTTCCTACTTATGTTGACGTGAGCAGGATGTTACTGCAATTGAATCTTACATGGTGGTACGGCATATTGCGAATGCCCGCTTATAGCTAGCGACCACATACAAGTAGAAAATCTGTAGTCAACCGCCCTAGCGGTATGTAACGGCAGCAGTCCTTGTGAGCCAATAATCCTAGGTTAGCCTGAACAACATCTTCGACCACATCATCAGTTACGATCAGGTGAGATAGTGGTTATAAGGTAGCCTATGAAATAAATAAAAAAACTATTTTAAACTAATCTAATTCTAAGTTCTCACGAGAAATAAATTTATTTACCTACACCCATAAAATGGTAAACATATCTGTCTACTATAATCTAACTATACTGCTACTTGTAGTTTTATCTTCTCTAATAAATTTCGTTCCCGACCAAGCAATAGAAATTCTTTTTTCTGCTACCTACCTAATTAAGTACTTATCAGAATATAATCTTAATGCATCTTGTTGGGTGTTAGGTCATTATACCACTCAGAATATCTAAATTTCAGGTGTTACACTCATTTCGTACTTCTAAGAAATGTGATGTAATCTACCGGACCGAGGCGACAGAGAGTATTGGTAATATTTGGGTTCCGCTTAACCCAAAAATCGCCTCAACCCTCCTAAATAACTCAACTATATTTTGTTTAGATCGGGCTTCCCAAAGCTATCAATATTTCTCTCTAAATCTAAACTTAACATTGTAATGTACTGTCAACAAATAACACAATCAATTTCTTCAATGACAAAATTTCGCCTATTCTGCAATAGATTTTCTCAAAGCGGCCACGTCACGGCGTCAAACAGGAAGTGACGGCGGCGATGCGCGTGCGCTACATCCGGCCTCGTGCGAGCCAAAATGGCGGCAGTGACTTCCGCCGGCGTAGCAAGGAAGGAGGGTGGTTATAAATTATGGTTGAGGGATGCTGCGTTTATTGTATTCGCAGTGTCCTTGCTGGGAATCTGCGACAAATAGGATGACTTACAAATCTACTATCGCCAAAAACATAAGTGCTTTTTTAACTTCATATAAGTTACCTTATGCTAGTATGGACTTATGGAGCTCAGCTATAGGGCTGCACCAAACAAAGTAACATCCAGATAATCCAATGATTCCAAAATAAAGTACTCAAAGGCATAGTCAATGCACCATGGTACATTAGAACTGTCGACCTCCATCGAGACCTGAAAATGGATGTCGTTGTGGATATAATAAAAAAACATGCAGAAGCTCATGAACATAGACTTAACCACCACGTGAATGTTGAGGCAATCCAGCTCCTTGATGACAACACAGACATAGTGAGAAGGCTAAAAAGGACAAAACCTTTTGAGTTAGTGTAGTTGAGTGACAGTGATAAGTAGTGAAGTGAGTGCTAGTAGAGTACATATAAAGACCGCAAGAACTCAAAGTGTCTTCCCCTTAATAGAGACAATAAGATAGGTGTTAATGGACACATTCTTAACTTTATTTAGCAGTTTAATTCTAACTAAAATTACTCATTAGTCGGTATTGTTGGCTACATTGTAATATAATGACGTACTTACTAAGTATATAATTAGAAAAAAAAAATATATATATATAAGTTACCTATAATGTTGTCACAAAAGCTTGCAGAGGTTAAAGTCAAAGTCAAAATCGTTTATTCAATTTAGGCGTCTACGACGCTTTGATGAAGGTCAATTATAAATTTTAATATTGAAATACGAGTATTATACTACATATACTATTATACTACAGTACTGCCACGTTCAGCAAACAAAAATTATAGAGCGGGAGAAGAAACTGCGAGAAGAACGGGCAAGAAACTCGGGGCCATTCTTTTAAACGTTTTTTTTAACAATGTGTTAAGTACATATACTATACCTATAGTAAAATTATAACAATATTGATTTACATTACGTAGATGAAAGTTACACAATAAAGTATCAATTTAATTACAGTTGAACGTAGTAAAATAGGTATGTTCATGCAAATAGCAAAGCTTATAATAATTATCCCGTCTTATTATTCAAATAATTTAATAAAATTCTATCCGTAACATGCCTTCAGTAAAATTACAAAAAGAGCTACTAATCCTATATTATTAATATGGAGTAGTAACGTTAGTATTTATGTTATAAACACGGGCTCGTATATTAACGTCCTTAGGCCGTAAACCGTAGTTATGAGGTTTACGTCCTTAGTACGACCATTGCTTCTAACATAAAGTAAAACAGTAGCTTTGTTTTATGGATAGTATAAATTAGAAAATGTGATGTACAAGTATTTCGCTCGGCTAGGCGAAACTTAGTTTATAAATAAACTAGCTTTCGGGCCGCGGCTCCGCCCGCGCGTATGTCGGTTGTCGCGCAAAACCATTAACCTCTTTTTGGGCAGTTGGATAAAAACTATCCTATGCCCGGGTCTCAAACTATTTCCATACCAATTTTCAACCGAATCAGTTTCGTAGTTTGGTTTTTAAATGCAAAATTCTGGGAAAACACTTATTACATAAAAAAATCAATAACGTTTCATGCGTTTATAAGTTATTTTTATATCTATTGGATGGAAAAGTCAAAATTTTGATAAATATTATTATTTAGACGTTAGGTGACCAAATCACGGGCGTATTGCGTTAACAAAGTGCAATTTACCGGAAAATTTACGGAAAATATTAAAACCTAAACCGAATACAAAACCATTATATGACACCTTAAATAAAAAAGCTTGTCATGAGAAATAAAGAAAAGTTTATGTAAGTATAATTTTAAAAAGTTTAACAGTTGTTAACGAAAATGTATCAAAATTAAACATCCTCTTTTATCTCCGGAATTATTGTGCCACAAATATCGAAAAATACCCCGTATAAATACCGGCTTTATTTTTAATTTAGATAGATAGATAACTCTTTATTGACAACACCGTAATAACAACAATAAACTTATTACTAAAACATAAAGCCAAGTGTATCAATGGGCGGTCTTATTGCTCAGAGCGATCTCTTCCAGACAACCCATCAATGAGGGATATGGTTCATATATTGTAATTTACAGAATGCAATAAAAAAATGGCAACTGAGTTATAACTTATAAGCAAGGATTGCAACATTCTTAGAGTTAGTTTTATTTCAGCCTTTTTTCTTTTGCTTATTGACCACTACCTAACACTGCTATCGGTAAATTATATAGGTACTTACAGAATACAAACACTCGTGGCACAGAACGGTTTCATACTTTTCCAATGAATAATAAGAACAAAGTTCGTTTAAGAGCCAATAAAAGTAATTTAATAATAAGCTAGATCAAAAAGGTGAATTTCAACATATCTACTATATGACATTTATGAATTGTCCATACAGGTTATTTCGAAAACTGAGACGAAAACCGACAATTTTGTTTTAAATTTAAGGATTGAAACTTTCAGAATGTATGAAAAGGTATAATTACTGTATCAGCCGCATTATCCACTGCTGGATACAGCCTCCCTAATTAAGGGGGACTTGCCACTATCCCCACGCTTGGCAGGCGTCTTTGGGATCGCAGTTTAAGATATCAGCTCCTCAGATGGCGCTGCCTTTAGCCTAGCTTTAGTTGTCTCTTATGAAACCCACAGGAAGCAATGGGGGGGTGACATTCTAGCCTGGCAACCCACGGGCACAATAAACAAAATAAATATAATTCGACCACGTAATTTCGGCTCAGTCAAGCCGATCTTGATAGCTCAGTGGTTAAGGCACACGGTGTTCGATTCTCTCTCGAGATGAAAAAAATTATAGTTTACATGTTTTCAATTTTTGATAACGTTACTAATGTTTACATTACTATTATTTCGATATCAAAATTAGGAGGTTTAGTCATTATCCTTTTAATTGGTGTAAAAGAAAACTCGACCTCGGAGTAGTTGTTGAAGGTGACGTGCACATCACCAGTTATTTTCTATGGCAACTTGACTATTTTTTCAGAGAGGAGGCCTTTCGAAGTGGTGTGCATGGAGTGCTACGGAAAGATTAAATATGTCTCATATTTAAATATTTATCTTCAACATATCTGTCAAGGTTAAATATTTCTTTTGATACCTTTGCCTAAGTATAACAGAAAGAGTTGTTAAGAATTGAGTTAGAAGAATTTAAGAGACTTAACTACTATAGTAATATGTGTGCACCTTGAGGTTTTATCTGGCTTTATTATTCGTGATTGCGAGAAAACGAGGGATTGCAAGAAAATTGGTCCGAACATATTTATGTTGTTCTCGCGATTAAACCTCATTAGGTCAGATACATATACAGGGTTAAGTATTGGAAAAATGCAAAGATCCTCTTAAGGTTAACTTCTGGTAGTCTTAACAAACATTTTGAGAAGAAGAAGTTTTGTGTCTCGGAGTAAAAGACAATGCCTACTCCGGGCTAAGCAGCGCCCGCTGCGACAATACTGGACCGCGCCGCGCTCCCTTTGGATACTGTTTTGAATGTGTACATTGAGCGAAGTAATAAAAAATATGATATTTTAAATTACAGGCACAAGAGACTTTTAACATCAGGTGGTACTCGTGCTTATTCCGTCAAAAATATATTTAAAAAAACTTTCATCTCAAAATGTTTGTTGAGACTAGCAGAAGTCAAGCCTAAGAGGTTGTTAGCATTTTTCCAATAGTAGTGTATAAATGTATGTACAAAACCTATGAATAAAACTGTAGCATATCTTATACATTACATATTAGGAAAAACATAAAAATTGTCTTTATGGTAAACACCAGATCTGTGCGATAATAAGAAGCCAATTATACGAACTTTGGCATTTTGTCACTTAGAAAGCGTAACAATGCGTCTATACAGCAAATCATACAAATTGTTAGTGCCCAACAACAATTCCGACAAAATAAAACTTGATAAATCACGAGATAAAGATAATATAGAGAGTCAGAGTGCGACAATGTTATAAATCTTCTAGATGTGTCTATCTAATTATTTGTTTTAATTGACATTTATTAACATAAATGCAGCAGAATAACAATAATATTGCAGTATATTATCACATTTTTCTTATGTATTGCGTTCGTATTTATATTGGCAACAGATTGGTACCCAAATTATACTCATTTCATTTTGTTTATTTTGTTGTTTAATGCTTATGCTGTTCTACAACGGTGGAAGTACTCGTAGGTAGGTGTTGCTCGAAGACTTTAAGGTAATGATCTCCACTCAACCGTCCCAAAGTGCTCCTTTCTATCATTCCAAAGTGATTCTCGCCAGTCAAAACTATTACGATGGTTGAATTTGTTTTGGACATATTTGATTATTTTCTTATAGAGTGAGACAATATGAGCAAGAGTTAGTGCTTTATTTGCCTGTTTCGATCTGATGTTGCTGCGCTTGTTCCTGGGGGCCAACTACCCCTGTTAATTCAATAATATTAGATTTAAAATTTTAGGTCGCACTAAATAATATTATTATAGTAAACTTACAACAAAAACTCAACGCGAGAGCGTACTGCATGCTGTATCATGTCAAGTAAATATTTTTGGCTTAGAATAATGACGTTTGTTTTGCATAAAATCTTTTAAGAGGTGGAAGTGGTCAAGGTTACTTTAATGGTGTCATTAAACCGCTAAGAAAAATTATTTAGCATTTTTTTCAGTGCAGCACTGTGATTGCCACTGGAGATATTTTTATTGAATCAAATTATTTTTAAAAGGATACTATACTCCAACTTGACAATAATTAAGGTATGCCAAGAGAAACTTTTTAATGACATATTACATGGCGAACAAAGTTTTTGTAAAAGTTACTTCCCTTTACACGTTTAACTTTTTTACAAGGTTACTTTAATGGTTACTTTGTTGACGAATTTTGAAATGTAATTTAATACGTCATTAATAATTTGAAGCGCTCGTAGCAGAATCAGCATAGTCGATCGGCTACGTTAAGCAGTGTTCTTTGCGGTTATAACTAGGGCATTTGGCAAAATTGAACGCTCTCCTCGCTACCACACTCAAAAATATAATCGCCACACATTTAACAGATTACCCCCAAAAGGGCAGTGCTTCCACCGCATCATCAATTATCATCAGGTAAGATTGTGATCAAAGTCTATACTCAATACTCAATCAGTTATTGCAATCATTATGTACATTCAAATGCAGTTTACATGATTTAATTTATACAAACCAAAAATAAGGTGGAATTATACATAATGATTTTAATATTGTTAAGTTTGCAATGACGCCTGCTAGGCAAATTACATCACAAAATTACAAATTTGCGAGAGAAACTTATAATTTTGTAATTATACATAATGACCCTGATAGGGTATAGCAACATGTAGAGGAGTGGGACGATCTGTTCTATAATCGAAGGATCCTGAAAAAAATCTTCAAGAGTATAGTAGCACTTTTGGAGCAGTACCTAAGTATATTTTTTAGAACTTTGAGAAATTTGTGAACGTTATCTATATTTTTTATTTTAACCGGTAATTTATTATATATTTTAGGTGCCATTGCGTTTGGTCCTGTACTATGCATTTTTAGTCTAGAGGTAGACACAATTAGATTATGTTGATAATTAGCCCGTATTGGGTAGTTTCTCTGATGTGATTGATATCTTTGTATAATGTTGAGGATATTTTTTTACAAACTTACAATTTTCAAATATGTATAGTCTAACGTACCGGCATCTAATCTTGCTCCTTAGATCCCGTGTTTTTATTGAAACGGTATTTTGAAATCTTTATAGTTTTACATAATTACATATTTTTTCCTAAACTGAACATGCTCACGTTTTGACAATCAATTATATCAGTTTCGGTATTTATCCTGATTTTAGGTTAACATTAAAACATTTTTACGCCAAATGGTAAAACGTGCCAAATTATACCATAACTTTCTATATACCCATGTTTCTAAAAATTAAATTTTCATTTATCGTGCATTAACTTCATCCTAATTTAAATCTGGTATGTTATTTCTCGGTACCTTAAAAAGACCATTTTAATGTGTGTTTATTTTAAATCAAAATGTTGTTAATCTGTCGCACCTAATCGTGCTGTTCTTGAAAACCAGTAATTCTAGATTAGCTTGAACAATGACTTCGACCACATCACTTACCATCGTGAGATAGTGGTCAAAGACTAGCCTGTTAGCTAAAAAAAAAACAATATTTGTATATATCACGTAAGTTGTTGCCAAATCCAAAAAACCTAAATTGCTGCCACATCCAGCAACCTCGGACCCGATATCTACGTTCAAGAGATAATAGTCGAGCAAACATTTCGGTTAGCTCACAAACAAATACAGCCCAGTATTGCCAGTACACTCACAAACTCAATAAGGGTTGATTCGGCTGATTGCAATCAGTGGCCCGATATTGATACCTACGTGATGGGAAAGCGTATCTGTACGTTCATTACTCTTTATTGTGTCGTAAAAATATCCACTTATTTACCTGCTGAGAGGCATTTGTTCAAGAATTGCGTCTTTTGGACCGCTTCCTCTGGTTTCTGGATTGAGGCTCATACATACCTAATAACAATTGTTTCGTCTAGTTAGGTTCTTTATTAGATCCTTTACTTTAGTACCAATTAGGTATATGACTAAAATTATTTTTATTCTAAAGACCTATAAGAAATAACATTTACAATAGGTATAGTTGCTAACTAGCTTCCCTTAATTTTTTCATTTTTACATATATATATATATTTACACGTTCAGAATGATTTTGAGGTGGCTGCGCTTCTGCAGTGTGTCAAGTGTGGTTGCAGGGGCACGTATCGATGGTTTCTCAACCATCTTGTCCATGATACGACGGGACGAGCTACACAATAGCCATATCAGCTACTGTGTTGTGGCCACAAAGGATAGTCTTTATACATCTATGGTCACCATACTGCACCGAATATTTCAGCTTGTATCGTCAATAATTTCACTATTAGTTCTATACGAGTACATCTATACAGTACAAATTTCGTTATTTAAAAAAAAACATATGTAAAATACATATTGAAAAATATATAGAAATAATAAAACAAACATAATTTCATAAAACTGTGTTTTAGTTTTTTTTTAATCGCAAATTTAAGTGGTTCATAAGGGGCTGAAACTGATCATGACACATCAATATTTTAATTTCCCAACAGTCAGGGATTTTTAATCTTTATTGTGTGATATATGTACCAATATATTACATATTATGGATACTTATTTATATAATATGACATTATCAAGATTATCCCTGTGGGGTGCAAGACCAGAATGTCACCTCCTTATATATAGGGTATGGAAGATAGTTTCCTATCTTCCATACCCAATTACTTCATGTGGGAATCGCATAAGGAAAATACGAGAAGAGAAAAGTAACTCGTAAGCAGTGCCTTCTGAAGAACTGCCATCTTACACTGTGAACCCCCAGACGCCTGCTAAGCGTTGGGATTATGGCATACCCCCATAATGGTGTAGGCCTCTGTTCAACCGTGGAGGGGTGGCTGTTGATGGGAAGATTAATGTATTCTTTTGTACAACGGTGTGCAAAGGCTGAAATGTTGTAGAGAAATATTTCTTGAGGTGACCCTTATACAAATAATTCAAACAAGTTATAATTATTTTATCGATTGTATTAATAAGTGAATAGGAGAATAGAACAATTAATATAATTCAAAAATTCATACAATAAAAATTTATTACGGCGAAACATCACCGATTCTTTCGCAGCGTTTCAACGTTCGTCCAAAATCAAATTATGTATTCGTAACGAGCTCATCGTACGGCATAATTTGGTTTGGATAAATCACTGCCTATTTAATAAAGGGAGCGGTGATTTGCAATCGGATAAGAGGGTTCGGTGGAAATATATGACATTTTCAGCCACAACACCCAGCATTTCTTCGTCAAAGTTTGTGTACTTAATAATAATATCATCAGCACATCAACCGGATCGTCGACCATTAGACAAAGGTATCCCGCATCGGCAGACGGAAGGGGCTGCCACAATCTAACAAAATTTGAAGTGCTCGTAGCGAAGTTTACCTAGCCGTTCTTCACCAATCAGCTAAGCGCCGCAGTCATGACTTGGATAGGTAACCGCCATGAGTGACATTACTACTGAGCGCTTCCGTGCTTCGGAGGGCACGTCGACTAGAGTGCACGGAGCGCTTTCCATACAAATGTAGTTACGTAATATTTTAAGTACCAAGAGTCCAAACTCGGTGTAATTTTGTACGCATATTGCTGAGCTAAATACCTATGCTTCTGGTTTGCCAGTTTTTAGTTTTATTATTTACCTCCTCCTCCTCGAGTCGTAGCTCATTGCTGAGCGTCGTGATGTCCCCGACCATCTGTAGTTCCGAGTTGGAAAGCTTAGTAGGTATTTAAAATATGACGAATCTATGGTTGTATGGACACGGCCACGAGCCTTAAACCGTCGGTCCCGGTTGTTGTCTTAGGATTCGTTATCGGTGTTAGGGCATTTTGCGAATGCTCACATGGCTAGCTAGAGTGGTAACTCTCAAGTAGAAAATTTGTAGCTAAGTACATACTGCCCAGCTGTCCTTGAGAGCCAGTAATTCAAGGTTAGCCTAAACAACATCTTCATCAGTTGAGATGTGGTCAAAGGATCCTATCAGATATAAAAGAAAACTTCCCACGCTTGGCAGGCGTATTGGGGATTGTATTCACTGGTGACAATTACTGACAAGGCGCGACTGCCTATATATATCTTCCGGTATTTTTTCCTTCGTCACGTCACCTCTTACGACATCAGCGGGAAGATATGGGCTGTCCAATTCATAGCAAGTAGTTACAATAAATAATAACGGTAATGATAACATATATACTCGTAAAATAAACTATTCTTATAAACAATTAAATTCATATTTCAGATTATTACTACTGGCCCGCCCCGGCTTCGCTCGGGTAATAATGACTATATAAATTGATATGTAAGCTATCCTATCTTTCAAGTTGGACCCGGTATGTCAATCAAATTCAAAATTGGTTTAGTAGTTTAGGAGTCCATCGCGGACAAACAACGTGACACGTCATTTTTATATATAAAGATAATAAAAATAGGTAAGTATCTAGTATCTATCGTAGCCTTGGTCTAATTTTGATTACGTACTTACATAATGTAAACATATTGCATGTAGTAATATATTTTTATTGCTTTGACTTATTTATGAAAAGAGTGATAAGTAACAAACGTATTTCAGCAGAAGTACAGAGCTGTCAAAGCATAACAATAAAACCAAAGAATAGCTTCCGTTCAAAAACAAAATAAAACCACATCCTTACTCCGTACTCTTTACTTCTTAAATTCACATGACACATTGCAAACGGGGGCTTCCAAGATATCCTTTTAACCACTTAAATTGGTGTACCGAATCATCACACATGGACTTTACTTCGATAGAAATAAAGGTGATTTTAAATTTGACGAACGGTAAATTTTTGTAGCAATTTCAACTAAGATGTGGTTTAGAGTCACCACTTAAATTGTGGCCTTTTTTTCAAAAGTGGAATCATTAGGCACAATTTAGTAGGAAGTTTGCGTACGTGATCATTGTTCAGATACTTTGTACCTATAATAATGATGGTGAGTTTAAAGGAAGCTTAATTTGTCGATGCTTACACGCATCACAAAGGAAACTACACTTAAATGGTTACATCAAATAAAAGTTCTTGAATAAGGTGTTTTGAGAAAGTTTTTTTTTATGTTATTGTGACGGGAAAAGCTTGAGGCCCACCTGATGTTAAGCGGACTAACCTCTGCATATGACAGATGCATTTGCATTTCGTTTAAAGTCTCATGTGCCTATAATTTCACTGGCTCTCAAGGACTGCTGCCGGATACCGTTAGGTGCTTGGCGACAGATTTTCTAATTGAGGGTAGTAGCTAGTTAGGCGAGCATTCGCAAAATGCTCTTCCACCATGCGTGTTTACATATAAATATAACTCTATGGCGAAATTTAAAAAAAAATAACTATAAAAACATAAGCCACTAATTACGCTGTACCTTATTTTATATTATTTTGATGGAAACTCGAGGCCCATCTGATGTTCAGCGGACTAACCTCTGCCAATAACATGCATTTCCTCACAAGTCACGAATTGCATTGCGCCCGTCACCTTGAGACATAGTTTGTTAAGTCTCATCTCATGTGCCTGTAATTTCACTAGCTCTCAAGGACTGGTGCCGGAACGGAACACACCGTTAGGTGCTTGGCGACATATTTTCTACTTGAGAGTGGTAGCTAGCCAGGCGGGTATTAGCAAAATGTCCTTTTACCATGCGGTGAAGCTCAAGCCCGGGCGGGATTCGAACCATGGACCTGCTGCACGGCAGTCCATAGCCAATGCCACTGAGCCATCAGTGCTTCGAAAATACATGTACCTACCTAGAAATATAGCACTTTTACTTATACTTTGCTGAAATTTATGTTATTAGTAATTATAGAAATTAGCAGAATAAGGTCTTATCGTTTTAAAATTTCTGGCCTCATCAACATCGCTATGGAATCTCTGATCTCATTAGAGACTTGCACTTGACTGGTTTTTTAGGGTTCCGTAGTCCTGACAAGGAACCCTTATAGTTTCGTCATGTCCGTCTGTCTGTCCGTCTGTCCGAGGTTTGGCTACGAGACCGTTAGTACTAGGAAGCTGTAATTTCGTATTGATATGTAAAACAATTACGCCGACGAAGTGGTAAGATAAAATTTTGAAAAATTTTTTTTTTTGTGGTACCTCCCATACATGTGATGTGGGGATGAAATTTTTTTTCGTCGTCTATCTCTTCGTGTGTGGTATGGTTGAATAGGTCACCTAAAATTACTTAGGGGTTGTCCCCCCCCCCCTCTAAAAGCTAAACTGCGGGCTTGAAAAATCTGAAAAAATTCAAGCTGATAGTGCGTTTTATGAACTTTGAAGGAAAAGTATAGCGGTTGAGATAACATTATTAGTTTAGCAGTAATAGTCGTTGAACTTGGGTGTTGGATAATTTTGTACCAAATATAAAATGTATAGAATAAATTCTTTAAAGTGACTAAGATGAAGTGGTTGGTGGTTTATAAAGGGTAAAGACTGGCATTGCAAATTTTATCTCAAATAAAAAATCTTAAAACTATAACTATGCCCATAATATTGTCATACATAATAGACTAGCCTTCCAGCCGCGGCTCCACCCGCGCGTATTGCGGTTATCGCGGAAAACCATTAACCTCTTTTTGCGCAGTTGGATAAAAACTATCCTATGTCCTTTCCCGGGTCTCAAACTATTTCCATTAGCATAGATATAGATATGACAGTACAAAGATTTGACATATATAGGTATAAAGTACTTTTTGGACCCCATCTTCGCCGTACACTAGAAGTATTTGCTGTCGGTACCTGTCGTACCAAGGTCATCGATCACTTCATTTAACACATCATCAATTTGCTGATTGTAGTGTTCTATATATAATATTGTAATTTTTTTCATCGGTAAAGAGAATATTTCTGTGCCCTTCACTTGCGTGTCGCATCGGAAGGCACTCTATTTAATTGTAATGATTGATCTAGGGCATGTACTGTATATCGAAGATAAGCTTCAGGTCTTGTTTTATAATACGCGACATTTTCTTAGCGGGAATCTTCATTTCTCGCAATAAGATTTTTTTTTTAATTATTATTTGTATTGTATACTATATCTCAATCGAATTTAATTAATAACCTTGTGAGATTTGTAAGTAATTATTAATTTATTGTATTTTTAATTTAATTAGATCCAAGATGTAAAGTAGAACAGGGGAGTACTAAATACTATAATATATATATATATATAATACTATATATATATAATATATATATATAATAATATATTAATATATACTATAATACAGGTCAATCAGCCTAGTTTAGTAATTAGAGAATTATGTGACTGTATCTTAAAATGAATAAATAAAAAAATATTGTTGAGTTATCATAATATTTTTACTTACTAATAGGTTTTTGACCAATTCTGGCTTTAACAGCATTAATTTGTAGTTCTAAGACACGCGGCTGCCCTGATCTTTTATAGTCTTCGACAGAGGAAGTGTTGTTGATATTACGATATACGAACATACAAAATTATTTATGCTACAGCAAATAAATTAAATGACATTCAAATTCTTACAATGTACCAATGGATTCTGAATCGCGCTATCGTTACGTTTTCATTCGAGTATCTACCTAAAGAATTCAAAAACGAATTTTGTTTAATTTTCGAATTACAAATTGTAATAATAACTTGACGGCAATCTTACTCTTACTTTTTAGATTTAGCAGGAACAAAGTGGAGGAGAATAAAGTACTACAGAATCGTTCTATATTTTGATAACGGGCTTCTACGGAACCCTACATTGTGCGTGGCTCGATACGCATTTGACCGTTTATTATTATTTATTATTATTCTTCAGACTTTTATTGAAAAACAATCTTTGAAGCTCTGTATATACCTTTCAGTCTGACAATATCTAGAGTCTTAGAATGTCTCAAACGCTAAAAAGTCTAGTTACCGTTATAGGGTTCAGTACCCAAAGGGTAAAAACGGGACGAAATTTGCGAATGCCCGCCTGGCTAGCTACCACCCTCAAATAGATAATGTTGTCACCAAAGACGTATAAATTCCCGTGGTGTTGGAATGATTATTTTCTAAATGACTTGTTTGTAAGATGATAGATGTATGATACCTATATTTGAAACAAGCTAACCTTGAACTTATATGTAGTTACGTTGAAAAAAATAAAATGTGCGTGAATAGTAATCGAAAGAAAAAAATCTGTTATTGTCACAACCAGCATCATAATGACGTCCACCTCCCATATTGTAGGGAGGTGTTTTTAATCCCCACGCTTGACAAGCGTCTTGGGATTCGCAGAGTATAAGTGTTAGTTCTTCAGACGACAACTTACGCATTTCTCCCTTCGTCGCTTCAAGATCTGATTATAGTATTGAGATATTGTCACAGCAGTCCTCAAGAATGGGTAATTGAAAACCGGTTGTCGGGACACACCGTTAATTTTTGCTTTGCAGCCTGAACAACATCTTCGACCAATCATCACTTACCATCAGGTGAGATAGTGGTCAAAGGCAATCATATAACGCATAAAAAAATGTAGATGATGATGGTAGCTCCTATGTAGGTACAAAATACCGTGTATCACCAATACATGCTGTTAAACTCAAGTATATCTCAGAATTTAAATCTACGAACGTCTGTCAGACTGCTTCAAAGTTTTCAATGACTTAATAAAGCTTCTGTCAACGACTTAAAATAAAACCGGCGAGTGGGACTCGCGCACTAAGGGTTCCGTACCATTTAATTTATTTTAATTTACCTAATTGTTTATTTTTAAAGTAAATATCCAACTAAATTTTCGGTGAATATTACTAGTTTCTACCTGTTTTCAATATTATTATTTTTAGCAAATAAACGGCGAAAACCTCTTTTATTGTATGGAAGCCCCCTTAATTATTTAATTTATTTTATTTTCATTAATTATATTCAAAGAGAACATAAAACTAAATATTCTATGAATAGTTAAAGTGTCTACCTGTCACCGGTATTAGTATCGAGCAAGAAATCGTAAAGTAAAAAAATCAAGCTTGTTGTATAGGAGCCCCCCTTAAATATTTGTTTTATTTTATTTTTAGTTTTTGTTGTTATAGCGGCAATAGAAATACATCATCAGTGAAAATTTCAACTGTCTAGCAATCACTGTTCTTGAGATACAGCCTGGTGACAGTCAGCCGGACGGACGGACGGACAGTGAAGTCTCAGGTCCCGTTTTTACCCTTTGGGTATGCAACCCTAAAAACCGATAGGCAATTTTTCCGTCGAACTAGTTACGTAACAACAAAAAACTGACGGTAAAACTATGTCTGAAACTCCATAGTTAATTAGCGAACGAAATAAATATACCAGTATGTATAATATACATAAGTAGTAATATACATCTACTGTAACAGAAGGACAGTATTTTTGCAACAGAAAACAAAACCTACCGTTGCTGTCTTAATTACTAGTTAGACTTATAAGACAAAAGTAAGAATCAACATTGTATCTTCCATGGCAGCCGTGTACCGAACATCATTGTTCTTTAGCGACTCCAAACAACTACCTAACCACCCCATTGTCACATCACAAATTGTGACAAAGACAGCTGGTACAATAATTGTCCTTAATACAATTATGTAGAAAAAGGAAACGATGGAATTAATAGCTAAGAAAATTGCAGTGTCACAGAAATGTCATTGGCGAAGCCTGTTAGTAATTGATATTAACAGAATAAGGGGAAGTCCAATTTGTGTTGAATTGTAAGAAGTATTTTTCTTTTTATAGGTTAGTATTTTTTCCTTTTTAGGATTCCGTACCCAAAGGGTAAAAACGGGACCCTATTACTGAGACTTTGCTGTCCGTCCGACCGTCTGTCACCGGGCTGTATCTCAAGAACGTTTAGAGCTAGACAGTTGACATTTTCACAGATGATGTATTTCTGTTGCCGCTTTAACAACAAATACAAAAAGTTGGCCTATTGCGAGTCGGACTCGTGCTCGTTGATTGAAACAAAAAAAGGTTTAAATATGAAGTCTAATGTTGTATGCTACAGAACCCTTCGTGCGCGAGTCCGACTCGCACTTGGCCGATTTTTTGTTACAATGTTGAAGTAAGCTGCTTGATTTAATAAATTAGTACATCTTTTATCCATTTCTATATGTATCTTAAAATAATATTATTGGCAGAATATTTTGAGAACATACTGAAGGAATTCATTCTTCTTATTCGTGTCTACGATTCACCATTTAGGTGTGCCAGTACTAGGCTGTAGCCACCCCAAGTGTAGTAGCCCCGTACAGGTCACCCAAAGTGCAAGCATAGGGACACTGAGGGGATTGGAACTACATTGAATTCCTACGTCAGAGTAACCCCATTTGAAACCTGCAACAAATCCACTTGAGCCCGGAGTCGGTTTAGCGACTTCCAAGTGGACCACGCTAGATCTTTGCCGGGGGAAGTTCTTCAAAAGGAATTCATTGAAGGTATAGTTTTCTAAGGGCTCTTTTCCTGTCATGCGTATTTTCGCCCACGTGCGGAGCCGGTCCGCATGCGGGTGATAGCATACTCCTGGCTAGTCGTCACCTTCTCACTAGTAGACCATTAATGCAGCGTCAGCACGATACGTCTTCTCTTACAACACACAAAAAAAATAGAACATATTTTACATTTACTTCCGGTAACAACACACAGTACAAAAGGGCGTAATTATGAAAAGTCAAGTCCCTGATTTTTTGACCGACACGTTTCCTGACGTCAACTCGCCTTCCGAATGTTCACGTTGGCAGTATACCCGTTACCTTTCAGATAAATCAAGGGTTACGATGTCAAGTAATCCTTTTGTGCGCATACGGGTTTTTTTTTATGTTATGTTATTGTGACGGAACAAACTCGAGGCCTACCTGATGTTAAGCGGACTAACCTCTGCCTGTAACAGATATATTTCGTCACAATTCACGAATTGCACTACCGTGACCTTGAGACGTAGTTGTTAGGTCTCATGTGCCTGTGATTTCACTGGCTCTCAAGGACTGCTGCCGGAATTCACCGTTAGGTGCTTGGCGATAGATTTTCTACTTGAGGGTGGTCGCTTACCAGGCGGGCATTTTCAAAATGCCCTTCCACTATGCAACAACTGCTCATTTACAGGTATATGGGTCAGTCCATACATTCTTAAGCCGAGAACTGTACAGCTAAGGTATAGGTAAATTAGTATGGAAGTTCAAATTCTCATAAAACGTTATGTGACCGCAGAGCAACAATGGCATAGGATGCGGAGACCGTTAGACACCATATGGTCTACCAGACCGCCACTAATAAGCCAAATAACTACAATTTCGCCCGAGCATGCTCGACCACAGGACGATGTGCCAATTACTAATTATTGGTAAAAAACACCTCTCCCTTAGTTTTGTATTTTTTGTAGGTGTTTTTGTTAGGAATATCGCGTGTCAAGGTTTTTTGAGGGTTACGTTTTTGTGGGAATGGATTATGAATTATGATTCCATAGTTTATTCTATTGTATACTACTTACGAGTATATTATCGACATCTACACAATAATAAAGTGGAAAATTTTTGTATGTAACAAATAAACTAAATTTGCCATATTGGAAGGCCATTTTCCTGGCTAGCGACCACCCTCAAATAGAAAATCTTTCGACAAGCACCTAATAGTGTATTCTGGCAGCAGTTCTTGAAAGCCAGTGAAATTACAGGCACATGAGACTTAACAACTGTGTCTCAAGGTGACGGACGCAGCGCAATTCGTGACTTGTGATGAAATGCATCCGTCATAGGCAGAGGTTAGTCCGCTTAACATCAGGTAGGCCTCGAGCTTGTTCCGTCACAACAACATAAAAAAACTGAATAACTAATGGACCTTACTGGATTTGAAAAATTCATTTACTATTAGAATCCTACATTAACCCTGATGAGCATAGGGAATTAAATGTTTTTAAACTTGTCATTTTTGTTAAATACCCGTGCAAAGCCGGGGCGGGCCGCTAGTGTTGTATAAGAAACTGGTAAAGCACTGACGGTAAAGTGATGGTGGCGGTAGGGTATTAGAAGGAAAGCATGTTCACTTATAAAATTACGACCCTCAAGAAGAAGCGCTCGTAGCGAAGTTTGCTTAACCATTCTGAATCGGTCAGCAAAGTTATGTAAGCAATGTCCGCCGCGGTCATGAGTTGGATGGGTGACCGCTGATGACATTACTACTGAGCGCTTCCGTGCTACGGAGGGCACGTTAAGCCGTCGGTCCCGGTTGTTGTCTTCGGATGGCAGTCGTTACAGCATGGTGGTAGGGCACTTTGCGAATGCCCGCCTGGCTAGCTACCACCCTCAAATTGAAAATCTGTCGCCAAGCACCTAACGGTGTGTTCCGGCAGCTGTCCTTGAGAGCCAGTAATTCTAGGTTAGCCTGTACAACATCTTCGACCACATCATCACTTACCATCAGGTGAGATAGTGGTCAAAGGCTAACCTATCAAGCATATAAAAAAAAAAAAAAAAAAAATAGAAGAAAAGGTGTGGCCAAGCGCCGAATGGTATGTTCTCCATAAAGTGGTAATCTTTGTTGCTCTGGAAGTCTCTTCCGTATGGGACACAACATGCGTTGACACTTAAGCACCGTCATATCTTCCAGAGACCAATGTTCGGGTTGGTGGTGCCGCTTACAAGGCTGAAAACTTAAAGCGGCTAAAATATGTAAAATTAGACAGAGGATATATGTTTGTGTCGTATGGCATGGAAACTTTGAGTACATGGGGGCCCGGTGCCCATCAATTATTCAAAAATTTGGAGCGTTTGGTGGAGGCGTCATTTGAAAATTGAAGTTTGGTGATTGGGCAACTAGAGGTATTCGAAAAAGTAGAGATTATTTGTTTGATCTGTATCGCAGGAAAAATTTAACATCTTGCAAGCAGTTTCATGATTATGTTAGGAACTATTCAAAAACTTTTAAGTCTGTTTGCTTGTGTGCTAAATCTCTTTTTATTTGAGATAAAATTAGCAAGTCTAAAAATAAAATAAAAACCATTTGGAAGACTATAAATATTGAGACTGGTAAAAATAAACCTAGAGATTCAAGATATGTCTTAACTATTAATAAAAATCAAATTTCTGATCCAATACAAGTGGCGAATATATTTGAAAACTTTTTTTCTAACTTACCCCTAGAAGTCACTAAATCATTGGATTCTTGTCCCAATGTAGCAGAAGCCCTATTAAAACATAATTTTCCCTGCAAAACACCGGACTTTTCTTTTAGATACACGACAAACTTTGAAATTATAAAGACATTCAAAAGTTTAAACATAAAGAGTACTGAAGACTTGTGGGGTATGTCAGTTAAAGTGGCAGAGTCTATAATTTGCATTATCGCACCATACTTAGTTACAATATTCAATCTTTGTGTCGATAGAGGAAATTTCCCCGACTGAATGAAACTATGTAAAATCACTCCAATTTTGAAGTCGGGGGCTGCATCTGACCCTTGCAATTATAGACCTATTTCCATCTTACCTGTTCTGAGTAAAGTATTCGAAAAAATTATGCTCAAACAACTTTTATCTCATTTTAATGAGCATAATATATTGAATGAGAATCAGTTTGGTTTTACTAAGAGCAGATCCACTACAGATGCAGGTGTTCAATTGATGTCACATATACTTGAAGCCTGGGAGAGTTCACATGATGCTATTGGCGTATTTTGTGATCTTTCCAAGACATTCGACTGTGTAGAACACTGCTCTCTGATTCGTAAGCTTTCACACTATGGTGTTCGTGGAAAAGCTTTGAATCTAATAGTCATATCTGTCAGACAGGCTACAGATGGTTGGAATAAACGGCAATACTTCTTCCGGGTCTTTGGTAAAAATAGGAGTACCGCAGGGATCAATTTTGGGACCTTTTCTGTTCCAAGCGTATATTAATGATATGCCTTGCATGGTCAAAGATTTCTGCGATATTGTTTTATTCGCAGATGATACCTCTCTGATTTTTAAAGTAGATAGGAAAGATAGTGAACTCATTCATGTAAATAATGTGTTATCTATGATCTCTGAATGGTTCGCCGCTAATAATCTTCTCTTAAATTCAAAAAAGACCAAATGTTTTAAGTTTTCTTTACCAAATGTTCCTTATGTTGAACCAAACATTAAGCTTAGCTTAGATAAACTCTCTATTGACAAAGCGACAGTCTTTCTGGGAATCAAAGTGGACTCAACTTTACAGTGGGATCCACATATACATGATCTAGCCGGAAGACTTAGTTCTGCTGCATATGCAGTTTGTAAGATAAGACAGTTAACAGACATAGCTACTGCACGGCTAGTTTATTTCGCGTACTTCCACAGTATTATGTCGTATGGTGTATTGCTGTGGGGAGCTGCTGCTGAGATGGAAACAATATTTATCTTACAAAAGCGTGCAATTCGAGCCATATATGAAATGGATCCTATGGAATCTCTTAGGGATCTTTTTAAAGAAATTGATTTATTAACTTTACCGAGTCTCTTTACCGATATTTGAAAATATTATGTATGTTCGGAAAAATTTGAGTAAATTTAAATTAAATAGTAACAACCACGATTACAACACTAGGAATAAATATAAAATAGCAGTACCAGGTTTTAGACTAGCAAAGACAAATAAAAGGTCCTTTTTAGGTAATTGTGTGCGGTTTTATAATAAAATTCCCAAACATATTACAATGCTCACAGAAGGAAAATTCAAGTTGCATGTGAAAAATATTTTGATTAAGAAATCATACTACAAAGTTTGTGATTACTTAAACGACAAAGATGCTTGGAAAGTTCCGCCTCTGCCAAGCTATCACCTGTCACCTACGTAATTTGAACAAATATTGTAATAGTCATATTATATTGTATATAACACATTGTTAAAAGATGTTTAAAATGAATGGCCCCGAGTTTCTTGCCCGTTCTTCTCGCAGTGGCTCTATATTTTTTTTTTGCTGAACGTGGCAGTACAATGTAGAATATTTCAATATTAAAATTTGTAATTGACCTTCATAAGAGTCGTAGACGCCTAAATTGAATAAATGATTTTGAATTTGAATTTGTCATGGACTTAAACAGAGCTGGCTTGTATCTCGGGCATTTTTTTTAAATTAAAGTACAGCGATGTAATGCAGCATTCTGCATGGGCACTTTACATACTTCATCTTATAACGTCCACCGCTGAACAAATGACTCCGCGTTAGGGGGGTTTTGCCATAATCACCACGCTGTGCCAATAATCCTCACGCTTTGCATGCGTCTTGGGGATCTCAGTGCTCCCCCCACTGTTATCATTCCCTTCGTCGCCTCTTACACAACAAGATATGAGGGGGGAGGGGATGTAGGTAGCTATTTTAGCCCAGCACCCCATGGAACTACTACTTGCTGACTGCCAATGTGAAGTTTGTTTTGCGGAGCATGACTTTTGTTTATATTTTCTTAGAACCATTATATCACTTTAAAACTTTCCACAAAAGAGATGCAAAATGTATAAAAAGTATATTTTACCAACCATCCTATGCACTAAACCTTTTCTCCGTACTATTTGTACAGCTTCTTGAGATAAAAATACATTTGCTAAATGTTTTTATTATTATGTTATAGAATAACATTTGTAATTTCTTCGAACAATTCGAAAGATTTTCGTCAAACACGTTTAAATTTTATAACATTTTATTGTGAAAAGTTTTCAAAACACGACAGTATCCACGTAACAAGTATTATTTTCTCTAAGTTAAGTTTATTTTCCTGACGAACGTATTATCTACCGTCGCTCATTGCAACGTATACTGACTGCTGATATTAATCTATTCAAAATAAGTTTCTTTGGTTTCCGTACTGGCTGAAAAGAAGCTGCTGATCTAGATTGGGGCCGTAAGTGATTTTTCTCATGACAGCAGGGAAATCTCACGTATATTATGATCCTTGAGAATGACTTTAAAGCAAGACTTTAAACGTTTAATGCTTTGGTAGAATAAATCTACTTCAATAAACCTACTGTTAATTAGGAATCAAGATCCACTTTGATTCGCTGATATGCCAGTGTAGAACCTCAATGTAATATGTAACTATGACATGTTGCGTTTACCTATGCGATAGGAAGAGACGCGTTGTAGTTGAAAATAAATATATGGCACTTCGTGCTTTGCGAAATAAAGTGCACATTATTGTATAGCTAGAATCGCTCATTTATTCTCTGGTCCTTTTTATACTGAGACATGCGGACAAATGAACACGGAAGCGAACCTTTGGGTTATTCCTTTTTCATCGTCATACCCGTACGTATGTGCGCGATAAAAGTATAATCAGTATAATATCAATTAAAAATCCCCACGTCAGAGATAAGCTATCAATATAAGTACACCTACAATTTAAAATATTCCCAAAACATTAAATATAATAGCCGTGACACAGGAACAATTCAATTGACATTTCAGGGGTCCAGCAGACCACTTAGTTGAAATTGTTTGGTCCGTCTGGGACAAATATTTTGAAAATAGGGGCCCGAGCCATTGTGAAATTGACCGAGTGATTGTGAGGGGACGAATGAATGGGATGTTGCATGTTGCTGGGCTGTTATTGCTTGCTGTATAGCTTGCTAGTACGAGATCCGGCTGCGTAGTTAGACTAATTAATAGAAAAAAATAAAAAAATATTATTATATTGGTTCTGATCATATGTTTATCAAAAGTCACCAATTTTTTTTAAAATTGGTATCTTAACTTACTGGTTTTCAATACATTTATTGTATAAATTTTATTTAAATTCACAATCTCACCTACCTGACTTATTTAGGTGAGTTATCCCGTATTATTTACTAAGATGAGTGAAAATCACGTTAGTTTTTATTATAACAATTTACCTTGTTTATATAATAAAGGATATAATAATTGTTATTTTAAATTTAATATTGAGGCACATAATGTTGATATGTTAATTGTATGATTAACATAAAGATGACACATACACATTGAAAATTATGAAAGTAAAGTTAAATACCCCCTAAAACCCACCTTAATATCTTAAAACAAATAATTGTAAAGTGACAGTTTCCTAATAATGAAAAAATTTGTCACCTGTACCATTTAAATACTAGCTAAGGTCACAAAAGTTCCTGTATACAATTCTTGTTCGATAATCAAATCGTGAATAATTACTACAAAATATTGTACCTGCTTCCCGTCTGGTGCTTGGCTAGAATTATATCCCCATATGTCTTCGTGAGGGTGTTGTAAGATGTAATGAACTGAATACCAAAAGTTCGTTAGTAGTGCTCTTGTGCCCTCGTACCCCCTGAAAAACTACCATCTTCCACTGTGATCTCCCCAGACGCTTGTCAGCGTGGGGATTAGCAGAAATAATAGGGGAGGCATTTGTGCTATGACTGTTGCTGATTACACTGATGGTAATAGCGTAAAAAGATCTATCAAAAGATTTATTAACAGACCTGATTCAACTATTAAAGTATATTAACTGTCGAGGCCCTAGTCACTCCTTTAAGTAGTTATATCTTTTTGTACATTTTTACTAAAATGGACAGTTCTATATATTTAATAAGGTCCTTGAGATGTTCTTCTTCTGATGTATTGCCAAGCAAAAAGTTTCGTTTATGGTTACACATGAATGCCAAAAACGCAGCAGATATTCCGAAATAACCATGTTACGAAATATTAAATTATGTTGAAAGTTATTAATCATATAATAATGGCGGCTCTCTGCCTACGTTGACTAGTCTTCTTGTTCCCGGAGAGCTGACTATATGGCAGTGCAGGGGAAATTCGGCTTGGTCTAGTGACGATTATACGATTTACTGAGAGGGTGAACTAAGCTCTTATATCCATTTGATTGGTTAGGTAGACCACTGGCTATAGCTTTGCCACGGCAGGCAACAACAGTAGCTGTAACAAGGTAGACCACAAGCAGGTAAGTATGTAATGCAATATATTGAACTTAAATTCGTAAGTATCTGCTTGAACGACAAAGTTCCAGAGTTTATCTTACGATGGGATACGAACTGGCAAAGTTAAGTAGGGATTTTGCTCTTGGTAAAGGTTTATCGCTGCCGAAGAAATCATGGCTGAGATTAAGTTTGAAGATAGGTAATGATATTTGTAGATAACTATATAATCCTTAAGTTCAGGGTTCAAAAAATGTGCCATGCCAGTCATTTTTATCAAAGTTGTCTATGAAAAAGTTAATTAGTAGCGCCGTCAGAAATATTTTTTTCTGATATATTTAATATACTTATAATAAGCAATAATAATAGATAATAACAATTCCATCTCACCATTCTACGCACCTTAAAACGAGATATTTAAGTCTAATAACCACTTTAGAACTTTCCTATGACTTATATATTTTGTCAATATTTTTTTATGTACAACGTTTTATTACACCTATTTTTTTGTACAAATGTATCATTTCTGTATATTCAGAGCATATGCAGTACACTCAGAGCTCCAAGGCTTACGCTTAGTTTGGGGATCGCTAGTACCCACAGTTTGAAAAATGTAAACCATGGATCAGTATCTTTCATGAGCATCTTTTACATACTTGTTCCAACCTGTTACATGTTGTTTTTTCTGTTGTTTCACAATAGTTATTTGTTATACAAGAGTGCAAAGTTGCTTTTTAACCACGTGTTCAATTTTGATGACCGAGCAAGCGAAGGATTCTAAAATTGAATCACGAGCGCAGCGAGTGATTCAAAATTAGAATCCTGAGCGTTAGCGAGGGAATCAAAAGAGCACGAGGTGAAAAATCTTTGCACTCGAGTGCAACACGTAACTTTTCATTTCACCTCAGCGAGGAAATGACTAAATGCAAAAATTGAAAAAAGAACACCAAGAAGGTTCCGAGTCTGAGTTTTTAACAAATTAAGAAAAAGTTGTATGATATATTCGGCACCATAGAGGTAGCAGTAAGTAGGTTTAATGTTTTTTTTTAATTCACAAACTTAGTGCAAACGATATTCTAAATTCAATTTACTTTATCCTCTAGAGAATAAAAACGGCTTTTCCACTCAGATATTGAAGATTAAAAATACTCTTTCCGAGATGGTGGGATGAAAAATATGTTAGCAAAGTAGCTTCAGTTAAAATAGACACTATACTTTGTACATATTATCCAATAATATTGTATGCTCAGAATTTGTACACATTAAATCTGCACAGTTATGAAATTGCATATCAAAATCAATATTTTTAAGTTTTGAATTACACAACTCGTGGAACTTTTTCCTTTGGTCAGCTTCTCTAATTCCCGACCTCACCTTATTTACTGGCAAGCACTGAGACAAAGCTTTAGGTTTAATAAAGTTTAAATTACACTCCAGTAAAACAGGGAAATGGTCCGACCAATAGGTATCATGGATGACACACACATTTGTAACCGATTGTATGGCTGCACTAGGAATAACACAGTGATCGAGCCAACGGCGACAACCGTGTGCATCGCTTACAAATGTAAATGTTTCCTTCGGTAAAACTTCAACATCGAAACACAACCACGATTGGTCATCACAAAAAGTTAATAGCTCTGAATAAAACAACTCACCAGGGTGAGCATTGAAGTCCCCAAGCATATATACATACTCAAACGTGAAGAATGAAGTCACTACATAGTATATTGAATTAGAAACTCTTAAGGAAACCTTCGGAACGCGACTCAGATTCGCATTTCGATGGCGGTATACTGAATATTAATTAACATCCTTGTACCGACCCATCATTCAACCTTATAGGTTACGTGATGTACTTTTTAGTATGATTGTCTAGCGTAACTGACGAATAGGTAAACCGTTCTAGTAGCGAAGCTGACAAATAACATAAATAGCGGATCGCAATACTGACTATTTCACGAAACTGACATCCTAGCACAACTAGCGAAGGAGGAAACTGAAGAATCAGGAAAATGCCCAGCTAGCGAAATTGTCAACCTACCGAAACTGTCTAATGAGTAAAGTGGCGAATCAGTGAAATTGACGAAAAAGGAAACTGACCAGTGGTACGCTAACTCAGAAATTTAGTTCAAAATGTTATTTTATATATCCTGATTAACTATAACTTCATAGCACTGCATGTGGTAAAGCATTTGAGGCAGTGATAGCCAAACGGTAATACGAGTAGCAATAGACTGGCCGTGCCGCAGCTCCAAGCTCAATCCCCACCACGAGTTTGAACGCCTAGTAGATGGGCATTTTCCGAATGCTCGCCTGACTCCACCCTCAAGTAGAAAATCTGTCATCAAGCACCTAACAGAGTGTTCCGGCAGCAGTCCTTGAGAGCAGTATAATTACAAGCACTTAGCACTGTATGTCGCTGCACAGACAATGACGGGCGCAGCGGAGTTCGTCACTTGTGTCCAAATGCATCTAAGTATATTATACAGGCAGAGGTTACCGCTTAACATCAGATGGGCCTGGTGCTGGTTCAGGTACAATTACATAATTAATAATAATAATAGTCCAGCGTATTACGATCTGTACTCCGTCAAGTAACGTCTGATCAATAGGTAGTACAAAGAAAAGTTAAATCAGTGAGTTGGATATCTTTATTAACGGTCCAAAGATCCTTCTCAAGCGCATGACGTCTGCTATTATCACTTCTAGACAATAATTATCCATCTACTTATCTAACCAACCTTACTCCGCCAAAAGACGCCGCCTGAATAGACGTAACTCAAAACCTTACAGACAGATGCGCAATCCATTCAAACTATTTTTTGTACGTACTTATCCAAGACAATAAGAATTTAAGATGTGGTAATAAATACATCTCTGACGGAAGCTCACAGGTGGCGGTGTCAGCCGACATCAAAGGGAGCGGCGTTCTTTGTCACCCCTCCTTGGCGCAGACAACCCCCCTTGTTGTTAATATTTGCATACTGAAAGGGTAAATACAGATATGGGTGGACGAAAGTGTAGTGATTGAGTTGAGCTCTTAACGTATTTCATGTATTATTTATTGGTAAATTATGTATTTTTGCCCAGTGTAATGATAAAATAAGTTGAGTTTATCCCACACTATGACACTAACAATAACAGTATATATAATAGGATCTATAAAACTAATACATTTATTTTGTTTACCGAGACGACTTGGGGGTTTCACATTATAAAAAAAAATAGGTTTAAACTTTACCTATTTTTTTAACTTTACGAATAAGATTAATTAAAGAAGAAGAATAACTGTACCTAATTTTCAACAGTTTAGGTTTAATTTGTAAATAGTAGGTTAATTGTTTGGTTGAAGCATCTGGTAACAAAAATACTTCTCAATATTAGCGGAAAAAATATACATTGCAATTCAGCGTGGCAATATAGCCAGCAATTTTCCTTCAAAATACAGTCTACAAAATTTATGAGGATAGGTAATATAGGATAGTGCAATTCTATTCCAATTAAGACAATTAATAGCATAATATTAGTTTCTTACAAACGGAGGGCTCAGTTTAAATACTAGCTCAGGCGACACAGGTTCTTGTATCCAATAATCAAACCTTCGCATGTCATTTAAAATTGTTCAGAAAATGCATTGTACCTAATCTATATCAATATTAATATTATAAAGAGGAGCGATTTGTATTTTTGTATACAACGAATAAACTTAAAAACTACTCGACCAATTTGGACCAATAGTTTTTAAGTTACTGTTAAATCATTATTTATTATAATAAATAATTACTGTTAAATCATTATTATTCTAATTCTCTACACACAACAATGACTTGTTGTTTGAAATACTTTTCATACCTAGTTCAGAATTAGACTTAAGGCCTGTTTCAGAATGTTCGACTAAGTTCCGGTTATACTACCCAGAACATATTTAATAAATAAAACACTATCTTTGCGTTTCACAGTCATCGATTTAGCCTATCCATCGGTTAAAGCTTGAAATCATTTTTATCATTCAGTTATTTAACCCGAAACTTTATTAGGACATTCTGAAACGAGACCTTAGGGCCCTTGATGACTGTGAAACGCAAAGATAGTGTTTTGTTTAAAAAAGATGTTCTGGGTAGTAAAACCGGAACTTACTCGAACATTCTGAAACAGGCCCTTAGTCCATTTGTCACGCATTATACTAAGACGTCTGTTTTACTTTCACGAGATCCAAAACCACGGGAAAGTCTCAAACCAACGTCTGTCACCCACCGCTCTATCAACGCCTACCATCTCAAACACTGCTCCATTTTAAACTCTACTCCCATCATGATAAGATCTAACAGATTTCCATTTGACCCTGGGGCGAAATCGTGACAATGACATGACATTACTTGGCGGTGTGCGACGCGCTTAGATATTATTATCTGAAATGAGTTGATACAAATTTAAATCGTAGGTTTTGTGTTTTAAGGTTTATAATTGAATGATGAATGGTGGTGGTAATTATGTGATCGTGATGGTGATGCGGCGAACGCTTGTGGTGATAGCATTACGCACGATGTAAAGAGATTACTCAACTAAATAATATATTACATTGTTAGAATGTGCTTTTTGTACGACAACGATAATTTGGCAGAGTTACAAATCTAGTTAACTCACAGTTCAAATTAGCGTATTATTTTCTAGTAAGTAGACATTTCTTTAAGGCCCCGTTTCAGAATGTCCTAATTTAAGTTTCGGGTTGCTAACTAACACATAAAATAACTAAATGATAAAAATTACAGGTAACATGCAAAGCAATTCAAGCTTTAACCGATGGATATGCTAAATTGATGACAGTGAAACGCAAAGATAGTGTTTTGTTTATAGTACTGGTGTTCTGGGTAGTAAAACCGGAACTAACTCGAACATTCTGAAACAGGCCCTTAATATTTTTATGTGTGCAATAACGCAAGCATTTTGTACATTACAAATTTACAGGAGGAAAATACTTTTTTCTCACATGACTTAAATTTTTTCTCTTGTTAATTTGTAATTTCGTAAAGTAGACATGCCTTTAGGTGTAATTTTCATCAAAGAAAGAGTATAAAAAATACTTTACAATTCATAACATTAAATTGGAAAATGTCTGGTTCATATATTAAACACTCGAGTCACAGTACTATTTTACCGCTGGGTTACAATGCCTGCCTGCATATATAACAAGTTAAAGTATTTTATTAGTTTTTTTAAGGATTATGACGGCACAAGCACGAGGCCCATCTGAAGTTAAGCAATAACCTCTGCTTAGAACAGATGCAGTTCAACACAAATGACGAACATGAAACTGCGCCCGTCATCCTGGTTGTTATTTCATGTGGCTGTAATTTTATGTATTGCTACTTTCATAATACTGTCCCTATCCTTGAAAACTAAATAAAGTTGTGGTTTTATATGTAGTGATTTTTTTACTTCTATCTTAGTATTGAATAACAAGTTCTAGCATTTACAAAAAATAATTAGATAGATATGGCTAAATTTATATTTGAAAATTAACTGTAACTACCCAGAAAACACTAATAAAAAGGTCTTAGCATAAACCCTGTATTTAATAAATAACACAGCTATAAGTATATATGTGTAAAGGGAATACATATTATACCTTTTTCTAGAATATTCCAATAAATTCTAGATTAAGGAACATCTAATTTTACTTACAACTTTTTTATTTATTATGAAAAAAATATTAAAAATGATATATAGGAAGACCTTAAAGTCCTAAAATAAATATATCTTTCCTATTTACCAAATTAAAGCCGCGGGGCGTGAGGTGGAAATCTAAGAACTCAGACACCAAATTAAAATAAATCCAATAGTTAGAATAACCATGAAAATAGCTAATATTTTATTTTATATCTGATTACTTCATTAAAAAGTAATGTAGGTAAGTTACGGTTAAAATATTTAATTATTACGTAATATAAATGGGAATTTAATTTATTGGTTAAATATATTAGACGGAAAACTGATGCTGGGAAAACGCTACTAATAAGCAAATTATGGTAGGTAAAAAATGTCTTAAACTTGGGAGAATTACAATGTAAAGTAAATCCTAGCAATGTTAACATTAATCAGACCTTAGTACGAATTATTTACTTTTCTTTTCTAAAAGGCATGGTCACGGTATTACATGGGTATAGTTTCGCGGGAAAGCAGGAAAATGTGTTTCTCCAAATACATTTTATTCTTTTTTTACCGTTTTTAGTGCTGCCATTCGCTACTAGATGGCACTAACAGTATTGACTTTATGTAATTTTACATGGTGCGCCATCTATGATCGAGTAGTATGACGCATACCTAAATATTCATCAAATGAAGAATAGAAGAAAACAAAATAAGGTAGGTACTACTTTTTAGATTATACTTTTAAGATTATAATAACAGAACACAGGTTGGTAAGGTTTGTGACGTAATTACTATTAAGGATATAGTTTTTTAATGGAATTATATAACATTATATAACACTTTTACTACCTAGTTCACAAAATTTCTATTAGTTTCGTCAAATTTATTGTAGGTTATTTCATTATTGCTTCATATACACTTACTTGGTATCTGATTATGACTTCGTTCATGTTAAATATAGATAGTTATATACCCACTACGCTCTCTCTCCGGCACCATCGAATTTAGTCCTGTCTTCACCATCACTTGTGATAGATACCTCATTATTTATATAATGATCTTGAAATTCCTTTTTACTCAACGATCTTGAAATTTTATTGAAGAAACTTAGCTACAATGGTGGTAGTCAGTGGCGTTAAGTACTTATTTTTCTACAAAAATATGTTATATCAAAGAATACAGTAGGTTTTCTTGCTGATATATTTATAATAACAGTGCGTCCCACGGCGATGCCATACGGAGGGGAAGTACCTTGAATATTGTAGATGGAACATTTCACTGAAAGAAGACATTATTTGAATTTAAAAAACAATTTAAACTGCATTCATAGACATTTAAATAATTACATGATTGAACCGGGAATCGAACCCGTTACACGAGAGATATAATCAACCTGTAGTTTCATCATACAGATCGAGAAGCTTTATCATAAGGATTATTTTTTGCTAAATAACATAGTGTCAGAAAAAAATATGCCTCCTTTTAGTAAAATGTTCCATCTATTCAAGGTACTTTCCCTCTCCATGTTGCATCGCCGTGGGACGCCCTCTATACGAAATATTTTGTGAGTTTGTGTGTTTCTCAAAAATAACTATTTTGAGTTAAATATTACGCACTTACGATCTGATGCTAGTAATAAATTTAAAATATTACAGGAAATTATTATGGAGTACAATTATATTTTCAAAAAAGAAAAAAAAGACGCAATTCAAAAATTTTTAACATCGGCTTTAATTCTAGATCATTCAGTCATCCTAATATTCTACTTTTCAATTATTATTTTATACTGCGATGTATTAGACTTCTTTTTATTGATATAACAAATTATTATTAAATGCAGTTTTTTCTATTATTATTGTATTGATATCCTAGTTTTAAGTTAGTACCGACCGTGTGATGGGTTCATCTGAAAACCAGCGTCGAATGTCTGTGACACTCGGCATCAAGCTGAGATGAGTCCAATTTGACACATTTTACTACAAGTATTTGAATAACATTAAGAAGTGATACTACAATATCACTTCTTAATGTATAGTTTATAAAAGTTTGTCCTTCTATATTTGTAGATATCTTATGTAATGTATTTTTTTATTCTGTCTGTCAAATAAATATTTTTCATTCATTCATTCTACCTACTGCCTTTAGTCCAACGCAGCGATCGCTATGCCTCCATATCTCCATATTATATAGACAGTTCAATTTAGCAGTATTAAATCATCCATTAGATTTAAAAGTTCTATATATTATGCAATACATTGTAAATAATACAGTTACTATTTATTGTATTAATAATATATTAATATTTTTAGGCTAAAGCATAGTATTTGATTTGATTTATGTAAATATTTGAAGTAGGTATAAGATAAGAACAGCCAATTATAACTCGCTAAATATTCGATGCCACTACGTTTCTAATATAGGTAATTAAATTCGAATAGGAAACGACAAGAAAAGAAAGGAAACAAAAAAATTATCTCCTGACTGCAGATTTAGGTACGGTATATCTTTAAATGATTTTTTCATTCGATAGAAAAAAAATTAGAGCCAAAAAAATTTATAACTACTGCGATTGTAAAGAATTTGATACTTATAGTACCTATTTGTAATTTACAGAAGAAAATTAATCTACTTCTTATTTTCAACCAAAGACCCTTGAACAATTTATGATTACAAAAAATGCTATATGCTAATAGACTTTGCTTACTTGTAAATCTAATAGGTATATAAATAGCATATCTACCAATCTTTCTGTCTATGGAGTACAATTACCTATATCTTCAAAAAAGAAAATAACAAAAATTTCAACATCTGCTGAGAAGAAATAAAAAATTTGATTTCCTGATTTAGGGCAGATTTAGGTACGATATATCTTCAAATTACTTTTTCTATGCTCTAGAAAAAAAATGTGAGACAAATATCTTTGTTCATATAATAACTTCTGCCCGTGTAAAGAATCTGATATTAATATTTGTAATATACTGAAGAAGACTAAATTACTTTTTATTTTCAACCAAATGACTTTGATTTATTTATGTTAATATATAAAATAATGCTTATAAACATTGTTTACTTGTAAATCTAATCTGTAAATAGCATATTTAAAAGACCTTTACGCAGTTCCAGTGAAAGTGCAACCTTTATCCAAACATCCTTAATAAGCCTAAGTCTCAACCTTTATTCCAGCTTCTCCATCGCTGAACGCTGATCACACTATGACGGCCTGGACCAGCTTTAGGCCATCATCATCGCTGCCAGCAACGTAGTCATTACAGAATACAGACTGAGACAGTAATGTAGATAGGTACTTATCATATCTAATATAGGTATCATTCACCCATCAGACAAACTAATGATGTACTTATAGAAAAGAGTAGATAAAAGTTACTAAGTAGTAGCATTTAATATAGATTGTCCTTTACGCTTTTAGAATCGAAAATCCTTTTTCTTATTTACTGATAGGCTACCCTTGACCACTATCTCACCTGACGGCAAGTGAGGCACGGCACGGCAGTCCATACAGCTGTTATAGACTAGTTACTCTATCACTGCTTCAAATTGAGCAAAAATCGCGTATAGCGTAGGTAACTAGTTTTTTTATTGCTTATTTGTTATCCTTTGACCACAATCTCACTTGTTGGTAAGTGATGATGTGGTCGATGGTGGCAATCGGCTTCACTTAGAATTACTGGCTTTCAAAGGCAGCTACCAGAATACACTGTTAGGTGCTTGGCGACAGCACTACCCAAACCGTCTGTCATATTTAGTTCTGCCTTCCAACACTAGATGACAGTATAGTATATGGTTTGAAATTAAATCGCAGTGATCGCAGATATTTGCTGAACACAAATTCATATTCAAAATCATTTATTCAATTTAGACGTCTACGACGTTCTTATAAAGTCAATTACAAATTGTAATATTGAAATATTCTACATTGTATTGATTGCCACGTTCAGCAAAACAAATGAATAGAGCCACTGCGAGAAGAACGGGCAAGAAACTCGAGGCCATTATTTTAAAAGTCTTTTAACAATGTGTTACATACCCACTATAATAATAAAAATATTACAATACTTGTTTAAATTACGTAGGTGACAGGCGATAGCTTGGCAGAGGCGATATTATTCAATATTTTTGTTGCATTTTCCTTCTGTAAGCGTTGTAATATGTTTGGGAACTTTATAATAAAACTGCACACAATTACCTATAAAGGACCTTTTATTTGTCTTTGCTAATCTAAAACCTGGACCGCTATTTTATATTTATTTCCAGTGTTGTAATCGGGATTGTTACTGTTTAATTGTAATTTGCTCAAATTTTTGCGAACATACGTAATATTTTCAAATACTATATATACAGACTCGGTAAAGGTGCACAAGCACGGGTTGACTATAATTTGTTCATCTATTTTACAAAATTACAAATTTACGAGACGAACAACCTAACTCAAATACGGGATTCGAATACGATGATTATGGAAGAACGATAGGAGAAATTTGAGTTATAGAATCATTGTCATGTTTGCTCATTTTTATTAGAACATACCCCGGCTCAAGGGGGCGGATGGACGCGGGTTCGAATCCCGCACACGAGACTTAAGTTTTCCTGTCGTAAATTTGCAATTTTGTAATGTAATTCGCAGAACATGCGTTATTGCAAGCATAAAAATATTAAAATTATTCATCTATTGTTCACCTGTTGGTCTTAAAATGATGATGATGTCACGGGGTGTGACTCAGCTCTATAAAGGACATAGCCAGAATGTGATATTCCTAATATCAAATTATCGACGATAATTATCAATCAACTGCCTAGAACGTAATTTCTATTGAATACAAGTAGGAATTCTTTATTTTCATTGAAATAATAGCAACCCCTCGCCATTTCACCGGCGTAACAGTCGAGCGGTAGTTATGGACTACCACGCTGCAGGTCCAAAGTTCGATCCCTACCGCGGAATACCGCCGGCTTGAACTTCACCGCATGGTCGAAGGGCATTATGAATGCTCGCCTGACTGGCTACTACTCTCAAGGTCGTCAAGCACGTAATATTGTGTTGCAGCATCAGTCCTTGAGAGCCAGTAATTCTAAGGCCTAGTCTGTTTACCAGCCTAGACCACATCATCAATTACCAACAGGTGAGATAAAGGTCAAAAGCTAGCCTTTTGGCTATAAAAAAATATGCACGATAGTGATTATGTTGATGATGATAAGAAGTATATTATCTGTTTATCCAGGATCTACTATCTACATTCCAAGTTTCGTACAATTCAGGTCAGCCGTTTCAGCGTCGAGGAGTAACAAACAAACTTCTGGTTTCACTCACACACACACACTTTCGCATTTATAATATTAATAATAATACGATAATGTGATTCACACATAGATCTTATCAAGATGGATAGCAAAAAAAACTGATACTATAACTAATTTAATACAGATTAGTAAAAATGTAAGAAAATATTTATTTATATAGGCTTACAGTTCATTAGGTATTTCTTAATCGTTACAGTAAACTAGCTTCTGCCATATATATAGTTCTCTCTATACTTTCTTATTAAAATGAGATAAAAATATCATATTTTGTGAATGAGTGAAAAGAACCCTGGATTTAGGGACCATTATGGCCCCCAATAGCAGCGCAGCACAGGGTCTATTTCGCAGTAACAACGCATCCATTTCAATATGTAAATGGTTACCAACATTAATTTGTTATATACCTATTGTTTTCGCATTTGAACATATTGGCTTTAGTTTTGCTCGCCTAGCTAGCTACCACCCTCAAGTAGAAAATCTCTCGCCAAGCACCTAAAGGTGTGTTCCGGCAGCTGTCCTTGAGAGCCAGTCACTCTAGGTTAGCCTGAACAACATCTTCGACATATCATCACTTACCATCAGGTAAGATAGATAGTCAAAGGCTAACCTATCATGCATAAAAAAATATAAGTACCTACGTACTTCTTATCTTAATTTTTTTTTCAATAGGTAGAGTGGTGTACTGTTTCAGCCGGGTTGTCTAACCACGCTTGACAAGCGTCTTGAGGATCGCAGGCGCTGCTGCCCACCTTCCGGTATTTTACCACTCGTCGCCTCTTACGATACCCAGGGGAAGAGATGGAGGGTAAAATTCTAGCACGGCAACTCAAGAGCTTAGCTTTTTCAATATGTATCCATTCAAAAAAATATGAAGTAAATATTTTTGGGGTAAAGTAGGCTAAGTTTATAAAAAAAACTATCAATAAGACTCCTGGGCAACTAAGGAATGCGTCTCTAAAAAAAATATCGAAGAATATAAATACTCGACTTTACTAGGGACAGACTATTGTTTAAAACATATAAAATAATTATTCAAAAGTACTTAGGAGTGTACTTAGCGCGTAATAAACGTAAATTCATCATATTTTAAAAAGTGTACAAACTCAGTGAAATTTTGTATTCATATTGCTGAGTCTAATATCTATGCTTCTGGTTTACCAGTTTTTCGATTTATTATTTATTTTATACCTAAATGTCAAAATCCCCTACAAAACGAATTTTAGAATTATTTTTGGTAATACTTACTTAATTTTACAGAAATCTGGCAAACAAGAAGCATAGATTAAAATTTACTAATAGGTATATTATGGTGGTACCATCACAAGTTGGACTCCCGTTGCAGAGGCCATTTGGCAACGCACAAAAGCTAATTTGGACTAGCTGCTTTTATATAATAGTTAAATAAACCTGACCCAAACACCATTTTATATTTACATGTATCTATCTATTATGGGCGAAATATAAGATCTAACGTTCACTCCACGCCGTCTAACCAAATCGTGAAGAATTTATTGAAGATTACTGCCACACACTTTATGCGAAACATTTGTTCCACGCGCTTCATCATGCTTGAGAAATTGCTTCCGAGATTTGAAGACCTCTATCGGTATGTTCTCGAACACTTTTATTTATTTTCTTACTCAAGCGCAACTCAACATCAATTTATAACAATAGAGTAGAATGTCGTTTACAACACTGTCCACAGATGGCGTTACAGGTATAAATTTTGCTTTTGGATCAACAATCTACTTACTAACATTCGCCGCGAAGTTTTTTATCAGTAATACCCTGTGATACGTATCACGTCTAATATTGTGCATGTTTTTAAAATACTTCAGCATATTTTCGAACGTTGACATTTAGTAATGTGGCATCATGAATCTAGGAAAAAATCAAACTAAACATCATGTTATCATTGCAATACTTACTTATGTAAACGCACTACTCATTTAAATTGTAGGTATAGAGTTAGTATTGAAGGAACGAGTGTAAAAATTGGATATTATAGATATTTAAAAAAAGTACCTATAGGATTTCGTGTTTTTATTTTCCGAAGTTAAGGTGTGTATATCAATGTATTTCATAGTTTTTTTAACCGGCGATATACCTTTAAGTACTTAAAAAAATACAACACTACAGCTACTGAAATAAAAGCATTTAGACAACCTACAAGTCATTGCAGACTCACTGGCAATCCGAATGCTCCAGCCCACTACCAGTTGGCAGCGTGTCCAGCATGTTGGCAGCATTGCCCCCTTGAATTGCAATGTTTATGCGAGTTGAAACTTTAATATTGTAGATACTAAATTAGTGTACCTATAATATAAGAAAACATTTTTGAAACGATAGGAATAACATACCTTGTGCCTCCACGCCATTGGCATAAGGGGGATTTCTGTACCATCCGCTGAATATATATGTATTTCTTCGATCATAGATTCTTCTGGTGGATTGATTTTTTTGTATAAGCATTGAACATTGTTAATTATTATTATCATTGTATATGTTCTTGTAGACTTAGCATTCATCTGAAATAAACAGAATTATTATTGCTGATTGGGATGTTATTGCCATCATCTGCCATTTGAATTTATAAATGTAACTTAATTTTAATAACTAGCTTTTGCGGAAGTTCTGCTTGCGTGTCATATGGCCATCTGTGGATTAGTTAATTTTATTTTTATATTTGAAAATGTTCCCATTATTTTATAATATAATTTACAGTAGATGCATTCCTCTACCTAGGCCTTCCTATCGTCCTTTAAGTGTGCCTCGAACTTGCATTACTTCTTCATACATTACGTCTATGATTTCTAATATATGATTACAAGCACCACCGCTTGCTAAGCGAAAATCATATTTCACAAATTATTGGAGTACAAAATGTTCGCAGGACGCGGGTTCTATTCCCACCCGCGGCAAAACATTTTTACCTCCAAAAATTTGTGAAATATTACATCTATGATTTTTTTGACACCCTGCTTACCATCCTGTTTTGCCATGCCTTAATATCGATTGTCAGCATCGACTTTTTGCTACCGTTATGATTACCTTATCCTCTGCTTACCATTCTATAATCCCACGCTTCCGTTTTTAATCCTGCCCATTATCTAATGAAATCAATTATTTCAATATAAATATAAGAAAATGATGCCAAGTATCAGTTTGACGTGGGAGAATGACAAAAAATGTAAATTTCTGTATTGTAGTCCCAAATTATCATTGTGTATAGTAATTATTGTAATCGTTGGCACTGGTATCTGGAGCGGTCATGCTCACAGAAAGTTGTTGTCTAGCGGCGGTGTTGTGTGTCGGGTCGCCATCTTCCCTCAAAAATGGTTGAGGAAGGCGATGGCTGGCGCATGCGTCAACTCGTGAACGGGTGCTGCTAGAGGACACCGGTCTGCTCTGGATGCTAGAGCTAAAGACTTATCGGAAAAAAACAATCTTTAAACACTGTTCCCCCTTTGAATGTTGCGTCTTTCCTATTTCTTTCTTCTTGATTTAAATATAAAAAAGGGCATATTTAAAAAAGAGTCACGGACCCTGGATTCTGTGGAGGAGGATTTATAAAACAAAAAAAATATATATTAGCTTAAAAAAACTAATATTCCTTACTTACATTAATTTAAGATTAGCTTGAATAACTTTTTGACTGTATCATCACATACCATCAAATGAGATTGATGTGGTCGAAGACAAGTCACTGTCTCTGAGAGGACAAAATAGAAAGAGCGTACTGTTGTGTGGACCAATTCAGTGGTCTTAAAAAAACAACTCATGGACACACACGCATTTATTTTATTTTAAAAAATTAAAATAATTAATTTACACGTTGACTTACAAGTTCCCGCAACTCACTTTTGCTACTAATTTGGGCAGAGGTTCCACCTGAAGGGTATACTGGTACTGAGTCTGGTGACTCCTGGAGTTATCACAATAAATCTGAGCATTTTGGAAGCCACCGTTTATATATTAGAGAAAAATACTGCTGACAACGCGTAAATAGGTTTGCGACGGATTCGGGCCTGGGTCAGCAATATATTAGGTGTAACAGTACGCTTCACATATATGAATAAAATAGATAATATTTTAGAGGATACGACAAATATTATGCCTGGTCCGAAAATATAATTCCATGTATTTTTTCTAAAGAAAAAAATCATTAATACAACTCTAATAAAAACTTTCGCTATAGCGAACGTTTTTGTTAACCTATACCTACCATCAGGCAACGTTTTGTTCGCGTTATTTACCACACGGCTTCTGAAATACTTAAAGCAGCGTGCCAGTGCTTACTAGGTATGGGCCGAATATTCGTTTTATATTCGGGATTCGGCATATTCGGCAAGTTTGCCGTATATTCGTATTCGGCCGAATATTCGGTCAATTCACCGAATATTTGATAAAAGGCTAGGTACTCAAAGTTAATACGGTATTAAACCGATTGACCAGTTGAGTGTTAAACGTCTCCTATATTTTGTTTTTATGTGGTAAGTAATTTGCAGTATTCCAAAGTCAAAATCATTTATTCAATTTAGGCGTCTACGACGCTCTTATGAAGGTCAATTACAAATTTTAATATTGAAATATACTGCATTGTACTGCCACGTTCAGCAAACAAAAATTATAGAGCCACTGCGAAAAGAACGGGCAAGAAACTCGGGGCCGTTCTTTTAAACGTTTTTTAACAATGTGTTAAGTACATACTATATAGTAAAATTATTACAATACTTAATTTACATTACGTAGGTGTTAGGCGCTAGCTTGGCAGAGGCGAACCAGTCTAAGCATTTTTGTCGTTTAAGTAATCACAAACTGTGTAGTAAGATTTCTTTATCAAAATATTCTTCACATGCAACTTGAATTTTCTTTCTGTGAGCGTTGTAATATGTTTGGGCAATTTATTATAAAACCGCACACAATTGCCTAAGAAGGACCTTTTATTTGTCTTTGCTAATCTAAAACCTGGCACCACTATTTTATCTTTATTCCTAGTGTTATAATCGTGATTGTCACTGTTTGATTTAAATTTGCTCAAATTTTTACGAACATACATAATATTTTCAAATATATACAGACTTGGTAAAGTTAAAATATCAATTTCTTTAAAAAAATCTCTCAGGGATTCCCTAGGGTCCATTTCATATATGGCTCGAATTGCACGCTTTTGTAAGATAAAGATTGTCTCTATCTCAGCAGCAGCTCCCCACAGCAATATACCATAAGACATAATACTGTGGAAGTACGCAAAATAAACGAGCCTAGAAGTAGCTACGTCTGTTAGCTGTCTTATCTTACGAACTGCATATGCAGCAGAACTAAGTCTTCCAGATAGATCATGTATATGTCGATTCCATTGTAAAGTTGAATCCATTTTAATTCCCAGGAAGACTGTCGCATTGTCAAAAGAGAGTTTTTCTAGGCTAAGCTTAATGTTTGGTTCCACATACGTAACATTTGGTAAAGAAAACTTTAAACATTTAGTCTTTTTTGAATTTAAGAGAAGATTATTAGCCGCGAACCACTTAGAGATCATAGATAACACATTATTTACTTGAATAAGTTTACTATCCCTCCTATCTACTTTAAAAATGAGGGAGGTATCATCTGAGAATAAAACTATATCGCAGAAATTTTTAACCATGCAAGGCAGATCATTTATATATGCTAGAAACAGAAAAGGTCCTAAAATTGATCCTTGCGGTACTCCTATTCTTACCAAAGACCAGGAAGAAGTATTGCCATTTATTCTAACCTGTCTGTAGCCTGTCTGACAGATATGACTTTATAGGATCCAGATATTTTTATGTAGACACTGTAGTTTTATTTCCAATAACAGCAGATTAAAAATATGGTTATTAAAATCAATTTATAAGTATGTAGCTGTTTTGGGGTTAAACTACTGTACGGTGCAACCGCATATTCGCCCGCGTAATCATTTTTGGCATCGTTCTAAGTAAAATGACCAGTTCGTAATTAGCATCGATTTGATCGTATCTCACGCGGCTCACTATCATTAAATTACTATATTTATTTTACATATGAAATAAACATTTATATCAACTAGCAAATCAAGGATTTATTTCTCATTTTATATCATCTTTAGAATACGGTCTCGGACCGTTTTTTTTTTTTATTTTATATATAAAAATTCCCATGACAAACTTACGCGGTGAAGTTTTACTGTTTACTAGATGATGCAATAATAACATCGGCGGTACAACGGGGAGGGGGAGGGAGTGTCCGGTGCGGTTCGGTATGAGTTTTACCGAACATTCGTATTCGGTAAAACCCATGTTCGGCCCATCTCTAGTGCTTACCCTGGATAAAATGTGGAGGAAAATTTGAGTTGATATAGGTAATTATGATTAACTTATGATGTAGGTAAGTAGGTATCATCTATCGAGTGTTAGCTAGCCAGGGGGGCATTAATATCATGTTGAACCATAATATTATGTTAAATGTTTGTGGATTTTTAACGTTATTCATTTATTAGGTAAGTTGGTAGGTAGGTACAAGAACCGATGACTTTAATTACCTATTAATGATTATTGACCTCACGTAATATCTCGATGTAAATGGTTTAATAATTAGATAGGTAGGAAATGAATAATGAACATTGTTATTAAATTTTGTGTATTACGCTTTTAAAATTGATTATTTTTAGTGTTAAAGTGGTCATTTGACATAATGTGTGATTCGATTAGAAATTTGGCGAGAACAGAAGTTTACTTATTTATAAGTTAGGTACCTACCTTCCTATGAGTAGGTAGGTAGGTACATGTCTGAATTTAGTTTGGATTGTTACGGGTATGTTATGAGCAGATTGGAATTTGATTTTGGAAGCTGAGCTGCCTGCGTCGGTAGAAGAGTGCCTACCTACCCTAAAACTGGATTCTCTACACGTGGTAGGTACCTAGGTACCTACCTGGGTGGTGCAAAACAGGCAGCAACTAGGTGGTAGGTCTCTTGCTTATCGCAGTGTCCTGTATTCTGCCTCAAAGCCGTATTGCACTGTGTTTAGGTATGAAGCGCACTGTGGCGAGTGAAATTACCGGGCAAACTAATGTCTTGGAGTGACGAAAAAGAGGAAAAGCTGTTTTAAGTTCTTGCTATTGTTTAAATCTTAATTAGGTTGGTACATATGGTCCGGACAACTAAGAGCTTCTTAGTTACCATGATCGAAGCCAGAAAATGACAAAACACATCTCTTATGTACACTTTTACAAATCCTACTTCGCTCAAATCACAAGATCCTATATTGATTAAAATTTAATCTATGAAATGTAAATTCTATATACTATATATTTAGCTTCAGATTAACAATTAATGATAACAAAATGTAGTAGACTGAACTTTATGCCTAACAAAAACTTTCAAAAAACCATTATCCGCAGATGACAAGCTAGCGACAACAACGATGCAATACATATTATACCTACTATAATTTACGTCGGGATGGTCTTAAAAACAAACAATTTAACTTGTTATCTGTAACTGATTGCAACATTTTTCCCAAGAACTTTGAACAGTTGCATAAAAAAGATATTGATTGAGCGATCAAGTTCGAAGCCATTTGCCGTATTTATTACTGGTGGTCATAAGAATTATATGTACCTACTCAAAAGTATGTTAAACCTATTTATAAATTGTAAATTTGTTTCAAATTGCATGGCTATACGGCATCACTCGTAACTTTCACGATACGTTTATTGTACATTTAACTGTGATCAACAAGTCACAAAAAACCGCAAACAATCGTGCGAACTTTATAAACGTGTTACGAAAGCGTGCCAGTAGTAACGAACAAGACGCCAGCCTAGACGGTCACTCGACACCGTTTTATCAGTGATGAATGTCTTAACGATATGTGTTTTGTGTTTGTTCGCCGGGCAGCTCGAAACACGAGTCATCGACGATTACACCATACGAAGGAATGCTCTGATTCGGGAAGAGGAATTAATCTCATTGGGGGGTAAACTCACTCTCACACCGGATGAGCAAGAAGCAAATGAAATTCTTATGAATTGGAAACGCAAAGAAATGGATCAGTCATTCCGTAATCCGCAAAGTTTTAACTTCTCCAAACATTACTTCACGTACAAGGAGCACATGGAAACATCTAAGGTGTACCAAATCATACGAAAAATGCCTAAAGGAGGGGCTCTGCACGTACACAGTAGCTATATGTTGGACGTGGATAGTCTGGTCAAGCTCACGTATGAGGACCATCTATACGCGTGTTATCATAACACTTTGAAATTACACTTTTCCGTCGCTGTCCCTACACTAGAATGCCCAGTTAAGTGGACACTGCTCAGTGAATTACGTGACGCTTCTGATAATGGGACTTTGTTCGATAAAGAACTCAGAAGACACTTTACTTTGGTTACCGACGACGAGAATTTGATGAACGCTGACATAAACGTTGTTTGGAATAAGTTTGAAGGGTTGCATAAGACAATTAGTTCACTGATTTCGTATCGACCAGTTAGAGAAAAATACTTTTACAAAGTCCTTGAAAAGTTCTATGCAGATAACGTTATGTATATAGAGATGAGAAGTGGATTAGGAAGTGTATATGAACTGGATGGAAGACGCCATGATAGAATGTACTTGGTGAGACTTTATAGAGACTTAACGAGCAAATTCATTGAAAGTCATCCAGACTTTATTGGGGTCAAGATTATTTTTAGTTGTAATCGCGCTGCATCTCCAGAAAAAGTGCAAGAAACTCTTGACTTTGCAATGAAGGTAAAAAAAGAAATGCCGGATATGTATGCAGGATTTGATATGGTAGGTCAAGAAGACTTAGGACATCCACTTAAAGATTTTGTTCCTGTATTAAGTGAGAATAAAAATGACGTAGATTTCTACTTCCACGCCGGTGAAACATTATGGTTTGGAAGTTCTACAGACGAAAATTTATTCGACGCTATTCTTTTGGGATCAAAGAGGTTAGGTCACTCATACGCCTTGATGAAGCATCCAAGTTTGCTAAGGAAGGTCATTGAAAATGACATAGGTTTGGAAGTAAATGTGATATCGAACGCTGTGTTGTCTCTAGTGCGTGATGTGAGGAACCATCCTTTAGCAACATTCCTTGCTTTAGGCTTGCCTGTGGTGCTATCCAGCGATGACCCTGGCGCGTGGGGTGCCGATCCTCTATCCCACGATTTTTACGTCGCATTCGTCGGTATTGCCAGTAGAAACTACGACATAAGAATGCTTAAGCAGTTGGCTCTCAATTCGATAAAATATAGTGCTTTAGAGCATAAACGAAAGGAGATTTTTTTGAGTGTGTTTGATGAGCAATGGAATAAATTTATAGATGAAGTAAGAGGAGTGAAATATGAAGATTTTGAAATAGCCGACACGGTGGCATCGTGATAGAAAGAGATTCACTTTTGGATTGTTATGGAAATGACAGATACACATTTATTGGCGATATACGCCTCCCGAGAACTTTATGACTATAAATCATTTTTTATGAATGAATAATTTAAATTATTATAGTTATATGACACGTACCTAATATGAATTCCAGTGAGTATTTTAAACTAATGAAACGTAAGATCCGTCTATAGTTACTTTACGTACTAGTATATTTATACGTAAGTTTATGGAACAATATTATAATTTGTTATTAAATAATTTTTAAAGTAGTATTCAATATTTATTGAATTTACCAGTTCCTACGGATAAGTTATTACTTCTTAAAGATATCACATGTTTTTTTTATAATTAACAATTTTTTTTTATAATATTTGTAATTATACTTTTTCTAATGTTATTGTGACGGAACAAGGTCTAGGCCCACCTGATGTTAAGCGGACTAACCTCTGCCTGTAACAGAATATGCATTTCGTCATAAGTCACGAATTGCATTGCGCCCGTCACCTTGAGACATAGTTCTTAAGTCTCAAGTGCCTGTAATTTCACTGGCTCTCAAGGACTGCCGCCGCAACATACTGCTAGGTGCTTGGCGACAGATTTTCTACTTGAAGGTGGTCGCTGGCCAGGCGAGCATTTGCAGAATGCCCTCCGACCATACGGTGAAGCTCAAGGCGACGGTGGGAATCGAACCATGGACGATGCAGCACCAATGTTCATACCTATAACTGCTCGACTATCATTGCTTTAAAATCTGACCTCATCTGACCATCAAGAAGTCACTTGTTTGCAAGCAAAAATGTATTAAGGCTAGGGATATACGCCATGTACTGTACTGTAACAGACGGATCGTCCACTGCTGAACACAGCCTCCCCTTTCAAGGGGGTAATTGCCATAATCCCCACGCTTGGCAGGCGTCTTGGGGATCGCAGTGTAAGTTGGCAGTTCTTTAGAAGGCGCTGCTGCCCACCTTCTAGTATTTTTCCCTTAGTCGCCTCTTATGCCAGCCATGGCATGACATGGGGAGGTGCAATTCTAACCCGGCACCCCACGGGGCTTACTAGGCTGGAGTCAAATACGCCATGTAAGACCTTTTTATAATGGTAAAACAGTATTGCCTCGTTAGTAGAGTGATGAAAGCATCACTTTGTTATATCAAGGTCCTGGGTTCAATTACAAGGCCAGACAGTTACTGTGCTTTTCTGAGCAATAAATTATCTGTTGTGTCTCGAAGTATATCCAGTGAATAGCAATAGCGCGCCTCATATCAGGACCAAAACATGACTGATGGAAAAACGTGTATGTTCGTAAATTGCCAGTTCCTTCGTGAAATATAGCAGGTTTGCTTTACTTGGTACTCGTACATTAGATTATTGTAAACTTTTTTTGATGCGCATATTTTTATTCATCTACTTAATTAAGTATATATTTTGACGTTCTGCTATCTTGCAGGTTGCTAATATTTATTAAATAAAATCGGCCAAGTGCGAGTCGGACTCGCGCAAGAAGGGTTCCGTAATTAGCTATACAGCAGACTTCATATTTTAACCTTTTTTTGTTTTATCGTGCGCGAGGTCCGACTCGCACTTAGCCAACTTATTATATTTGTTGTTATAGCGGCAACAAAAATACATCATCTGTGAAAATTTCAACTAGCTATCACCGGACGGACGGACAGCAAAGTCTCACCCTTTGGGTACGGAACCCTAAAAAGTTAAAGATACAAATTGAATTGCATAATGATAAAAATTGAACTTCATTCATAAATGGATGATATCAGTTGCGCGTGAAACGTAATTTTTAAACCGTAAATAAAAGTTTATTTCGCTCTTATTTGAAAACATAACCTGTGTGTTGTGTTAGTTCTGATATACCATAAAAAAAAGGTTCTAAATTTCTAATCTAAGTTTTTCAATTATCGTAGCAGTAGGCAGCCAGAATTGGGCAGGGCCGCTACTACAATTCACCGAAGTTTCATTTTTCGTATTTTGAACGACACTTTAGACAACGAAAATTGAATTTGCGGTATAAAGTTCGATGTTTGATATAGTCTATGATCGGACCGCATCGTTCATCAGTCATAAAGAGTTTTAGAACAACATAATATACATTATAATTCCTGATACTCCATATCGATCCATACCCAGTGTAGTGTATAGGCAATATTAATGCTATAAGTACTTTTTCACTGTCATCCATGAAACCATATGGCTTTGCACGGTAGTAGGGCATTTTGTGAATGACCGCCTGGCTAGCTACCAAGTAGAAAAGCTAACCTAACGGTGTGTTCCGGCAGCTGTTCTTGAAAGCCAGTAGTTCTAGGTAAACCTCAACAATATCATCGACCATATCGTCACTTACCATCAGGTAAGTGTAATATAAGTATTATGTAGTGTAATATAATATAATAAAAGGGTCAAATATTAAACATCAAGCAGAAAAAAAAATTACAATTGTACCATGCTCTTTGAGTTCTTGCCTAAACTCCCTAACTCCCAACATAATATCACTAAATAATTTGTTTGACACAACTTGATTAATTTATTTTATTTCTGCATATTTAGGACTCGACTTTCACTACATAATTATATGTAAGCAATCGAATAAATTATTATTTCATATAATATATGTGAAATGTACAAACCATATACTCCCCTGTGATCCCATTAAAAAAAATGTTATTCAGAATTTATACAGTCAAAGGCTTGCTAGTCTATGCTACGAACGAAGTTAAACAGAAGTGTGACAAAACGTGTTTTGCTGATATATTTCTTTCGGAACCGAAGATCGAATCATCGATGAATTAGGGCTCAGGGTACTCTAATTCGTCGAAATTTCGAACTTCGGGTCCGAAAGATATCCGCAAAACATGTATTGGCTTACTTTTGTTAAACTTCGTAGCATTGACTTGCAAGCATTTGTTTGTGTAGATTATGAATAACACATTATTTTTTATAAATTGGATTCGTATGGTTTGCACATTTTCCAAATATGAAATTATAATTTATTCGTTTGCTTTTGTGTAGTCAAAGTCGAGTTTAAATATGCAGAAAGAATACAAATACTAATGATGATATAAATACCTATGGAGCACAAAGAAATTAACGTAATTTTTAAAAGTCCTACCTGTATTTTCTATAACAATAGCGACACCTCTCGCTGATCCGTAACTACATAGGACTCTCAGACTTTCTATGTGAAAATGTCGTTTAACTTTCCTAATATAAGACTTAAAGTTGATTGAGGTATAATAGCATTCTCAGAGTATACCTACAAGATTCCATAGCGGGACAAGATTTGTGACGAACGATACGGTCCGACCACAGATTATATAGAAACAATGAACTGTATGTTTTTTTTAATTTTTTCTCAACTTAGCCATTTATGAATTGATGATGACGATTCTTTTTTTGTTGGGTAGAGTATACCTCCAAATTGATCCTATTGAAATTTCATCATAATCGATTGAGTAGTTTTTAATTTATAGTCAATTGAATGAAAATCTAATTGCATAGCCGGATGATTTACTTCATGTGATAATTGGAAGTAACTCTTTTATGTGAACAGTATTGTAGGCGAGTTAATTATCTTGTAGACAGTAGGTAAGTATGCATTACAAAGAAGGAAGAAAAAACAATTTACCGACATATGAAATAGCTTGTGAAACTGTCGGTCTTAAAATAAAAATATTCCAATAAACTACAAAATAATAATATAATTATTATTAGTTTTAGAAAAATAATAAATGTAATAATAGTTTACTTTGTAACCTTTATGGCCGCCTACTTGACGCTAATATCCTTGTGTATAGGTACTTTTGTTGGTGTTATATGTACCCGCTGACTTTTGTTTTGGCTAAAATGTTAAGATGCCCTGTTGTGCGCCCAACAACACCTCACACACATCGCATCGGCGTGAAAAGTTTTGTTTTCCTCTAGGTGCTTTTTATGACATCCAACAAGAGGATGGAAATGTTCGTATATTTTGAAGCAGGAAATTGTACGTACAAATCAAAAATAAAACAAAAGACAAACACAATATTAATGGATCATTTAGACAGATCCGGATCAACGACTGCATCAAAAATTACATTTATTTGCTCTACACGTGTCTGAATAGCGTGAAAGTTAACAGTTCCACACGATTTCTCACTGCCTCCGGGACTAATAGTACTAATAATAGTATAATGACTTTGACTTTGATAATAATAATTGTCAGATGGAAACGAATGTATGTAACTCTAATTTTATAATATTTTGATCAAGCTAATAGAATATCAAATATTTCTTTATAACTGGGGTATACATGGTTTACTTAACAAACGTCATTTTATTCAAACTCCAATATTGACGAAATTATGCACGAATATATATTTTTTACGTACTATATTATTTGCGATATATGCGTGCGATAGCAGTCGCACGGGACCGTATTACAATGTATGCCGACTATTAGAATAACTAATGACAGTTAATTGGCTGAATGCTAACGATGTTTACTGGCTTGACTTCAGTGCAAACTACGTACAGTAGTGCAGTGCAACGGTGCTTATTATCTTGATTTTAAAGTTTCATGTTTTAGTGCATTGGGTGTCTCTACGTCTATTAGAAATGGTATATACGCGGTGTATAAGACAAGAATTATATTAAATGTATAGAATTATACATTTAATATTTTCAAATAGGTACGTACCTCTCTGGTAAATACAACGAAGATCAACATTGTTTAATTTTATTCTAAGCACGCTACTAACTGACAATAGGCTGTCATACCACAGGTCACAGGAACATACTTAGCTCTGTCCTCTTTTGTTCCACTGATACAATATCTTGTTGCCTATTTAAAAAAAAATTAATTAAGATTTTCATAAATGTTATCTGAAATCCACTTTGGGAGAAATTTTAAATAATAAGTAATATAAATAAAATATTTTTTTCATAATCTGTACTTACCTCATATTTGTACAGGGCAGTCAATAAATTAAGTCGTGTTCACACATTACAAAGCCACGCTTGACTTCGTTAGGTGTTCCCACTAATTGGTGTCAACACGGTACATCATTCAGATTTATGCAAGAGGGGTTTACAGAATTAAACTATGGCTATTCGTTGCTTCTTAATTTAAATTTTTAGAGTTTTTATATATTATAATAATCACTGTACCTTCTTTATTTAAAAAATATAACTACATTCAATCTAAAGAGTATCGGAAATGGATGATTTGTTTATGGTTCCAAATTCAAGTCTTTTGCCTTGTTGTTAGATTGGCTCAACTGTTTTCCATTTAGGCGCGGGGTTTGAGTTGCATCCAGTAATCCAGTGTCCATAAATCCAGTGCTGTTTCAAGGTATATCATATCTAATGTGTATTGCGAATTTTATAATGAACTAAAACATCGAACAAAGAGTTCGCTTTACATTTTGCATTGCCTATGGAATTTCGTGTTCGTAATCGCTGAAAATTTTAGTTACCTATCAAAAACACGTGCTTGTGAGTGGTACAAATCGTTCAAAGTGGTTGAGATGTGATGGAAGATTTGCCTCACTCTGGTAGGCCATCAACGTCTGCAAGTGAAGTTAACATCGCAAAAGTGAAGGAAATAGTGACTGAAAATCCTCATTGAAGTTTTAGAGAGATAGCTGACGAACTATCTGTGCCTCACAAATCGAACTATACCATTATAAACCATCAAAATAATCACGTATAAAACATGTTAGCGGCTACTCCCAAAAGACCTCGAACTGTCTCCAAAAACTCAAGCTCCAGTACGGTTCAAAAGTCGTGAAACACATTGCTGCTGGTGATGAGACGTAAGTTTTCGATCTTGACATGCAAAGTAGTCAACAAGCTTTGGAGTGACGCCTCCCACTGAAATGAAACCGAAAAAAACACGCCTGAAACAATTCGATGAAAAGTCAAGGTTATGTTGACTGTTTTTTTAGACTATCGCAGTGTTGTGCACTTGGAATTTTTGCCCGAAGGTCAAACGGTAAATAAAAAAATTTCAACTTGTGAAGAAGGTTATACTAAAAAATAATTTGATATACCTAAGTAGTAGATAAAAAGTTTATTTAGAGAAACCATTAGTAAATGTGTAGTTAGTAAATTATAATTAACTGGTTTTGATGGCATAGCGGTCTCATCAGATATATTATTTACTGAAATACTTTCATGTTCGATTGTTATTTGAGATGGTTCATTATTCGTGTAGGTACGTAGGTGAAATTCAATCATTAGATGTACTTCGTGTTTCGCCAGTAGGGCGCGGCTCAGAATCAAGTCAAATTCTTTTTGTGATTTTCGCACATATTTTCTTGTTTTGTATGGAATGTTCTATGAATGATTCTGCTACATAGCTAGATCGCCACCCACCATCGTATATCAGCTCCTGAATTAGCCAGCAATGTAGCTGAAGTTCTTCTAAAACTATGTTCAGTGTATCTGTAGCTCTAATCTTTCATACCCTTATTTAACGGTATTTTTGTATGAATCTCACGAGTAGGTAACCTATATTTCCAGAAAATACTTCATATTGTCTAAGTATACAATAATATCTTAATTATTATATGCATTTTAATCTTACAGAAATCATGGTACAGTGATGGTTGCTCAATAAACCTTAGAATTTTAGATTGTTTAAAACGTGTTATGTTTTTTATAATAAAACCATGGTTTTTATGTATGCAAAAGTCTATAAAAATAAATAAGTGAAAATTTCAATTTAAGCATTGTGGTATAAAATACTTACCTATGTAATGAAAACTTACTGAAAAATAATTCGAAAACACAACAATATTTAAAAAAAACATCATTCAGTAGATACCTAACAAGTATAGATATAAGGTAGGTCCATGCATGGAAGGTACAAAAAATACACATATCACATTTTGTTGCATCACATCAATCACGTTATACCAATCTTATTTCTATCAATCACACTGTTGATGAACTTTTCTCACAGAATATGGAACTCGTTTATTAGCTTCATCTTATTTGAATAAGTGCTGTAGAACAGATAATTTAACACAAGCTTTTTCAATAGTCTTAAATCTGAATGACGGCTCGCGACTCCCACAAAGGCAACATAAAAGTCATGTGACATTGGGTCAGACTCCCAACAGCCTGGATCATCGCTTGATAGAACTATAGGCAGGCCCTGGGAGAAAAAAGCAGCTAGTGGATGATTCCTTACGTCTTCGACTAATTTCAATACGTTATTAGATATTACATTTATCTCAATTGCTATATCTCTTTTCATTACTTCTTCAAGCAACATTGGATATGTAATAAAAGCAAACGCATGACCAATTCTTCTGGTGTTTGATAAGATTGCATCTATTAAATTCTTGTCAGACGATGTTCCAAACCAATTAGTTTCACCTGCGTGGAAAAAGTAAATGAGCTCATTTCTCGCATCTAACAGTTGAGGTAAAAAATGTTTCGTCGGCTTCCCAATGTCTTCTTGAACTACTAAGTCAAAACCAGCAAGAAAATTGAGAAATCTTCGATTTTCTTCATTAGCAATTTTTATATATGCTTGCATAGTGTCCGTGTCTACTAATCTATGAGGAACATAAATAATTTTTCTCCATAGAAATCTGGATAATCATTTACAAATCGGTCCACAACATTTTATATATTTTTGCATTTTGGCCACTGAATCATATGCATTTCCTTCCAAGTCATAAAGCGAGGGTAAAACAGTTCTTAGCTCAACATAAATAACATTATCATCCCTCAAAGCCTTCATCGCATCATATAAATATTGTTCCCTAACCGGCTTGTAGCTTGAAATGGGACTAGTCTTGTTAAAATATTTATCAAACTTATTCCAGACCGTATTTATGTCCGCGCGGGTATTTGTCATGAGGATTTTCAACAACTAAAGAGAAATAATTTCTTATAATATTGTCTTAGGTTTTCGCGATTGTTACACATAGTAATTGAGCAACTTTAAACAGTTTAACGGGGTGTCACCCCGCGTGACCACGATCACTGCAAAGTGTTTGAAACGTCGGGACAAAATAATGATAAATACACGCGATTTAAACCGTTATAAGTTGTTTGATTATTAATTTCTTAAAATCTTATGAAATGTTGATACGATCTGTAATTTTGTTCTGTACTCAGAAGTTGGGAGATTTGCTGAGAATAGAAACTCTACATCGTCTTTTTCTAAGCATACATACAGACCATCTTCATAAGTTATATTCAGGACTTAGCATTGCAGGGTCATGTGCATTAATTACAGCTCCTTTAGGCATATCTTGAATAATTTTGTGGTCTTTTTAATTTCTTCTTTGTACTCAAAAAAATGTTTCGACACGTTGAAATACTGCGGGTGATGAAAACCAGAATCTATAACCTCATTTTTCGTGTCCATTATAATTTTATTGGCTAGTATTTCATTTTCACTTAGTATTATATCACTTCCTAGCATGAGATCTAGGTGTTTTTCTTCCGTTTGTCGTTGTAATCTTGATATGGATATATGGCCCACACAATAGACAGTATAAGAACAATGACAAGCATTAATTCACCCCACATCATCGGTTATATTACTGTGGTAATGAACATTATGAATCTAATTTATATTTGTTGCACATCACTGCCAGTGTGCTACTGCAGTTGATCAACTCGGTCACCATGGCCTCTCCTGCTCTCGAAGTGCTGGTCGAATTTCCCACCACGCCAGCCTTAACGATATCATTCGCCGGGCTTTTGCCAGCGCCAATGTTGCAGCTATTCTGGAACCGAATGGTCTGATGCGTGACGATGGTAAAAGACCTGACGGCATGACTCTGGTTCCGTGGAAGTTAGGACGGCCCTTAGTGTGGGACGCTACTTGCGTAGACACTTTAGCGCCTTCACATCTTTCAGAAACCAACGTGAGGGCTGGCGCTGCGGCTACTTCGGCGGAGCAACTCAAGCGGCGCAAATATGCTAACCTCGGTATGGGTTACATATTTGAGCCGTTTGGTGTAGAGACGTTGGGTCCGTGGGGACCGGGAGCTCATCGTATTTTCCAAAACTTATCTGAGCGCTTGGTCGATGCGACGCGTGATCAAAATGCTGGCACATATTTGGCTCAACGGATAAGCATTGCAATTCAACGGGGCAATGCTGCCAGCATGCTGGGCACGCTGCCAACTGGGAGTGGGCATGGAGCATTTGGACTGCCTATGAGTCTGCTATGACTTATAGGTTGTCTAAATGCTTTTATTGTAGTAGCTGTAGTGTTGTATATAGTTCATAGTTTTTTTTTGTTTAATAAAAGCATACTAAAAAACAAATTATATTACATATTGTAAAAATCTGTTATGCATATCTCAACCCTAAAAACAGTTTTCCGCTTGAGAAATACTTTATGATATCATGTTTATAGCACACTATTTTGTTTAGTACCAAAAATACATTCTCAGTAATCTTAAAATAGCTGTTTATTTTTTATTTTCTGTTTATAAAAAGTATTTGCAGTACAAATAAAATTGGTCAGCTTTATAATTTAGCTATCAATGTTACAATTATCAAAGTTACAATTATCTGTCTAATGGGTGACCGCTATTGACAATAGGTAACTACTGAGCGTTTCCGTGCTTCGGAGGGACTGTGCCGTCAGTCCCGGCTATTGTCTTAGAATGGCAGTCGTTATAGAATGGTGGTGGGGCATTTTGTGAATTCCCGCCTGTCTAGCTACCACAGTGTTCCAGCAGCTGCTTTTTTTTAGGTAAGCCTGAAGAACAAATTCGACTGCATCATTACATACCATGAGCTGAGATAATGGTCGAGGGGTAGCTTATCAATTACATCTAATTATAAATAATTAAGTATTTTTACACAAGTATCGAAATACCTATGAATCCTATGATGCATATTTCCATGGTGGTAGGGCATTCTGCGAATGCCCGCCTGGCTAGCTACCATCTTCAAGTAGAAAATCACATGAGTCTCGGCTTGTTCCGTCATAATCATATATATATAAGGTATTAAAATAAATAAATAAAATAGGTAAAGTGCGAGTCGGGCCTCTCTTTAAAGACTCGATAAATAAAAGTTCATAACATTTATTCCCAAGACTAACACAAAAATGTATATGTAAATATTAAAATTATTTTCATTCCCACGATTTCCACCCTTGTCTTTTTAAGTATGGTAAGCAAGAAAAGTTTCTAGTGATATTTTTGCGAACGGCATCGTTATAGATTTTGCTACCTATGTCTGTGGTGATTTTGCAATACATGTGTCGTTTGCGACGGCCTATTAAATAAAATAATTGCTTGTTGTTTTTACACGACTGCCTGAAAAAAGGAGAGTTATGTTTTTAGGGTTCATGTATGTATGTATGTTTGTGAGTTTCTTTATTCCACCATAACTTCGTAACGGCTGAACCGATTTTGATGTTTGTCATATCATTAGAAGCGTTGAGTTATTCCGGGTAACATAGGCTAGTGAATGTTTAATAAAATATTGGTTATCTATTCTCCATTTCTGGGTTCAATGGTGTTTTAATTGCACAGTAAATATAATCTATTTAGTACCTACATTGTAGCCATTCAACATTGAAATCATGTAACTTGTTTGTAATTTTTTCGTTCACTTTTTGGTACGGCAGGCGTGTTTTTTAATTTTTAAATTATTTCTTATTATTGACCAAAACACTGCTTAAAACCTACAGTACAAATAGACGTTAATCTTAAGGTTATACTGTACTCGTCATGTACCGTGATTTCAGATTCCTAACCAGATGGACGAGCCACATGCTAAGCTGCAAAAAGTTTGATTTTTCGGCTTCTCATTTTCTCATGTAGTTGAGCCCTCTGAAAACTAATTTAATTTTTCAATGCTGTTTGGTACAAAAAAAGCACTGATTGAAGGGTTGTGTAACAGTTGTTTTCTAACTACGGGAGCTGAAGGGGAGCAAAAGATTACGATTCATCGATTAGATTGAGAATCAATGATTGGTACCTATGGCATACATGTATGTACGGGCTTATCCCCTCCTATGCATTTATTCCAAGCTTCTGTACAAACCCGTTCTCTCATGAAGTCGTGCCCCTCCATAGTACATTATGTATTGATGTGAATTTGTACGGGTATAGGCCTTCACTACGTTTTAGTGTAGATGGAAATGGTGATAGTACTTATAGGAACAAAATAAAACGTAAAATATGATCACTTGGGTATATAGGTAGCAATAGTTAGAAATACAACCAAAAAGATATGGAGTGGAAAAGGCTGTAATATTTTTTTACCAATTATGAATGTATAAGATTTAGAGCTGTGAACTATGTTCAATTCGAAACTACAAATCAATATACAGTAGAGGAGGTTTAGGCGTCCGACGCGATATCGCAGGACCCGGGTTCAATTCCCGCCTTGGGCATAAAATATTGTACTTACTCCAATAATTTGTAAAATATGAGATCTATCTAAAGGTTCTTGAGCGAAGTGAGGGATTTGAAATTAGAGTACGGAGTGAAGTGAGAGATTCAAGCTTACCCAAGACGAAGGCAGTTATATCGGCGCGGCGGAGAGAATTCACTCTTTTCTACAAGTTCTGCCAGAATGGTTTCATCCTTTCAAGTTTTGTTTGCCAAGGACATGACCAGCTTAATTTTTAAAATCTTTTTGTTGTAGTCTACGGTGAAAGCTTTAAATAGAAGTTTCCGTTAGAAAAATCCGTTGCAGTCCGTTATCACTGGACATAAAGAAGAACTTAACGAGCTCGGGAAGTGAAAATATTAGTATCTATGTGCATTAACCAATATTTAATTTACTACATAAATAATTATAATCTATGTCAAACACATGAATAAACTGCTGGCGTTAGATCTTAACCCTATATGTAAATAAACGTTAGATAATATATATATACGTGTAAAGTAAATAATTCCGACTGAAAAATTTGTTGCAGTTGGTACCTAACCCATGGTTGGTGTCCCATTTTGTCTATGTATACGGAACCCAAAATCTCATACATCTAAAATGTATCGTATACGAGTTTTGTAGTTAACAAATGAAGTATTTTCCGTAGTTGACCGTTTTATCGCATTGCAATTTGCAACCCTCTTTTAAAAGCAGCCCCACAACCCCTGCACTGATTTAGGTCATACATAGGTACGAACTAGGAAATTTTGTGTATACATTGGGTGATGAATAAATGTAGTTGGAAGCCGTTGTAACCGCTTCCTTCTCAATCGAAACCAAGGTTCGAAACCGGTTACTAAATAAGAATAGGTAAATACTTCTTCTTTCGAAATTGGTTTCGATAAAGGAATAATAATTCTTCTTTTGATATAGGTTTCGATAAAAGGATAATGTTTCTTATCTCGAAAACTAGTCTTTCGTTTCGCCTTTCTGGAAAAGACAAAAAAAACGGCCAAGTGCGAGTCGCACTCCGTACCATAAGCTAAGTATACAACATTAGACTTCATATTTTAACCTTTTTTGTTTTAACGTGCGCGATTCCGACTCGCAATTGGCCAACTTTTTTGTATTTGTTGTTATAGCGGTAACAGAAATACATCATCTGTGAAAATCTCCACTGTCTAGCTATCACTGTTCTTGAGATACAGTCTGGTGACAGACGGACGGTTGGACGGACGGACAGCGAAGTCTGAGTAATAGGGTCCCGTTTTTACCCTTTAGGTACGGAACCCTAAAAAAGGAGCTTAAGACGAGGCTGCGGAAAAAATACTCTCATTCGACTAGTTTTTTTAAGCAACTTAAATATGCAATCGACACGATAACTTAAATATTTGATTTTTCAAACCTTTTTCTATCCGTTGTTAAGACAGAAACACATTTGAAAGAAATTTACTCGATAGTTTTAATTTTTTTAAATGAAGCCTTTTCTTTGAATTATTGGATTTTTCTTGGAAACTACGTCAGATACATATCAATAATAAATACACATAGAAAGGAAATGTAGTTTATTATCCACTGTAAAAGTAAAATTTACCTAGAGCTATTAGTATTCTCATAATAAATTAAATTGTGTTTTAGACTTACGACCTTTAGTTCTGTGCAGGATTACGGTCAATCGGAAGATTCGATATTCAACCTTATTAGCTTACGGTTACGAAATGAAATCAATGCGTAAGAGCTGTCCTTCAGTGCCGCGCTGTGCGCCGTTGGACGTGGACCTATCGCTCGCGCGCTATCACCTGTGCTGGGCAGTATAAATACGTATCTTGGTAGGTATATCAATCAATATGGGAAATAAAGATAACTAAAAAATAAAAAAAGGAAGCAGAAGAGTCGATACGAAGACTTTGCAAGAATTATGAGAGAGGCAAAAGCGTATAATATTTCAGTTTTTTTTACTGCACCTATGCAAATTTAATATTCGTTTGTGTTTTGGTGTTTATTCTATTCATGAAACATACTATCTCTACCGAACTAAGAGATTATATGCCAACTAAGTTCCTATAGTACTGTAATGGAGCTATAAAATAACTATATGTCGTACTAATCTAAGTATGATTAGTAAGGTACTATAATAATATCTAGTATATGTATAATTATGGTCTCACCTGATGGTAAGTGATATGGTTGAAGGTGCCAAATAGGTGTAAACTAAAATTATCTGGCTCTAAAGTACAGCTGCCGTTCAACCGTAAATGGAGTTGAGTGTTGCTAAATAATAATAGCACAAGCGTAGCAAATCAAAGCATTTGGTTTGGTGGGTAGGTATATCGCAATAAAACATCGAACATTGTTTATGACTAGATATAGATTTATATCAATGAAAGAATATTCAGAATCAGGCAAGTAAGTATATATTCAAGAGATTATCTACCAAGTAAAGTCACCTGCATAGGTATACTTTTAAATATACATTTTATCACTTAGACATGTACATATAAGTATCGATTTATACAAAAATAATAGAGTGGAATAAATAGATTGTGTATATATATTAAAATAGACTGTGCTCATAAAATGCACCTTCTTGCTCAGGAAAAAAATAAATAAATCAGTCGAAGTCCGAGATCACTCGGAACAGGGAGAACTGTCGGAGTCGCTATCTCATATAATAAGTTTAGACTGTTCTTCCACTACATGAAAATAAGTGAGTAATTCTTTGAATAAAGTATTGCTAAATTTGCACAATTTATTCACAGGAAATTTCGTAAAGGAAATATTTTTTATACTACCTATATTAAGCTAAAAATTATTTTGTATCTAAAAAAAAATAGCAGAGCAGCAGGTAAAATTAAATAAAAAAAAGTATACTTAAATACATAAAAATTTTCTTTTTAACACTAAAAAAAAAATTTTTCATAATTATCGCCCTGCACTTGTCACACCTCTGTAGGGTCGGTATAAACAATATATTTTTTTCTGAGTACCTACACAAAAGACAACGCACACATAATTGTGCGGAGTAAGACTTAAATTTTATGGCCGACCTCCTATCTGAAGCAATACCCCTTTGCGAATGCCATCGTTGATATGTATTATACTCGCCTTCGCCCCCTTTTCGGTTATTAGGGTATTAGATAGATGGTAAAGAGCGATGTTGTACTCTTGACGTGCCAAAAATCTGACGTGCAAATTATCTGAATTAATGTATTTAAATTCATTTATTCATATTCCGAACACCCCCTTTCTGAAGGCCGAGCTTCAGCAGGGGCCGAGCAGTTTGTATGGTGGCCGTCTTGAAATCGCCATTTTGGATTTTTTACAGGTGTCATTCGACTGCTCTCCCGACACTTATCCTTACTTCTACCTTTTAACAAATTATATCTACACATTCTAACAAATTGTGCGAAATTGATTGTCAGACAAACAGAAATGTACAGTTGCTTTTCTGAAGGCTTCAGGTAACTGATTGTCTGTAAAATGTATTTTGCAGGTATATATATCAATAAAAAATCTGATTGATATTATCAAACTGAAGACTAAATGCACACTTGTTATATAACTAAATGCTTATTTGCCGTGTAGTATGGAGACAACAAATTAAAAATAGAAATTCTACAAATGATGAAGAATTTTGGAGGAAAAAAATGGAGACAAAACTAGTCACATTCTATATGGACTGCCTTCTGTCCGAGCTGGTCTTTCTGGTCGATCCCGCCACCCAAAGAAAAGAATGATCCGGGATCAAGAATATGCGGATACTTCTAGAAAAAGAAAAAATCAAGAGGAGGCTGTCGAGGGTGACTTGCAACATCAAAGTGCAAATGCTTCAGTACTTCCTCCCGCCATAAAAAGAAGACTTGACTTAATGTTGTCTTACGGGTGACGATTGGGGGGACTGCAAACTTGAAAAAAAACTTGACTTTCCGTTCCAATACTCGTTCTTTCTCACGTACACTTTTGCATATCATTAATTCTGTATAAATTGAAAACAATATATTTTTTATTTCATAAATGATTTTTTGTTAATTTATATACATCTTAACCCACTTGTCTGCCATGTTGCATTAAAAGAAGCTTGTATAACATGTTCTCTACAATGTTTCTGCAGTTGTGTGTTTTTTTTTAATATCCCAAAGTTTAAGGCCATTACAATTGCGTATATAGACTCTTCTGCAAGTTTGGTAAAAAAATCTTATCCTGCTGTTTTGTGGCTAGATCTATATCTGGTTGGTCTAATTTTTACCATAGTTGGTATCTAAAAGCAGAGTAGTAGTAAAATAACACTTTCTGTTTACCACTGTAACTGAAAAATAAAACGTAATAGGATGTATACGAACATATATTTTCAACATTAGTAATTAATAGTTAAAAATTATATGATAGCAATAAAAAAAACAACCTACTTTATATTATTATGGGAACGTGTACCGTAGCACAGTTATGAAAATCTATAATTCATATTTGTATGACGAGTCATAAGACATTTTGAAGCGCTCGTAGCGAAGTTTGCTTAACCATTCTGAATCGATCAGCAAAGTTAAGCAACGTCCGCCGCGGTCATGAGTTGGATGGGTGACCGCTGGTGACATTACTACTGAGCGCTTCCGTGCTTCGGAGGGCACGTTAAGCCGTCGGTCCCGGTTGTTGTCTTAGGATAGCAGTCGTTACAGCATGGTGGTAGGGCACTTTGCAAATGCCCGCCTGGCTAGCTACCACCCTCAAGTTGAAAATCTGTCGCAAAGCACCTAACGGTGTGTTCCGGCAGCTGTCCTTGAGAGCCAGTAACTCTAGGTTAGTCTGAACAACATCCTGGACCACATCATCACTTACCATCAGGTGAGATAGTGGTCAAAGGCTAACCAATCAAGCATAAAAAAAAAAAAAAAAAAAAAAAAAAAGTCATGGTAAAATATATTGCCCACAACTAATATTTAATCAAATCAAATCCATTTATTTCAGGTCAATGGTACCCATATTCACCGAATATAATATAATATTATGCTCATTCAATTTGATGGTATTTTACTTTATTCTAATGATGTGTAATCTGATTAATCGCAATCCAAGATACTGAGAACAATGTTGATTCATTCATAAATTATCGTCCACGCGGATGCCAAGTGGTTATGAAATTTTTTTAGTAAGTTTAATCAGTAGAAATCACTTTTATTACTACGGAGAATTTAAAAACACCCCCCATTTATCAATATATATCGTGCCGTTTAGGCTGTTATGTACCATCATCATATTCCGACCCTTGTCTCACTTTATGTTGGTTTGTTGCAATATGTTTTCTCTATAAACACAGAGACAGCGACACAACAACATAGCAAAGAAAAAAAAGACTTGAAAACAATGTTTTTAATTCAAAAGTCTGAAATAACTGGTTAATATCGGTGCAATATGATCTCAATTTTGTGCTCATGTAACTGACTTTGACAGGTTATTTGATATACTGATGACTACAGACTTTACTAGAGAGATTATTATTCACATATTATTTAAAGATTTTATCACTATTTAACAATAACTTTCATCTATATTCATAGTTGCCACTTACATTAGTTGCTAGAAGCACTGCGATCGTCAAGGCATTTTGGCAAATTACTTTTTAGTAAGTTGACTGTAACTGGCACACCGTTCGACCGATGTTGATGAAATTAAAATGAAACCAATTAAGAGTTAAACTGTACTAGCAAATAAATAGTCTTCAAGATTGTAAGGTTCAGTAAAAAAGTTATGTGTGGTCAAACATAAAATAAATAATAGACAAGTCAATTCATGAACCCTCTTTCTTTTGAGAAGTCAGTTAAATATGTATAATATATATATACCAATACATACGTACATAATAACATGTACCAATAAAGTCGAGCAGACATGATCGTATTGTAAAAAGTATAACTCTTGACTTTAGTTTTATGAGCTACTGTCGACCGAAAGAATAATTTTTGAAAGTAAATCAAATAATCAATTTCTTACTAAGAAATATTAGTAATGTTGATAAAAATAAAAACGTGACATCAATTGCGGTATATACAAAGTTACTTTATGTATCGAAATTCGTCACGTGAATAAGATTATGAAAAAAGTTGAAATCGTCTCAATGGTATCTGTGTTCGCGAATCTAAATATCAAGTACACAAATATTTTTATAAGCGAGACGCGTGCGCCGCTGCACATCGCGTCGGTCGGTGCAGCGGGGATCGTTGCGCCGCATGGGCGGAGCTAGCGTGGGAATTATTTTTGACTGCCTCGACTTAAGAAATATTGACTTGATTCAATGCGTGCAGCCGGCTCTCACGCTGAAGTTCTAATGTAAGTTTAATTTAAAGATATTCACAAATTATTGGAGTACAATAGTTTTTATTCTAGACGGGAATCGTACCCGCGTCCTCCAATATCGCGTCAAATGCCTGTTCCTCTCGGCCACCGGATCCTAACTCTTTCGAGACGACATTTCCAATTGTACCTATTACTTTAACTGTCATAGGGGACGGTGCGCGGTCATCAACCAGACTACTAGACTTCATCGAACGAAAGAAATGCTTTTTCAAACACTTACTCTTACTTACACTACTTTGCTTATCTTCTATATTTCTAAATCTCTATCGCGTGCTGAGCGGAATATACACATTTTCAAATTATTGGAGAACACATTTTTCGTTCTGGATGGGAATCGATATACGGTTCGAGAGAATAAAGTTCCGGTGGTGGAGTAGGCAACAAGCTCGAAATCGGAGGAGGCGGGATCGATTCCCGTCCGGAAAAAAACTGTACTCCAATCATTTGTAAATATGATTTTCGTAATTTTTGTAATGATATTTGGTGGTGCGAAATAAAATTGACAATAAAACTTTAAAATAAGACTGGATTAGGAGATAGTGGTTGGCCGCCTGATGGTGGTTGGCCGTTGGGCGATAGTTATCAATCCTCATCAAATCGTCGTCGGGCAGACATAATAGCACTTACGGTTCTTTATTCATGTGATAATAGGTATAGGTACCTCGTATTACGTACATACACAGGACATAAAAACATACCAATGTTCATGTGCCCAAATTGCTTAGAAACTTTTGCTAAGTTTATAATAAAAATACCAATGCGTAGTTTTGACCAACCTTGATTTTCTATTGACGGAATGCTTATTACGACGAAATTTTAGAGTAGAACATACAGTTTCACTCAATTAGACCTTGTAATAAATTTCTCCATATCAAGTTTAGAGTGGGTACAAACTAAAAAACAGCCAACCTACCTACTAACAACCACTGTATTTACCATATTATCAACTTATTTTATTAAAAAAGAAACTTTTAACAAAAAAAAAACAACTTTAAACCAAATACGTATTATTAGGGATAACTCATATACTACTCGTCAGATCTCATTTAAATTTAAATGGGACCACACGACAAGTACCAGCTTTCGTTCATACATAGTACACCCTGCGTAGGGCTGCCATCCGTCCGGGTTTCGCCGGATTTGTCCTTGTTAATAGGGCGTCCGGGGGGCGTCCGGTTGGGGTTTTCAAATCGTGTCAGGGTAACAGTCCGGACACTTTTGTGTCAGGGGAATCCAGATTGAAATATAAGCAATTGATTGAAGAAACAAATCTGAGAAGAAAATTCATTCGTAAGCTGCATACAAGTTAACCCCGGCGCTGCAAAATCTACAACAACAGAACGTCCCCAGCGCCGCGCCCTCCGCCCGGCCCACACCATAAAGAACAGCCGCCGACCCCGATCATTCACTCATTGTTTTTCCGTTTTGGCGCATTTGGGTATGCTCTGACCGACTGAACTTATATGACAATTAGCATTGTGACAATTTTCATGTTAGCTCAGTCGGCCAAATCAGAGCAGACCCCGGCTAAAGGGGTGGATAACGCGGTACCGCACATGACTATATTTTTTCCTCTTGTATATATACATATATATTTTGTAAAGTAAAAAGATCTTGAGCTCGTCGCAATTTCAACTTGTTACTTACATAAAAAAGTTTTAGGGTTTTGGGTACTTAATCTACTTAACAAAACAAGATGACTTAAAAAAAAATTTATACTATGTAGTTTGTAGTTTCTAACTAGGTACCAGTTATTTGATTATTTAAACCAAAAAATATAATTTATTTAACCAAAAAATATAATTTATTTGTAATTTGATGCCAAACAATACAGCTCCTCATTATTTTTATCACCAGTTTGCCTCAGAAAGAGAAGAGTAAATAATTATGTTTCTAGTACTGTAGTATATGCGCAAAGAAGCTGTAAAAATGAAAAAAATATGAACTTTGTTTTCATGTGTGTCCGGGAAAAAAACCCAATTTCACCCAAATGTCCGGATTTTATAAGATTTTGTCTGGCATCGGTGGTTTAGGTGATGGCAGCCCTAACCCTCTGCGTAAAGAGATATGAGGTAAACCATAAAAAGTACAGTCTACTATTATACTACTAAAAATTTCTAAATGTAAAAAACCCATATTTGTATGTGGTGATTTTAATGTAGATATTTTATTGAAATCTAAAAATAAGACTGATCTTATTTCATTGTTTAAGTCATTTAATTTGAAATTTCTATTCTGTGAGACCACTAGGATAACAGACACTTCAGCTACCTGCATAGACAATATATACTCGAACTGTAAGACTAAACAAAAGTTAATAATGAAGGGTGTTAGATCTGATCATGAGGGCCTGGCAATTAGATTTGATGGAAGCAGAGAAACAGCGAGGTATGAAATTGAACATAGGCCGTTAACAACCAGTAGGCTAGAAATACTCAGTACCAATATAGAAGCTAAGCTTGCCATTACAAGTTTTTCTCATAGTGATCTGAATTACATTTATAATAGTTTATTTTCTTTAGTAAATACTGAGTTTCAAAAAGTTTGTCCAAAAATAAAGAAGCAAGTAAATGGAAAGTTGAAGTTCGGTGATTGGGCAACTACAGGTATTCGAAAAAGTAGAGATTATTTGTTTGATCTGTATCGCAGGAAGAATTTGACATCCTGCAAGCAGTTTTGTGATTATGTTAGGAACTATTCAAAAATGTTTAAGTCTGTTTGCTTGTGTGCTAAATCTCTTTTTATTAGAAACAAAATTAGCAAGTCTAAAAATAAAATAAAAACCATTTCGAAGACTATAAATACTGAGACCGGTAAAAATAAACCTAGAGATTCTACATATGTCTTAAATGTTGATAAAAATCAAATATCTGATCCAAAACAAGTGGCAAATATATTTGAAATTTTTTTTTCTAACTTACTCCTAGAAGTTACTAAGTCATTGGATGCATGTCCCGATGTAGCAGAAACTCTGCTAAAACATAATTTCCCCTGCAAATCGCCAGACTTTTCTTTCAGACACACAACAATATTTGAAATTATAAAGACATTTAAAAATTTAAACATTAAGAGCACCGAAGATTTGTGGGGTATGTCAGTTAAAGTGGCAGAGTCTATAATATGCATTATTGCACCATATTTAAAAACAATATTCAATCTTTGTGTTGATAAAGGAAACTTCCCCGACTTAATGAAACAAAGTAAAATCACTCCAATTTTGAAGTCGGGGGCTACATCGGACCCTTGCAATTACAGACCTATTTCTATCTTACCTGTTCTGCTCAAACAACCTGTCCTGTATTCGAAAAAATTATGCTCAAACAACTTCTATCCCATTTTAATGAGCATAATATATTGAATGAGAATCAGTTTGGTTTCACAAAGAGCAGATCCACAACAGATGCAGGTGCTCAATTGATGTCACATATACTTGAAGCCTGGGAGAGTTCACAGGATGCTATTGCCGTAGTCTGTGACCTTTCTAAGGCATTTGACTGTGTAGAGCACCGCACTCTGATTCGAAAACTTTCACATTATGGTATTCGTGGAAAAGCTCTGGATCTTATAAATTCATATCTGTCAGACAGGCTACAGAAGGTTAGAATAAATGGCAATACTTCTTCCGGGTCTTTGGTAAGAATAGGAGTACCGCAAGGATCAATTTTAGGACCTTTTCTGTTTCTAGCATATATAAATGATCTGCCCTGCATGGTTAAAAATTTCTGCGATATAGTCTTATTCGCAGATGATACCTCCCTGATTTTTAAAGTAGATAGGAGGGATAGTGAACTTATTCAAGTAAATATTGTGTTATCTATGATCTCTAAGTGGTTCGCGGATAATAATCTTCTCTTAAATTCAAAAAAGACCAAATGTTTAAAGTTTTCTTTACAAAATGTTACTTATGTTGAACCAAACATTAAGCTTGGCCTAGAAAAACTCTCTTTTGACAATGCGACAGTCTTCCTGGGAATTAAAATGGATTCAACTTTACAGTGGAATCCACATAAACATGATCTATCCGGAAGACTTAGTTCTGCTGCATATGCAGTTCGTAAGATAAGACAGCTAACAGACGTAGCTACTGCTAGGCTCGTTTAATTCGCGTACTTCCACAGTATTACGTCTTATGGTGTATTGCTGTGGGGAGCTGCTGCTGAGATAGAGACAATCTTTATCTTACAAAAGCGTGCAATTCGAGCCATATATGAAATGGATCCTAGGGAATCCCTGAGAGATCTTTTTAAAGAAATTGATATTTTAACTTTACCAAGTCTGTATATATTTGAAAATATTATGTATGTTCGTAAAAATCTGAGCAAATTTAAATCAAACAGTGACAATCACGATTATAACACTAGGAATAAAGATAAAATAGCGGTGCCAGGTTTTAGATTAGCAAAGACAAATAAAAGGTCCTTCTTAAGCAATTGTGTGCGGTTTTATAATAAATTGCCCAAACATATTACAATGCTCACAGAAAGAAAATTCAAGTTGCATGTGAAGAATATTTTGATAAAGAAATCTTACTACACAGTTTGTGATTACTTAAACGACAAAAATGCTTGGACTGGTTCGCCTCTGCCAAGTTAGCGCCTGTCACCTAAGTAATGTAAATTAAGTATTGTAATAAATTTACTATATAGTATGTACTTAACACATTGTTAAAAAACGTTTAAAAGAATGGCCCCGAGTTTCTTGCCCGTTCTTCTCGCAGTGGCTCTATAATTTTTGTTTGCTGAACGTGGCAGTACAATGTAGTATATTTCAATATTAAAATTTGTAATTGACCTTCATAAGAGCGTCGTAGACGCCTAAATTGAATAAATGATTTTGACTTTGACTTTGACTTTGAGTCAAATCGAGAACTTGAGCCTTTTATGTAGCCCATTTTAAAATAACAATTCTTATTGTATTTATTACAATTTCCGTGATTTGCCAGGTTAGAATCGCGCTTTCTTCCTGTGGGAAGAGATATACCAGAAGGTGTACCGTATGGAAATGTACCAGAAATGAGCAGCAGCGCCTCTAGAGAACACGCATCTTACACTGCGTCCCCCAAGAATGCCTGCCAAGAGTGGGAATTATGCGGGGCATTACCGGGAGGCATTTTTTCAACGTTCGAAGTCATGGCTCTAAGCGCTAAGAACAGGACCTTCCACTTTTTCCCGGTGGAACCGTTAAGTACTACCAAAAGACTGACAGTCGTGTAAAGTATATTGCGACCTTTTCATACCTGATGACAAGTGGTGATGAGTTCAAAGATGGTCAACAGGCTTAACTTACAATAGGAAGGCTCTAAAGTAGAGCTGAGAGTAATTTAAAGGTGGAAGCCAATGTAGGTAAATGCGGTATCTAGCCAGCCAAGCATTCCATCATAAGCATTCAATCCATTACAGTTATAGTGTCACCATTGTTTGTGACAATGTACTGCGCTCGACGCAGATAATTTCACTTCCTACAGTGCCCTTCAAACATAAACACAGGAGTGTTTGCACAGTGCTGCTTGGAGGTGGAATATCAGACACTGCCGTGGTACCCACCAAGACTGCCTCTTGCTTAAGAGGCCTACCACCCAGCGCGTAACTTTTTCTAGCACATGGCCGCGGCACGCTCGCTTCGCTCATTTGGCTCGCGCGTTGTAGTGGTTATCATCAGTAACTGTATTTTTATATTGTTTATAACGTCCTCCTCGCTTCGCTCGTTGTGGCACACATAGATAAATTTTCCCTCTGTTTTATAAATGGCAGCATCAGCCAGCCAGTACAATATTACTATAACACTAGTTAAACGGCGAAAGATTCCTTTCGAAATACCTGTCGGCTTTTATTCCAGTCAGTTATTTTCTTATACTGCGCCTTTGTAATAAAATCTTGCAGCAAAGTATAGCCTGTATATATACCAAGGTGTTATTATTTTTGGTCAGGCCATCTTTGCCATGAATGAGTTAAGTTATTTTATGCATATCGAAATAGTTTATCCTCATAAAAAAATACTATTATAGGTGTGTGGATGGCCTCAAGGGAGCCGGGGTAAAATGGCACTCCGTGATTTGTAAGAAGCGACTAATGGTAATATACTGGAAGCAGCGCCTTTTGAGGAACTGTTATCTCACACTGCGATCCCCAAGACGCCTGCCAAACGTAAGGACTATGACAAACCTGTATAAAGGGAGAGGCTGTGTTCAGCAGTGGACAATCCGGCTTACATTTCAGAAGAGGTATGTATTTGCTTATGACGTCTATTAATTTATTATCTACCCATAATTATTTTAGGTGCTTGTATCAAATATCATAATTCTGATTCAAACTCATGCGTTACCGGATGGCAATTGAAATACATAGATAAGCAGCTAAGTTTACCCACCCGACATTTCCTGTTTATCCCCAGTAGATAGACGACAACAGAACGATGAGATGGATAGAAACAATGAGTTCATTAGTGGAAACCGGAGCACCCTTCTAAAGAGTATCACTCCACAAGTTCGCTCTACAAACTGCTGCTTCATCTGTGACATAGGCACTATCCCAAAGTACACTCTACTGTCTGATTCCATCTATGCATAATACTTTATCTCAAAGCAATACGGTTGAAATTTACAGGAAAACTTCACCAAAACATGTGATGTGGCCCTTGCTGCAAGGTGTTATGGTTGAAATTCCAAAGGGAGTTGGCTAACTTGAAGAAATCTACGCGAAGTATCTTCTGTATGTTGCTGCTTACTTGACAACTGGGATGGCATAATTACTCCATCCCAGAGTGGAAAATAATAGTTCAAAGAACGGAACAAAGAATTTCATAAAGTTGTGTCTAATACTATGAGCTAAAATACATGTGTTTTCGAAGTATACTATATAGGTATAAAATAGGAGGTCTTGTTATGATATCAAAACATTCGCAAATAAATCATAAAGCTAATGTGTTTGTAGCGAATTATATGCAGCTTTTTAAATTGATTCCAATACCATACATAATCTATGGATCGATTATTGAAAGCCGTAAATACCCGTTCAGTCGTTTCTAAGCTGTAATATTCCTTTTTAGGGTTAGGGTACCCAAAGGGCAAAACAGAGACTCCACTGTCGGTTTGTCCGCCCGTACGTTTGTCCGTCTGTCCATCTGTATGACCGTACGAGTAACTCGTAAGCGGAATGGGCTATAAACCCGGTATACACTCGAGAGCAATGAATCCGGGTCACTTAAAGAATCCTAAAAATCTCGGAAACTAAAAATGCTAGGTTAATGCAATAAATTGTATTTAATAGACAATGTAATACTCCTTAAATGAAGGTATTAAAACTTCTTAGTTATTGTAAAGTTATATCATAAAAAAATCAAATTTGAAAAAGGGCCACTTTCGAAGATGGAACTACGAAATTACAGCATTTGGTTTTGCTTTTGTTTGTAATCTGTCATTTATGTGGGTACATAAACCATGTTGATAGTGCTCTATATTCATTATTCAAGCTGAAATTATGTCGCTTACGCCTGAAGAATGCACCAGAATACTTACAATGCTGGAAACCGGCCGGAGTCAGCGCGATACAGCCAGGACTGTCGGTGTGTCGCTGTCAACAGTACAAAGAGTTCTCCGACGTTACGAAGAAACTGGTTCTAACCTACGCAGACCAGGAACGGGCAGAACCAGGTGTACCACAGCACGAGAAGACCGATACTTGGTGAACACCATGCTTCGAAATCGCTTTCTCACAGGAACTGAACTCACCAATCAGTTTCGACGCCTCGGAGGAAGTAACCCAAGTGCATGGACAGTAAGACGTCGGCTTGCTGAATCTAACTTAAAACCCCTTAGACCTGCAAACGGCCCTAAACTGGAGCGTGGGCATCGTATTTCGAGACTAAGATATGCCCAGAGCCACGTAAATTGGAGTATTGAAGATTGGTCAAAAGTTATGTTCTCCGACGAATCAAAATTTATGCTCTACAAGCACGATGTAAGACACAGAGTGTATCGAAGACCAGGGGAAAGATTCAAGCAAGCATGCATCGAAGAAAAAGTAGCCTACGGTGGTGGGTCTGTACTTGTGTGGGCCGGAATTTCTTCTGAAAGTCGCACAGAGCTGGTGATCATAGAAAACGGCTCTTTAACTAGCGTAAGATATGTGGAAGAAATCCTCAATGATCACGTGGTCCATTTATGGTCAATTTAGGTGAGGATGCTATATTTATGCATGACAATGCCCGACCTCATACAGGTAGGATTGTGAATGACTACCTTCAAGAGATGAACATTACTCGTATGGAGTGGCCAGCGCGCAGCCCGGATATCAACCCGATCGAGCATGCTTGGGACGAGCTAGGCAGATGCGTAAAACAACGAAACCCTCCCCCAATCACGCTTCGTGAGCTCAAAATTGCTCTCACAGAGGAATGGGAGAATATTCCCCAAAATCGTATAAGGAACTTGGTGTACAGCATGCCAAACCGCGTAAACGCAGTAATGGAAGCTCGAGGAGGCAATACGAAGTATTAAAATTCAAGAAAATCGTCTAGTCGAAATTCGACTAGCAGATGTCAACCCTAAGAGGTTGTTAGCATATTACCAATAACCAAGCATATTGAACTAAAATTCATGTTAAGTATTTTTAATTTGGCTTCAATACGTGAGAAGTTAGCCGAAAGAAATAATTATTCAAAATGGAGTAGATACAAAATATATTTTATATTTTTAGTGTCAGAAATAAAATAGTTTTGTGCACAGCTTAAGAACTGCATAAACGAATTTATATGTTTTCCAAAATGTTTCCCTTGTTTTTGCTTTGTTAATTGCGGCGATAACACCGATGGCGGACCGTCTCTGGTTGGTTTCACGTAAATACGTATAAAACCCAAAAGTTATTAGCTTAAGTTTGTCAATTTTATAACAAATTCGTTGTTTGGTTAATTCTTGCCAAGTTATTTCGGTACTGAAACAGAAATGCCTGTGGGATACCATAGAATAATATCAATAAGCAAATCGGGGGGATCGAAACTGGTCAATATTAAAACTAAGACCAAAATATATGCCCAGTAAATTGAGAGTCGGACTCGTACAGAACAGGAAAGCTGAAAGAAAATCACGTTTTTTTGTGTTTGCTTATATTAATTTTGTAGGACAAAATAAGTTATGTTGGCCTCCCCATGCGGTTCTGCAGCTGTGATCAAAATCAATAAACATGAACTTGCTACGAATATGTACATATTTATTCGTAGCAATTAGGTAACTAATGCTTATTATTAATTATCACTCCATCATCGATCGCATCAACAGGTGAGGTGGGATAGTGGTCAAGTGCTACCTAGTTCGGTATAAAAAAACTAGTATAAATTATTTTGTTAAACGTTTTATTTTTATCGTTCCATTGAAATTAAAATTGCAAGTTAAAAGATTTATAAAGTCGTTATTTAAAGCCCTTCATTTTTATACCCTACTCGAAGGGTTTGGAAGTAATAAAATATTTTTCATTCACAATATTGAGTGTAGAATCCGCCAGATTGTTTTTTTTATTCATTTTTATTGTATCTAGTGGCACTTGAGCTATCAAGACGAGTCTTACGATAACTCTTACAATACAATCGGTTAAGTGGTTAAGACGTTCTATTGGAATAAAGAAACTCACAAAAATACATAACTCTCCTTTTTTGGACAGTTGTGTAAAAAACAAAATAATTCAAATAAGTAAGTACTTCCCTTTCTCACCTAACCCATTATCTGTATAAGACATATAAAGGGTGAGACATATAAACTTTGAGGTTACTCTGACCTCGTTGCTACATAGTTGTGGCATATTCTGGTGTTTATATATTTTTTACATTATAATTCCCCGGAAATATCTCACACAAAGATTTCTACTGAATTCCTATGCAGTATACAAATTTTATTGTAGCAGAAAAAAGAGACCTAATTAAAACAAGAATTAACGTTCTTGAAATGTATTGATTACCTGAGATATATATATCACCATTGTCTTGCAAACCGATGCAATAAATATTTTAATACAGACAGTTTTCTTTACCCTTTCAGTTGAAAATACCTTAAATAGGGAAATCTGTTTCTTTTTTAATGTTTTTATTTCTGTAATTTCATGCTCCTCGTATTAAGTGACCCAATTACGAAAGGAAATCTGATTTTCCCTATATCGTGAGGTGCTTGAATGCATCACAGAAACATGCAAAAGCTTGTGTATATCAAAGATCGGGTGTCTTAATCTAAGAGTACTTTATATCCATGACGCCAAGCTGTTTAGATAGATAGATAATTCTTTATTGTTACACCAATAATATACAAATTTCATTCTTACAAACAAAAACTTAGACTAAAGTGTCACAATGGGCGGCCTATCACTAATAGCGATCTCTTCCAGGCAACCTTTGTATGGAGAGGAAATACAGGAACTATGTCGGGGGTGTATATAAGTCTATAAACAATCATTAAATTAAATATAATTAGGCTACATTATAATCTAAAACACAAATTTTAAATAAACTAATACCTACAGTATATATTATATTAATACACATAATAATATAACATTTATACCTGATAATATATACATACATATATACATAAGTACAATCATATTCCTGACATATATAAGATGAGGAAGCGAGTGTTACCAGTAGTTAGGTATAACAGTTTAGTCAGTAGACTTGAGTTTTAAAAATGGGCAGTGAATGTGCACGCCTGATAGAAACCGGTAGTGAATTCCACAGGCGAACAGCTTTGACAAGAAAAGATCGATCGTAGAATACTGTGCCATGTTGAGGCATACAGAGGGAAAGGTTATCTGATGACCTAAGATTGAGAGTATTAGCAGTGTGAAGGAAATTAAAACGTTCCTTAAGATAGCTCGGGGTCAATGGATTGAACAAAATATTGTAAACGAGAGCGAGTATGTGAGCATTCCGGCGAAGACGTATAGGAAGCCACTTGAGCTTTGATCGAAATTCAGAGATGTGATCATATTTGCTCAAACCAAATATAAATCTTATGCAGAAATTTTGAAGACGCTCAAGCTTATCTAGCTGATCCTCCGTAAGATCTGGATAGCAGACATCAGCATAATCGAGAATTGGAAGTAAGAGAGATTGAACTAGAGCAATTTTAGGCTTCTAAAATAATTCTAGGCCGATTGAACGAAATTATACAGTTTTTATGGTCAAAACTCACACTGGATTTTGACGTTTATTGAAGATTTACAACCGAACGCCACAAATCGTTGATCAGTTTTATAGCAATAATGGCAAAAATGGCCGAGCGGTTACAGCTATGAACTGCCATGGCGTGCTGCAGGATTGATCCCCGCTGCCGGCTTCAGCTTCACCACATGATGGAAGAGCATCGTCCGGTTGCTCGCCTGGCTAGCTACCACCGTCAAGTATATATATATCGCAAAGCACCTAACACTATGTTCCAGCAGCAGTCCTTGCAAATGAGACTTAACAACTATGTTGCTGTGCGGACGTAGTGCAATTCGTGACTTATGACGATATGCATCTGTTATAGGCAGAGGTTAGTCCGCTTAACATCAGGTGGGCCTCGTGATTGTGACCAATAGCATTAAAATATATGAATAATAATCGAGGTTTCCCCGAAATCAAAAGAAACGCAGCTTTTGTTGCTTTTGATTTGAATGTAGAAACTTCAAGAACTTTGAGCGTTTTATAGATCAAAAAGGTTTATTTTTGTGATGAATTGACAAGGCTGACAAGTCATCTGTCTGATGGTAAGCGTCATGCTTCTCTGTTACAGTTGCAGTGACAACGTTCTTATTAACACTGCAATGCTCTCGTCACTCTGAGAGACGCTAATTCTTATGTAACCTGGACTTTTTTACCAACTTCAAAAAAGGAGGAGGTTCTCATTTCTTCTGTTTTTTTCTTGTTACCTCAGAAATTTTGTTACCGTCAACCGATTTTGATATTTCTGTTATTATTTGAAAGCTGATGCTTGCCCTGTTGCCCAATTTAAATTTCATCAAAATCGGTGAGGCCGTTTTAGAGTTGCACTCCAATAACTGAAAAGTTTGAATGCCAATCGATCCCGTCAATAGCAAGGGAGACGAAAAAATTTTTTACTTAAATGAAATGTAACCGACTTCAATAATCAAAAGTGTGAAATAAATTGTCGAAGTCCGTACCATGCGCACACTATTATGATAAAACGTACTTTGAACTATCATGGTACCGACTTCAACAAGTTATTTCACACTTTTGAGTGTTGAAGTTGGTTCTATTGTTTAAAGTAAACATTTTTTTACGTGCAGAAAAATACTTACACTACCGTTTAAGCTGTCGGTAAGCATTTAATTTCCGCACCGTGCACAAAACCCGTTGGAAGTTAAACAGACGGCAAAATTAAACTCCTATCAAAGGTAAAAACACATATTGTAGACATAATTAGGTACCTATTTTCTAAAGAGACCAAAAAGAACTTTGTAAAGAGCAACTAAGCGCCCACAATACGTTAGCATTTTTCTAGGAATTCAAAGGAACTCTTAATAATTTCAAAGTTCAACACACGTTCTCAGAAATGCGGGCTAAATTAGGTACGAGTTTTTGGGGAATAAACCCCACAAATAGTTTTTTTTTAATGTTATTGTGACGGAACAAGCGCGAGGCCCACCTGATATTTAGCGGCCTTACCTTTGCCTATACAGGTGCATTTCGTCACAAGTCACGAATTGCACTGCGCCCGTCACCTTGAGACAGTCTCATATGCCTGTAATATACTAGCTCTCAAGTACTGCTGCCGGAACGCACCAGTGCTCCGGCTGCCGGTGCTTGGCGACAGATTTTCTACTTGGTCGCTAGCCAGGCGGGCATTCGCAAAATGCCCTCCCACCATGCGGTGAAGCTCAGCCCGCGGCGGGATCCGAATCATGGACCTGCTGCGCGGCAGTCCATAGCCAATGCCATTGAGCCATCGCTGCTTCGTGCTTAGTGTTGAATTCAAGCTCTTATTAATCAATTACATGGCACGGAAGTTAAACGGAACCCATGGGTTACCATGGCTTGCACCATTAAATTAATTGGAATTGCACCATTAAAAGGCGACTAAACTAAAAGCAAAATACCAAAAGATAAACCAGCTACTGCTGAAGAACTGCAATCTTACACACTGCGATCTAAAGCGGCCTGCCGAGCATGGGGATTATGGCAAGCCCCCCCTCCCCTTTAATGGGGGAGTGGACGATCTGGCTGATATAGTTTTGAAGCAGTGATGGCTCGGTGGCATTGGCAATGGACAGCAGCAGGTCCATGGTTCGAATCCCGCCGCGGGCTTGAGCTTCACCGCATGGTGGAAGGACATTTTGCGAATGCCCGCCTGGCTAGCAACCACCCTCAAGTAGAAAATCTGTCGCCAAGCACCTAACAGTGTGTTCCGGCAGCAGTCCTTGAGAGCCAGTGAAATTACAGGCACATGAGACTTAGCAACTATGTCTCAAGGAGACGGGCGCAATGCAATTGGTGACTTGTGCATCTGTTATAGGCAGAGGTTAATCCGCTCAACATCAGGTGGGCCTCGAGCTTGTGCCATCACAATATCATAAAAAATGTAAGTTAAATTTAAAAATAAAATTGATGATATATTGTAAGCAAATCTGCTTTGTTGTTTTGGAAGGTGTGATACAGCTGATAACATCTGAATAAAATAATATAGACTTGAATGATTGATGATTGATGTACTATTGACAAACCGAAGTACGGTTAACTGAGAAGTGAATGACCTTTAGTATTATGAGGTCATCGGTCACAATACTGCAAAGGCATTATCTCCAGCCCGGCGCAGGCTGATAATAATGATAATTAATACCCTTTTACTCAACTTAAATATAAAATGCAGCCATAGTTATATTATGTTACATATGTAGGTAGATATTTGTGTTTAAATTGTTTGTGTGATAAACTTGGTAGTTAAACCCTTTTTCTATTCTTTAGAGGCTTTATAGGCGTGATAATATTTCGATGATCTTTATCTTTTTGAGGGTTAAAGACCTTGAAGGAGCAATTCAGATCAATTAGGAGCTTTTGATGATAAATAAAACGAAATTAGAATTAAATAAAGTTCAATCTCAATGCGCGCTGTATGTGCGATCTCTTGTTTGTCCAAAGTGCGCGTAAATTAGAGAAAATAATACTGTGCAAGTGTTCGATTTTTTAAATTTCAACACCTATTTGTTTAAGATAGATTTGGCGAAAGTAAGACGGAAAAATCGTTATCGTTGTGGAGGAGTTCCAAAAAGTAATTTTTAAATGGAGCTTCTGATTTCTTTTTACTTATTAAACAAACACTTATGAGAAAATCTTCTTTTGTCTACGACCTTTTGTTTGTCCAAAATGCGTGAAAATTAGAGAAAACAATACTCTTCATATGGTATGAAAGTGCCCGATTTTTAAAACTTCAATACGGATTTGTTGAGGATATAATTGGTCACATTTTAGCGAAAGTAGCGGTTGCTCCTGGGGTGCCGGGCTAGAATGTCACCCATTACTACCTGTGGGTGTCGTAAGAGGCTACTACAGGTAAAATACAGAAAGTAGCGTCTTCTGAGGAACTGATATGTCCTACTAAGCGGGGGGATTATGGCAAACCCTCCCTTAATGGTGGCGGCTGTTTTCAGCAGTGGACAAACCAGCTGATACAGTAAGATGGTAAAATTACTTGGTAAAATTATCGTTGTGGAGGAATTCCAAAAAAATATTTTTAAATAGCGCTTCAGATTTCTATTTACATATTAGTCAAGCAGTTATGACAAACAATTATGTTCTTACTTTTTTAAATTAAAATTATAAATTACTTAACATTCGATTGTGGACATATTGTTATCTAAATCCAAATAATCATCCTCAGAAGCGGAGTTCACTTTCAAAATTACCTTCAATATAATGGAACTTTAAGATCGATCCAATTAAGACGTCTCGCAGACAAAACCCCACACCCTTAATACGCCCATGTTTGAAACCGAACTGGTGTAAATTACAGCCGCTATCAAAGGGGGGTTTCGTTTTCAAAGCTTTGCTCCTAGGAAAAAAATTAAAAGAAATATAAAAGCCACGTCATCCGCCATGCTGATTTTATGCAAAGGGTCGGGGAAGGATTAAGTGCCACTTTAGTGTACCGCCCCGCATGCATTTGACGGGGGGAAAAGGAAAAAGAATGGCCGACTGTACACTGCCACATATGAGATGTGCGAGTACTTTTGCTAAGATAGAAGCTCCGTTTTGAGTGCTGTCACCTAACCCTTCAATCTTCTGATTGCAACTCCCCAAGTTTGGATCTGAAAGTGTAATATTTTAGAAGTGTAATGGAACACTTCTATTTTGACGGGTTTTTGTCTGAGGGTCTCTTCATATGAGTGAATCTTACATTAAGAAGGTACCTACAATGTTACTTGAAACTTGTGATGAATGAAATTTTGAAGGAATGATTGCCGAACGGTTGTAGCTATAGACTACGGTACCGCAGATCTATCTAGAGACAAAGTTGTATCAATATCAATTTCATTTCTATTATTTGGATAGTATGCTTGAAGTTACCTTAGGTTTGTATACAGTAAGTACTTTTCGTAAATCTGGAAAACGATTTTCCCTGCTATAAAAAAACTAAAAACTAAGCAAGCTATTGTCCGGCTCTTTATACAGGCACTTTTTAAAAATTGTATCAACAAATTGGTAACATGACGTTAAACATACTTATACCTATTTAAACTTAAGGGTATATTTTAGACGAACGCCCCCATACAAAACACAGCTCCAATCTCATTTTAATAATAGCGAATAATGATTTTTTACCTACGTAATCACTACCCTAATCTCTAGGTTTGTGATGCATCAGATTTTCATTAAATTATACAGTTTTGAAATTAGACTAGCTCAAAAACTCGTAATTTTAGATAAAAAAAGACCCAACTTTAAGCATCTCTTTCAAGAAAAATAATGTTTATAATATTTCTATTGCACCACAAACATGGGGAATATAATGAACTTTCTATAATGGGAAGTTATTTATACATGTGTACTATACTTTTTAAATAAATCTGGAGCTAAGAATAACTGGCTCAAACTCCTAAAAACGAATGCTATAGGTATACTAAACGCTATATAATATTTTTTTATTCAAAAGAAAAAGGATTTAAGCCAGAAACGATAGGTCTAATAATATACTATATTTACATGTAATTTTTTTTTAATAACAAGTTGAGTTTATATGAAAGTTCACACTTTGGCTGGCGGGTATATGTCCTTAATAATAATTTAGTGAAAAATATTCTATAACATAAAATAAAAGACTAAATAACAAATAAGCATTGCAAATCAATGGCGCAACGCTGCCAACTGGCAGTGGGCTGGAGCATTTGGACTGCCTGTGATCTACAATGGCTTGTAGGTTGTCTAAATGCTTTTATTGTAGTAGCTGTGTGTTGCGTATAGTTCATAGTAGTTTGTAAATAGTGAAAAGTTAATTATTATTTAGGTTATAAACCTTGTTTGTTTAAATAATCAGGTATTTATTTACTTGCCTCATATTCGAAATGAAAAGCGAAAGATGCAGGAAGACCTTAGGCAAGATATTGAGAGTCCCTATCATCCCATGTATAACAATCTACGATTAATAAAGCGCTTAGCGGGCAGAAAATGTAGGTAGCTATATAAAAATCGATTGTCATCTGTTTTTTACTTTATTTTGTGATTTATTAGTAGGTATACCGGTTCGACCGACGTTACGGAACTAACATAATGTATCCCCTTCTTGGTATACGACCTTTCTACTAAACAAATGAGATCGTCTGCTTATGTTATCACTATACAAAATGACACGCTTTATTTAAGATAAAAAGGAATGAAAGAAAAAGAAGAAAAAAGTGAACAACGCTCAGGTACTGTATCTTGTAGTAATCTGTAGTTTCAGTTAGTAACATTCCATGGTATACCTAATGCTTTATTCGTAATTCATACTTACCTAAGACTTTAATACTTACTTAGTAGTACATGTATTGTGTCTGTACTCGAAATGGCGTCTAGTAATTCTGTGGTCTAGTGGTAAAAGGTATTATTATTATGTGTTCTATGGCAATAGTTTTTTTTTTTTTTTTTTTTTTTTTTTTTTTATTACGACGGAACAAGCTCGAGGCCCACCTGATGTTAAGCGGTTACCTCTGCCTTTAACAGATGCAGTTCATCGTTCAAGTGACTAATTGCGCTGCGTCCGTCACCTTGAGACATAGTTGTTAAGTCTCATGTGCCTGTAATTTCACTGGCTCTCAAGGACTGCTGCCGGAACACACCGTTAGGTGCTTGGCGACAGATTTTCAACTTGAGGGTGGTCGCTAGCCAGGCGGGCATTCGCAAAAAGCCCTTCCACCATGCGGTGAAAAGCTCAAGCCCGCGGCGGGATTCGAACCATGGACCTGCTGCGTGGCAGTCCATAGCCAAAGCCACTGAGCTATCACTGCTTCAAAAACTGTAACATTTGATTAGGTGCACCACCGCGAGAATTGAAGGTTGCTGTACAGGCAATTACTAAAAAATCTATATATTATAGTAGAGAGAACAGTCATAGACAGCCCTTGATACCAGAAATAAATTACATACATATGACTTAAGATTTTATTTCTATTTAGGCAAAGCGCGTGAAATTGCATATTATTGCCATATTTTTCAGTAAATATTTATTATATTGGTGAAAACGCACCATAACAAGTACCTTTAAGCCAAATAATATTATGTCTTTGAAATGAAAAATTTAAGAAACATCGTGGAAGAGCTAGAAATGAAAAGTTTTTACTGCAAAGAATGTTTAATTCATCGCTGCAAGATTAATGTTGCTGAGGTTGATGATTGTTGCTTTTTTGTTGCTGAAGCCATAGACAAAACTTTATTGTCTATGATTAAGGAAGGGTTTGTTAACAGACATACTGTTCTTGAGTAGGCTCTTTGTGATTTTGAAACGATGTAATGTAACTTTGGTAACATTTGGCGCCATGAACTCAAATCAATTTATTGCATATCACATAATGATGAATTATATCCTGTCAAGGTGCTAATGTTTCTAAACATTTGTTCGTCCTTCATTGTTTTATTAACATCATCATCGACCTCATGGAGGCTCTCCGGTTCGCAGGCTATACTGGAACAGATACCCCACGAAGGGTCTATGTTCCAATGTATCTTAAGACTTCTATTGAGGCTTTTCTTATTGTTTCTGTTGATGGCCTCTGGGAGTCTTCAACACTCTGCTTCCCTGGACGTTTTGCATGCAGGGGTCCTGTCTAAGTGGACATGAGATAGGTTGTCCGCTGTCTGCTGTCGAATTTTTTTTTCCACAAGCAGACAATCCCGCTCCTGTCTTCATATTCACGTCCCTGGCGATCTTGGTGAACACGCTCTTGGCGAGACCATCAATCATTCTTGAAAACTGAAGCATGGGGTAATAAATGGCCTCAAGCTTCACAAGACCAAGACCTAATTTATCCTTAATTTGCCTACATGGAGACATGAGGAAACCAATATACGGTCTTTGCCGAAAGTAATAATAATAATAGTTTATTTCACATAAATAGTAAAGTAAAAGTAAAGTAAAGAACATGAATGAATATTATTTATTTACCTCGACGTTTCAACCAAGTCGCATTGGTTTTGGTCACGAGCGAACTCATCGAGGTTTATTCTGGGTTAAGTCTGTTTAACGCCTTCGACCACATCATCACTTACCATCAGGTGCGATTGTGGTCAAATTGCAACACAAAGCTTAATTTAAAAATAACTAAAAAAATTACAACTAAAGATACAACATAACTAAGTGAAACAATGGGCAGTCTTATCACTTAATGCGATCTCTTCCAGACAACCCAACAATATTAGAGATTTTGACAGTACAAGGACAGGGTATTTAAGCTAATGTTACTAAAACAATAAAAAATTGTTAAGATCTTAATTAATCAAAACAAAAATGAATTATATTATACACATACATAAAAATATACGTAACGTATAAGATTAATTAAGTCCCGTTAAGTACTTATAGGTCAATATATATAGGTAATAATGTGTACCATGATAGTTCAAAAGTACCTATTATCATAATATTTTACGCACGGTACAAGTTATTTAACACTTTTGAGTGTTAAAGTCGGTTTTGAATTTTGTACAAAAAAACACCCATTTTTAGTGACCCTTACTACTTACTGAATCGATTGTCATTCACTGTCAATGACTACATCATCAAGATAGAGAAACACTTTTCAGTTATTGAAGTGTAAATCAAAAACAGCTTGACCGATTGATTGAAAGGGACCACACGGGAAGCACCAGCTTTCAAATAAAAATAGTATCATCAAAATCGGTTCACCCAGTCGAAAGTTCTGAGGTAACAAACATAAAAAAACGCGTCGAATTGAGACCCACCTCCTTTTTTTGGAAGACGGTTAAAAAAAATGTTTTACTACGGACAAAAAATTTTATTATAATCTTCGTATCGGGTTTTTTTATTGATCTAATATGTAGATACATTGCGGGATTGATTGGATCAACAGAACTTATCAGTAGATTATACTACGTATTTATCACCATTGGAAATACGAATAAACCAACAAGTAACAGATAAAAAAAATGTAACCAAGAGGGTTTATCAGTTAATTTATCAAAGTATTGTAAATCATTGAAACCACGTTTTTATCATAGATACTTATCTCTTAAAACAAAACACTAAATTATACGATAAATAATTACTAGAACACATTCATTTCAAATAATGTAATTAATTATGTATGTATATTAAAGTGTTATTTCTTTATCAAATATAAAATTTATAATAACGTTTATTATTCATTCATAATGTTATTCGAGTACTAAATCCATATATGATTATTATATCTTTATACTTCTGCGGTTTATGTTACCCATGTTACCTCAATTCTGCCAATATAGACGATGTTTTTTTTATGTTATTGTGATGGAACAAGCTCGAGGCCCTGATGTTAAGCGCACTTACCTCTGCCTATAACAGACGCATTTCGTCACAAGTCACGAATTGCACTGCGCCCGTCACTTTGAGACATAGTTGTTAAGTCTCATGTGCCTGTAATTTCACTGACTCTCAAGGACTGCTTCCAGAACACACCTTTACGTGCTTGGCGACAGATTTTCTACTTGAAGGTGGTCGCTAGCCAGGCAGGCATTCACAAAATGCCCTTTTACGATGAGGTGAAGCTCAAGCCCGCGGCGGGATTCGAACCATGGACCTGCTGCGCAGCAGTCCATAGCCAATGCCACTGAGCCATCACTGCTTCAAAATTGTCGTTATATTACTGACATAAGCATTATTTTTTAATTGGGGGCAGGGATCAGCTTATGGTCACAGCTTACCATTAAGATTTTACTTCCTATTATATTGTTTTTATAGGAACACAATACATTCTCAGTATTCATTACACAAATTGAAGAGGCAGTTTAAATGTGGCATAGAAGCAGTAAAATCACCGGAAACGTTTTAAATTACAACGAACACAAAAAAATTAAGTCGCAAAGAGCTCTAAGCATAGACGATTAGAATTCTATACAAAAAGTATAACTACTCTCTACCGACAGTTGTGTCAAATTCATGGCCGAACCAATGAGTATGTAATCACTACACTTGAACTAAATTATGTTTAGATTTGGTATAAATAAAAAACCGGCCGTTTATTGTATGTACTTCGTTAGTGAAAAATACTCAGTCACGAATATTATGTACATTGCAATCACATTTCTACACGTTTGAAACGTGCCAACAATAGAATATATTTTATCAATTTACTATCTATGTTATGACATCGCAATCTTGTACGGTATTTATCTTTTTTCTTATTTATAAATTGTACACTGTAGTACTACCAGTTGAGCGCTTACATCGATAATGTGGACTGTATTAGTCACAGCTCTCTGTGTTTTACTTTTTGTTGATTCGAAAGATCTTATTCAAGATGTAAGCGATAAACGACAAGAGCTCTTTGAAAAAGAGCTGAACCTAATGCTCGGAAGTGATATAATTTTAAGTGATAGTGAAATAATGGCCAATAAAATTATCATGGATCTGAAAATCATGGAGCTTGACAATGCATTTCATCGCCCGCAAGATTTCAACATGTCAAAACATTTCTTCGAGTACAAAGATGCAATTAAAAATACGCGTCTTTATGAATTGATTCAAGAAATGCCCAAAGGAGCTGTACTTCATGCTCATGATACTGGATTGTTAAGTCCGGACTACGTACTAAATATAACTTACATGAATGATTTGTACGTTTGTTTTGAAGAAAAAGATGTTAATTTTCTATTTTCGGCTAAACTACCTAGTTCTAAATGTCGGACAAAGTGGCAACTTATGAGAGACGCAAGATACTCTTCGGGAAATGTGGAAAAATTTGATAAAGATCTTAGAAAACATTTTACCTTAGTTGTTGAGAATCCTGCTGAAAAGTACACGGATATAAATATTATATGGGGAAAGTTCCAAAAGTATTTTATCAATACTGGCCCTCTAATGACCTACAAACCAGTTTGGGAACAGTACTTTTATGATACAATGAAAGCTTTAAGGGGAGACAATATTATGTATCTTGAACTCAGAAGTATTTTGCCGAGCCTTTACGATCTGGAAGGGAAAACGTATGATTCTGTTGCTACGGCTGAAATATACAAAAAAGTGGTAGACGAATTCGTAAAAGATTATCCAGACTTTTACGGAGCAAAACTTATCTACGCACCTCTCAGATTAGTCGATAATCAAACTGTTAAAGACTATATTGAAATTGCTAAGGAAATAAAGCAAAGATTTCCTGATTTCTTTGCTGGTTTTGACTTAGTTGGCCAAGAAGACTTAGGAGTCCCAACAAAAGAATTCTTGCCTGAACTTATCAAGGCAGGAAACGACTTGGATTATTTTTTTCACGCCGGTGAAACTAACTGGTACGGCACATCATCAGACGAGAACTTATTAGATGCTATAGTTTTGAACTCAAAAAGAATTGGTCATGCGTTTGCTTTAATCAAGCATCCTTTGCTCCTAGAAGAAGTCAAGAAAAGGGGAATAGCTATTGAAGTCAATATAATATCAAACAATGTATTAAAATTAGTGGATGATGTCAGAAATCATCCTGCAGCTGCTTACTTAGCCCAAGATTTGCCTATTGTAATATCGAGCGATGATCCTGGCCTTTGGGAAGCGGAGCCGATTACTCATGACTTTTACGTAGCTTTCGTGGGAGTCGCAAGCCGTCATGCAGATTTAAGGCTTTTGAAGAAGCTTGCTCTTAACTCTCTTTACTATAGTACATATCCAAATAAGGATAAGATAGTGTATGATTTCGAAATTCGTTGGACCAAGTTCATAGATACAGTAGTAAAGGGCAAATGGAATATAACGTGAAGACGCGCAATCTTTTCAATGATTGATGGGGATGTTTATTTAAAGATGTTAAGGTTACAGGTCTATAATCAATTTTGCGTCATATTCTGCAACTTATATGCAAATATTCGAAGACCATGAATTATATTCTGTTGTACATTCTTGTAATATTTAAAAAAATGCTTTTGATCAGAAATTTGATAATATACAATATATTTTATTCTATTTCATATTGTTTAAATCTTATTATCGAGTGATATCTTTTTAAAGGGTTCCTTACACAAAGGGCATAATGTAGCCCTATCATAATATATAATATCATATATATAACTAGCGTTTACCCGCGGCTTTACCCGCGTGGACTATCACTCAGGAACCGTTACCCGTTTTTGGGAGCCGTGTAACACGTGTATATAAATAGGTTACTTTTTAATTGACCGTGTAAATCTTAATCGTTTTCTTATCGTGCCCCATGTCGAGTGTTGTGACATATCGATAGAATACTCAGCCGCAGTGGTGAAGTTGTCTTCGTTCCACTTAACATCATATCATAAGACAATATTGCAAATTCTTGCCAATTAGCCACTACATGGCTGACAGTCTCTTTACGGACATCCATTTCCTGAGTCCCATAGAATAAATGTGATAGGGATCGAAAGCGGCTGCGGGTAACCTCGGTCCGAGCTTAGTGGTGAGGCACCACGTGATGGATCGCAACACTATACTCGAGTTGTCTGTCATATTGACGCGCGACGTACTTCTCACCGAATTCCGATGCTTAGCGCGTAGCGTTCTCTTCATGCTTTGTTAAACTAATTTGTATAATAATTTTAATATCTGATTAAAAAAATATCTTAATCGTACAAAGATATAACAATATAATTAATATTAATAACAAAGTTAGTTATGAGGCTAGTTTTTAGTTTCTTTTGTGTTTTTTTTTTAAATTCATGTGTTCACAAAAAAATCACGGTTCAAAAACTACATCAATATGATAGATGGACGAACAGGCCAAGCGCCAGCGGTTTAGGGTCAGGTGACAAACTTTCCTTCCCATTAGGTATCACTCCTACTAATCAACCCTAGCAAAAGATTATTGTGGTATGTTTTTGTTGTGATAAGTCTATCCAGATACCAATTTTCATCACTATCACGTGAAAACCAATGAGCTTTCCATAAAAAGTTTCATCCACAATTTCCCCCCTTAATTCATCCTTGTCATAAAACTGTTGAACACCATATTTTTTATATTGAAAGATCTATCCGAATACTATTTCTCAGAACTGTAAGTTATAAACCAAAGGACTTTCATACAAACATTGTCACTGATTTTTACCCCCTTAGATGTTGAATTTCAAAAAATGATTTCTTAGTACACCCTCCAAATTAAGTCTGTACGACGAAACTATAAGAAATTAAGAATATTATTTCATTTTAAATTTAACTTTCAACTAATTTGTGTTTTTGCACTTGAAATAAGAATTAATAATGTGTCTGAATCTGAAGTCATGCCTCTTCCACCTACTCGTACTAGACTTTTCCACTGGTGTGTGGACGGAAAATTTACGTTACCCCTCCATTATAATATACAAACATGCCGTTTTAAATATGAAAACCTTTGTGGGGAGTTAACTAATAGTTTTCTTCAAAACAAATAATTATATTACGAACTAAAAAATAATATGTGGTATAGTATTTACTTTACTTAAGCCGTCGGGACATACAAACGAGATGTTATTTCATGTTAGAAATATATATTGGTAAATTTAAAAAAATTTAAACAATAATGGAACCAACTTCAACACCCAAAATTGTGAAATAACTTGTTGAAGTTGTTGAATGTATTTTCACTCTTTTTAGTGACCCTTGCTACTTACGGGTACGAGTGTCATTCATTGTTAACGAATATCAAGATATTGTAAATATTTTTCAGTTATTGGAGTGTAAGTGAAAAACGGATTGACCGATTTTGATGAAATTCAAATGGGACCAAACGAAATGCATCAGCTTTCAAACAAAAAAAGAATTTTCATATTAGGTTCGCACTCAGTAAAGAGTTCTGAGGTAACAAACATAAAAAAATAAATATATACTGACGAATTGAGAACCCCCTCTTTTGGAAGTCGTTTAAAAAATTATTAAAGTAGCACTTTCATTTGTTTGTAAATTCCAGATAAAAGTAACGTTTTTATAACAGGACCAAGTGTTGAGAGTTGGAAAATGGGAGTGAAGGGTGAAGGGATCCCAGCCCTTTAACCCTGCTGGAGATGCCTGGTTTTTAAGGAATTTTTTAGTCCACATTTTGTGCTTAGAATTAAACTAATTTGTATTAGGTCTTGCCCCTTGGTGGGATAAGGAAAAAGACCAGTCCCATGGGGGAGAGGGACGACCCCAGTCACCTATATATTATTATATATAGGTGGGCAGCAGTGGCTTCTGAGGAATTGATATCTTAAACTGCGATTCCCAAGACTATTGCCAAGCGTTAGGATTAATGCAAATCCCCTACTTGATGGAGGAGGCTGTGTTCAGCAGGGGACAATCCGGCTGATACAGAACAGTACATGAATGAATAAGACATTCATTAAAGTTTATGTCAACTTACTTGCTTTATTTACTTGTAAAAATTGTGTGTGAGTAATTTTTAGATATGTACATTCTGCAAGACGTCATAAATCACAATCTGCGTCACTACCTTCATACATTATCATTATAAACATATTATTAACATTACTACTCGTAACTTCGAACACATATTTTATTGAAGACTCGTTATATCTACTTTATGAGAACATTTTTGTTTTGTTTACATTTCGTTCATCTGCATATAAGTTAGGATACAAATAGATAGATATAAATGAATATCTATCTAATAAGCAGAACAATCGAACTCTTCTATAAACTTATTCCATTGTATATTGAAAGCAGTCAAGGCTTGTTCCTTCTTCTGTGACTCTAATACACTGTACTTTAAAGAATTAATTGCCAGAGTTTTCAACAGACGCAGGTCAGAGAGCCTGCTCGCTGCGCCAAGAAATGCTACGTAGAAATCATCTGATAAAGGTTCAGCTTCCCACGCACCAGGATCATCACTGGACAAAACTACTGGCAGACCATTCGCAAAGAAAATGCTCAAGGGGTGGTTCCTCATGTCCCTAACTAGAGATAACACCGCATTCGAAATCACATTCACCTCAACACCGATATTCTTCTCCTTGATATCTTTCATCAATAATGGATGCTTGGCCAATGCGTATCCGTGACCAATCCTTTTCGCTCCGAGCAATATAGCATCGATCAAGTTCTCATCTGTCTGTGTTCCGTACCAATCAGTCTCTCCAGCATGGAAGAAAAAGTTCAAATCCTTAACGTGCGACAATAGAGGCACAAATTCTATCAAAGGATTCCCCAAATCCTCTTGACCAACCAGGTCGAATCCAGCTAGTATTTCTCCAACATCTGCCTTTATTCGTCTTGCTAAATTAATGTAGTCATTAACAACATTTGCGTCTACATTTCTATTCGGAGCAAAGATAATCTTAGCCCCAATAAAGTCTGGGTAGTCTTTCATGAAGCGTAGTATAGCTCTTCTGTAGGACTTTGCTGTAATGAGTTGATCGTTCACTGTCCCGTCCAGTTCATAAAGCTGGGGCATAATTGTTCTTACTTCTAAGTACATTATATTATCTTCCCTAAATTTCTTCAAAGCGTCGTAGAAATATTCTTCCCACAGTGGTCTGTATGTTAACATCTGAGAAACGGTTAAAAAGTAATTCATAAATTTAGTCCAAGTGTCTGTGATGCTCGGGTATACGGTTTCGGGGTTGTCCACTACCATAGTGAAGTGTTTTCTCAATTCCTTATCGAACTCTTTGACGTCCTTAGCTGAGTTTCTCACTTCGCTGATGAGCTGCCAATTATTGCAATCCTTAGTTGGCATCGTGTTAGAAAATTTTAAGCTTATCATCTTTTTATCTAAGCATACGTATAAATGTTCCCTATATGTAATATTCATGATGTAATCAGGCCCTAGTAGTGCCATATCGTGTAAATGAAGTGCCGCCCCTTTTGGCATCCGCTGTATTATCTTGTACACTTTCGATTCTCTCATAGTATGTTTGTAAACAAAATAGTGTTGTGACATGTTGTAATATCGTGGATTATCAAATGCGTAGTCAAGTTCCTTGAATTTATGTTTCATCAGACAGTTGTTTACAATTGTTTCCTTGGCCGTCAATTCAGTATTGCCACCAAGAGAGCTATAAATCTCCGCTCTTTTTAGAATGTCCCTCCTCTTGAAGTAATCTTCCTTATCAGTATCACACATGACGTAGACGAACAGAAATACTTGAATGATGATAAATTGCATTTTGTGACGACACTGGCTTGCGAGTTACTACGTGTTGCACTTGTCAATGCCCGCTTTGTACTAATATGAGGGGGCGGTGACACGACCAATAGTTCATTTGGATGGTATCATAATGTCCCTTTGTAATCTATAATAGCGTGAATGCCATGTGCCAAGGACATGGCATATCATTCAACAGCTTCAAACACAGTTAAGTAGTTTTGATTTGTTTATGTCTTATTCATTGAGACAGAGGGTAAGCGTAGGTACCTAACGGACATTTAAAAAAATAACTAGTACCTACCTAGGTGCGTAAGTAACCTAATCATACTTTTTTACCGCACCCGGTTTTACCCTCATACCTGAGCTTGAATACGTGGTAACTAATACCCTACCAATCGCACTTCTAGGTTAGCTAGGTATATTTTTGTGTACCTAGATAATATAGGGATAGACAACTCGAATTTGTAAGCGAGTTTTTGGTATGGGATCAATGCACCTAGGAAGGATGCGAAGGGGATTTCATCGACATAATCAAATTGCGAAATCTGCCATAAGCAAACTCACGAAAATCTAGCATAATACCACGCCACCTAGAATAGACTTGTATGAACGCTGGTTTCTCCATATTCGGTAAAGGTGCGCCGAGACCCGGGCTATCTACGCAGACGATAGGAAAAAGATTGATGTATTCGAAATAATTTGTTCTAAGTACTTACCTACTTAATTAGCATTCGTTGCCTTCTTTTGTGATAAAAATACAGAAACGAATAGTTGTAGTATTTATATAAGGTTACAGGCTAATAAAAACGTAAATATATAAGGTGGATATTAATATATGGACTCTATCGATATTAATATATATATATATATATTATATATTAATATATATATATATTGATATTAATATATACTCCGGGGGATGGTTTGGATACAATAACTGAATGTGTTCGACTCACGTTTATTTTTTACACGCACGAAAACAGTACTAACTATTATGTTAGCTGTGGCGCGTTGGTTTGATATACTGCCCCTATAGCTATTTCTACCGCCAATCAGTAATGATCACATAAGGTACCATGTTCCGGTTTGAATGATATGGTTGCCAGTGAAATTACAGTTATTATATCTGATGGGCACAGTGCATTGCCAATGTTCGCCACTTGTGAAGAACTGCATCTGTTATAGGCAGATATTAAGAGGCCTGTGAAGAGAATCGCCCAAAGAAAAATAGGTATTTTAACAAAATGATGCTGTCTCGCCGCTACTCTAGGTGACCCTCGTGCTTGTTCCATCACGAAAACATAAAAAAAGCAAGCTTATATACGCACTTGGAAAGGAAGCTTGTGAAGAATAAGAAAAAAAAATGTGAATCCGACGTTTCTTATTCCGTTTTCTCCTCCAAACTGAGCCGTTTCAATTATTTTAAGCACTCAAATTTTAACTCTTTCTTTAAATTTTAATATATCGAAGTTCATAATATAATTTTCTTTTATGTTAAAATCTTTCAAATTTGTTAGGAAGTCCTCTTATTATGGCGGTAAAACGGGGAGTTTTTAGTGATTTCACTGTCATATTTTGTTTAGTAATAAATAGGTATAAAGGTAGGAGACTTGTCTGTCACGTCATTTATCATAAAAAAAAAAGAAATGAAATGTTTTTCTTTTCACGTGTCCTTTTTATTGTGTTAAGTTAATCGAGAAGATATTAGAAATATGCGCCTGACTAAAATAAATCAGCAATTTATTAAATCATGTCATAACAAAAATAACAGGCGTCCAGGCTACTATCATAATATTATAGATCAGGTTGTAATGTATTATGTAAGTAGTAAGTATCCACTTGCAGCTTCCGATCGAACTTGCGAAGATCCTCTTTTAGTATAACACAAGTACACAAAACAGCAATAAATAGTATTTAGACAGGTCAGCATGTTTTAAAAAGAGTATTATGAACTAGTATGTAAGAACTTTTATAATGTAAGAGATAGTTAAGGTTTTATTATTTCTGAATAACGGGAACCATACTCATATCACCGTGAATGATGGAGTGCTGCTCCGTTCAACCCATTGTACAACATCCAATGAGATGGTATGGAACAGTCATTTTAAAACCCCAAGCCGAGAAGTATTTATTCCACAATTTACCTAACTAAAAATTTAATAATAGCCAAGTACTGTATTTTTATGTTAGCAATAACGCATGCTTTGCGGATTACATTAAAAAAAATTAACTCGTAAATTTGTAATTTTGTAATGTAATCCGCAGAGCATGCGTTATTGCAAACATAAAAATACTAAAATTATAGGGTTGCGTTATAATTAACAAGTTTAAAGCAAATTGCAAAATTAGTCTTGTTTGTAGTACAAGTTACAACGTTTGTAGAACTATAGATGTCGCTCCATCTCAATACGATGGTTTAAGAACGATAGGAAAAATTTGAGTTATGACTCATTGTCATGTTAGCTCAATTGGATTAGAGCATACCCCGGGAAAAGGGGTGCATAGACGCGGGTTCGAATCGCGCACATGACAAATTTTTCCTCTCGTAAATTTGTAATTTTGTAAGTACTGTATTCTTCTATACCTTCATTACAAACCAGGAAAGCGATGAAAATAATCCGCTCTTTTCCGACCACCATCTCATAAAATACCATGTTATCCCGGGCTAATAATGAAATCGCATATTTGACAAATAAAAACACATTTTTTTTACTATCAACAATATATTACTTATATTTATATTATTATACCTATTTCAATTTTGACAATAATATGATTTAATATACATAAAATAAGATTTGTATTACTATTATAAGTAATATAAAATATATCATTGTGTCCGTGTCAATCCTAACTCTTTCGAAGCAATTACGATTAGTGAATCTGGTATTACCAGATTCGCAATTGATGTTACGCAAACGGCCATATTCTCAAGTCGTAGCTGGTCTGAGACGCAAATCATAGTTCTCATTACTTTTTTATTATTAACCGGCGGTATGCTTTTATTAAACAAAATACTACGAACTACAACTAGAACCATATACAACGCTACAGCTACTACAATAAAAGCATTTAGACAACCTATAAGTCATAGCAGACTCATAGGCAGTCTAAATGCTCCAGTCCACTCCCAGTTGGCAGCGTGCCCAGCATGCTGGCAGCATTGCCCCGTTGAATTGCAATGCTTATTCGTTGAGCCAAATATATGCCAGCATTTTGATCACGCGTCGCAACGACCAAGCGCTCAGATAAGTTTTGTATTATACGATGAGAATTATTTGGAATATACGTCCCAACGGCTTATTATAGATTCTCATTACTTATTTTGCAATATTTTTTTCTTAACTATAACTTCAATACATTAATAACATATTTTTATATTTGTTATAAAGAAAATTACAGGTAATTTGCATACAGACAAATTGACCAAGCAGGTACAATGTAATGTGCATTATTTATGTTTAGATTTCATGGTCATTCACGTAGAATGTAAAGTGCGGATCTAATACATCATCGAATGATACAAAACTGACACAGGAAGGGTACATAGGTATTTTGGGCTCATATACATTAAAAAATGTCTTTTATATAACCTATATTATAATATTACTTGATTGCCTGCCTCTAAATCGGTAGACGGAACTATCTGAATAATAAATTTGTTTCAGTAGGTATGCTGTTTTCATTATTCATTAATATCTACTAAGATAACCGTATTTGATGATGAACGCGATGCAGATGTGAAATTGCAACGATGGAATGATTTAAGGACTTATCACACTGGATACATTCTGTGTCCTGCAACAGGGCTCCTTCGGTCCAGTCAAATTGATGCAGTCCGCACCCTGTGTGAACATCATTTTCGGTTTATATGTATATTTGTATAAATAGGTCTACCGACAAACGTTTTTTTGTAATATAGACAACTAAAAAAGATAAAAGTTTCACATACCTATTTGAAAAATTATTCACGTCCTATTCTCAGACCTACTTATGACACAAAATTTCATAGGAATCGGTCAAGCCGTTTCGGAGACACGAGAGGGAGACACGAGAACATTATATATTACAGGTGACCGTGTGGGCACAAGGAAAGAATGCAGAAAGCAGCAGAGGCGTGCGGCGCGGCGGCGGCGGGCCGTTTAGTTCAATGCACATCGTGTACAGACAGATTAGTTCCAGACGACGCCTGCCCGGCTGCCATTCGGCAATTTAGACAGAGACAGATTTTTTAGGGGACGAACCTTGCCATTCTTCTTTTTACATTCTGACTGCAGCGCGTCTAGGTGCGCTTCCTCCGTCATAGTAACCGATGCCCTTACAAACATTGCGTTTAATGTAATGTTTGACTGTGGGCGAAGAGAATCAACAACGAATATTTTTTTCATTAACAGATCGGTCACACCAAAATCGTCTAACTACTTTAAGGGTGTACTGTCGAAGGATGCTCCCTTATTTAATGTTTTATGTCCATAACTAAGCATGATATCGATTGATTCCTTTATTATTTTGGCTTGTATCGTAACATTTTTTTAATAAGCTAATTAACTAGAGAGTTAATTGCCTTGATTTAATAGACATCGTTATGTCCTCATCTGAGGGTAGTTCTATATAAATACCAGTCTAGTGCTGTCAACTGATCCAGTGAGCCTGTGCTGAACAATTATAAGTGAATCGGTGCGTTTATAATAGACATTTTCATATAAAGTTTTCGAGGCTCATAACTTTAAACTTAATTATCTTTTTAAAATTTCGTCTCGATACAAGTCTAGATTATGACGTGATCAATCGGTATTATGCTTAAATTCTGGACCTAAAATCTCAAATAAGAGAGTGGTCACACTACGACGTTTGTATATTTAATAAAGAAATCTTACTACACAGTTTGTGATTACTTAAACGACAAAAATGCTTGGACTGGTTCACCTCTGCCAAGCTAGCGCCTAACACCTACGTAATGTAATTAAATATTGTTATAATTGTATTATATTGTATATAACAACACATTGTAAAAAGACGTTTACAAGAATGGCCCCGAGTTTCTTGCCCGTTCTACTCGCAGTGGCTCTATAAATTTTGTTTGCTGAACGTGCTGAAGTATATTTCAATATTAAAATTTGTAATTGACCTTCATAAGAGTGTCGTAGACGCCTAAATTGAATAAATGATTTTGACTTTGTATGGAGAAGAGACCGGCCACTTTAACCTTAAGGCTACTGGCGCACACTAATCCACCATACGACACCGTATGGACATCGCCTCAACTGAAGCTGTATTATATGGAACTCAATAATACAACATAAACTAAACAACGCAGTATTTGCATCGTCTCAGTATCAGGGCAAGTTAGCGAGCAGTCGTAAGAATGGCGCGATAATATATTGCAAATTTCCAATGTCTAAAATCATAGATATACTTTTGGCTTTGCTGAGTAACCAGACCTATAAGATCCCTCTCATTGAAAGCGAGAAACCATGAAGATCATACAATTCTTGCAGATCCCTGAGGTCAGCAGAGGCCTCTGTGCTCTCGCCCTCTTTGATCAGGCCTTATAATAGTAGATGTTTCGATGAATATGCAAATTGATATATGATAATAATTTACAGTTTCAATGTCTAGTCCTCCCCAGCAGGCACAGCATCTTCTAATCTTTTGATGTACTTTACTCGGAGCTCTGTGGTAGAATCACCTTTGAGTTGGTCCTGAAATGAGATTAAATGTTTATGTTCAACTCTGATTTAAATCTTTTTTTTTATGCCTGATAAGTTTGCTTTTGACCACTATCTCACCTGATGGTAAGTGACGATGTGGTCGAAGGTGTTGTTCAGGCTAACCTAGAATTACTGGCTCTCAGGGATAGCTGCCGGAACATACCTTTAGGTGCTTGGTGACAGATTTTCTACTTGAGGGTGGTAGCTAGCCAGGCGGGCTTACGCAAAACGCCCTACCACCATGATTTAACGACTGGGACTGACATCTTACTTAGCTTACTACGTGCCCTCAGAAGCACGGAAGCGCTCAGTATTAGTGCCAGTAGCGGTCACCCATCCAACTCATGACCGAGGCGGACGTTGCTTATATTATATTTTATATCTTAAGAAGATTAGGGAAGCGTTTATACGCCCCGTGGGGTGTCGGGCTAGAATGACACCCACCCCACTGCTACTTGATTTTGAAGCGCTCGTAGCGAAGTTTGCTTAACCATTCTGAATCGATCAGCAAAGTTAAGCAGCGTCCGCCGCGGTCATGAGTTGAATGGGTGACCGCTGGTGACATTACTACTGAGCGCTTCCGTGCTTCGGAGGGCACGTTAAGCCGTCGGTCCCGGTTGTTGTCTTAGGATGGCAGTCGTTACAGCATGGTGGTAGGGCACTTTGCGAATGCCCGCCTGGCTAGCTACCACCCTCAAGTAGAAAATCTGTCGCCAAGCACCTAACGGTGTGTTCCGGCAGCTGTCCTTGAGAGTCAGTAATTCTAGGTTAGCCTGAACAACATCTTCGACCACATCATCACTTACCATCAGGTGAGATAGTGGTCAAAGGCTAACCTATCAATAAATAACCTGTGGGTGTCTAAAGAGGTGACTGAAGGTTAAATACCGGAAAGTGAGCAGCAGCACTTTTTAGGATTTGCTGTCTCAAACTGTGATCTTCAAGACGCCTGCCAAGCATGGGGATTATGGCAAACCCTCCCTTAATGGGGGGACGTTGTGTTCAGCATTGGACAACCCAGCTGATACAGTCATACACCTATTTCTTGGAGCTGTATCCAGGGAAAGCTAAAACTAACCAATCTCACTGAAGAAGTATAGAAGAAAAATGATATTATAAAGATAGTTACTTATGATGAAAGGGATTGCTTGAGAGGAGCATGGTTACTTTTTACTATACTTCTATCGCTCATTGGTCTCCATCTGAAGTTCTTTATGGTCTGAGGTTATGACAGCTTTTGTAGCAAAGAAACTTTAATAGTTATTGAATTAAAGAACTATGACACATGTAATCTATTGTAAAAAAAGTTAATTTTATTCATTACCAGGGTTATGTACCACCACAGAAGCAAAACAGAACCATGTTATCTAGAAAAAATATAATACTTTTACTTAAAGTTTTGTTCTTAAATTTGCACTAGTCTTTGATAGCCATTCTGTGTCGTGGCAGTAACCACAGGCATTCCACAGACTAGTTAGATATACATAATTTTTTCAAAGCAATTTATTTCATCTTTCTTTATCATCCATTTGCATATGAACTATTACACTTCTCTTTACCATTACCATTATTTTCACCAAAATTATGTTATTTCTGGTACAAGTGCTGAGACAACAGGACTTGTAAATGAAAGATCACATAATATATGTCAATAATACGCTTTGCACGTTTCTAAATATCAAGCAAGCACTATCATGTGCTGAGCGAAAATCACATTTACAAATTATTAGAACACAGTATTTTGTTCTGGACAGGAATCGAAACCGTGTCCTCCGATTTGCACTGGATGCCTATTCCATTCGGCCACGGGAACCTTAATCTTTTGAGTGGAAAATTTGTACTCTAATTGCATTTCTTAAACTTGTTTTTCTTCCGGAAAATAAAACTTGTATACCAGTAATCTGTAAATGAGACACTTTTATGTCTTCACTTTTGCTGTTTACCTGCACAAACCAACACTGCACATCTAACTGCACCATTTGCAAAGCACCTCTTATGGCTCCCGGTATGAGTGCACAATATTTTAAACCATTATTGTTTGGCATTTCAACCCACTCGGAGAGTGGGCATTGATCCCACACAAGCGAAAATTCATCTCCAGCACTGCTCCAACTGGTAACGGTTGGCTGCATATTGAGGTATAGTCTGGAATTAAAGATTTGTAATGTGATGACAGATATCAAGCTATGTGAAAAATATGTCCAATTTCATATCTGAGTGTAGGGTTGTTTTAACACAGTCTTCTGATGATACAAGATTAATTTGCGATTTGAAGACAATTTCGTTGTTCTCCCTAAGCTCTATCAACAACATATCAACCTATGAGTCTACAATATCATGCACATGAATTTCCATTCACAAATAATACATTACTACCCAAATAAGGCTCAAGCGATATAGAACATGGCCATCTACAAACTTATCATAAGAATTGATACAGAACAATTTATCCTCTACCATTTGAACACCATAGTTTTGTGCTTTAAAAAGTTACCTCATACACAGATTTATTTCTGTGTCAAAATGTTTATATGTGTGGTATGTCTATTTATTATTTTCTTTGCATGATATTAAAATTTAGACAATTATAAGCGTACGAACATCATTACAAGAGATTTTGACAAGAGCATCTATAAACAATGTTGGTAGTATAACTTTAATTAAATATTTGTTGCAACTGTTATATGACAAATTGCTAAGAAGTACGATTTTGTCGCCAAGCACCTAACGGTGTGTTTGAATTATAATTTGCTTGCCAGAAGATAGCATAACTTAGAAAAAGATATGTAAGTAGGTATGTGAGGCACAAAATAAACTGGGGTTACAAGAAAAACATACTGTTTGGTCAAAATTTTATGTATTTTCTCAAACAATCTATTAAAATTTCAAGCCAAGCAATTTAAGCCAGACAGAAATGTATTCATGGGTATATACATACATTTCTGTATAGCTGTGTGAGAGTTAGCATTATCACAGTGCAAGATGATATGCCATTTAAGGTTAATACCTTATAGAGAACTAGGAATAATAAGAACATGACATATACATGTCATAAGCACATGACTATAATTTTTTCTCTGATAAATTTGTAATTTTGTAATGTAATTCGCCTAGCAGGCGTCATTGCAAACTTAACAACATTAAAAAAAAAATAATAATAATAATCTTTTTCTAAAATGTACACTTTTTAAAAACTAACCACATTTTGTTCGGAAGGACTTTACAATCAGTATACATACATATCTACTATAGGAAAGGGTGGAGGGGGGAGGTTGTAGCAACCCCCCGGATGGGTGGGGGGTACCGGAAAACATTTTTTTTAAATAATAATATTTTTTTTTAATACTACTAACATACACTGAAAGGACTTTAGTTGGATATGGTATATGTTAGTACATATTACGTATTGTGGTTAGGAGGAGGGATGGCGGGATATTCCCCACTAATTCCACACGGGAGGGGGATTTCAGAAGCCAAGATTTTTAATACTAATGATATTTCTCATAATTAGTTCTTCTTCTTCTTCATGAAAATAATTAGTCACAAATCACAAGCACGAAAACGTCAACAAAAAAGGTTAGGCATAAGACACAAATGTCTTATTAGAAGTGAAGTAATTCTATGACAGCTCCGGCACTGTGGGTATGCAGCGCTTTAGGCTTCTTGCTACCTCGTCACAGCGTACTCGCTACGCCTTTGCAGTTTCGGCTTTGGGACGACTTGTAGACAAGCGCCGCTCCCCCTTCGCGCCTCCGGGGAACTCACTGTAACTAACACTCTAGGGGTAGGGCAGACAAGACTGCTTGGAAGGTGGGTGCTCTGATTTGGTTCTGTCACTCAATACGGCCTAATCTAAGCCACCTGAATAATTCGCTGTATTTAGAATCCATTAGGCTATGCCATTAACTTACTAGAAGTGAAGAATACACAAATAATCAAGGTTAAAATTAAAACTTCAATAATTAATTTCTCAAAAAGTATTGATTTCCGGGAGATAAAATTTCATGTGATTATTTAAAATAACTATATCTATCTGTAAAAAAAGAATGAAGGTACATTGAGGTGTATACCGATTCTAAAGACGAGCCTTTTGTTCAATTGTTTATTACTTTAATGCCATATTTTTCTCAAAAAATAAAAATAGTTTTGTTAATAACTCAATGAAACTAGAGGGTGCATGCCACTAGGCACCCTCTAGGAGTGTAACTTCCCTCGTGTGGGCAATTTTGGTAATCGAAAATCTGTACCTGAATGCTTGTTGCAGCTTATCAGCAGTTTCTCTCATCTCCAAACAGCGAGTAGATGTGGTTCTGGCCAAAAAGTCTTCTATTAGTCTGACCCCCATATTGTATCCGATTCTTTCAAGCTGCTTGTTAACATCGTCAGGATTCTCAACTTCCTTAAGCATTTGAGATACTAACGCACCATAAGTTAGTGTTAACAGTTCGGAATTCTGTAATAAATGATTAATTTATATTTGGCACCCAGACGGTTTTGTCTCTAATATTCAATAAAAAATATGTATAATTAACAAAGAGATAGTCATTTATACTAACTACTTTCTTAGCATCGAGCCGTGAAGTCTGACGAGACATTTTTGAGAAGGTTCTAAAGAGTGACGATGAAATCTAAAATAATGTAGCAAAATTAAAATATTTAGATATTCTGCAAATTTTTTACACGATTTACACACATTCAACTACTCAAATATAGATTACAGCCGGGGTGCGTTCCTCCTACCCGTCGGCCAAGACAAATTATGGTCTAAACGCAGATATACGCCGTTCCAGCACTGTAATCGAACGATCAATGATTAGTGGCATACTATGTTAACATTGCTTAATTACGTATTACGCCCCATTTATTAAACATGTAGACTGTATTTTATCACCTAAAAACATCGCTGTCAATTCCATATTTTGAAAGGAGCTTTATAGGTCGTTCCAGGTGCCTTAGAGCAAATATTGCTCGACCAACATTTACTGGAACGCGCCCCCGGGCCGGTATATATATTACTTTACTTTTCTCTATGGATTACAGAAACATTACAGACGAAAGACTGTAAAACCGAGTGATTCGTAGAAAGAAAATTTCTTTCTACGGAGTGATTAGATTATTGAATGATTACTTTCCGGACTCCGGAGTTTTCCGGTATATTATTTATTGGATGCGTAGGGGTGCGTTCTTATATGTCGTCCGACGACGGATGATCGCTCCAAGCAGAGCGACGCTCGTCGTCCGCCTTTTAAGAACGGCTCTGTATCATATCTGTATCAAGAACACTACTTAAAAAGTTTCACTGACTCGGAAGAAATGTATTTCCAATTATGTACTTTTCCAGAATACATAACTAAAACAAACATACATAATACAACAATAATAAAAATAAAATTTTGTAAACAGAAGTCTACGTAAACAAAAAGTAACTTAAAACAAAGAAAAATCAAGTCCCAACTGTCAAATGAAACGTCAGGGCGATATTTATCCACCGATTTCGTGGGGCGACCGGTGCGTCGTCGAGCGATATATAAGAACGCTCCGGATGATCATCGGACGATCGCCCCGGGCATATAAAAACGCTCGGGGCGTCGTCGGACGTCGTCGGACGACAAATAAGAACGCACCCTAGAAAGTCTATAAAGATTATAGTAAACTCTTTCTACGATTGGATGGATTATTTGCTCCAAAGATTACAAATGACTTGCTCAGTGACAGCAAAAGTGACAGATTGTTAGTGAATGATTACAGAGCAAGCACAGAATACTTACTCATAGAATACATACTACGACGTACTCACACAGAATGAGGCCAATTCGGGTTTAGTTCGATTTTAATGAAACGATAACTTAATTAAAAATAATTTTCCGTAAAAATAAGATGAATTATAATCAAACCGTATTCTATTTTGGTGGACGGACTAGTGACCATAGAGAAAAAAGTTTGACTCGACAAATCCTCAATGATCGATTAAGTTGAAAATTATATCTGTTTTGCAAACTAATGTAAAAAGATAATTACAAATTTTTGTGTAAATTATTCCGTGATTGAATCTACGCGTAGCGTTCTATTTTATAAATATACTAGCGCCCACCCCGGCTTCGCACGGGTAATGATATGTAAGTAAGCGCTATCCTATCTTTTAATTTCAATCAAATTGCACAAGGTGTGCAAATCAAATTTAAAATCGAATCAGAAGTTTAGAAATCCATCGCGGACAAACAACACGACACGTAATTTTAATATAAGGTGGATATTAATTCATCAACAATGTTAAATTTTCACATACAAAAAATCAGTATAGGTAACTATTTTCTAAGCGCGGCGCGTTGCCTTTTAGTATTATAGTGAATACCGCGGTTTATTCCATTCTCACACCCTACCCGATGTCAATTAGACGCTATCATTATGGCAAAACAGCTGTTTTGCCCTAATGATAGATGAAGCTGTTTCACGTACCTATTCTTACGAACGCGAAGGCCTTACCGGTCAATCTAGCTATACTGCCGAATACTTTGCATAATCGCCAATCGATTAAACTCTTCTAAATGATAAAAAATGTTACATACCTACATTCTTTTTAATTTCAAGTTTACGTAGGTACATACTGTATTATGTTGCAGCTACTTAGGTATGCTGTATTGTGTTAACCGCTACCGCATCGCGCGTTCTTTTGTCGCAAGCTGCCAAAGTCCAACTAGGCAGAATAGGTGCACAAAACAGCTGTCTATTGTGCCTAGTATAGCAGTTCATTGACTTCGCGTAGCAATCGTTCGTGTATGTGAATAGAGTAGATACACCGTGTTCGTAGACCGAGGTTGTCTTTCCTATTATTCCCCAAGCCAACGTGCCACAGCTTAAGCAATAGTACAGACTTTTTGTGTATGATAAAATTAAACATGAGTGGAACACATTCCGTTATCGATTATACACCATCCCCCGCAGTATTGTTGAAGAATGAATATCCACCTTAAATATCAAAATTTATATATAAATTATATATAAATATATGTCACATCCATATATATATAATTCGTTTTATGGAGCATAGTTTATATGGGGCATCATCAATGTTGCCCCAGATAAAACGACATATTTCCCAATATCGATATTTTTATTAGGTAAGTATTTAATATTTCATTGGGTTACATTTATAACTTATTTTTATATACCTATCGTCGTTGGCTTAATGGTTAAGACACCACTAAGGTGAGTTCGTGGAAAAGAGGTAAGTTCGATGCCCACACGAGGTGAGAAACTATGTATTCAAGAATCTTAGGGATGTAACCGATTTGAAATGCCTCAAAATTGTTAACTTTGGATTAGCTCAATCAGTCCTAGCATATTGCATAACGTCTTGGGGTGGGACTGTTAAAACATGTTGTTTTTGTTCATATGTTGAAGTTCCGAATAAAGTTTTATATATTATTATAATCATATTTATAGTCCAGTCCAATATTCAACCACTGCCGGCGTATAATTATTCATAAAAAAATTAGCATATAAAAAGAATTACAGTAAGGAATAATTTTAATAAAAAATAAAATTAAAATTTAATAAAATTAAGTGAAAATTATTGCAAATAAATTTTTCAAAATTTCATCAATTACATAATCTTGAACAATACATTCATATATTCTGTTTAAAATTGTCAACAAAAAATTCATCAATGCCTAGTAAAATTTATCGATTAAAATGTTAAATAATTTTCTTTTAAAAATCTCGTAAGCGTGGCACTATACCATATTATTTCAAAAATCATAAAAACTCAAGCAATGTTCATTCAAAAAACGTAATCAAAAGTGATAAGCTAGAACAGGGAGTGCCCAAGAGAGGTACCTTTCTACTTCAAAATAACTCCAACAAATAATACAGAAAATCTGCCCTGTAATTCTCACTCAATGGGTTTTCAAGATTTTACAGAGAAAATGAATATAAATTAAATATACTTCACCATAACATACGAGGTATTCGGTCAAAGTCAATCAAATCGAAATTTTTACTAGCAGTAGAGAAATTGCAGTTCTTGGTTTTGGTGAAACTTTTTTACGTTCACACGATGCTAACACATTACAAATAAGTGGATTACATATAGCATCTTTTTATACCAGAAAAAATAAAAAAATTGGCGGAGTATCATTGTATGTAACAAATGGCATCAATTATCAAAAAGTAGATTGTGCTTCCGATATCTCAGTAGATTCTCATTTTGAATGTTGTGCTTTAAAACTAATAGATATAAATATTATTATATTATGCATTTACAGAGCTCCAAAATCTAACATTAACCTATTTCTAAGAACATTTGAACTTCTAGTCTATAAATTAATTATGCGGTTCCGTAATTGTGATAAGAAAGTTATTATTCTGGGTGGTTTTATCATTAATTCTCTAAAGGATGATAAAAGTAGCAAATTGTTTAAAGAATGTTTGCTAAAATTTAAACTAAAGCTTCAGGAACCAACAAGATTAACACATAAGTCAAATACTTGCATAAATAACATTAAAACCAATGTGAGTAAGTCATGGAAGTAATAAGTACTACGTACAACTGGAATGAGCTCTATCTGTGCGTCATGCAGCTAAATTATAGAAAATAAAACCTTATGCTAAGGTGGTAAGAATCTTGTAGCGCGCAAAATAAAAATGAAGCCGAGTGAGAAGGCTACATTCTTGTTGTTTACACCAGTAGCATGTCCACCAACTAAGGCCCGGTGTCCCGCCCTAGTCGCGGCTTCGGTAGCCAATTTCACACCGTCCAGCCCGGTGACTGAACGGCGCCGGGTGTTAGCCGGATCGTCCAACATACTATTTCTGACAGTTGTACTTAACATGAGGGTAATTTTCTTGGGCAATATCTCGTGGTGGGTGCCCCAGTCCTTCCACGGCAGTCTTTTAGAGGCTATTTCGGTCCTCACGGTCACTGAATACCGCCCCATAAGAGAAGTACAGGGTGGTCAGGCTAATTTACCGCCGCCTGATGCTCGGCGTTGAACGTTTTACAGCTGGGAATGTTCTGCTCCATACAAACCCTCCTCCTTTTGCATCCGGGCTTGGGACCGGCAATGGCGGAGTTAAGGCAAGCGCCCAAGGGGTCGTAGTCCATTGAGATGGTCGGACCAAATCCGCACAGCTTTGGACTCTAATCTACACGACGCACTCCATGACGCCAAGGATAGGCATAAGTGGCGGGACACCGTAAAGACAAAAGTACTCCAGAAGCGGGGTAATCGCGACCCTCAGTAATGAGGAGAACGAAGCAAGGAAGGAGAAGGCTACCACTGAACACTGTGTCCCGTTCTAACAGTGACTTAGAGTTGCCAGGCTTAAGTCGATTTCAATCCTGTCGTTGTTTGTCGAAATATATGCGATTGATGTAATGCAATGAAGTAAAAACATTTACTTCTAAAATGTTTTTAAACATGAATAATAATTAAGTACCAACATGTTAAAGCAATATTATATGTTGCTACGTGTAAAGCCTTACTAACGCAAAAATTTTGCGACTGGTGTACCTATAGGTTTTATTTTATTTGTATGAAATACGAACACCTGACCTGACAACCCCACATGAAATTGCCGACTCGGACGTTAATAGCAGAGTGTTTTTTGATTTCGTGATATTTTTGAAGAAGTTTAGTAAAAATGGGGAGAATTTGTGTCGTGGAGGCTTGCGTTAGCGAGTATTATCCTGATTATGGTTTATCTTTTCACAGGTTCAATAGTTTTAAACGTAATTTGTTAGTGAGGAATTATGGTGACCATGCATGACTATCAAATCCTAGTTCAAGAACAAATTAAATACCTATATATTTTTTATTCCTTTCTCTATTAAAATGATTTTATTTCAATTTCAGATTTCGTAAAGATCCTAATGTAAGTTTAACTCATAATGCAAAATTAGAGTACTTATGTAAACTTAATTGTTTTTCTTACCTTATTAATGAAATATACCACAATTGGTAGTTTATCGTAATTTTAACTCAGTCCAACTGCATGCCGTGTACCAAAAGGACCAGTAGGTAAGTATCTACCTATACGACGCGAGTGTGAAAAGCAAGCAAAAATAGGAAATGTACAGTGCTGCAAACAGCAAGTTTATCATTAACATCTTCCATTACAATCCATCTGAAGCAATGATCTGCTGACGTCAGATCTAAAATCATTTTTTATAATAAAATTATTGTCATTAAATCATATTTCGATATTGTCACCATTGCCAGAGAGGGATAAGAGGTACAGTTACTGAGCTCTCGTTCGGCTTAAATTTTGCGACAACAGCTCATTCCTGTTGTACGTAGTACTTATTACTTCCATGGAGTAAGTATAATATTGAAGTTGTACATCTTGGTCTATCGGATCATACAGGTCAGATGATTTCGGTTCCATGTAGTCAGAGCTACTGCGAAAAATTTTAGTATGCCTTTAAAAAAAATATCCAAGGTAACTTATACATATTTACAAAATTCATTAAACAATTATCATTTTCCGAAATTTTTACTCATACTAATGTGGATACGGCATATACTTCTTTTATAGAACTCTTTAGATTAGTGTTTGATTTATCTGTACCTGAAGAGCGGATACGAATTACATTTAAGAAAAAACCCAATTGGAAAACAAAAGGAATATTGCATGCAAGTAAAGCTAAGAGAATGATGCATAATAAATGCATAAAAACTAACTCAGAAAAACTAAAATCACATTATAAAAAATACTGCAAAGTTTTAAAATCTGTCATCCGTACTTCAAAAAGAAATTGTAATGTAAATTATATCAATAAAAGTTCTAATCAGAATAAAGCAGGATGGGAAGTAATAAAACAACAAACTTCATGTACCAATAAAATAAAATGTTCAATAGAAACTGTTCAAGACAACAATGAAATTATAAAAGACCCATCACAAATTTCTAAAATATTTAATGATTATTTTATAAATCTAAATTCCTAACGACCATCCCTTGAGTCATTAACTTTTCCAAATTCTCATAACTGTAGTAGTTTATTTTTGCCCCAGTTGATGAATCAGAGATGAAAAAAATTGTACTTAATCTAAAAAACAAACGAAGTTCAGGTTATGACATATTTGAGCCGTTTGGTGTAGAGACGTTGGGTCCGTGGGGACCGGGAGCTCATCGTATTTTCCAAAACCTATCTGAGCGCTTGGTCGATGCTACGCGTGATCAAAATACTGGCATATATTTGGCTCAACGAATAAGCATTGCAATTCAACGGGGCAATGCTGCCAGCATGCTGGGCACGCTGCCAACTGGGAGTGGGCTGGAGCATTTGGACTGCCTATGAGTCTGCTATGACTTATAGGTGTCTAAATGCTTTTATTGTAGTAGCTGTAGTGTTGTATATAGTTCATAGTATTTTGTTTAATTTTCGTTTGTTGAGTGGTTATGACCATATCCCTATACAAGCCATCAAATGTTGTGTAGACCATATTACCCGACCTTTAGTACATATAGCAAACCTTATGTTGGAATCAGTTAAATTCCCAACGGATCTGAAAAAAGCTCTAATTAAAACAATTTTTAAAAAAGTTCCGAACTTAATATAGCCAACTACAGGCCCATTGCTCTACTATCAAATTTTTCAAAAATATTTGAATGAATTATATATTCCAGGCTTATTAATTTCCTAGAAAAAAATAAGATTCTGAACAGCAACCAGTTTGGTTTTCGTAAAGACCTTAGCCATTTTTAAGGTGTTCAAAGAAGTTTGGGATTCTATGAACAATAAAATACCCTGTATTTTATCGACATGTCCAAGGCTTTTGATTGTGTGGTGCACAAAATATTGCTGAATAAAATGGAAAATTATGGAGTGCGTGGTGTAGCACTTAAACTATTTAAATCATATTTACAAGCCAAAAAAAATATATGGATATAGTTACGTTCGAAAGGGAAATAAATAATACATTAAGCAAAATTGCCGCTTGGTTGTTGTCGATAAATTTAAACATAATTAGAAACAAAACAAAATTTATGAAATTTAAAAATTATCAATCGCCTCAATACATGAATCAGGAATTAATATTGAAGAAGTTAAAGATGTTAATTTTCTTGGTATTACAATCGATACTCACCTCAATGGGTCTGACAAACGTTTTTTACTTTACATGCCAAATAAATCTACAAAAAAATACGAGAAAAGCTGTGTTTTTACTATTTGCATATCTTAAAAAATGGCTGAGATATTAACGATCAAAGTGCGTATTTCCGGCCGAAGGTTTTTAAAAACGCGGGCGGGCACTCACTAGCTGATGACGTCACAGTCCGGGCCATTCAACAGTCGCGCTCTCGTTCGCACGCCGCTGCGCAGTTAAAATCAAAATTATAAAGTTTACTGCGGTAAAAATGGACAAAACCCTACTTTATAGTGTCTCAGTGCTTCAATTCAACAGCTAAAACACCCGACAAACTCTTTTTTATGTGCCTGAGGAACCAAAAATGAGGAAAAAGTGGATGACAGCCATTTGAAGACTTGATAGAATAGGCCTTAAAACTAAAGCGCACTTTTTTTTACGTTTTGCATGTTGGAATTGCATTTTGCGAATGCCCGCCGGGCTAGAAACTACCCTCAAGTAGAAAAACTGTCGCCAAGCACCCTACAGCGTGTTCCGGCACCTGTCCTTGAGAGCCAGTAAGTCTAGGTTAAGCCTGTTAACACCTTCGACCACATCATCACTTCCCACCAGGTGAGATTGTGGAATAACCTATTAGCAACAAAAAAATATCGGCCAAGTGCGAGTCGGACTCACGTACGAAGGGTTCCGTACGATTAGCTATACAACACTAGAGTTCATATTTTAACCTTTTTTTGTTTTAACGGGCACGAGTTCGACTCGCAGTTGGCAACTTTTTGTATTTGTTGTTATAGCGGCAACAGAAATACATCATCTGTGAAAATTTAAACTATCTAGCTATCACCGTTCTTGAGAAACAGCCTGGTGACTGTAGTGACAGACGGTCGGACGGACGGACAGACGGACGGACGAATAGCGAAGTCTCAGTAATAGGGTCCCCTTTGGATACAGAACCCTAAAAATGTGACGGATTAAGCTCGAGGCCCACCTGATGATGTTAAGTGGACTAACCTCTGCCTATAAAAGAAGCATTGCGTCACAAGTCAAAATTTGCACTTTGAGACATAGCTGTTAAGTCTCATGTGCCTGTAATTTCACTGGCTCTCAAAGACTGCTGCCTAAACACACCAGATTTTTTAATTTTTAACCTGCGAATGCCCGCCTGACTAGCGACCACCCCAAAATGCCCTTCCCCAATGCGGTGAAGATCAATCCCGCGGCGGGATTCGAACCACGGACTCACTGCGTAGCATTCCTTAGCTAAGCAGTGACTTCAAATCTACTGCACTGCTATGAAGACCATTTCGATGTTAGTATTTGTCCTCTTATCATTTCCATATTTGATCTACTTAACCTAGGTACCTAGTTGTAACTTTTGATTATTTAAATAGGTATCTTGCCTACTACCTAGTCCCTACCTATTAAAAGAGCCCTGACGAAATACTAACTTATTAAAAGATATCTAAAGTGCTCGCATACTGAAAAGCTCAATAATTTTGATTATCGGAACAAGCTCGAAGCCCACCTGATGTTAAGCGGTCTAAGCTCTGCCTATAACAGATGCATCTCGTCACAAGTCACAAATTCCACTGCGCCCGTCACCTTGAGACAGTTGTTAAGTCTCATGAGCCTGCAGTTTCACTGGTTCTCAAGGACTGCTGCCGGAACACACCGTTAGGTGCTTGGCGATAGATTTTCTACTTGTGGGTGGTCGCTAGCCAGGCGGGCATTCGCAAAATTCCCTTCCACCATGCGTCGAACCTCAAGCCCGCGGCGGGATTCGAACCATGGACATGCTGAGCAGCAGTCCATAGCCAATGCCACTGAGTCATCATTGCAATAAGCATATATATTCAGTATGTTCTCACTTAATGGTTAAAATATTTTGGGATGACTAAAAAATGTTAAACACACGTCAGTAAATCGTGTCAGGCACGTGACCGTCATCGTCAACCTCGAGATGTTCATTGCGAGTACCTACCTAGTATTTTTTTATCACCGCCCATAATAGGTACCTAAATGAAACACACACACACACACACTTTCAGTTAGGTTTGAGTTTGAACAAATTATTAGCCGTGAGTAGTTAGTGCTTACTTAGAACATACATACCTTTTCAACTTTATTCCATAAATTTCGGCAGCCATTATATCCTGATATTGTGCATCAAACTATCCACTCTTTGCAGTTTGTCCGTTTGATCTTTAAGAAATCCTTCTTCCATTCTACACACTGCACTTTCACTTCAGTGTAATCGGATATAAACAATCGTAATCGGAATAAACTCGAAGTCAAGCGAAAAAAATTAATCGAGACGTGCGTATCACCGGACCGAGCGCCGCACCGTGTCGCACACGCGGGCCGAACGGGGTGGCTGTGACGTCATAGCATGAGCCCGCGTAATCTCAGAAATTCAAAAAAGGGCTTAAACTTCTCATCGCTATAACTTTGGAAATACTGCATGCATCGAAGTGAAATAAAAAGTAATGTTATGTAGATGATCTACGCTCTGATGTTATGTGTATTTGATAGTTATATTTTGACCCTTTTGTGTTCTCCATTGGAGATCACATATTCATAAAATTAATTCTAAACTCTCATCTTGCTGTTATATGCTTTCAATACTTGCTGAAACTACTTCTGAAGAAGTAAACCGTGAAGCATATTTTGGCTATGTTTATCCTATCCTTAGTTATGGTGTCATTTATTGAGGTAACTCTGTAAATGCCATCTCTACTTTTATTCTTCAAAAAAAGTGTCTACGTATAATGTACAGTATGTACAATGATGAGTCACTTAGGGCAGTTTTAAAAGAAAAAACATTTTGACCCTCGCTGGTATTTATATACTAGAGCTTTGTTTGTTTGTGAAACATAATATGGAATATTACACTTACTGCAGAATTCCGTAATAACTTACGTAGCAGATACATAAACGATATATTTTTACCAAAAATTTGTACTACAATATATAATAAAAGTACTTATGTAACTAGCATCAGAGTGTATAATCATTCACCGCTGTTCATTAAAGAACTTTAGGGAAATATGTTTAAGAAAAAGTTAAAATCGTAGCTACTTATGCATGTGTTTTATGATGTTAAAGAGTTTTTAAATTTTAAAACAAACTTGCATCGTGAATTCAATTAAAATAATCTGTTGTCTAGATTTATATAAATTCTTGTATCATGTTCATTATGTGTCAAGAATATCACCTTAATATTGCATGCTCGATATGAGTAAACTGTTACTAGCTCAATTTCAAACTTATATTGTTTATCTTTAAGTATTGTACTGACAGTCCTGCAATAAATATTACTTTACTTTACTATCAAATAAAATAAAAATCTTTAAAATTGGTTCATAATGGGCGAAAATTCGATGAGCATATACTAAAAGTATAATAATATATACAGACGAACATAGAACCTCCTCCGTTTTGTAAGTCCTAAAAAATATAGTCCTATTTAAAAGGTACTGTTAGCAATCCTAAATAATATATGTTATAATATTTAATATATTGTAGTCTAAGAATAACAAGGTTTATGAGTTGTGGTTTTGACTCACCAAAGTACTAGCTGCCTACGAGTTTGGCTCACCGACCAATCAGAGGCTTGGCGCGAAAACTCACCGATCTATCGTGATTTCGGAGGGAGTAAAAAAAAGAAGAGGGGATGTTTCCTGCACGGTGAGCCAGTGCTTCGCAGGCAGTTCGTTCTCTGCGTTCAAATTGTGAAGTACTATTACGAATATAATTGTCTGTGGTGTAATTGAAAATAATTGTGTGTGAAGTGACATTAAACTGGTAAAATGTAAGTAGGCGTTATTCTCATTTTAAAAATCCCACCTTGATAGGAACCCTATTCTGCTTAATATTACCTACTAAATTAAAGTATTGAAATCTCTCAATTTGCTTTATGTTACGTACTCACGTTAACATTTCAGAAGTGGGATACGAACCGATTAAAATGTTCGCTATATTCACTACCTATTTATATTCTGTCGTGGTGCCAGTATCTTTTTTAATTATTTTTTTTAATTTTTTTTTCTTTTCCTTTTTTTTATTTTTTTCTTTTAAAATTTTAACATGTGGGATCAAGTATGAAGAAATTTTTAATTATGCATTTGGTTGGAGAGTGTAGAATGTTCGACAGAAGTTAAGTGGCAGTGCTAAGTAGTGTGCAACGTATCTAAAATTATGAGTGATTATACTATTCCATATATTTATTGTTTCAATACATTAGGTTTGCTGATATTATTCTAATTACACCAGTTAATAGGGATACAAGGTATCAGAGCTTTTATTGTGGGTAGTCTTATTTTATTTTGTTAATGTCAATCTTATATGGTACATAAAATTCGGCAAACAGTGATGGACAAATCCTCTCGTAAATAATTCTAATTTAAGGGACGACATAGAAGGAACTCGGGAGCGTGTACTGTACACCCCTACGAGTCCTACGACACCACGGTCTGGAGGCAGGCCATCATGCCACCGTACCACTATCGCAGCTGAGTCTACCGCATCCTGCGCAGCCGTACCAGCCATGCAGCTCGTGGAACTGGATCAGCTGCAGACACCTCAGCCGGGCCAGCCACAACCCACACGTTTGGGTCTGCCGCGCCGCTCGCGCAGCCGGGCCAAACGCAGCCACCAACCGTGCAGCCGGGTCAGCCGCAGCCCGTCCAACCGGACCAGCCACCAACCGCGCAGCCGGGCCAGCCACCGCCCGTGTAGCCGGGCCAAGCGCAGGCGGGCCAGCCACCGCTCGCGCAGCCGGGCCAGCCACTGCCCGCGCAGCCGATCCAACCTCAGCCCGCGCAGCCGGGCAAAGCGCAGTCGGGCCAGCCGCCGCTCGCGCAGTCGGGCCAGCCACCGCCCGCGCAGCCAATCCAACCTCAGCCTGCGCAGCCGGGCCAGTTGCAGCCGGGCCAGCGACCGCCCGCGCAGCCGGTCTAACAACAGCCCGCGCAGCCAAATCAGCCGCAGCCGGGCCAGCCACCGCCCGCGCAGCCGGTCCAGCCACCGCCCGCGCAGCCAGTCCAAACACAGCCAGCGCGGCCGGGCCAACCACTGCCCGCGCAGCCGGTCCAAACACAGCCGGCGCAGCCGGGCCAGTCGCAGCCGGGCCAGCCACCGCTCGCCCTGCCGTGCCAAACACCGCTCACGCAGCCTGGACATCCGAAACTCTACTCCAAGAAACAACGGTGAGCAGACATCTCAATCTCAATGTCTTTCCGAACTTGTAACGGTTTTGAAATCTATGTCAGGCAATAATGTAGACAAGCTAGGTTCTATGAGTAATACCATTCCTGAGTTTGATCCAAGCAGACGTGAACAGACCATGAGTATGTGGATCCACAAGGTTAACGAATGTGCTACTATTTATAGCTGGACTGAAAAACAAATAATACATTTTGCATTACCCAAATTGAAGGGCGTCGCCCAGCGATGGTACGAAGGCCTACCATCCGTTTTGTTCTCATGGAATGAATGGCAAGAAAAACTTTTAGCCACTTTTCCGTCTGAAGAAAACTATGGTCAGATGCTAAGCGATATGCTAGCAAAGAGAGCTAGGTTTTCAGATCCGCTAGAGGAATACTATTACGAAAAACTGACAATAATAAATAGGTGTGACATAACGGGTAGGCGCGCTGTTGAATGCATTCTCCATGGTATCGACGATCGGTCGGTTAGGCTAGGTGCAGAAGCAGCACAATTCGATGATCCCAACAAGTTACTATCTTTCTTGCGTAACACAAGAAACATTAGACCAATTTCTGGTCGTAAGCCTGTGAAGCAATTGCCCCTTCAACAGTTTAGCTCTACTTCAGGCCCTAAGTCTGCTCGTTGTGGGAACTGCAGGAAGGATGGTCACTTTACTAGCCAATGCACGCAACCTATAAGGAAATGTACGCGATGTGATAGGATTGGTCATACCACTGAACAATGTTATGCAAAAGTTCAAAATAATGAAAAGACAGTACTACGTGTAGAAAGTGGAACACTTCTATCCTTGGACTCTCCTAAACATTCAAATAAAACATCCCCGCAGCCAAATCAGATATATTTCAAATCAGCCTATGTTAATGGTTATCCAATTCAGTGTTTCGTTGACTTTGGTAGTGAGTGCACAATGATTAGATTTTCAGAATTCCAAAAATTAAACTGTACTTATGATGTTGATAACCTCCCTATATTGCGAGGTTTTGGTAATTCTTTGGTGCGCTGCATCGGGAGGAAAAGAGTCCATATTATAATTGACAATGTGGAGGCTGAGTTAGATCTACTTGTTGTCCCCGACGATGTAATGCATGTTCCGTTGTTGGTAGGACAGACCTTCACAGAACAACCACACATTGTGATTAGGAAAACAAACACATGTTTAGAGGTAACTCAACTTCCCCAATTAGACGAAGATGTTAAAGGCAAAATACCACTATTTTGTACCAATAGCATTGACGTAACTGGTACACTCATCGTTGAAGTTTACACCGATTCATTGTATAGGGGCGATATTTTCATCGAAGGAAGTATTAGGCGATTCAATGGAGTACATTATTACATCCCGACGGGCATATTTAAATTAAATGAAGAGGGCAAATGTTTCATGGTAGTGAACAATCTTGCAACTACACCTGTGACCTGCCATCACAGCTTCTTATAGCTCGTGGTATAGTTGCTGAAAGTGAACCGGAAAAATCCATTATGAATATCGTTATGTCTGATGTTGATGTTAAACAAACAGAGCCTATTACCGAATCTAAAGTTAATTTTGGCGATAACCTCACTACTGATCAAAAGAATAAACTTGTGGACCTATTAAATAAATACCGAAAATGTTTTGCCTTTAACCTCTCGGAGCTAGGAAGTACGACAGTGGGCGAGATGTCGATTGAACTTCATGATAATGATCCTGTGGTGTATAGACCTTACCGCTTAGCTATAAGCGAAAAAGAAAAGGTTAGGGATATGATATCTGAATTACTAGGAAATAATATAATACGACCTTCTACCTCCGCCTACGCCAGTCCAATAGTAATAGTAAGAAAGAAAACTGGAGAACTTAGACTGTGCATTGACTATCGTGGTCTTAATAAAAAAATGGTAAAGGAAAACTACCCAATGCCGTTGATCGATGACCAGTTAGATGTGTTGTCGGGTAATTTATGTTATACAACGTTAGACTTAGCATCTGGGTACTATCAGATCCCCATAAAGGAAACGGACAAATATATAACGGGGTTTGTGACGCCGGACGGTCATTACGAATTTAATCGGATGCCGTTTGGCCTCGCAAATGACCCTGCCACCTTTTAAAGGATCATGAACCAAATTTTGGGATCTCATCGACACCAAGAAGCCCTAGCATACCTGGATGATGTAATAATACCTTCCAAGGATGTAGAAGTAGGAATGGAAAGGTTAGAAACGGTGTTGAAATTATTTTCCGAAGCTGGTCTTACGTTGAAGTTGTCGAAATGTGTATTTTTTGCACGCTCCGTGAATTATTTGGGCTTTGAAGTGTCATCTGACGGTATTCGACCTGGTTCAATAAAAGTAGAAGCTGTGGAACATTTCCCCGTACCGAAAGACGTGCACAATGTAAGGCAATTTCTTGGCCTGGCAAGTTTTTTCAGAAGATTTGTTCCGCGTTTCTCCGTTATAGCAAAACCCCTGACAAAACTTTTGAAAAAAGACGTTAAATGGTGTTGGGAACCAGAACAAGAGAATTCATTTCGCCAACTTCAAAGTGTCCTTTCTCGGAGACCAACACTGGCCTTATTTAACCCACGGGCACATACAGAATTACACACGGATGCCTGCAAACTTGGTGTAGCAGGAATTTTATTACAAAAGAATGACATCGGTCACTTGAAGCCAGTCGCCTATTACAGTAGGCAAACTTCCCCCGAGGAGCAAAATTATTCTTCATATGACTTGGAGACATTAGCGCTAGTGTCATCTCTGCAAAAATTTAGAGTATATTTAATTGGAATTCCATTTAGGGTCGTCACCGACTGTAATTCCTTGCGTGCTACATTTCAAAAAAGAGATATGGTACCTCGTGTCGCACGATGGTGGGAGCAGATGCAGGAATTTAATTTCAGTATTGAATATAGGCCAGGTCAACATATGGCTCATGTTGACGCTCTCAGCCGTAACCCTATCCCTGTGCAGGTGGTACCTAATGTCCTGACCATTACGATTCCCAATTGGCTAACTACTGTTCAAAGCGCAGACGATGAGATACAGAAAATAATTGGCATTTTAAAAGACCCGGAGTTAGATAACATTACTGACATTAAGAACAATTTTAAATTGAAGAATGACAAACTATTTAGAATCACTGCTGAGGGTGATAGGTGGGTAGTTCCTAAAGGAGTCCGTTGGCAGATAGTTAAACAGAACCATGACGATATTGGGCATTTCGCACTCGACAAAACCTTAGAGAGAATCCAGGCATCTTATTGGTTTGCAAAGATGCGAAAATTTGTAAAGAAATACATAAATTCTTGTCTAGAATGCGCTTATTCAAAATCTGTTGATGGTAAAAAACCCGGTAAATTACATCCAATTGAAAAGGTAACTACGCCTTTCGATACTATCCATGCAGACCATGTAGGACCATTTGTACGTAGTTCTAGAGGGAATATGTATATCCTCGCTCTGATCGATGCATTCACTCGTTATATTTACATAAAACCTGTTAGGAACACAAAGACCCTGACTACCATTAAGGTCTTTCGCGAATATTTTGGCATCTTTGGTGTGCCTCGTCGAATAGTAACGGATAGAGGTACTACCTTTACAAGCGACTCTTTTAGGAAATTTTTGAAGGAACGGAATGTCAAGCATGTTTTAAATGCAGTTTCAACTCCTAGAGCTAACGGGCAAGTAGGACGGTATAATAGAACAATATTAGATTCATTAACCGCTAAGTGCATAGGTTCTGCCGAAAATAGATGGGATGATCACTTGCCCGAAGTTCAATGGGGATTGAACAACACACTTAATAAAGGGATTAATTGTACTCCCTCTGAAGCCTTGTTTGGGATAAGGCCTATGGGTACTAATGATTGTAAAATCAGGTCGGAATTAAGTGACGATATAACCGTTTCCGATTCTCAAAATTTAGTGCAAATCAGAGAACAAATTAATAAACATGTAAAATCCTATCAGGAAGCACAGAAAAGAGACTACGATGCAAAACGGTGTCAGGCTCCAAAATATGAGGTAGGCGATCTCGTAAGAGTAGAGCGTCAGGTTTCTGCAACTGGCAATAGTAAAAAACTAGTTCCAAAATTTCAAGGACCCTACAGAATCACAAAAGTTTTTGATTTAGACAGATATGAAATTGAGGACACACCGCTTACACGGAAGAGCAATCGAGCCTATTCAACTGTCGTAGCTGTCGATAAAATAAGACCGTGGTTAAATTTTAATAGACCTCATGATACCTCTAGCGACGAAGAATAAATATTAAGTTAATCATTCATGAACAAGTATCAGAAATACCGACTAATTAATTTTTTTAGTGAAGTAAAACTATTAAATTTTGATAATTATTTTTATGAACTGTTTTCAGGTTACATAATCATAATCACAAAATTTTTATTTCAGCTAAATTGATGCCCTGTGAACCAAAAGGTTCGCCGTTGGTATCCAAAAAAATGATTTTTATACCCTGTGGACCGAATGGTCCGCCGTTGGTATCAACCAAAATAAATAAATTTATATACCCTGTGGACCAAATGGTCCGCCGTTGGTATCAAAAAAAATAAATAAATTTATATACCCTGTGGACCAAATGGTCCGCCGTTGGTATCCATACGTTCAATACCCTGTGGACCGCATTGTCTGCCGTTGGTATATATAACGATAAATTAATTATGATATTTACTATTTATGTAATATGGCCAACAAATAAAAGTTAATCTTAGTTTTAGTGAGATCAGATTGAGTTGTATAGTTGTGATTTATCCAATGTTGTATTATCTAATATGTAATTGTTTTCAATCAAGACTCTGCTATTATTAAAATAGTATTCTCGCATAATCAGCGCTCTTTACACAAATGCTCAGTTATTAGGATAAATGAAAGTAATTGGTTTATTTGTCATTTGATTTTGCCGTACGAGGACGTCCTTAATACTTGGATGGCCGACTGTTAGCAATCCTAAATAATATATGTTATAATATTTAATATATTGTAGTCTAAGAAAAACAAGGTTTATGAGTTGTGGTTTTGACTCACCAAAGTACTAGCTGCCTACGAGTTTGGCTCACCGACCAATCAGAGGCTTGGCGCGAAAACTCACCGATCTATCGTGATTTCGGAGGGAGTAAAAAAAAGAAGAGGGGATGTTTCCTGCACGGTGAGCCAGTGCTTCGCAGGCAGTTCGTTCTCTGCGTTCAAATTGTGAAGTACTATTACGAATATAATTGTCTGTGGTGTAATTGAAAATAATTGTGTGTGAAGTGACATTAAACTGGTAAAATGTAAGTAGGCGTTATTCTCATTTTAAAAATCCCACCTTGATAGGAACCCTATTCTGCTTAATATTACCTACTAAATTAAAGTATTGAAATCTCTCAATTTGCTTTATGTTACGTACTCACGTTAACAGTACTATGGTTCATTTTTTTTGTAACACAAGCTACGGCTGAGTACTCGGTTTACCGATCTATTAGTCAGCCTCGTACATTTATACGCGGCTGACTACTGGTAAAATGAGATTTTAATGTTATAAAAGATGTGTTCAAAGTTAAAGGTACAACGAAAGCTAGTTGCTCAGTTAATTTCACGTTTACGAAAGCTACAATAAAACCAGTAGTCAGTCACAACTGGCTGCCTACTGGCATTATCAACAAAATCCAAAATTTGTAGATAAAATCTATTTACGTCCTCGAAACAATTATCATGAGTCTAAAATGAATGGATGAATGTCGGTGGATAAAAATACTCAAAACAGACTTTACAAATTGTAGGTATAAAAGAATCTTCAAAATCGATTCAAAACCGGTGAACATAGGTAAATATAAACATACAAATTGTAGAAACTCCTTATTATTCGAAGTCGGTTAAAACTTGCAAGGTAGTCGCTGTGGTTCCCATTGTAGAGAAATAGGTATATTTATATTTTATATAGTTTCCAATTGACAGTGTCACTCACTGCTAAAAACACTAGCTCCTAGTAAGGATATATTGTATCCAATGACAAAAAAAAGAAGTTTGTTTTTTGTTTTTTCAAAACAAAGAAGTTCTTTCTTTTGTCATTTATTGTATCTAAAGTCAATAAAAGAGAAAAAAAAAAGAAATTCTGATCTTTGCGTTATTTTTTTTGTTTACAAAACGTCAAGCGAAACCTAACGAAACGTAATTTGATTTTCTATTTGAATAAAACTGAAACCGTTTACAAGTGTAAAATTAAATAACAATGTTTGAGCAATAATTTTTAGGAAGAAGCTATATTATACACGGAATGGATTGTGACGAAGAAGATAATACTGATGTACCGCCCGCTCCAGATGATGAATCTCGAAGTGCTGTGAATTCGTTAATTTTGGATTACTACAAAAAGTTTGGGAGAAAGCGAGACTTAGAACAGTATTTTTCTTTATCAACAGCACAGAGTGATATTAGGGATCCATCGAGTTTGTTTTGGTCGAGGATGAAGACCGAGACAGAGTCATCCGATTCTGGTGAAAGAAGTGACAAGAAGAGTGAATCTTCGCAGGAACTTTGCAGAATCTCCATTCGATTTCCTGCGCAAGATCCTTACAATTCACAGGTACACATTTAACTTTCAACCTCTCATCATTCTTGTCAGTACCCAACATTATTTTATTTCACTTGTATTCGGGGGGCTTACAGCTTTATTAGATTGTTTAGCTTTCATGACAAGTATAAAGATGTTAAAATGTTAAACAGATGTTAAACATAGATTAATCTCTGATGCTCCTATCTATCCTCCTTTTGAATAGAGTTTTGAAAATTTACATAGAGCAATGCAATGAAAAACATGAAATATAAAATTGCAGGCACAAAAGACTTTTAACATCAAGTGTTCATCATGCTCATTCAGACAATAACACATTTAAAAAAGAAAATGTTTTTAGGACTATCAGAAGTCAACCCTAAAAGGTTGTTATCATCGTTCAAATAACCCTGTATAACTGCATCATACATAGGTTTATGTCAGATTATTCTCCATCACAAGTCAATCTATTATAGTAAGTATATGTACATTGGCATAATCGGGATGCCCAGTTGCAGAGGCCACAACCAAAACATTTAATTGAATTTTAGTTATAGAGTTGGCTTGTCTTTACATTTGATATACATAACTATGTCACTTCATTTGTTTATAACAGATGTTTATTTTACCTTGAATACTAACACAAATTTCATTGTATGGAAATCAATACTTTTTCAGCAAGAAATTATTTAAGTCTTAGTTTGAACCTTAAATGTGAAAGGTTAATGGTTTAACTTTGAGTATTTTGCACTTCGTTACATGTATATATTGTACAAAAATTAAAGATATTGAATGTATACATATGACTACCCCCAACCCATCAGGGGGATGCTCCAACCCCTTCACTCCCTCTCCCCTCCTTTCCATTGTACATTTGTATACCGATTCTAAAGACTTATCAAAAGTCCATTCAAAATAATCATTCAGTTGAATGACAAATAACATGCAGAAAAGTTATTGCAGCCCTAGGCATAAGAGCTCAGAAGTCTGACCAGAATAGCTTGATGTATGGTATCATAAAAGGGGTTTCCCTACACATGAATGAAAGTGATGTTATGGAAGCTTTCTCTGCACCATGTGAGGTAGTTATTATTATTAATCACTAGACTAAGATGTATGGATTTATGTGGGAAATGGATAGAAAGTGGAACTTTCCACATATGTTTTAAGAATAAATATCTACCTAAATATGTACATATGGATGCAGATTCAATGTACTGCAATATGTATTTCCAGTAACACAGTGCTCAGGCTGCAAGCTTTTTGGAAGAATGTTATTTATAGGACAGAATTTTTAAATATGTTTAAAAAAAATCTGTCTCTTAAATAAAATTCTTTGTCCTAAGGAGTAGAAGTAGGAGGTGTAAGGAGAAGAAGAACATGAAAACTGTGAAAAATAAATATATATTAATTTAAAAAGTAATGAGAACCAGTGAAATTACAGGCACATGAGACTTAACAACTATGTCTCAAGGTGATGGGCGCAGTTCTATTTGTGACTTGTCACGAAATGTACCTGTTGTAGGCAGAGGATAGTTCCCTTAACATCAGGTAGGCCTCGAGCTTGTTTATCACAATAATATTAAAAAAACTGTTAAGTTTCTTATATGTTATTGAGAAATAGATTAGGCAATTCATAAGTGAACCTAATTTGCCATCAGAAAGACATTGGAAAGTTATCTGAGTTGTTAAAAGGCAGTAAAAATTCTATGAAGAGATTGTTTCTAGTCAACCATATACCATATAATTATGATCAGAAAAACTACCTTTTTCCTATGACAAGGACGTAAAGCTGTGTAGCCATTGTAACACGACTTTGCAAGAAGAAATGGACATTGAAACCTTACATCCAGCATGGAGAAACACAAGAAGAAAATAGCACAAATACAATCATGTTATGAAAACAGTCCAAATCAGTATCAAGGAAATGTTAAGAAAAGAAAATAAAAGAAGACAAAACACCTAGCTGATGGAAGTGAGCAACTGGCCTTAAAGAGTGAAGATTGCCCTGTGTTTGGATGAAACCCTGTAGTATTATCAGATACTTGAAAATATATAGGATAAGAGTTTCGTTTAGTAGTGGAGTCATTTAGAGTTTCATAAATCTTTGAAAAGATTGAGGAGATCATATTTTCTAGAAGTACTCTGAAGAAAAGAATGTATTAAGATTAAGGATTGAGAGCCAGTAATTCTAGGTTAGTCTAAACAACATCTTCAACCACATTATCACTTAACCATCAGGTGAGATAGTGGTCAAAGGCTAACCTATCAGGCATAAAAAAAATATTAGTCTTGATAGCACTAATTGAAGATTGTAAGGTCTTTATGATGAATTTTTTTAAAAGGGAAGAATTACTTTGGATTGCGCACTTAATATTTATGTCAAAATAAATATTTCCCATTGGAACTCTCAAAGTCTAAAGCAAAATTTAAAGTTTCGATAATTTATTACATGATGAAAAAGTATATATACCTAGCTAAAGTTAGTGAGTGGTGAACTCTATGGATAGAATTATTAATATTGAAACTTTTTTATTGTTAGTGTCTGAAATTCTAAATGTAATAATACAGAAAAGATAGGATGGAGAGGAGAATAACTGATATAGAGGTGTGGAAATTATCTGTCATAAATAAATACAAACCTAAGTGTACCCCATAAATTTAAATAATTCTGGTATTGAAACAATTTGCATATAACTGTAAAACACATTTATTTTTAAATTAAACTGTAATAATTTTAGATAAGTACATTTACCCTGTATGGGTGTTGCAAATGAATTACTAGTATTAAAATTGTTATATAAAAAAAATATCATAGAACAAGTAAATGATTAACATAAAAAATAAACAGGCAAACAATTTATTCTTACTAAATCCAATAGACCACAAGTAGTGTAAAATTAGGGCATCTGGATCAAAGATCCATCTACCCTAATTTCACCAGTTAACCTGAGACCTAATGATCTAGGTTTTCATCTGTTCAATTAGAAGACTAGACGATTCATCCATTCGATATATAATTTACACTAATCATCCACAAGGACTTAATTATTATCTATTCTCTTTCTTCTTCGTTCAAATCTAAAGAAGTTCTTTTTTTATAGTTTTACTTGTATTATAAAAGAACTGTGATTATTACATTTATTTATTTAGGTTAAAACGATATAATTAGATAGGTACGACAACGATGTTGTACGTGTGCTTTAATGAGTAGTCTATTAATTCGTAACATTATAGTTACCTATTTTAAGATGATAATCTTTATTTCAACTGATGCGTAGATCATACAACATTTTATTTATAAAGCAATGTTCCCCACTCTCACAGTGTGTTGCTAAGTATCGTTCCATGATCCATAAAAGGATACTGAACGCATTCCTATCTATCGTCTCGAGCCTTTGGAAGTATATTATGCATTATATGTATAAAGGAAGCATCATTATGCAAGATAACGTTTCAAATACGTTCGAATCTGTATGATATTAATAAACACAACCAAATATAAGTATGTAAGTTTTATAGAAGTAAGGTACGGTTTGAAATACTTACCTACATAGACACGCTATGAAATGCTTTAGAGATAGTTATTAAATCTAGATCATCATTTTAGTATCATCAGTAATAATATCACCCTATTCTATCTCTAAACCTTTCTCTTAGAAAGACAGAACACACGCCCAGTTGATATATCCTTGAAATTGTGGTTCTGATGCCACTTTCCGTATGATGTTTTTCTATTACAGTTTATAAGAGTTGATCGAGTTATTTTATTAAGTACTATCATAATTTGAAACCAGGTGAGGAGGGTTATGGTATTAAAAATCAATAAACAAATAATATCAAGGTATTTATTTAATTGTTTAATGCTTGTTATGATTATGATATTAACTTTCTATGTATTTTACCCACTAAGTCTTTAGCACTCCGGTACACATCATCACTAAACATATCAGAAATATATTGCGCACACACACTGGCTTTACAGTGACATGTTGAATGTTCAGAACTTTGAAACTCCTCAGCGTCAAAGATCTGTATGCGTATAATTTTTGACGGCGCACCCTTCATCGGTTTTTTGATGTATGAATGCAAACCCTTTTTTGCTCTTCGTTTTTTATGGTTGTTTTCATTGATATTGTTGTCGGTTCTACTGATTGGACTTTCCTCGATTTCAAATGGTCTCTCTCGCTCAAGATAATCGACTACATTTTGACGGAGCATTTGTTCTGGAGGGAATGGTGAGATTGGTGAGTAACTGCTGAACATATCTGGAGATTTCTGAAATACGAAAGAAGTAATTAGGTACTTATAATATGTAAATGAACGGAATTTTGTACACATTATATAGAATGGGATCATTACTCAACACCAATGATATTATCGAAATAGTTGAATAGAAATTTCTTCCTATTATTCGACATTGGTTAAAATATTTAAATTTAAGGAAATATTTACTTACCGACATTTAGTGGGAGAGCGTGCAGACAGAATAACTTCTATGCAAATGGAAGACAAGTTTAACAGTGTTAAATTTGTTTCACTAACAGGGTTTTATACAATTTTCAATATATTTTTTTTTGTTCATAAGGTTCACAATAACTAATATTCATTTGAAATCATTATGCAAGTTGGCATATTACGTATAAGGGATACCTGTACACGGCTTACAAACATGGATATCCCCAAGCATGCAGTTTTTTTTGTATGTGTGCTGTTTTATATCTCCAGCTAGTTGATAGGTCTATTTAAGTGTTTTGATATTGTTTTACTAACATGGTATCATGCTATTTTAAACATATATTTTACGTAGATAAGGTTTAAATTCGTATTCGATTGTTTTAAAATACAAAGCATTCGATATGCAATTTCGCATTAATACGTATAAGGGATGTCTGGACTTTGGACACGCCCTACAAATATGGATAATCTCCTGACCATGCATTTTTGCAAGTGTGCAGTTTTTACAAACACATACTATGTAGACGTTATAGGTGTAAGCCATATATAACCACGTTTTTTAGAAACCATTGTCACATATCACATTTTGCTGGAATCAAGGCCTGACTACCAGAAAATAAAATTTACAATCATGTAAGTACCACCTGTATTACTTATCCATTCATCGACTCACTTGTTTCATCTATTTATTCTCCACTGTTCACTCGTGAAAAGTTATTTTACCAATATCAGTTCATCTTTGAAGTAAAATAAAACTCCTCATCTATTCATGTTTTCAACTATAATATATCAATCATCTATTCATCTATTCATCAATTCGTCTATTCATCTATTCATCTATTCTACTATTCATCTATTCATCTATTCATCTATCAATTTATTCATATTTATATCTATTCGTATTTTCCACTATTAATCATTGCATCTATTCATATTTTCAACTATTGATCTTTTCATCTATTCATCAATTCAATGTTTCATTTAACTTTTATTCTTGTCAACTGCTGAGTTTCATCCACTGGCCTATTTAATTTATCATCTATTCAGTTATAATTACAGCCCATCTGCTAACCAACTGTTTCACCTGTTCATTTCAATAACCTTCTCCACGTTCATCTTTTATCTGTTCAACTTTCTATTAGCAATTTAGTACTTATTTTTATATCATATACCATAATTTTTTGTTTCTTGTTTTAGTTACAAAATCATCCATCTCACATCATCTATTTGCGAAACAAAATATCTAGGTGCATCTAGTTTTATTTTTATGTCTACTAATTCCATAATTTCATTATAGCTATATGTTTTTATTTCAGGTCAAAGCTTTGTCAGACTTCAGCTACCCAACTTTTCCCTTCTGAAGACGAGTGTGATCAGCACCAAGAGCAACAAGAAGTGCGAGCGAAGGTCAAGTACTGCAAACCATCGCCGTCAACATCATTGCAGAATAAAAGATCCAACGAGTCTTCGACTTCCACTAACGGATCGAAGAAAAAGAAAATTGTCATCAACCCTGTTACAAAACCAACCTCTCAAGACTTATTTGGAAGTGACAGCGGCGACGAAGATGAGATTGCTGTTCCTGTTAAGGGTAAAAAAACTCCTCCATTATACTGTCAATACAGTCGTAGAGTTGCAAATGGTCTAAGTAGACAATGTGATGAATCAAAGAAGGGTTCATACTATGTTGAAATGAAAATCTACGAAGTAGGTGAAATTGAACACGTTTTACCAATAAACCGCTGGCGCCATGCTATTATATCTTGTAAAAACCGAACCGAAAACGATACACCCGCATGGGGTTATTTAAAGAAGTTTCTTGACGGAACTAGAAAGGAGTTTAAGCACTGCCCTCAAGATTTTGTGAGCAGTTACTATTAGATTCATGCGACATTTTAACGATCTATATTATACCCAATTAGTAATCGGTGCTTATATTCTTGATTGTACTAAAGCTTTATATTGGAATGTAATCTACTTACTTATTTCTATATAATATACATGTTCTTGTATATATAATTTTGTTTTGTTTTCTTTACAGTACCCCACTCTACTCAACAAAGGCTATCGACTAATAATGAGATAACTGAATGTAAACTATGTCAAATTGAATTACCGAAACATAAATTGAATTATAATGAGATAACTGAATGTAAACTATGTAAAATTGAATTACCGAAACATAAATTGAATTATAATGAGATAACTGAATGTAAACTATGTAAAATTGAATTACCGAAACATGAATTAAAATATCATTTGAAAACGAACTTACATAAATCAAAATGCTTATTACCAACTGAATCAGAGAATATTTATATAATTGCGAGTGCGTTTAAAAATAGAATTGCAACATATCGTTTAAATCCCACACAAAAAGCCGAATATCTCACACTAGAGACATTCTTGTGCGAGAACAAAAATGGTATTCTGAAACTTGTAAACATGACTTTAAAGACAAATACATGTGTTAAGATTAATTTTGAATTGTTCGCTTACTTTATGTTACCTAAATCAAGCGATCAGCAATTAAAATCATTCAATACGAAATATGAGATTATTTATATGAATACGAATATTACTGACTTGTATTTAAAAACGATTGAAACATTCAAACGTAAACTATCAGAATTTGAACACAAAGAATCGGGATGGTCTTTTCAATCCGTGAGTCATTTAGAAATCAATGTTAATAAATACTGTCCTATGAGAGGAGGAACATATATAGAGTTACCTCCAAACGTAAAAAATACGAAAAGTTGTGTTAATATCCAGAATAATGATAATTATTGCTTTCTATGGAGTGTTCTAGCTGCTTTATATCCTGCTAAGAGTAATGTTAGCAGAACAAACTCTTTTCCACACTACAGTTCTATTTTCAATATTGATGGCATGTCTTTTCCTCCCTCATATAAAGACATAAAAGCATTTGAAACGAACAATGAAATAAGTATCAATATATATGGATTAGAAAAGAAAACTAATAATGTAACTGGACCACTATACCTAACAAATAACAGAAAATCTATCCATGTTAACTTATTATATCTAGAAAGAAACTATAAGGGTCATTATTGTCTTATAAAAGATTTGATTAAATTAGTACGACGACAGATAACTAAGTACAAAGGTAAACTATATATGTGTGAATCATGTTTACAGTTTAGTAACAGTGAAACAAAGTATCAAACTCATAACTGTTCTAAAGTTGTAACGACTTTACCACAAAAAAATAGTATACTTGGTTTTAAACATTATGAGAGAAAACAAAAGATAAATTTTATAATTTATGCTGATTTTGAATGTCTCTTGCTAAACTATGACCAAGATTGCTCTCATAACACTCATAATTTTAAAAAACATCAACCATCTTGTTTTGGTTATTATATTTGCTGTTCACATGATCCAAGTATGAATAAATACGTTTCTTACAGGGGACAAGATTGTGTTGAAGTATTTATTACTACACTGATTGAAGATATAAAACAAATAAGCAAAATATTGAGGGATAAAAAACCAATGTTACCTTTAACCAAAGATGAGAAAGACAGTTTCGAAAATGCTTCTAATTGTCATATTTGTGGCCTCTTATTACTAGGAGATTTGAAGGTTCGTGATCACGACCCCATTACCTCCCAATATAGGGGCCCGTCGCATGTGTATTGTAATTTGATATACAGGGTATGTCCATTCATACCTGTGGTATTTCATAACTTATCGAACTATGACTCTCATATATTCATTAAAGAGTTAGCAAAATATAACGGTAAAATTACAATTATACCTAAAACTAAAGAAAAATATATAAGCATAACTAAATATATCTGTAACAAGAAGGGTGACCACCCAATTCAAATAAAATTCATAGACTCCTTTCAGTTTCTCAGTTCAAGTTTAGATATCCTGAGTAAAAGCTTGACTGAAAAAGATTTTGTTCACGTAAAAGACGAGTTTAATGTTGAAAACGTACATTTGCTGAAAAGCAAAGGAATTTATCCATATGATTTCATGAACTCATGGAAAAAATATGAGTATAAACAACTTCCTCCTAAAGAAGATTTCTATAACACATTAAAATTGGAACATATAACTGATGAAGAATATGAATTTGCTCAAACTGTTTGGAAAGAGTTTAACATCAGCTCATTGGGCGAGTATACTGACTTGTACCTAAAATGCGATGTTTTGCTATTGTGTGACATATTTGAAAAGTTTCGAGATGTAAGTCTACAGTACTATAAATTAGATCCAGCATACTACATCACCGCACCTAGTTTTAGTTGGGATGCTATGCTACTTTATACAGGTGTTAAATTAGATTTGATTCATGATCTGGAAATATACCAAATGATTGAAAAGGGTATTCGAGGTGGGCTAGCACAGTGTTCACTACGTCATGCAAAAGCTAATAATATTTATTTACCAGAATTTGACGACTTCAAAGATTCTAGCTATTTGATATATCTCGATTGCAACAATTTATATGGTTATGCAATGACGAAAAAGTTACCTATTTCAGATTTTAAATTTCTAAATCAAAATGAAATTGATAAGTTTGATGTAATGAATGTATTAGATGACAGCAATTGTGGGTTTATTCTAGAGGTTGATCTGGAATACCCAAAATACTTGCATGATCATCATAGTGATTTACCTTTTGCGCCAGAAAAGTTTGTACCCATAGGAGGAAAGACGGAAAAACTAATAGCTAACTTGTATGATAAATTTAATTATGTTATTCACTATACTCACCTCAAAGAATGCATAAAAAATGGACTAGTATTAAAAAAAATCCATAGAATACTGAGTTTCAGACAAGAAGAATACTTAAAGAAATATATTGATTTAAATACCCGTCTTCGGCAATCATCCACTACGATCTTTGAAAAAGATTTTTTTAAACTCCTAAATAATTCAATATTTGGCAAGACTATAGAAAATAAACGCAAACAGGTTGAGGTAAAGTTAGTTACCAAATGGAATGATGAGACCAATATTACGAATAAACAGCTTGGTGCGGAAAAATTAGTTTCTAAGCCTAATGTGAAATGTATTTCTATTTTTTCTGAAAATCTGGTAGCGGTTCAGTTAAAACCCGAGAAAGTTATTTTAGACAGACCAATCTATATAGGTTTTGTCGTTTTGGAATATGCTAAGCAGCACTTGTATCAATACCATTACAATGTAATTAAAAAGAAATACGCTAACAATGTAAAGCTTTGCTATACAGATACCGACAGCCTGCTCTACCTGGTTTATACGGATGATATATACAAAGACATAAAAAATAATTTAAATGAATTCGATACAAGTAATTTTGATGAGAACAATCCTTATTACATCCCGCTAGGAAATGGTAATGTACCTGGAATGTTTAAAGATGAACTTGGCGGCAAAGTAATTAGTGAATTTGCTGGCTTAAGAGCTAAATTGTATTGTTTAATAGCTGCTAAAACACAAATAAATAAAGCTAAAGGAATCTCAAAAAGTGTTACAAAAAATTTGCAGTTATCTCATTATAAAAACGCATTGTTTCGTGATGAAAGTTTATCATGTAAAATGAATATAATTAAGTCCATTAAGCATATGTTATATTCACAAGAGATACATAAAATAGTAATGAATAGAAGCGATGACAAAAGGTATATACTCACTAATCAAGTGGATACTTTACCATGGGGTCACTATAATATAATGTTTTAATTGTCTTCAATAATAAGTTATTTTAAGTGATATTTTGTACATAAGTATGCCGTTAAATAATATTTAATAGTTGATTAAGAAATGTCATTATAAGACTATGGAATTAATTAATAAATGTCTATATTGATTGACTGGAGTGTTTGGATTTTTATTCTTGACCAAGAAACCAAAACTGAATACCGAATGAACCTTAATATTTAAAAAATATATATATATAATATGATTACAATTATTATTTAAGTACGATTTCACAATAATTAGAATCAGACTGTAAAATGAAGTTGATTAAGCAACCCGTATCTCTAGAAGTAAACGATATTTTACTAGAACCGCGTTCATATATTTTTAGACACAGTACTTTGTTACCTAATACCGTTCGTTCTATTATTTGTGGGCCATCAAATTGTGGAAAAACCAATGTAATGATTAGCTTGTTATTACATAAAAATGGTCTCAAGTTTAAGAATGTTTATATTTACTCGAAAACCACATTCCAGCCAAAATATTGTTTTTTAAACGAAGTATTCAAAAACATTCCAGATACACAGTTTGTAATGTTTAACGATAACAAAAGTGTTATATCTCCTGAAAAGGCATTACCAAATTCTGTCTTTATTTTTGATGATGTTGCATGTGAGAATCAAAGTAATATAAGAAATTATTTTTCGATGGGCAGACACAATAAAGTTGATAGTTTTTACTTGTCTCAAACATATTCGAAAATACCAAAACAGTTAATCCGAGATAATGCAAACTTTCTAATAATTTTTAAACAAGATGACGTAAACTTGAGGCATATTTACAATGAACATGTGAACTCCGATATGCTTTGGTGTAACTTTAAAAACATATGCTATGAAACATGGAAAGACCAACATGCTTTTTTATTGATTAATAAAGATTGTGAATTAAACAACGGTAGATATAGACGGGGTTTTGACATTTTTATTAAACTTGAATGAAGACAATAATAGTTATATAAGTACACACAACAAGCATTATTGGGATTCATTCCGAGATCTACATTATTAATTAGCAGTAGTGACTGCTGATGAAATATGGAAATAAATATGAAAGAACAATTAATTAAATCAGTTCAAGCTATTAAAAGTAAAATAAAACAAATAAAAAATGAAGAAGACAAAACAAACTTTAATATGAATAGGGTTTTTAAACCTCTTACTATTCCATTGGCAGAAATGGTGGAATTAACCAAAAATAACCTATATAAAAATAAACATGTTGAGATTGGTGAAGTCTGCAATTCATCAATGAAGTCTAATGATTTGAACACTTCATATTATGAAGATTTTGAAACTGAGAGTAACGACTCCATTAAAAGTGAAAATAGTCGTATAAAATATATGGAATGTAACGAACAAAATATGAGTACTCCTATTCAAAATGAAAAATATCTTACTACCTTAGATACACCTTTTCTATCTTTGCTAGTAAAAGAGAATATACTTGATGATATTAATACTTTAAATGTACCCTTTGGAGTACGCAGTGAAAATAATAAACTAATGATGGGAAATATACCCATTGCTTTAAAAGAAACTTCTAGTTATCCCAAGATTATGATAATTTCAATTGGAGATATTGAGTACGAAATGACACGAGGTCTAAAAGAGCTTCTATTTAAAAAAAAACCAGATATAGATTTAGTTTCAGACAAAGACAAACTTGTTTATAAAGATTTGTTACATAAAACTAATGCTCATAAAAGAGAATTTAATAGTATGGGTCAAATAAAAGGAGATAAGGGAATGAAATACTGCCAGATAATTAAACCTTTATTTTATGAATCGGAACCAATTGATGATTATATGGAAAAAAAAGTTGTTAAGCGCGGTGGTAATATGCAAAATTTTAAAAAATCTTACAAAATGAACACAGATTTTATATACTGGGATGATCCTAATGAGTTAATTGAAAGGCTAATGCTACTAACGGCCTCGAAAAATGCAGGTAACAGCAATCATGACAATGAAATTATATCTATAATTGAAGAACTAAAAGAAGCTGACATCATAAAAGAATAAAATGATTTACTACTAATTATAACATATTAGTATCACAGTCTTTCAAACATAAACGTCAATAAATTTGAGATCCAAGTCTACAAAATATAAATACAGAAGAAAAGACAGTATTAAAATAATTGGTATTTAATAACAAAAAATAGTGATGCAAGTTTGGATGCGCAAAATATATATTTTTGATATGAACAATAGTGCTACTTACTTAACAATATTTGATTGACGTTTTGAATAAAATCTTAACTTATGAAACTTTGATTGGTTAAATATATAACTATTAAAATTATATATAAAATTAAAAAAGTTTTTGATCGTATTACCGAAAATGAGCAAAAGAAGCGTAGTAAATGAAATTCACAAATATGCAAGGGTTAATTTTCCTCGTAGGCATGTTGTTATGAAGAGTATAGATGACTTATGGCAAGCCGATTTAATCGATATGCAATCTGTTTCAAAACTTAACTCAGGTCATAATTATATTTTAGCTGTCATTGACACATTTTCAAAGTATGCATGGGTATATCCACTAAAACAAAAAAACAAGATACTCGTATCTGCTGCATTCCAGTCAATACTAGATAAAGGTCGGGTTCCTAAAAACCTGCAAACCGATCTCGGCACCGAGTTCTATAACGACAAGTTTAAAAAATTGATAGACAAGTACAAAATTAATCATTATTCTACTTACTCGACAAAGAAAGCATCGATTGTTGAACGGTTTATAAGAACTCTCAAGTCTAAACTGTATAAAGAATTTAGTTTGAGAGGAAACTATAAATGGAAGGATGGTTTGCTCTGTAAAGTTATTGATATCTACAACCACACAGTTCATAGAACGATTGGTTTACCTCCTGATGAAGTCAGTGCAAATAATGAAAGTTTGTTATTGAAGAGGTTCAAAAAGATTTACGAGTCAAAATCTCTTCGAGAAAAGAAAAAACTTAATATTAACGATTTTGTACGTATCAGTAAATATAAAGGAACATTTGAAAAAGGTTACACGCCCAATTGGTCCACAGAAATATTTAAGATCGTTAAGATACAAAACACTAAACCTATAACTTATTTGATAGAAGACGCAAGAAGTCGACCTATTCTAGGAGCATTCTATATTCAAGAACTTCAAAAAACTGAAAACCCTAATGTCTACTTAGTAGAAAAAGTTTTGAAACGAAAAAATAAAAAGTGCTATGTTAAATGGTTGGGGTTACCGTCTAGTGAAAATAGCTGGATCGATAAAAGAAATGTTTTATAATACTATTGATAAACTAATTTTAGTTCAGTAATTGATTGGTTATGGAAGAGAATAGTCTTCTAAACAGTATAATTAATAAACTACCATTTGAACTTCATTTACCAGGATATAATTATTGTGGGCCTGGAACACGATTAGCAGAAAGACTTGCTCGAGGTGATAAGGGTATTAATCAATTGGACGAATACTATAAACAACACGATATAGCTTACCAAAAGTCATCAAATTTACAAGATCGACATAAAGCAGATATAAATTTATTAAAGATGGCGAAAAAACGAGCAACTTCGTCTACTGCTAATGTTGGAGAAAAGCTAGCCGCTACTTTAGTGAATAAAGCAATGTTGGTAAAAGTTAGTTCTGGGTCTGGATTGAAAAAGAGATTTAAGAGTATTGTATCTCGTGCGCGTAAACATATCAGTAAAGTGAAACCCAAATACAAAAAAATGGCAGTAAAAATGGCTTTTGCAGCTGCTAAAGAATTGGTGAAAGATTCTCCTGTGATACTCCCTAGAGTCATACCTATACCAAAATCTGGAGGCGTTCTTCCACTTATTCCTATATTCGCAGGATTGTCTGCTGCTGGTAGCTTAGCTGGAGGAATATCAGGAATAATTAAAACATATAATGAATATAAAACTGCAATGAAACGTTTCGAAGAAATGAAAAGACATAATCAGAAAATTGAGGGCGTATGTATTGGAAAAGGATTGTGTCTGAAACCCTACAAGAATGGTTTAGCGATACATTTGCCAAAAAAAAAAGCCTAACTCATCGTCTTCCTAAACGTGCCCTCTCTAATATTGATATCATTGAACACTCTCGCAATGTTCCTTACTTTCGAGGCGTTTTTATGAGAGATGGATTACCTGAAAATGCACACCCTATAGAGTGTGGTATCGTGAATTTAGATTCAGCGAAAAATCCTGGTACACATTGGGTAGCATACGCAAAAATTTATGACTATATTGAATATTTTGATAGTTATGGCAACTTGAGACCACCTAGAGAATTTATTAGATATGTGGCAAATCATAATGTTCTGTACAATTATTATAATTTTCAGAAAACAAATTCTTATAACTGTGGACATCTGTGTCTAAAGTTTCTACAAACATTTTGGCGTAATAACAGTTTAAAATAAATAGCTCGCTATTACTTCTTTTCGTTCATTCTGTGACTAATTGTGCATTAAATAACATTCGAGGTCAAAAAAGATGATCGTGTTCAACCAAAATAGTAATAATTTCATTAGTAAGAATAACAATAATAAGTCTATAACTTCAAAAACAAACCTAAACAGTACTATTCATTCGAACACATTCAAAAGGCAACGACGTGTAAAGGATAAAAAGAAAATTACCAAAAAAAATAAAGAGTTTCTTCAAGCTCTTGGATTTAAACTATGAATATTCTCAATGTGCATGATTTACCACATTTCGATAATTCAATAGAAAGTTACGAAATCCATACGTATAATCCTTACAGCAACAGTTTTAAAGAAAATGATGAAATCCGAATATCTATTAATCAACAAGACATTTATGTACTTCCCTCCTCCAGCTCTATTTATATCGAAGGACGTGTTACTGTGACTGGGAAGGATTCTGCAGGAAAACCAATTAAAAAACCAGTCAATTTTACAAATAATGCTTTAGCATTTCTTTTCCAAGACATTCGGTATGAAATAAATGGTGTTGAGATAGATCGAATTAAAAATGTGGGCATTACTTCTACAATAAAATCGTATGTTTCATTAAACAACGGGGATAATAGAATTGCTGCATTGTGGGGTTGGGATATAAATGGATATAAAAATCTCAAAGATGGATATTTTAGCATTATTATACCACTCAACAGGGTGATGGGATTTGCAGAAGATTACAAGAAAATAATCATCAATTGTAAGCATGAACTTATACTGAACAGATGTAGCAGTATTTTAAACAGTGTAATTCTTGATAAGGATGATAGTGTTGAGATTAATATGCAAAGAGTTCAATGGCGAGTGCCACATATAAAAGTATCAGATCGTGAAAGGATTTCTTTACTCAAATATTTAGAAAAGGATAAACCTATACAAATAGCTTTCAGAAATTGGGATCTGTATGAATATCCATTATTACCAAAAACTACCAAACATTCGTGGTCCGTGAAAACAGCTTCACAATTGGAAAAACCTAGATATGTAATATTCGGTTTGCAAACTAATAGAAAAAATAAGAAAGACCGAGATAGTTCCATATTTGATCATTGTCATTTGTCAAACGTAACTTTATTTTTAAATTCTCAGTACTATCCGTATGACTCACTTAATATAAACTTTAATGAAAATAAATACAGTATATTATATGAATTATACACGAAGTTTCGTCAGTCTTACTACAACGTTCCTGCAGATCCCTTGTTAGACATTGTAAGCTTTAAAGAAAAGGCACCTCTATTCATAATAGACTGTTCAAGACAAAATGAGAATTTAAAATCTGGACCTGTAGATGTACGTCTAGAAATAGAAACGTCTCATGATATTCCTGATAACACAGCTGCTTACTGTCTTATTGTAAACGATAGACTTATAGAGTACAAGCCTCTAACCAATATTGTACGAAAATTATCATGAATGCTATAGTGGACGTGCAAGGATTTAAAACTGATGAAAATGAATTTATTGCAAAAGAAATAGCAATAACTTATGAAAATCAATTACAAGTTTATTTAATAAAGCCTCCATTTTTCAACTTTGAGCTGACTGAGTCAGAAGATAAGCAAGTAAGATGGATTGAAAGGAATAGAAAAATTCAGTGGAACGAAGGCTACATTCCATACGCATTTTATAAAAATGTACTTAGAAATAATATCATCGAGCTTTTAAAAGATAAAAATATATATACTAAAGGTCAAGAAAAGGTTAAATGGATCAGCGAAATGTTCGCAACAAGTAGAGTTTATGATTTGGAGGATTTTAAATGTCCTAATTTAAATAGTTTGTATGAGGAATACAATTTATCAAGTGATGTATTTAGCTGTTTATACCATTCATCAATATGTGCAATGAAAAATGTCATGTGTCTTAAGAAATGGTGTCAAAATAATAATAAAATACTGATTTAAATATTTGTTTATTTGTGATTGTTTTATTTAATCATCCTTACCTATTATTATAGTCAGAAAATAATATTATTGTTATTAATAGCTATACATATACAATACCTAAGCTGTCAATTCAGATTGAAGTTATATTTAAAAGCAGATAAGAGGAATTTAATAGGTATCTAATCTATTCAAATCTTTGTAAATAAGTGAAAACCTAGATCATTCAGTCCCAAATTAAATGGTGAAATTAAGGTAGCTGGATCTATTGAATTAATATTAGAATGAAGTAGAAAGAGAGAAGATATATCAGATAGATGAATCATCTAGTCTTTTAATTGAACAGATGAGAACCTAGATTATTAGGTCCCCGGTTAACTGGTGAAATTAGGGTAGATGGATCTTTGATCCAGATGCCCTAATTTTACACTACTACCACAGAAGCATATATTACCTACATATAAATTAAAATGCCTATTTAGCAGGGTTATGTATTGTTTAGTTGGTTGAAATGAAAGAATATTTAAAATATGACCTTTAATGACTAATTCCTGGATCCCTGCTTATACAACACATTTTAGTTATTTTTAGTGAGTTTTATCAGGTTCCTAGTCAGAAAACGCAACCCTTAGAAGCATCCATTGCCCGAATAATAGATCTGTATTATTGTAGAAGGTAGCAGATCTCGCCACATCCATAAATTATACAATACATGAATTTAAAATTCTAACTAAACATTTTCAGGAAGATGATTCTAAAACTAAGACTGAGTCTGTGTCACCTCCGATTATTATTGAAGAAGTGTCTCAAGACTCCAGACAAAACTCTGATGATGAAGCCATGAAGTCAGATGATAATAACTCTCAGAAATGTAAGTTCTATTAATTATTTACCACCTGGTGGAAAACATTCACTGCTGAATATAACTTATTAAACTGCCACAGTCACTTGTAGTAAGTATAGTTTTCATTAGAACATGTTCCGTGAATTTGAGTCCTCAATATTTTGGCTTTATTGAAAGCGTCATGACCATGAGTAAACCAAAGTCACGGGTATGGTCGGCACTAATAGCAGAGGAAACGGTCTAAACTCTTTCTATCGATTTTTTCGTCAAATGAATGGCATTTAGACCCTCACAATTTCGTCAGTCCACCTAGAGCTACGATACGCCTTAAAAGCTGATCTACACAGTTAACAACCACAGAACCATTGGTCTTGGTGGGCGGCTTGTTCCTTACCCCAGTCGGAGTTTCAAACCACACAGTTGAAACACTGTGTGTTTCTAACTCCCGCGTCGAAATCACACGTCATCGTACGAAAGCTAAACTACCTATGATATCACTTCTTAAATTATATATATATTTTTTTAATGTGAAATAAAAATATGGTTTAAATAATGAGCATGTTAAAGAAACCAAAAAAAGGACTATGACATACAAACAGACAGAATCCAAAAGAGTTCTGTTAAGGATCCCTAGAAACTGTATAATTATTACCAGAATGAATAATTATACGGCCGCAGCCTTGCTCGCGTGAGTTTAGGTTATATCACAATACCAGGCCTGGCGCACTCCGCACAGCTACAAGTACATCGGCGGATTCGTTTAGACGGGCTTGCTTAACAGTGTGTTGCTGCACGCCGCCCGGAACCCACGTCCACCTAACAATCTTTCGATACTTTTATTAGTCGTATTCGATTTCGTAAATTATGCATATACCTGTAAAAACATTTACAATACAACAAACCAACTTGATTATATAATCACGTAGGAGGTAGGAATTTCCAACACACAACCGAGTAAGTAACATTACTTCACATTTCGCTCCATTACTTAATACACTATGATATAAAGCTACACCATACAACATTTATCATTCACATTTTATACAAGTAATGATATTAATAAATGTATAAAGTAAATGTATAAATTACAGTCACAATAATAGTGTATGTTCATCTCGTTAAATAAACAATCACGAAATCTGTCGCGTATCAACCAAGGCGAAGGGCTACCATTAAATCCACCAACAAGTGACATGAGCAGCATGGTGAACATAGGTACATAAACTATGTTGATGTTGATATTATTTGAATAGCGGTTTGAAAAATACTAAGATAAAGTACTGTAAATAACAGGTTTTTAAAAGATACCTACTGCATAACTGAAGAACACAAAATAGGTAGGTATAGTATAGGTTACAAAGAATGACATTCCTAATACTATTATAAAATAAAATAAACCATGGTAACCTTCTTCGTTACGGCGTCGTCGTGAGCGTGTGGCGCGTCCCATGCTCAAACCAGTGCGCGACAGCTCATATTCGGTGGCAGGGTGAGGAGTATCCATTCTATACGTAGTATTATTATATGTTCTATGGCTTGAAATGAGGTCAAGTAGTTTTTAATAGGGACAATAAGTTAAAAGTAGCAAAGTTTGCTTAGCCGTTCTTAACCGATCAGCTAAGTTAAGCACTGAGCGCTTTTGTGCTTTGTAGGGCCCGTAAGGCTATCGGTCCGGGTTGTTGTTTTAGGATGGTATTCGTTACAGCATGATAGTAGGGCATTTTGCAAATGCCCGCCTTGCTAGCTACCACCCTCAAGTACAAAATCTGTCGCTAAGCACATAATGGTATGTTCCGGCAGCTGTTGTTAGAGACAGTAATTTTAGGTTAGCCTGAATATCGACCACATCATAACTTACCATCAGGTGAGTTAGTTGTCGAAAGAGCCTATCAGCTATAAATAAATAAAAAGTGAATCCAGATCAAATAAGCTTGTACCGAAACAGATTGAAAAAGCATTACATATTATATGGCTTTTAGATATATTTGTACATACTTAGAAAATAATATTCTGCTAGTACTAGGTACCTTAAGTTTGAAATGTATTGAATTGGTTAAATAGTTATAGGTACTATATATACATAGCTGTAATAGCATTTGAGCACTAGATAGTTAACCCCAACCCACGTACCACGTCAGAAGAGATGAGAACTACGCGATAGAAAGAGAGGCGCCTTGTAGTTGAATATAAAAGTTAGGTACGCAATGGTGTGGGATTTGAATTGCTCTTTAATGCGTAGTATCAGAGTTGCTTATTTATTTAAACGTCAATGTGGATAGATCCTTCTGGTCCTTTTTATTCTGTGACAATACTTTACAAGCTTAATGTTATAGATTGATATAAAACATATTCTGTATTGTACACATACACAAATTTTCGGTTGTGTAATATTAGTGTTTTGAGATGTTAATATAATTTGTATGTGTTACATACCAAGCTATTGTTTAGAAGAAGTTGTATTATGATAATGAATAGATTCAGGCGTTACTCTGCAGAAATCCATATTTAATAATAACCTCTTTTTATATTAAGAAAACATTAACAATATTTTAATGAAACACTTAAAAAAATATAAAAATATATATATCTAGTGACAAATATATATTATCTAGCCAGTCTCGATTGTGCGCTCGGTGAGTCTGGACCTCCTGAAGATGCTTTGTTTAGAAGCGAAACTAGTGGAATATTTTTCCAGTTAGGCTACGTGGCGTTTGTGACTTCACGTAAGCTTAACAGGAAAATTAGGCGGTTTTGTCACTAAATTTATATTTTTTTTAGTTTTTCATTAAAATATTGTTTAATGTTTACTTTTAATAATATTTGTTAATATTGAGTTGTATTATATAATTATTTTTAGGTAAATTATAATATAATAATTAATAATGTTTTCATTCTGGTGATACACGGTTTTTAGAGATCCGTAACGGAATCTTTATAGTTTTTGTCTATTTGTTTTTTGGTTTCTTTAATTATCAAAGAAATAAATTATAAAACGTAAGGAGCGATTTCGTATGTAATTTTATACGAAGCGTGTTTACGGCGCTGGAGCTCGAAACATGCTGTAGTCTGAAACTCCTACGGTGTTGAGCAACTTGCCGCTGGTCAAGTCTTAAGGGCGGAACCCATGGTTTCCAACTGCGTAGCACAGCTTTTACGGTGAAGTGTGGTAGCAACTCAAGAGCCTAGGCAAGGTAATACTGCTAATTAGCTAGATATACGTGAAAGGCGTGATAGGTATAGATAACATAAAAAAAACTTGATATTGCTTTAAGTTGTACGAATTTAATGAGCTAATGCATGATGCACAATGTACACTGTATTGTGTTTAAAATCATTAAAAAAACTTCGTAAAAGCATCAGCATTCAGCTGATATGTAAACACGCGCGCACCGATTCTAAACACCGTACAGTACACAATCTCATTACACTCTTTTAATAGTAGTAAAACAGTTTTTGAACGCGTTCGGAAAGTACTGCCACTGTACCATTTATACCGCTAAGCAGTGATTTTCCCATCACTGTGTTCCGATTTTAAAAGTATGAGAGCCGGTGAAATTGCAGGCACTTAATAACTTTATGGGTCAGGGTGATGGGCGCAGTGCATCACTTGTTACGAAATGCATCTGTTATAGGCAGATGTTACCGCTTAAAACACCAGGTGGGCCATGTGTATGTTTCATCAGCATCCACTAAAAGAAAAAATAAACAAAATGAAATCCTGTATAAAACAACATCGAAAAGAATAATTTGTTTGGGCTTTTGCTATATAGTCGTCGCCCCTGTCGCCCATCGCTATCTAGCACATAACCCTGACATAACCATTGTAATTTCTCTTTAGTATGATACTAAAAAACCACTAAAACTTCTTAATTTCAGCTTATGATGTGCTCCTAGACACATCTATGAACAAACCTCATTCACCCTCAAGTAGTATCACATCTCAACGCAAATTAGAGTGGGACTCACTTGCAGATGTTGGATACGCCAATGAAAGCGACCGAAAAACATCTGCATCCAGCCTTAGCACTTTGGAGAGATTGGCATTAAAGCAACACTATTCTAACAATGACACTCAACAAGATAGCCATATAGGTCTCCCTACTGCTCAATCAACACCATTAGATGAAAACGAAGCTAAGCCCAAAAACAAGAAAGCTTTGAGTAAGAAATCAACTAAGATTTATAAGAAGGATGTTGATTTTATGGAAGTGAATGTTCCTCATTCTTCTCACATGAATCCACCTCAGTCTATCAATGTCAACTTGACTAAACACATCTCTTTTAATGTTGAAAAAGATGGTAAAGTCACTGTAGAAAATATACAAAAGGATGTCAGTGTGTCACCAGATAAAGTTTTAGTGGAAGCGAAAGTATCGCCAAAGGTTGGTATGGATAAAGAAATCCAAACATCTTTGACAAAACCTAAGGAGTCAAATAATTTCGAATCAAAAAATCCTTTAGCTCAATCACAATTAATGCAAAAGATTCCAATAGTAATTAGTCTGAACACGCTGAGATCTCGGGTTAGAAGAAAGAAACTGCGAATGGCCAGACGAAAACTTAGGAGTAAGAAGCGATCTGAAAAAGAAAATACTCCAGTTCAGGAGAAAAGTGGAGAACAACTATCTGAAGCAGAGAGCTTTGAATATATGCCTGGACATATCTATAATCAGAATCAATTGACCGCCAATGAAATACCTGCCAATACTACTGACAACAAGTCTAGTTTAGAATCAAGTGGTGTCCTTACCACTGATTCTAGCAAAGGGTCAAAGCATTCTTTTGTCAAAGACTTAGAGAAAAGTATAGATTTGCTCAAAGCAGCACTACAGCAACGTGGCGATGATTCAAATTTAAGAAAACAGCTCATCAAACAAGTTTGCCAAAGACTCTTAAAATCTAGGTATAGGGATGACGATAGTACAACTGACTTTTTATCTGGGCTTAGTTTTAGCAGTAAAAAGTTAGGCTTAGAAAGAAACAATAATACTACCAGTACTTCTGATGCCAATAATTCGGCAGAATCGTCTAAAAGACCTAAGAAGTCAATACTGAGAACAGACAAGTTTAATCCAGGATCTATTGCTTCTACTTCACAAAGTGTTCCTAATCTTCCTATTGCATCCAACAGCGAAAAAATAGTCACTTCTAATCTCTCTAAAAATCTAACTTCATCTAATACTGATTCTGATATGTCTAGCAAAGAAAAAACATCCTCTGACAATATGTTTGCTAAAACATCATCTGAAGAACTATACCAAAAGTATCTGGAAGCTAAGAAAAGAGAGCAAACCTACAAAAGGCACCTGAAAGACAAAGAAATGTTTTTGAAACAAAAGCTGGTCAGTTCTGACAGTGCTTTCAAAGTACCTGTTAGAGTTCAGGTGAAACCGAGTAATACTAGTAGTAATAGACTAAAAGATTTGATGCATGATTTAACTAGAAATAATTATGATGATGGATCGGGAGATGCTAGCAAATTGGAGGGAGGTCCTGGTTCCAGTCGAGATTTCGGTAGATTACAATCAAATAGAAATCAAAGAAGTCATTCAGTATTTACTCTCTCTTCTGGAAATTCAGATAGCAAAAAGCCTAATCTAAAGAAAAGACTACAGTGTGATATAAAAGATTTATCTAAACCAGGACCTAGTAAAAACAGCCACTATTGTTGTTGTCCACACCATACAAGTAATTTGAAATCAGGTGTCACTGAGAGTTCTGTACAAGTAAATATGAAAAAATCTTGTGGTGACGAATATTGCCCTGCTACAGTGAATAAGCCTGTTCAAAGTACTCCAAAACAAGAACTACAGTCAGAGTCCCCAAGGAACTCTGCTCGAGTTATTTCCGATAATGCCACGGGTGAAATAAAGTATGTATGCCTTTGCAGCAATAATGTCGTTCAAGAAGTAGCAGATAACTTCTTAATATACAAATGCTCTCGTTTAACGAATAGGGGCGTTCAGTTGGAAGAAATACACTCAAAATCCAACGAAGATTTTACTCCATGTAATAATCAGACATGTGACAAAAGAAATGTTAGAAAATATCCTAATGACATTTTTATTTCATGTAATAATCACACTTGTGACAAAAGAAACCTTGAAGATATTCAGTCAACTTCTAAAGGTCTTACTAATAAATCGTCGCAAACTAATATGTTGATTACAATGTTAGCTGTGGATCAAAATTTAAATTCTGATCGCAAAAAGTCTGCTCAAAAAGAAATTGATATTATTCATGTTAGGGATGCACTATCGTCCCAAAGAGCTATTTCAATATGTGAAGCCACGAGATATATTCAAACTGAAATCAGCATTAATCCAAAAATATCAGAGCCAACATTATCCGATATTAATATAGTTAGCGATACTGACTGTGCTAAGCTTGTAAGTGAACAGTATAGAGAACTTAAAAAACCTTCTCTCACTGAAGTATGTACTGAACGCCAAGTAAAGAGCAATACTGAATCAGTAAGGGATCCGGTTACTTCTACTAAATCTTCAGAAACACCCAAGAGTGTAGTTGACGAATCAAAAGTTGACAACTTTGCTGAGATATTCAAATCTAAAAAAGATGACTATCAGAATATGAATATAGATCATTCTGAAAAATTTACAATACCAATTCAAGGTACGAATATGACGCTAATGGTGAGTATAGGTTCGGAACGAAAAGTTTCTGTTATCAAGAAACCTGAACAAGCGCCAACGAAGGGTATAGGGACTGACATCATTAATGTCCTTGAACAAGCTACTTGCTTGACGGAAGAATGTTCCAAAGGGATGCAATCTGACAAGGTTGCTAGTGATACAAACCCTATCGATCTCAACAGTAACAACATTGAAAATGATTGTCAAAACAAAAGCAAAGCTAATGATACTACGAAAACTCCTTGGATAAATACATGTTTGATGGCAGAAGATCCAAAATTTGGCACATATCCTAAAAAGAGTCCAATAAATGAGCGAGTGCCCTTTAAACGATCCAATACTGACATAGATAGAGTAGGGAATAATCAAACTAACACTTTTGATAAAATAAATGCAGCCATTGAAAAAATTCATGCCACAGAAATTCAAACAGGAAACACATGCTCCTGTGGGTGTAAAGGTTCAAAAGAAAAATGTAAATTCAGCTGTAAGGAACGTATGTTAACACCAGAAAGCAACAATCAAGCGTCTTGTAACTTTTCATGTCAACAAACAGATGAACAATCATTTGAAAAAGAAAAATACACTCAAGTAGATGATCATGACAATTTAGAATATGTTACAGATGAGCTTAGTCTTAAATGTCCATGTGGATGTGGTGGCATGAAAGAAAACTGCAAAGATTGCAAAGACTCTGTATTATCACCAAAAAGGCAATGTTTAAAGCAGTCTGACAAACAAATATCGACTGAAAAAGAGAATGTTGACAAGCAAAGCCCTAAATGTCTATGCGGATGTAGGGGCAGAAAAGATAGTTGTAAGAAAAACTGCAAAGAAAATCAATTGTCTCCTAGGGAGAATTGTAAGCAGTTAAATAAACAAATATCAACTTCAGATAAAATTGCATGTGAAAAAAGTCAAGAAAGCGAAAAAAGTATGGAATGCCTTTGTGGATGTGGTGGCAAAAAGGGTAATTGCAAAAAAGACTGCAAAAAACTGGTGTCGCCAAGAGAACCATCTGGAAAGAGGTTAGGTGGGCAAATATCGACTGAGAAAAATGTTCCACATAAGCAAAGTCAGAAATGTACGTGTGGTTGTAAGAACGTGAAAGCTAACTGCCGAAAAAACTGCAAAGAACTGAAATCATCACCTAGAGGCTTATGTAAAAATCCAATGGATGAGCAAATATTTACAGAAAACGATTGTACACATGAACAAAATCAACGCTGTCCCTGTGGATGTGGAGGCACGAAGGATAATTGCACAATGGACTGTACCAAACTGACATCACCTAGGGGGCAGTGTAGACAACTTTTGGATAAGCAAATTTCGACTGACTGTCAAGAACTGGAACCAAGCAGACAATGCATAAAACAGTTGGAAAAACAAGTATCTACAGAAAATGATTTAACTAATCAACGAAGCCTTATTTGTCCATGTGGTTGCGGAGGCATAAGAGGGAATTGCAAAAAAGACTGTAAGAAATTGATATCACCAAGAGGAGAATCTCGAAAAATTCTAGGTGATCAATCATCAAGCAATAGTTTTCCAGATAAGCAATATGAGATTTGTATGTGTGGATGTGGGGGTGCAAAGGACAAATGTAGAAGAAACTGCGCTGAGTTAGACCTTGAATCATCGTCTAAAGGGCTATGTAGACAACAGGTTGATAAGCAAATATCAACGGACAATGATTTTCCTAATGAACAACACCTAAGTTGTCCTTGTGGATGTGGAGGCACGAAAAATAATTGCAAAAAAAATTGTAGTGAAAGATCAGTATCACCAAAAAATCTACGTAGACAACAATCATTTCATTATAAAGAAGTAGGAACTCAAAAAAGCTTAAAAAATAAAGAATTGCCAACAAGCTTTGGGGAATATCAAAGAAATCAAGAACCTACTCTGAGCTCAAAAGGTAACAAAAGACTCTTTGAAAAAGAAGCTTTACAAAAAGTGGACAGCCGTGGAGAACAGACAGATGTTAAATTTTCGGATAATAGTCAAAAAACAAGCAGTGATGCAGATCAAACAGATGCAGGCTCAGACCCTATACTGGATATGATCCAGAACATCACCAAAAAGTACTCAAAGAAAGATATTGAGAAAAACAAAAGAAAGAAATGCTTCAAAGAAATAATGACAGTCTTGAACTACCTCCTTGAAACTGATGAATCTACTGATCGGAATGAAGATCGAAGAAATATGTGTGAAAGCACCACAACTGCTGATGAAACAGATGCCAATGAGAAGAAGTTAAAAGAAAACCCTTGTTGTGCTGGTAGTAAAAAAGTATCAGAAAATAGTAGTAGTGACATTTCAAGAAAACCTGTTGACAAAGGCGCTCAACACTGTAATAAAAAATCAAAATCACGAACTTGCGTCACCGAATCGTCTGAAATGCCAACGTCTACAGATATTCCAGGCACGTCATCCGATTCTGCTACTTGTAAAGTGCTTAATAAGATAAAAAAAGAATGTGAAAGGTATCAAAAACGCTGTAAGATTCACGGTGGGAAAAAAGGTGACGGTACTAGCAGCACATCTGCAAACTGCGAACAATGCAAACGCTTTCATCATTGCTCATGTAGAAATCACAAATGCAAAGGGCATAGGAAATGTGAGAAGACACAAAAGACTCCTGTAGCTTACAACTTAATACTTCAGACCTCAGAAAGCATAGTTAGCGAGGAACCCAAATGCGGAACGAATCGTCAATTAAAGAATATTATAGTCAAAGTTCCTAAAAAGAAACCAGCTGAGTGTATTCCTTTCAAAGAAATGGCGGCGAAGTTTGAAAGAAACATGTATTGTGCCATGCCTCGCCCAACTGATAAAGACACAAGGTCTTGTAGATCTAGAAGTTTGCCAAATGAAAGTGAGATATCAAGCATGGAGGAGATAATTAGGAAGTCTCAAGGAGCTACAGTACGGGAATATTTGGAGAAAAATCGACCAGATTTCATTGCAAAGTGCTCACAACGGCAGAGTTGTCTGAAATATATCAGTGATTCTAGGTAAGGATATTTTACTAACACATTTATGTACATTACACTCATAGATCATTTATTTTCTGTACCAAAAATCAGGAATATCGTAGTATAATTAGGAATTTAGCCATTGGGTCATGTTCTTACTGTAAGGTTTTGTAACTTATATTCTATTATCAAGTTTCATGTGGCTGAATGATTTGGACATTAAATCCAATGGCACTAAGTTCCCAATTACACACCTGTTAAAGTAATTTTTTTTTTAGTTTTATATTGGACACTTATGGTTTGTATATTTGCTCTTCATCAAGTAATATATTACACAAGTTACATTTGCATAAAAGTAGTCACAATCAAGTCCTGGTCATGTAGAAGTACTGTTAATTACTCACAGTCGTGTCTAAGTCATGTAGGCGAGAACACGAAAATTGACATTCCTTGATATTTCCATACACATAGACCAACACTGAATGGTCAATTATTCACTATTATTACCTAGGGACCGTTCAAGTATTACGTAAGCAGATTTATTACAATTATTTACCCCCATCCCCCTTGTCAGCAAATGTAAGCAAAGCTATTACCCCCTCATCTTATGCTTACGTAAACATTTTTCAATTAATATATTGTTTTTTTTATATTATAATTATAATCCTGAAAATAAGAAAATAGTTTTCAATGACATTGTATTGCTTGGATTGCTGCTCAGTGTTGTGAGTCTGCTCACTTTCATGCGATGTTGGAATGTCTACTACGTCCTTCTCAACGAGCCATTCAACATCATGGTGCTCTAAATTTTGAATAATGCACATCAGTTCATTATCACGACGAGTCTTACAGGTCTTACTTTCCAATCAGTGTGCGTGTTTACTTGTATGTGCGTGTTTATAAAGACAATGCGAGCCATTCGTGTAAAAAAGTAAATGAAGTAATCATCATCTAAATTCAACTTCAAATTCAAAACTTTCCTACCCCCCATGTCATCCCAATAAGCAAAGCAAAGACCCCCACGCCGCCCCATAGTGCTTACGTAATACTTGAACGGCTCCCTATTCACATGAGACAAACCATTAATTTTGGAATATAAAATTACATTAAACATGTCACATTTCCATTTTCCTGCCGAAATTCCTAAGGTTAGTTTTATTAGGGTCAGTTGATCAATCAGCTGCAGTTAGATATTATCTAATTAAAAATGAAATCCAAACAAATTCAAAACAAACTAGAAGTCGTGTAATGTACGATTAACATAAGTTCATTTTATTTTGGTCACATTACATTTTTCTACAAAAAAATGCTCTACAGACTTGAGCAAACGTTAGAGGAATCTGAGTATTATCATCGAAACATCAGTGTATAAAATAAAAATTAGTAAGACTTTTCAAACACTCACAAATTTTTCCTACTTCAGATGCGAGGACCCTCGTGGGCCACCTAGTTTGAAAATGGTTGTTGTTCATACACCAAATTGTACTGGATCATGCAATACGTTCCGTGGAGGTATCATATTTATTCCCTGTTTGCATTAGTACCATTTAGAACTGTACAATGGATTGATTTAGTGTGTATTTAGTTTTAATGTATACGAAAATTAAAAAGGCATAACAAAAAATAGGGTTCTGATGATAGAAAATTACAAAAAAACTAAAACGAATAGAACTTATAGACCTTACTGTGCCGTGGGAAGCATACATAAGACCACACAGTAAAAACAAACCAATATTACGACCTAACAAATGAATTAACAAAAACAGTTATGTATTAGTTAATTTATATGCTGTAGAAGTCAGAGCAAGGGGTATGCGATTTATCTTTATAACTTACTAAAAGACCTTGGCCTGTCAAGAAAAACTATAACTTCCATCCTAGAACGTGTATCCAAGGCGGCATTAGTAGGATTTTACCAAATTTGCTTAGGAAAAGGCGTGGCTTGAACGGTGAAGGAGAGCATTGATGACATCATAAAATGGTCCTTAACCCTACTCCCTGGGTTGGAAGTAACAGGCACCTGTGACTTCGGCCTCTTCCTCTGTAACGCGATGGGCCCGGCACCAGTTCGGTGAATCCATCCAATACTAAGTAATTCGTTTCAAAAATGGAGCTCAGAAACCTTATAAATGCTACTTATATAGGAAATACGGAAATATTGTAGTCATACTCTGACAATATTCTTGCAGTCTCGCTGAATCCATACTTGTCGCGTATTATACAGCAGTGTTCTTATTTTTAAAGACCTCCTGTAAATAAAACAAAGTAAACTTTGCTATAAGCAGGCCTGGCTCATTCCGTAGTCCGCACTTTAGTTACATCGGCGTATCCGTTCGGACGTGAGTATTCTACGGTGCGTGCCGCGTCAGAAGAGATCAGAGCTATGCGTTGCTATGCAACAGAAACAGAGACGGCTTGTAGGTGAATATTAATATAGGTAATCCGTGCTTTGCGAGCTGAAATGCACTTTATTGATTCTTTGCTAGAGTCGCTTTTTTATCGGAATGGCTTCCGGAGTGATTCTTCTGATCCTTTTTATTCTGTGCTGTAAGTTGAAAGCATTGTAAATACATGGTACCATACTTATTTCATAATGGATCATGAGTAGTTAATTCTGCCACACCTATGGTTATCAGAATAACAAACTCCTAGTCTATACATGTTCTCCTTTATTCATTAATACTTTTTTAATTCCTGTTGAAAACTTAAACTGCAGTACGTATTTTATTAGTTTTTATTTCATATTCATTGTAAAAGTTCTTGAAATCACACACTTGTATCTCGAGGCACAATCCACGAATTACCTTTTGCAATGATCTGGCATATCCCTTTTACGCACAGATAATGTTTTAGGTGTTCCGACACTACCAATGACATGCATGAGTAAACAAAGATTTGAGCCACATGTGACTATGCAAACTGGATTAGCAAAAATTGGTGAGTTTTCTGGTCAGTATCAAAACAAAATGAATACCTGTAATGTATTGTAGTTGCATACCATTCATGATCAATGTTATGTTGGCGAATTGTTAGATTAAGCATATCGTTCATTAATTACAAAATCCAGTCTGGTGAATAGTATTACATTATCAGTAGGTACTAATTCGGAAATGGCTGGGTGATAGTAGAAGTTATTCGAGTGCTTACTTAGTGAGTTAAGTCTTTCACTAAGATGCATCAAGTTTTTGGTGTTTGTTTTCGGTGGTAAAGGCCCGGAATTTCTTCAATTAAATTTCGAAAAGTATATAGGTTGACCTATTACATGACGTTAAACCTTGAGTACAAGTACTTGTACAAAGTACTTGTCACAAGTGGAGCACTGATGTGAAATTTCTCCGTTCTGTACACAGCCTAAAAGATGATATTTCAAAAATTATATTATGACAATATTTTTTTATATTAAATAGTTTCTTGGTACAACCTGGGTTAAAGTTGGCCGCGTCTATACCAGAGATGTGCGATACAGTTGAGCGGTGTAAGAGGAAAAAATCCACTAAAGGAGTCGACGTGCTCAGCTACTCTAGGAAAATTAAGCGATTTTGTCTGTTGATTTTTTTACTTCTACACTGGTCATCCTCCTCACATTTCTAGTGGAAAAGCAGCATTAGTCTAATTAAATTCATAATTTCCTTTAATAAGGCCTATTAATCATATCCAATCATTGCCTTTAAGACTAGAGTGCTCCTGGCGCGTTCCATACACACGTAGTTTTTGTTATATTTTAAATACTAAGTGTTCAAACTGGGTGTAACTTTGCATGTATATCCTTGAGCCTAATATATAAGGTGGATATTTATTCATTAATAATACTGCGGGGGATGGTGTAGAATCGATAACGGAATGTGTTCCACTCATGCTTAATTTTCACATACAAAAAATCAGTATAGGTAACTATTTTCTAAGCGCGGCGCGTTGCCTTTTGGTATGATAGCGAGAACCGCGGTTTACTTCATTCTCACACGTACGAACGCTACCCGATGTCAATTAGACGCTATCACTGGGGCAAAATAGCTGTTTTACCCTAGTGATAGATGAAGCTGTTTCACGTACCTATTCTGACGAACGCGAAGGCCTTACCGGCCAATCTAACTAGACTGCCGAATGCTTTGCATGATCGCCAATCGATTAAACTCTTCTAAATGATAAAAATTTTACTTACCTACATTATTTTTTAATTTCAAGTTTACACTGGGTAGACTGTTTTGTGTTGCAGCTACTTAGGTATGCCGTATTGTGTTAAACCGCTACCGCGTCGCGCGTACTTTTGTCGCAAGCCGCCAAAGACCAACTAGGCAGAATAGGTATACAAAACAACTGTTTATTGTGCCTAGTATAGCAGTTCATTGACTTCGCGTAGCAATCGTTAATGTGTGTGAATATAGTAGATACACCGTGTTCGTAGACCGCGGTTGTCCTTGCTATTTATTCCCCAAGCCAACGTGCCACAGCTTAAGCAATAGTATAGCTACAGACTTTTTGTGTATTTGAAAATTAAACATGAGTGGAACACATTCCGTTATCGATTACACCATCCCCCGCAGTATTGTTGATGAATTAATATCCACCTTATATATGCTTCTGGTTTGCCAGATATCTGAAAAATATTTATTTAAAATATTTATTATATTTTCTAAAATAATCTGAAAAATCGTTTTATTGGGAATTGTGACATTTAGGGACAAAATATATAATAATTCGAAAAACTGGTAAACCAGAAGCATAGATATTAGGTTCAGCAATATGCATACAAAATTTCACCGAGTTTGAAATCTTGGTATTTAAAATATAACAAAATTACGTTTGTATGGAAAGCGCTACGTGCACTCTACTCTTAATATGAGCCGGAAGACGTTCGTTCTCTGTTGAACGCCTTTCTCCTCGCACTCAGATTAAGACTTGACACTAATAGCATAAAATACTCAAAAGCAGTACAAATACACCCTCGCACACAAACACACACACTCACTCACACACACACACCCTCTCTCACACTCACACACCCACCCACACACACACACACACACACACACACACACCCACACACACACACATACACACACACACACACACACACACACACCCACGAACACAATCTTTTTCCCGCAATCACTCACACATATACAAATATAGCTCTGCTCTCTATATGTTTATAATGTAGATGAAGTAAATCCGTCATTAGATGTAAGATATAGTTTAAGCAAATCTATGTTTTTTTTAAGATCTGTGAATTTTGTAATAAAGGTAAATAAATAAATAAACGATTGATTTAATATTAGTAAAACGTCTGTGCGCGTAATTGACAACACGATGTACTCGAACGTACCTAATATACATAGACCCCAGTAGTTTGCTTAAATTTCAGTGATCAGAATAATAAAAAAATAAATGTTAATTTTATTATTACTGACGCTTTTCAGAGCCAACAACCGTGCCGTCCAACGTGACTTGCTGTCATTGCACGTGGCACAACAACTGCCGGATGTAACTGAACATGAGAAAGAAGAGCTGCGCCGCTTAGCTAAGGAATTAGGACGACACATGCGGCAGAAACAACGTAAGTGTTAAAATTTGATCAACTCAGTTTTGACCATTAAATCACTCGAAAATCTTCGATGGGGCATGATTTAAAGTGCGCTGTGCTTTCCATATGAACGTGGATTGACCAAATTTTTAATACCAACTAAAACACAGTACATTCTTAGTTTCCCTTGATACTTATTTGACTATTCCTGTAACATTTACAGAAGTATACAAGATATTATATCATTATTCATAACAACCTGGTTTGCCATATGCTCGTAGAATTTACGTGTTTTAAAAATTATTCCTTTCAAATACTCATTATAACACTTCAGGATAATGTGAGATAGAAATTAGAAGTGTGACAACACTCACAGCAAGTTCTGCTAAAATTAAAAATGATCCTCTACAGACATTTTATCTAATAAAATCTTTACAAATAAGTCTCAATCTATGCAAAGTATTATGTATCTGAACCAATTTACAAAACGCATTTCCAATCCGCCTCAGTCACCTCCCCACAGTCTGTTGAACGCTGTTGGTGCATTTTCTGGTGACGAAAACTGAGTCTTAGAACCTTTTAGTTGAGTTTTATTTTAAGGAATAAAAAGAAGTCACAGGGTCCAAATCATGGCTAAGGAGGATAACCCAGAAGTTTGACCGGCTTCTTTTATGCGCAGTGAGTGGGCGCGTTGTGGTGAAGCAGCAGCCTGCGGAGTCCCTGGTTAGTTCGCTTTCTGCTCACAACAGTGAAAACTTCTGGCAAACATTTGTTTCCAGATGCCCTGTCATAGTGAAAAAAAGTAGTGGTCAAAATCTTCCCTTTCCGGTTCAGCGCTTCCTGGTCGCTTCACTTTGGTAGGCGTTGGTTCATTTTGAAGCAACCAAGCTGTCGCCTGGCGCTTCGTTTCTAGATTGTATGGATAAATCCGAGTTTCGTCACTGTCTCAATGTCTTAAGCGACCTGAGACAAGCCTGCGTCAAACTTAGCTCTTATTGGCTTCATTCCATGCGAACCTGCTTCTGAGCATCGATGAGGTAGTGCGGTGTCACACTGGGACACTTACACCCGAAGATACTCTTGTAAAATGTTGTGAACGCTTTCTGATCCAATCTTCAACATGTGCTGGCTCTCTTTATATAAAATTCGCTCATTGATCCACAAACGTATTTGAAGTCAATTTAAATATTCTTTCGGTTTTAGTCCATATTTGAAATTGTATTTTCTTACTCTCAACGAAGGAATGCTGCTCTTGTCGAAATGTTGCTCTTTATTAATTATATTTCCTTTCCATGTAATAACATACTAGATATCGTGAAAACTCTTTGAATCTCGTATTATGTACAATAGATAGGCGACCAAGCAAAACAATATACAATTTTGAATTTTCCGCCCTAGTCAACAGCGTTCCCTTTAAGAAATTTTGCACCAAAATTAATTAACCTTGGTCTTGCCAACATATCATTGTGAAAATATATTTTGATAAAATCAAAATGTGTAGTCTGAAATAGTGCTCTTAAGGGTCGAGCAAATTGTCATCGTATGGCATACATATTTTATGACGAAAAACTTTTATACAGAATTACGTATTTATAGAAAAAAATATACACTTTTTTCAACACCTCTACCGCCTCTGCTGGGATTTACCGGCTATTTCCTCTAATATGAGATTAATTCCTACAAATATCTTAGTGTCAATTTATACTTAATGCTTTATTTTATGTAGGCTTGGAACATATATTTTGAAAACGTATTTTTTATATATTTTTACGGAGATTATTCTACCCTTTACAGCTGCTCCAAAATTCGTAAGCGAACGTGAAATGAAGAAACATTCGGAAAAAATATACAAATCTTTGCCTGAAGTTGTGCAAAAGAAAGAAGCGCTAAGGAAAGAGACAATCAAACAAACAAATTTATTGATGGCTAATATATTCAAAAAGGTGAGTGAACGTTAAGAGCCATTTCACAAAATCACGCTACTGACGTTTAGGTAAATGCCAGCGCATGTCTTACACAAGCGAAAGAAGTGACGACGGAATAGCGTGACTGTGAGTAACTTATTTTGATATTTGCACTCATTAATAAATAAATATAAGTTGTGATACAAAAAATTGTGTAATTGGCATGAGTAAACAATGATAATTTAGAGTTATGTTAAATACTTTTTCCTGACCAAGAAAACAGAGTTAGTATCACAGTTAATTGAGACTAGATTAATTGGAGAATGCACTTCTGATATAATATCTGTTTGGAATTACACTTTATTTAACGCAATAAATCGTGTTAAAATGCTCATATAATTCGTGGAAATTGGCGCAAGGTCTTTAATTTTAATTCCATAATTATGATAAATTATCGATATTCTAGTACACTATGTCTCAACAAGATTATATGCCTGATGTATAGATTTTTTTAAAAGTTAATTTGATGATTTCTTATATAAGAGATAGAGCTCAGAAGATGGCTATGTGTACGTTAATTCGTAGATCTTTTCTATGATAGTAAATTAAGCGCTTAAAATCTTCAATACATGCATCAAAATGTGAAATGTCTCTTAACAACTTTTGTGAGTATTATTTTAATCCATGTACCTAAATAATAATCATATTAACAATCATTATAGTCTACCACATTATAAGAGGGGTTGTCATAACGATCTAGACAAACGGACTGCATTCCAACAGCAATATTGCAGCTGTCATAGATGCCGTTTTGTCAACTACTTATAGGGCGTTCGGATAGCCTATCAGTTCAAAAATAACACTCACAAACGCTAAAAATGATCACACAGGGCATTCGTATTGGGACTTCGTGAGCATTTATATCGTTTTCGCTCACCGTTCGGATAGCTTTGAAAACGCTACAAATGACAGAGAAGTGCTATTTTTGAGCCAAGTCTTACCGTGGGATTGTTGTGATCGTTTTTTGACAACTTGGACATTCATATCTACCTTAACATTTTATGAGATATATTGTGGTTCCTATCATAAAGAATAGAACTGGCGATGCCTCCGACAGATTCAATTACAGACCTATATCTTTGGCTTCAGTTGTTGCACCTATACCTTTAGCTGCAGTTCCAGAAAACGTTATTTTGGTTATCAGCGGTTGTCAAAATATGTATAAGTCGTTCGGATAGCATACAGTCATTGGTGGTCAAAAATAACAGAAGCTTCTTTCCGAACGCTAAGATACAAATGCCACTTTTGAAACTGCTACAAACGCAACCGAGCCAAAATGAATGCACCTTTAATAATTGTACCCGGTTTAATAATAATTGTTGAATTTGCAGTTGGATGTCAAAAGTCAAGTCAAAAGTCAAAATAATTGATTAAATTTAGATACGAAGATCTAATGAAGGTCAATTACAAGTTTTAATATTGAAATATTCTACATTGTACTGCCACGTTGAGCAAAAAAAAATTATAGAACCACTGCGAGAAGAACGGGTAGAAACTCGGGGCCATTCTTTTAAACGTCTTTTAACATTGTGTTACATATTATATAGTAAAATTATTATAATATTTGTTTACATCACGTAAGTGACAGGCTATAGCTTGGCGGAGGCGAAACAGTACAAGCATTTTTGTCGTTTAAGTATTCACAAACTGTGTGTGAAGATTTCATAATCAAAATGTTTTTCACGTGCAACTTGAATATTCCTTCTGTGAGCGTTGTAATATGCTTGGGAACTTTATTATAAAACCGCACACAATTACCTAAGAAGGAACTTTTATTTGTCTTTGCTAATCTATGTTCATGGATATGGAGGATGCAGTCCGTCCTTCCGATCCGCAACCTGGGTGCTGTTAATAAGCTGTTTACTTAACCGCACTTACTTCAATTGCATCCTAACTTGCAAAATGGGCTGCAGTCCCGTTTGTTTACACCGTATGTCCCACTCTTGGCATGCTTTTTCGGGTTTGTAGTACAAGGTGGCAGTTCCTTAGAAGGGGTTGCTGTTGGGTGCTACCTTCTGGTAATTTTATTTTGTGGTAAATTGCCCATTAGATCTCTGTAACAATGCACTAGTGGTCACCCATCCAAGTAATGACTGCAACTATCTTGCTTAACCTATTTTGATATGACATTTGGCGAGATGCGTTGCTACTTGGTGATACCACACGGGCTATGCTTTAAGCGGTAGTATTTTTGAAGCGCTGGTAGCGGTGATTGCTCGTTCTTAACCGATTACTTACTTTCGCAAAAATTTTTTTTCGTTTCATTATTATTCCTAAGGTGATGATGCACAATGATGGCACAGTAACAATGTCTGTGGACTGCCGCGTAGATGGTTCGAATATCGCCGCGGGATCAACTTGACCGTATGGTAGTAGGGCATTCCGAGAATCCTCGCCAGGCTACCACCATCTTGAAGTAGAAAATCTGTCGCCAAGCACATAATGATAATATGTCGCGGCAGCTGCCTTGAGAGCCAGTAATTCTAGGTTTAGCCTGATAACATCGTCGACAACATCACTTACCATCAGGTGAGATTGTGGTCAAAGTATAAACTGATTCCGAGCGCTTGGTCGATGCGACGCGTGATCAAAATGCTGGCACATATTTTGCTCAACGAATAAGCATTGCAATTCAACGGGGCAATGCTGCCAGCATGCTGGGCACGCTGCCAACTGGGAGTGGGCTGGAGCATTTGGATTGCCTATGAGTCTGCTATGACTTATAGGTTGTCTAAATGCTTTTATTGTAGTAACTGTAGTGTTGTATATAGTTCATATTATTTTGTTTAATTAATAAAAAAAAGTATAAACCTTTCAACAATAAAAAAAGGAAAATAAATGTCTACCTACCCAACCAATATAATATTAACAAATGTTGGTTGTTTAAAAGAAAAGTTCTTTTGTTTTAAATTTGGTCGGTTAATATTTTCATTTCTATTGGAATTTTGGCTTGTTCAGTGGACTGCTGAAAGGGGCTGGTCAAAATTAAACTTCTTGCTGAATGGTGATAGTAATTTATTTTTACGCATGTTAAATAACTAAATACAAAAAATATAATATATATTCGTAATCAAATTTTCTGTTCGCGTTATAAGCTTATAACATATAAATCCACTGCAATTCTTGAAATCTTAAGAATTATCATCATCCTTCTGATGAACTTTCTGCAGATATGTCAATAATAAATTGTTTTAACATATTTTGTACATGATGGTCTCAATGTACGGATACATTGAGACCAAACGAGTTCATAGTGATACGTCGGCAAACGACTGATTCGTTACAAGCAATATTTTTCGACGCAACTGAATGCACATAAATGTTTTTTTTAATAGCTGATAGTCTAACCTTTGACTGCTATCTCACCTGATGGTAAGTGATGATGTGGTCGAAGATTTTGTTCAGGCTAGCCTAGAGTTACTGGCTCTCAAGGACAGCTGCCGGAACACACCGTTAGGTGCTTGGCGACAGATGCCCTACCACCATGCCGTAACGACTGCCATCATAAGACAACAACCGGGACCGACGGCTTAACGTGCCCTCCGAAGCACAGAAGCGCTCAGTAGTAATATCACCAACGGTCACCCATCCAAAATTACACCAAAATTAATTAACCTTGGCGGCGAACGTTGCTTAACTTAGCTGATCGATTAAGAACGGCTAAGCAAACTTCGCTACAAGCGCTTCAAAACTCTATGTAACTACAGAGGTCGTGTGGAACGGGCTTTATGTTGATTACGTGGGCCAATAGCAACGCAGTAAAATTTTCAAGTTAAAAAAACAGACTATAGCAACAATTTTTGATCTTTGAATAATCTTCTCGTATTAATATGAGATTATTAATATATTTATCTTTATTCAATTTTATTATTTATTTTATCTTATTAAGTTGATGACCGAAATTATTATGTTTTTCAGAATCTCCAAAAGAAAACACTCCGTGGTTCCGTCAACTTGTCAAACTACAGCACCGTCATAAAAATATGACAGATGACATGACATTACTAACTGACAATTACTTAGCTAATGTACAATACTTTTTTTTAACCCTTTGACGTTGAAAACGATTACTTGTAGTAAGAACGAGATATGGTAGCGAGTTTTCGTTGCCTGTAACTTGCCAGACCTACAAAAAACGTATTTCCCGCGTTCACCTTGACTTCAAAAAGGTTTTAGTAAAAGTTCTTTTTTAAAAAATATAAAAATGTTGTTATTTCAATGAGCTTTGAGTCTGAACTACCGTCCGAAGATATGACGAGAATTGCTTTGTAATAATAAATATATTATAAAGAATTACCAAATGAAATTTTGTGTTCATTATTGTAATTGTATGATGGGTTGTTATTGAATCCTGTATATATTTTTTAATATGGGCTATAATGCCTGTTTTTTTATTGTCTATTTGAAATAAAGTTTAGTTTTGATAAAGTGTAGTTTCATTAGTTAGTGACCTTAGTAATTACGGCTTATTCCTTGTCCTTCGATCGGCACTACGATTGGTACGAGTAGAACGACCGGGAATATTATACCATCACTCCCAAGGACTACTTCGGTAGAAGGGGCGGTTCATACTCTCTGGATTACTTGTTATTCGTGGGCAGACTATTTTTCTAGGAGTTTTGGTGGGAAAAACGAAAATGTCATGCCTAATTTTGACTAGTATTACAATACTATAAATATTTATTTTACAAAATTAAATCTTCGAGTGATTGGGTAGTATAATCATAATAGTAGATTCTGTAACAACCTGATCGTCCACTGCTGAACACAGCCTCCCCTATCAAGGGGTAATTTACCATAATCCCCACGCTTGGCAGGCGTGTTGGGATCGCAGTGTAAGTCGGCAGTTCTTTAGAAGGCGCAGTTGCCCACCTTCCAGTATTTTTCCCTTAGTCTCCTCTTACGACACCCACGGGATGATATGGGGAGGTGCAATTCTGACCCGGCACCCCACGGGAGATGGTAATGGTAGATTATATACCGTTAAGGGACAGAATTCTAAAACCAGATGTTAGATTTTGTCCCCACTTCTCCTCGCGTGTTTACTTCGCGGTGTACATGGCGCCACGTCCGCAAGTCAACGGTAATATTTTATTTGGTTAAAAATTTAGAGCGCTCTCTAGTAGAACTAGTAGAAACTATCTTGTCACACACGAATGTGATGTGTGCTGAAGCGCCATCTAGTATGCATACATGATACCAACCATTAGTTGATTGTATGCTGTAAATATCATAGTGTGACACAGTTAACCCTTTGCGATCATAGTTCCCGCGAGCCTAAATTTACCATACCTACAGTAGAACAAGTTTAGTCTTGATTATTACCAACTTGTTTGATTTTGCAGTTTTTGTGTATGTTCATTTTTAATGAACATGAACTATGGTTTTGATGAACATGAACTATGTATCTACTTTGATGCAAGGCGTAAGCTGTTACACAATAGATGGTTTATTTATTACAAAACCAAGTATATTGTGTAAAATTTACACAGAAAATCATAAAAAAACTTTTTTACCCCTGATCAAAATACAAATAGCGGGTTATACTATTGGGTATTTTTAACTGACTTCAAAAAAAGGAGGAGGTTCTTAATTCGTCTGTTTTTTCTTATATGTTTGTTACCTCAGAACATTTGACTGGGTGAATCGATTTAAAAAAATCTTTTATTGTTTGAAAGCTGATACTTGTTGTTTGGTTCCAGTTAAATTTCATCAAAATCGGTCAAGCCGTTTTTGACATACACTCCAATAACTGAAAAATATTTACTTATCTTGATGATATAGTCGTTGACAATGAATGAAGATCGATCCCGTAAGTAGCAAGGGTCATAAAAAGAAGTGTTTTTTTTTTAATTAAAAATGGAAATGACTTCATCACCAAAAAGTGTGAATTAACTTGTCGAAGTCCAACACTAGTACCACGTGCACAATATTGTGATAATAGGTACTTTTGAACTATACTGGTACCGACTTGAACAAGTTATTTCACACTTTTGGGTGTTGGAGTCGGTTCCAATTTTTGTTTTTTTTTTATCAAGTAGCGTAGTTCATTCAGATCCTGGCTTTGTTTCCGCTAACAATCAAGGGTACCTGCTCGTGTCATTACTACAAGTCATATTAAGATTTCACTAACAAAAAATCACATGGAGAATGTAGTAGGTAGGTACAGTTATTGTTTCAATTTGTTAATAATAATAAATACATCTCGTGGATGCTATTGTGTAGATGAGTGGAACAACAAAACTTCTAACAAAATAATACCATTATTGAAATCACCCAAGGAGAAAGATAAGTATTTTGTTTGAAAATGTATTACTTTGTATTACTATTCATACGTAATACCACAATATTACATATCGATTATAAAACCGTGGTATTACTGTTATTAACTGTATTTGTCAAAGATTACGAAAGATACGTTTATGTTTGTAAACGACACCCGTGCCGTCACTTGATGTATGTACTTGTATAGGTAGATTATGTTGCGAAGATGCACCGGAGTGCGACATAAAATCGGACATTCTATGAGAGTAGGGCTGCCATCCGTCCGGGTTTCCCTGGATTTAGCATTTTACCAATAACCCTGCATATTAATAAAAAAATAATCGAAAGGTGAATGTTTCGAGATTTGTCTTAATATACTCTTTGTGTAATAGTGTATATCAACAATGCGTCGTTCTTCTCCTCCATTTTCTATACTAGAAAAATAACAAACTTTTATTGATTTTCAAATAATATTTTTGGTGTCCGATATTAATCGCCGGTTTTCGGTACGCGTGTCAAAATTCAATTCATCTAACAAGCCATCACAATTAACAATCCGCTAACTTTCAACGGGTTTCTGGAACGCATATTAATGAAAAATTACAGAACACCTGATTAAAATGCTTGTTTATCTATGATAACATGAAATTTGAAAATGTCGTTCAAATTCATTCATTCTCTAGTGTTCTGTCTTTTTTTAACACATAGCGTTGTCTCTTCTGTTTTGACATGAAATTAATCCCAAATCATTTTTGGCATCACCACCGTTACTATGGTTACCAATTAAATATGACGGATGATCGTAAACGTAAAACAACAAGAGAGAGGAGTTCGAAGCGTTCCTATTTGTCAAAATACAAGCAGATTTGGGCATTCACATCCAACAATACTATTTGCGCTCGGATTTCTAACTGACAGAGTCCAGTCGTGCGAGTGTACGCTCTAATACCTAAAATGTCAACATTGATGGGTTATCGCTAGTGGAATTATCAAATTTCATTAATTTTTATGAATCCAGCAGTGATAGCTCAGTGGCTTTGGCTATGGACTGCCGCGCAGCAGGTCCATGGTTCGAATCCCGCCGCGGGCTTGAGCTTCACCGCAAGGTGGAAGGGCATTTTGAGAATGCCCGCCTGGCTAGCGACCACCCTCAAGTAGAAAATCTGTCGCCAAGCACCTAACGGTGTGTTCCGGCAGCTGTCCTTGATAGCCAGAGTAATTCTAGGTTAAGCCTGTTAACACCTTCGACCACATCATCACTTACCATCACGTGAGATTGTGGTCAAAGGCTTACCTATCAGCTATAAAAAATTAAATTAAAAAAAATCCCTTTATCCTCAATACCATCATGATGATTATAAATACTCTTTAATTTTATAGTTATTATGTCAGTAATAGTTTATTGATAGTGAAAGTCACTAGCGTACGTGAAAATGTGCGTGTTTGTCTTCCCTTACTTGTTGCTTTATATCGTAAAAATCGATTAAAATAAAAAAATCATGAGTGGCATTTTTTATTGCTGCTAGGCTACGCTTTGACTATAATCTCACCTGATGGTAAGTGATTGACGTCTGATGATGATGAAGTCAGTAGAGAAGAATAGGCAAGAACAGCCGTCGTAACATACCATTAGATCCTTGGTAATATATTTTCTACTTGAAGGCCAACAACTATCAAGCCTATCAATGATTCTAAAAACTCCCGCCCTCGCATCATGCGGTGAAGTGGAAGACCGCGGCGAGATTCTAACTATGGACCTCCTGCGCATCAATACAAAATAATACCACTTCTAACATCAACGTGAATATGGTGTAGCCGCACATCAGGCGCTAAACAGAGCTTTAAACCATATCTTAACGCCCTCAGCCGAAAGGTGTTTTCTCAAAGAGGGTTGGGGTTTGGAAGGTCCATAACCTACTTATCTTGGAAATGCTTTTGTTGGTATTACAATCTACCCAGCTGCGGTTTGTTTAATGGCTGCTATGGTTATGTTATAGCACCCTATTGAGTAACAAATGAGCAGCAACACTATAATCACGTAGTCTTTAGTAATATATTTACGTAGTTCTATAATCGGACTCTTGTTCTATACTCGCTCATCATACACACCGCTAGGGAATGGAACACTCTGCCTGAGTCTGTGTTTCTGGTTAATTACGGGGGGGTTTTCTAAACAGGAGTGAATAGGTATCTTCAGGGTAAGCGAGCTGCATCATCGATGGCATCGTCACTTAACATCAGGCGAGATAGTGGTGAAGTGCTACCCAGTACCTTCGGTATGAAAAATAGCAATATGTGTTTTTAGAGTAATCATACTTGATATAATTCTGTTCTTGTTCTATCTTATCAGTTATTAGAGTAAACGTTGTAGGTAGGAATGCTTAAAACTATTTTTATATATTTTTACGATATCAACACGTTAATCTTAGAATAATTGGTCGATTTTGGGCAATTAGAATTAGTCAGTTTAACAAACCGTTAACGTACCGAAAAGCTTTTCAGAAACCCAAAATTGAAATAATTGTCGATTAATTGGAGATTTGACATTAGTGTTGACAAACAGTCACATGAAGTTTTTAGAAACCCAATCTGCGTATGACAATGGATTAACAAGTATTTAAAATAATTTGTCGCTGATTTGCGTTTCAGAAACCGGGGGTAAGAATTTTATTGGTAAGTAAGTTATGGGATAGTATCAATAACCAAGAAGCATCCTCCTATCCAATATATGGGGTTGTTTATATGGCTACCATATGTTGTTTATACAACACAGAAGATGTAACATTTAAAAACATAATGGCTATAATGTGTATAATTTTAACTTTTGTTGAATTACCGGCCGCCCCTTAACACCAAAACGTCCTGGGGAATACTCTCTTTGGTAGTATATCCGCTACACTTTGGTTATTAAGGGCGTTATAGTTAAGTCCTCTATAATGCACCTTACTCGATGTTCTTACGTAAGTATTGGTATGGTGCTAATTATTTCATTTTCTTTTAGTCAGTTCTTAATTCTTATGCTATTCAAGAAAACCATGGAAAGTCTCATTCTAAAGCAGAAGCTTAGGCTTCATCTTTTTGTATTAAGTTTTCATTTCAGAATTTCATTATCTCTATCGCATCAAACGTTTACGGCCATCTTTTTACTACTAATTTATATGTACTAATATATTACGTACTCGATAATACCATGAATATTTAAATAACTTTCCATGTATGAAAGTTTGTGTTTTCTATAGTAGTGGACAGAAGGACGGTGTTTACTCAACATAGCTTTGTAGTAAATTGAAAATGTTGTTCTACTGTAACTATTACGCTGTGGCAACTCGTGTCCATCCAAGACATACTTTTTCGAGATCTATGAAAAAACGTGTTCAGGTAGCTAGATTAGGTAGTACCTATTTAATGTTCACGTTCATTAGATATACTAAACTCTCTAATTATATGAAAACATGGAAACTCGAGATACCTAATAAATTTGCAAGCATTGTAATCGTAAATTGAATACGCGTCAGAAAACTTAATTATACGTAAATATAATACGTATCAAATAAAAAGTAATACAAATAAAAAAGTCACCAAAAAGAATCTAGGTATGTAAGATTCGATCCACGGTACTCGATCTTCTGATTCGACTTCAGTAGTTACACACTATACAATCATTGACCAAGGTGTCGAAAATTACACACATATCGTTTATGCCTTACTGTCAGACACATTATATTGGTCCACGTACATACGTAAAATTATTATTGTATTATTAAGAATTATGTCGTAAAATTAAAATTAGACCAAAAAGAATCTCTTTACGCTGGATTCGATCCACGTGCCTCTCAATTGCGAAGCGATGTCACTTACTATGCGCTATTTGAACGACGATTGATTTGTCGAAAATTATGTACATAACCTGTGTGCCTTATTGGCAGAAACTGTATAAATTAATCATGATCCATCTAAAATAATTACAACACATTCATTACGAAAAATTCTGAATATTGCTTATAATAATTATTTTAGGTAGCTAAAGTTGTACCTATGTCTTGTAAAATGTCTGAAGTGTTTTTTATATTGCGTTAGGGTTCACAATCATATCATAATAGATATATACATAGGTACATGGAGAAAGGAAGCCATAGATGCTTACCTTATTATGTCCATCATGCGTTTTTGACGATTTTTTGCATTCCCAAAGCGTTTATTTATAATTTTACCCATGTTTTATTTTAATTGAGATCGCCGAGAAAAGTGACACAGGTCCGACGCATGACGCGGCTGACCGCGATATGAGCGAGGATGATAGCAATATACGTAGATCGCTGGAGTAAATAGTGCGACATGATGTTAACGCTTCTCGGAATGAAAGGGCGTATGTGACATTTTGTAAACAGGCTCAGTACGCATTAACTGTGCTTTTTTTGGATTAAAATAATCAATGAAATTTATTGTACTTAAAAAATCAATATTTTAGAAAAAAAATCCAATTTTTAATACACTAAAATCTGGCGGAAAAAGTAGGAATCCTCTATTTTCAGAGGTGTTTTTGAGATTTTTTTCTATCGAGCCAATTATTAGGAAACATGTTTTGAAATCGATGAAAGTATTACTTATATCCTTGAGTATCGTGTATTTAAATTGCAGTACCATCCGGTACCTGGTTTATGAGATTTTCCATATCATGTTGGCACTATTTCGTAATTTCCGAGCCGATAGTGCACAAGTTACTGCAAATGATACCTATAAGTATTTATTGTAAGAATTATTTTTATTATGGGTTTGAGTTGCATCTGTTATTTATATTAGATATTGTTTTTAATCTAAACGATTTCACCTCTTGGGCAGTTTTTACCAACCCGTTGTTTATCGCGAATACTGTTGCTCCTTCGAATAGGCATTTGAAGTGATTGCAAGGTTCAAGTCGAAGGTTTCCGGGGTTTAGGATTACTTTATCAGATGTGACATTTCGAGCTTGACATTGATATTCACTGGTGGCTTCTGACCACCTTCTGGTATTTTTCCTTTCGTCGCCTCTTACGACTCCCATAGAAAGAGATGGAGCGTGCAATTCAAGTCCAGCTACCCACGAAGCATGGAATATCATGAATACGTTGGTTTTTCCCACGAAGTTGAACAAGTTTGAACGAAATTTTGTAGTAACACTTAAATAAAAGGTACACACACCTCAACATAACCTACAAGATGGTACTTATATTATTTTTTTAAATTTTATATTGACTGGTTGCATCAGATTTTGTAATACACAGAAAAACTAAAATATTGCTAAAAGATAACTATTGCTATCCAAATCTATTAAGATTTTATCATTTACTCGTTCCTACTATCAGTAGAAACGATAAATAGATAAATATCTATCCATTGCGATTTATATCTATAGCGTTCAAAGACAATAAAGTAAAACAAAACCATTTTAAATGTGTTACCTACTAGCGTGTTCTTTGACATGGCTTCATCACGATGCTTAAGTACTCTGAGAATTTTGTTTAAAACCTTGCCTAAGAAATAGATATTTTTAGGAAATAAGTCGGTCCGAATATGAATTATGGGGCGATGCCCCGTCCACCCACTGGACTTTCCCACTGGTGGGTGGACGGGGAATTCCAGTTTCCCCGTCCACCCACTGCACTAGAGTTGGAAACAAATCCACTGCTTCATCGATATTACAAATAATATATATTTTTGCTATTGGATTAACTCTGAAGAAAGGCCTTAGATGTGACAGCTGTCAAAGTGACAGTTGATGTTGTAGTTTTTAATTTCGTTTCTTGTTTGGGATTTTTTAAACTAATCTATAAAATTATGGTAGCTGTGAGGTGTGACAGCTGTCAAAGTGACAGTTTATGTCAGATAGACAAGTGTGATTTGTGACAGGTGTCAAAGTGACGTTGGTGTCGTATTTTTTAAGTCGGCAATTATTGATCCTAGACTACTAGTTTCTTCACAGATATGATAGATCTCATAGAGATCTTCTTTTCGGATTGCAGCTGTCAAATTTAAAAGTATTTTATCTCGGCAACTATTGATCCTAGACTACTAGTTTCTTCACGGATATGATACATCTCGTAGAGATCTTCATTTCGGATGACAGCTGTCAAATTTAAAAGTGTTTTATCTCGGCAACTATTGATCCTAGACTACTAGTTTCTTCACAGATATGATAGATCTCATAGAGATTTTCATTTCTGCTTACCGTCTGGTTCACTATCTCACTTTCTAGTAATTGGTATGTACGAATTGAAGTATAACGAATACCCACAGCAAATATTATGTATAAAAAAGAAAATTTAAACGTCAGCGATTTACAGATGGATCCGAATGTAATTTTGGTGCTACATAAAATACAGCACATAAACTATAACTTTAATTTAAAAACAGTTCTGATTCGGAACATTGTTTTCTATAGTAGAAATAAACTTGACTGATTTTTATATGTTGGTATATAAATCGGATTCTAAAGTAATTATCACTAGTTGAGCGGTAACACCCATGATGTGGGTTAAAATATTAGCGTTTGTCTTCGTCCTAATACTATTTGCCGAGTCAAACAAAGATCTATGTCGAGATGTTAACGATAAGCGGCAAGAGCTATTAGAAAGGCAGCTAGATCTCATGCTGGGAAGTGATATAATATTAAGTGAAAATGAAATATTAGCCAATAAAATTATAATGGATATGAAAAATGAGGTTGTAGATTATGGTTTTCACTACCCGCAGTATTTCAACCTATCGAAACATTTCTTTGAGTACAAGGATGAAATCAAAAAGACTGCTCTGTATAAAATTATTCAAGAAATGCCCAAAGGAGCTGTACTTCATGCGCATGACACTGGTATGTTAAGTCCTGATTATGTGCTGAGCCTTACTTATATGGATGATCTCTATGTATGCTTAGAAGATGATGACGTAGAGTTTCTATTCTCAGCAAATCTCCCTACTTCTGAGTGTAGAACAAGATGGCAGCTAATGAAAGATGCAAGGTACTCCTCGAGAGATATCGTGACATTTGATCAGAATATAAGAAAGTATTTCACTTTAGTTGTTGAAAATCCTCGTGAAAAATACCCGGACATAAATAGTGTCTGGAATAAATTTGATCAGTATTTTATCAAGACTGGTCCCCTTTTTAGCTACAAGTCGGTATGGGAAAAATATTTTTATGACAGTTTGAAGGCTTTAAGAGATGACAATATTATGTATCTTGAGCTCAGAAGTGTTTTGCCTACGCTTTATGATTTGGAAGGAAACACATATGATTCAGTTGCCACTGCGGAAATATACAAAAATGTTGCGGATCAGTTTGTAAAAGATTATCCAGATTTCTTTGGGACAAAAATTATCTATGCTCCTCACAGGTTAGTGAACACTAACACTATGCAGGAGTATATTAAAATTGCTAAAGAAATAAAACGAAGATTTCCCGATTTTCTTGCTGGTTTTGACTTAGTAGGTCAAGAAGACTTAGGAGTTTCGAAGAAACATTTTTTACCTCAACTAATAGAGGCGAGAAGCGAGCTGGATTACTTTTTCCACGCAGGTGAAACTAATTGGTTCGGAACGTCATCTGACGAGAATTTAATAGATGCGATCTTGTTGAACTCCACAAGAATTGGTCATGCGTTTGCTCTTATAAAATATCCTCTGTTGCTAGAAGAAGTAAGAAAAAGAGGTATAGCAATCGAGGTAAATATAATATCGAACAACGTTTTGAAATTAGTTGAAGACGTAAGAAATCATCCGTTAGCTGCTTTTTTCTCCCAGGGCCTGCCTATAGTTCTATCAAGCGATGATCCAGGCTGTTGGGAGTCAGACCCAATGTCACATGATTTCTATGTTGCCTTTGTGGGGGTTGCGAGTCGTCATTCAGATTTGAGGCTTTTGAAGAAGTTAGTATTAAATTCTCTGCACCATAGCACTTCTTCTAATAAGGATAAGTTAGTAAATGAGTTCAATATTCGTTGGGAAAAGTTCATTAACAATGTGATTGATAGAAATGAAATACGTGTGACTCGATTGAACACATAATACTCGAAAGGATCAAATTTTTTGAATAGTTAGGATTAATTTGGCAGAGACAAAAATGTTTTAATACTATGTCTACATTATAAATGATGAATTTAAAAGAATTTTGACCGTAAGTCATGTAAAAAACGTCCACGACTTAGCAAGCGTGGAAATGTATTATGTCACATCACTCATCTACCAGTGAACTCCACACAAGCACCACCGTGGAGTACCATGTCTGGTCATCTACTGCCGTATATGTCCTGGAAAGGGCGCATGAGCTACACGACATAGCAGCCCCCAACGAGAAATTATACTTATACACTGTACTGTACTGTAACAACCGGATCGTCCACTGCTGAACACAGCCTCCCCTATTAAGGGGTATTTGTCATAATCCCCACGTTTGGCAGGCGTCTTGGGTATATCGCAGTGTAAGTTGGCAGTTCTTTAGAAGGCGCTGCTGCCCACCTACCAGTATTTTTCCCTTAGTCGCCTACTTACGACCCCCATGGGATGATATGGGGAGGTGCAATTCTGACCCGGCACCCCACGGGGCAATGTATACTTATATAGCTACCTCAAAACTACTCACTAAATAGGAAGTCGGGAAAAAATGATTTTATGACCTTATTTACTTCAATATACTTATGTACCCAGGCTTAGTCTGATCGGAGATGAGCCGCGCTTAAGAAACACAAACGCACACTTGGTATGCGATTTTATTGCGATTATATCTACTATTTATAATATAAGTGGAAATCGATCCTTGGACTTGCGGCACGGCAGATCATCTGCGTAGATTTTGAAGTTTGAAAATTATTTCAAATTAAAAAGTCTGATTAGAATGTTAAGTTTGGTTGTGTTTTCTGTTTGTTTAATTAATTAAACTCCATTATACCTACTTAGCCACTTTTTGAATTTCATATTATCCTTATCGATTTTCAATAAATGTTTTTTTTATAGATTACAGTAGTTAGTTTTACTAACCTTATAATAAAAGTGCTGAGATTGGTACAAAATATTTTCAAGTTGTACCTAGCTATTAAACCTAAGTTCTATATGCATTATAAAATAGGTAGGTACATTGTTGTATGTTAAATCTTCCCTAATAGAAAATAAATAATCATACATTTTTCGTTTTTTCCAAATTATTGGAGCACAAAATATTATGCGCCGGGCGGGAATCGAACCCGCGTCCTCTAATTTCGCGGCGGATGCCTAAACCACTTTACTTTGTGCTCCAATAATTTGTATTAATATGATTTTCGCTCAGCTCGCGATAGTGCTAAGCGAATTTTCAGAAATACATTTTTCGGTCTGAAGTATACTATCTTAGGGCCCTATAATACCTACCGTCGCACTGATATCGCCGGCCGCCACGCACGCGAATCTCGCACATACCTATCCAATGCATGCCCATGCAGAGATATCATGCTTCCGCGGAGATAGCCATTAGGTTTGTGCTTTCTAAAGTAGGTTAAATACATAAGTCAATAATAGTGTATTGTTAAAAAAATCTGGACTCAATAGGTTGATAGGAAAGTGAGAGATCAGTAGGTAGATAAATTCAAAATTCATAAATAAGAGTAAGTACCTATCAGCATTTCGATCAAATCTGAGGCCCTGGGCATGTGCCCCGCATGCCCCTAGCTAAAGAACGAACTGATAAAATGTGCGAATAAGTTTAGGTTCATATTTATTCGTAGGATAAAATGTTTTAAATTCATGAAAAATATACATAAGTAATACGAAACAAACATACTTAAGAGAAACAGCGCTTGAAATATACACAAGCAATATTAATTAATAAAACTAAAAGACTCAAAAAAATCGCAAGCGCGACAATCTCAATTAACACTTGAATTCGCAAAATGCCCTATTACCATACGAAAAGTATCAATTTGATTTATCGAGCAATTAACAATTTTATTGGATAAGCCAAGGAGTTCCAGCCTGTTAACTAAGAAGTAGGTAACAATATAGTTCGAGTCAAACGAATTGTTGCCTGTACTGAGAATAATTGAAGCCACCTTGTTACCGTAATTTCGACTATGGAGGACTCACTTTTATTGTAAGGACTATATTTTATTTCGCTGCGACAAATGACTTACTTTTCGTACTCATAACCGAGCAAAGTGGCACTATTATCTTCATTTGGTACGTGTTGGGAAATTCACTAGTTGATTAAAATTAAAAGACGCTATAAAATTACTTTGAAATTATAGAATTAACTTTGCCACTCAGGCATCGACATGAGATGCAAATATTGTGCTTTAATTTTGTTATTTTAAGCAACATAAAAGTCTGCTGTTTATCAACCAGACTACTGTGATCATCTGACCAAAGGAATTGCTTTTTATACAATTTTAATAAGCATTGGCATCTGTCTTTTGATTTACATCTATAAGTAGTAATTCATTTAGATATGAATATCTCTCATATTTTTCCCTATGTAGTAGGCAGTATTATCATTATTATTTTTCATCGCAATTACATATTCTTCTATTTAACAGCTTCACATAATTTAATCGAAAACTAATAAGTACTTATATAATCTACGTATCTTTTAAGTCAATAAACGTTTTATCAAATTATCTATGATTTTAAAAAGATATGCTGTTAGAGATTGATAAATATTTGATGTTGTTCATCATCAGATTAGCGGTAATTGCACGTGATTGGACGTAGGTACTTAGGTACTTATCGGCAGGTACGGTAGTTATTAATGCCGCTAGCAGTCACCTATCCAAGTAGGTAATGACCCCAGCAGACGTTGCTGATCGGCTAGGCAAGCTCCGCTCTGAACGCTTGAATTTTGGCTCGCATGTTACATAATAATAATTATGTAATAATCATCGTTTTATGTAATTTCCGGCCAGATCTGTATATACTGATTAAATACCATGACATGTGATTCTGAATATATCACGCCCGTATTATTTAGTATTCCGTACCTAATATCGCGCAGCACTCTGTTACGAGTTCTAATAAGTAACAGATTTTCAATGTTTGAAGTCTATAAAGAGGTGCGTCCGAATTGGGCAGGTTTTGATTTCCGTGGGTTGCAAATGCTTTTATATGTTTGTGTTGCTTGCACATCATAGAGAGAATATAAGTATTTGTCTCATATATTCTCTCCTCCTAATCGTTGGGTTTTCGAACATAACAAAGAGAAGAATGTAATAACTCTTATATTGTAATTATATATCTTTGGCGATCGTAGTCACTAATTACAAAATTGTAAACTATTTCAAAGTTCATATACAGGGTTATTGGTAAAATGCCCCCAAAACTCTATTCGAAGGGAGCACAGCGAGGTCCAGAATTGCCGCAGCGGGCGCATTTGGTTCGAAAAAAAAGAAACATCTAAAAATGTTTGTTAGGACCATACAGCAGAAGTCAATCCTAAGAGGTTGTTAGCATTTTTCCAATAACTCTGTACATTTAAAATCACCGTAAACTGGAACAGTTCAAGTATTTAAGGTGATCTAGTCACATATAGAGCAAAGACATGCTGGACATAGAGAAGGAAAGTAGGAATCTGACAGTAAGGTGTAATACTCGCGTGTGTAATTTGCGACTATGTGTTATGAGCGGAGGAATCAGGTATCGATTCCACACCACCCTCCGCAGCGTTGTTTATGTATTAGATATATTAATGTAGGAATTTTTTCTCTAACATGCTTGGAAATGTGAGCATTATTTTGACAACCTTCTTCGAGATAAATTGAAATTGCTGTACTGGCCAAATACATGCGCGCAGCGGCCGGCAAAAAATGTATGAAAATCTATATCTGCCGTGTCTAGCGGCCAAATAAATTTCGATCTTTTACTTCGAAGCATGGCAACCAAGGAGGTAACTTATCAAAGGTTTTATTTAAATTTAGATCTGGCTTGCAAATAGAACGCTGTTTATTGAAAATTGTACATTTGAGAACTGTATCTTCAAATAAAAAAATCTGCCTAGGTACTACTTTGTTTTAATTTCCGCGCATTATTTGAGAAAAGCACTATACAAGCCTTGGCCACAAGTAGGCATTGATGGACTTACATATGCGTGCCTCGACTTCGCCTCGGCCCACATTTACACGTTCGTCCATCAATGCCTCCTTTGCTGGCCGCTGCAGTAATGTACTAATAGACAGTTTCTGAACGCACGATGAAAGCGTTAAAAAATAGGAGATAGACTGAAAGAGAGGGAGATGTTAAATGGCCGACTGTGGTGAAGCAATTTTTGATAGAAGTAAAATTATAATTAACGTGCGTGCAGATCCTAAATCAAATAGTGTCAGTTTGTTCGCCAGAGCCTTTGTTTTCATCTGCCATCCTACATTAATATATATTTATATTAAATATCTCCAAACATTAAATCTCTGCCCACTAGCACGATTTTATATCTTTTACAAATTATTACGGACCACACATTTATTGTCCCGGGCGGAAATCGTACCCGTCCATCAACGTCCCCCCATTTCGCGCGGGTACCTAAACCACTCGGCCACCGGATCGTGCTCATTTCAGCTTTTCAGCCAAAATGTTGGGCTCTGATTGTATAAAGTCGAGTGTCTTCGAAGCGCTCTCCGTACAAACGTAGTTTCGCCATATTTCAAATACCAAGATTATCAAACTCAACAAAAAAATTTAAAATTTTGCATGAATGTCTAATCTATGCTTTCGGGAAGCCCGTTTTTCCGTAAATTTAAGCAATTTCAAAAATATACGAATAAATCGTTTTGTATGGTATTTTTTATATTCACATTTAGGGGTAATATTGTAGACTTAATATACTGATATGCATATAGATGCAAAATTTCACAGATGAACAGAGTTTGAACTCTGTTTAAAATATAACGTTTACCTATATAAAAAGCGCTAAATGCACTTTAGCCTTACCGTCTTAGGCGCGCAGTCAACTAGACTTCATCTGATTGTAAGAAGTGCTTTTTCAAACACTTAACTCTCGCAATGATTGCTACTCTTTTATAGTTGAAAAGTGATTACTATTGCATGCTAAGCGACAGTCACATTTACAAACTGTTAGAGCTCAAAATTATTAGGAATCGAACCTGCGGCCCCTGAATTTTTTGGGCGCAGCAGGTAATTGTATGCGTTACAGCAGCAGCATTCTGTAGCCTTGAACTTGATGGATATAAATTGTAAACGATTTCCATGCTTGAAAACTTTATTCTTTCTGCATGTTGACCACCATTTCTTTAATCTTCCTTCTGTGAATCTTTGTGGATGCCGTTATAGGGAGTTCGTTCATGAATACCACACCTCCTCTAAGTAGTTTAGTGTCTGTACAATTTTCTGTAAAAAGATAAAGAAATAGTCAGTGTTTATCATATCCACATTTGGTTCCCCTTATTTGAGGATGATAACCTATTGAAAACATTATGACAAACATGTTGAATTAATTTACAAATCTCATAATGTCCTAAGCGGTCTACTCATTTCTCTTCATTGGAATGTTCTCCATGCAAGACATAAATTTTCAATGTATATAAGTAATTATATTTTTTCCAGCAAAGTTGATAAGTTATGAAAGTAAACAAATTAAAATATGGTGATGTCAAATTTTGACCTATACCTATATAATGTTACTCAACTAAATCTATATACCTAGTACGTTACTGTTTCCTACGATACATAAGCTCAACGTACATATTTGTAAAATAAAGTATAAACCTATAATTATTGATGTTGACGAAATTAAATTCTCGTGAGTTTCACGATTCACCTCTATAAACTACATCGTAAGATCACCATGGAAGGAGAAAAGGAAAGGGCTCAGGACAAATGTGCATGATGGTGATATACTAATATCACCATCATGCACATTTGTCCTGAGTACTAAGAGTATTGATGGACAAAACGCTTAGGATATATGACCCATGTATAGAAAAAGAGCTCCAGCACCTGAGAGAGGTACTGGAGGACTACGGATACAGTTGGCGACAATGATGTCGCTGGGTAAAGACAAGTGAACGTAAGCGTCCATTAAGAGTAGAACGTTCTCCTGCTTATCTTTAGCGTTATTTTTGCCGGTTAATTTAAACTATTTGAATATATTCATGTTATTTCGCCATCGCAAAGTGCCTGGGAAGCTTACATTTAATCAAGTCTTATTTTTTTAGTAGTAAATCTGACAGCATCATAGTCTACTGGCACGTTCTCATCTTCGTTCATTGCTTGCAGCTTACCTTTGATCAAATCCTTAATTTCCTGAGCAGTCACATTATGTCCGGGCCTCTTAACTACGCAAGCTACTGGCAAATCCCCACATTCCTGATCTGGGATCCCTGTCACTGCCACGTCCAGTACACCTGGATGTTGAATGATAACACCTTCTAGCTCTACTGGTGATATCTGAAAACGTAAAATTTTATTGAATACTTATCTATTTATCTACATTGCTTATTTAAAATGTCACTAACATGTCATCAGGTCAAGTTCTGGCCGAAAATTTGAGCAAACGGAATTTTGTGAATTAATTATACCGATAAATTTTTATCCAATCGTGGTTTTCTTTCACTAGATTTGAGGCTATCTTATCAAAATTTTGTTATATTAAAATTAGATACCCATGTTTGTTATGGTGCAACATGAATAAAAAGTCGCTTATTTGAGTCACCAAAACTCAGTAAGTACAGTAAAATACCATACTTTTACTGTAATAAGTTAAGGGGAATCAAATGCAACGTAACCCTGTTTCTAGTCAGCTATCTATTTACAGTTTTGACACAGCTCTGACCAATATATTAGCTGTTGGCAAGTGATTTTGTGATTGAAGATGTCATCAGTAAACCTACGGTTGGAACTGGTCTTTCAATTGGCTTTTGATGGTCTAGTAGCCTGTCATAGTTTACAAAATATTATTTACATTGTTTTTCGATTGTTTAAAACAATCAAATTGGTGATAAATTATCACCTTTTGTAGGTAGTTAGAACTATCCAACATAATATAATGTAGTATAGATGCCAGTGGCAGTTAGTAATATAACACTACGTACGTAAGGGATTATAAGTAGATAGTTTGCAGTAATTAAACAGCATTAAACGGTTATATCGCGTATATTTTTCATTTTTTTTAAACACCTTACGGTGTCGTGGTCAATGGGTGACTAAGCGGTTTGTGATCATGCTCAGGACAAACCCAACCACTACATTCGTTTCGACAACCCACAAATCCTCGCCAGAGAGAATCGGTTTATGTCAAGAATGTTAGGCGAGGTTATTGCGATCACCCCCCGACGGTTCCCGCCTTGTCGTGGCGGTGGGGCTTAGTAGCCGTGGCTTGGTCACCCACGGTGAAGCGAAGAGGAACCAGGGGCCGTGCCGACTTGGGACATCGGCCGGCCGGAGGGGCCGCTCCACTGGGCTTTGCCTCTAAGTCCAGTATGGAGCGGCAAGGGGGGGTAGGCTGCGGTGCTGTACGGACAGCACCGCATCTGACGGGGAGGGGCCACGGCGGGAGAGGAGTGCCGGTATTACGGTGCGCCGCTCTCCCTACCTTCCGTGGCCATGGCGGGGCCGCCATCGTTCGATGGCGGACGCGGAGGGGCCGCAGGGGAAGAGGAGTGTAGGTATAGCGAGGCGCCGCTCTCCCTATCCTCTGCGGCCGAAGTAGCAGGCGACGGGGCTACTTATCTGACCCGTCGCAGGGGGACCTCGGGCGTCAGAAGTGGGGGTTGTCTGACGCCCATTTGCGGGCTTGGTCCCCGGGTGGTAGCGACGTGCCATGTGTTCTGGTGCGTCGTGAGGGGTAGCACCCCAGGAGGGGTCCGGCAACGGACAACCGTGGCGGGTTCGTGGTCGAGAGCTAAAGCGTCCCTGCGGCCCGCCGAGAAGCGGTAGAGTTGGAACACCGTGTGTTATTTAGTCGGTAGGGGCACTTGCTGCTGTGGGAGTAGTTGGTGTCGAGCCCGACATATCCCGGCCACTTTCCCCGAGGTGGACGGGAATGCGTAAATGCATTTTTCACACGTAAATAAAAAAGGTTATTGCGATCAAAATGTACCCAAATTTCAATAGAGATGATGGTTGGCAAGTACACCTGCTTGGGATCATGTTGTCAAATTAATTGAATTACATGTCCGACACAAATCTGCAAGATCTCTGGACACAGGAGCGAATATTGCGTGGACAGGGAACGTTATCATTAAAACAGAATTTCTGTACAAAATAATTTCTTTATTACTCAAGTGAATAAATCCAATGAGTCATCCGTGACCATCACGGCAAAGTTTGAAACGTATGGATTAAAATAATGATAAATATACGGGATTTAAACCATTTAAAGTTGTTACTATGAAAAAGCAATAATCGCGAAAACCATAGACATGATAGTTCTCTCTCTTTGACTAAATCAACACTTACGGACAGGTAGGATAGACAAAAGCTATCTCTCAATTGAAGAAATATAAGCATGTTTCTTACCTGATGGTTTTTATACTTTAACATCAATTTGATCCGTTCAACAAAAAAGAAGTTCCATGACTCGTCTCTGTACAATAAGTCACCAGTTTTGAACCAACCATCCTCAGAGAAGACTTCTCGCGTTGCTTCCGGGTTTTTATAGTAGCCCTGTAAAATATTCAACATTTTATTGGTCTTTCGCAAACACACCTAAGGCAGTCATGGTACAGTAGTGGTGAGTGAAGACTATAGTTGGGCGGGAATGTAACCAGTCAAAAAGACTATCTGTATAGTTATATTTTTGCCAAGCAAAAATTATCATCTCAAAATGTTGGTACACGGTAAGCTATGGTACACTGACATAACGTCACAAGCACCACGCAATTCCGCGCAATAATCGACACGTTCATAACCGGAATTTTCTCGTCTAATGCAGTTTCAGTGTAATGCGTAGTTGCGGCCAAAAACTTGTCGGCACAAAATTACATCGTCAAGCCAACATGACAAGTGAGTCAGGGAATCCTAATGGAGTTATAATTTGTACAGAATAAGAAATATTGTAAACTATGTTTTTTTCTGGTACAATAAACTTTTATTATTATTAAATATATTATTCCCAATCCTATATATACTGCAAATTTGCAATAAATTGTTACAGCACTTCACATCATGAAAGTCTGGATGTTATAACCGAGTTAGTAAGTAATAGTACTTATATGGTATTAATGGATGGAGCATGGAAATGTTTCAGACATCACTTACTTTGAAAACACCAGGGCCTTTGAGCCAGAGTTCTCCGTTTTTGTGAGCTTCGTTAATGACGTCTTTACCTGTTTCCGGATCAACCAACTGCAATTAAAGTTACGAAAATAAGTTTGAAGTTTATGTTTAATAAATGTATGTCCGGGTGTTGGCCGCAGTAGGTACAGTTCGCACTTGTGGCGTAATGCATCTGTTATAAGCTGAGGTTACCGCTTAACACCACGTGGCCCTCGTGCTTGTTACGGTACAATAAACTTAACAAAATTAGCTAAAACACCATGAGTACCTGCTTATTAGCACAATCGGAATCTTCGGCGTTGCTACTACATACATAAATACCGTATGTCTACGAATTTTATTCGTAGACCGTATGTTATATGGTTTACCAGCCTTAGAATATGAATCTATAGATGCAACAATGAGTGGGGCGCCAGCTCCTTGTGGGGCTGGAATTGTGCCGGGCTGGAATTGTACCCTCCATATTTTACTATGAGAGTCGTATGAGAGACGACGAAGGGAAAAAACCTGAAGATGGATAAGCAGGGCCTTCTGAAAACCAGCTTAATTTGCGAAACCGCGATAAGTACGGCCAAGCGTGGAAAATATGGCACTCCCTCCGTAATGAGGTAGACATTATGTACATGGATGTCATGGATGTCACGGTGACTGTATAATACTTATTTGTGATCTGTAACCGTTATCAGTCAGTAACGAGAGAGTGTTAGTCATTCGTTTTAAAATAAACATGCCTCTCAGTTTCTCGTTAAAGAGCTGTTATAAGTAAATCGCAACGGTGGAGAATCCCCGAGAGTTCATTGGAACACTCGGTGTCACGTGATGATATTGGATAATGTAGGAACAGTACAATACTTTAAAATAATATTATTAGTTCTGCTCACAATGAGACCTCAAGCATGGTAATGTTATCTATATAGATAACATTACCGTGCCTCAAGTAGGAATGCGTCTAAGCAGGCAAGTGCGAGTTGTGGCGATTGATTTGAATTAAAAATGGCAGTACGAAAATATATGTAGACAGAAGCGAATTATTAGATCAGGTAGTAATGTGGTAAAAGAGGATGACTTTCTACCTGAATGCGTCAAATCAGGCAAGTGCGAGTTGTGGCGATTGTTTTGAATTATGATTAAGAATGGGAGTAGGAAAAATGTAAGTATGAGAGTAGCGGATTGTGATATGTGGTGACAGTGTAGTAGAAGAGGATGACTTGACTTCGTTACAAAATTGTCACCATTACAATGAGACATGATAAAATTAACTGTTTAAAGACATGCGAATTATCAAACGCATTCAAATATACATATCACAATAGGGATAATATATCTGAGTGAGCTTTTCATAATTACATGTTCTACAAAATTACAAATTTACGAGTGGAAAAATTATAGTCTTGTCCGGGATTCGAACCCACGTCATTACCCCCTTTAGCCGGGGTATACTCTGTGGTCGACTGAGCTAATATGACAATGGTTCATAACTCTTATTTTTCCCTTCGTTCCTTAACCATCGTATGTGGATGGAGCGACACCTATAGCTGTATTACAAACAAGACTAAATATTATAATTTTGTAATGTATTACATTTTTGTTTTAATTTTCACTAAAATAGTTTTAAGCAAAGTACTCACCCTATATTCAAAACAGCATTTAGGTTTTCCGCAAGAGTGCGGTGGTGAGGACAATCCATGTGCAAAACCCATACCAGTCGCCTCGCTCATACCATACAGGCAGCTGACCTCCGTTTCTGGGGCCAACATCTGAATAAATAAGAAAAAAAATAATAGTTATTTTTTTTAATAGATTCCTTAATCTTTACATACCAACCAAAGACATACCAGTACTTTCTAGGGATACTCTGCTTCTACTATTCGATCTTGCAGAATACTAAAGCATCTTGTGGGATTGCCTATTGGCTTAACGCTTTTGAAGCAATGGTATTCCAGCTGTTATTGCTATGGAGTACGGTGCCGCAAGTTCGATCCCCACCGCCAGTTTGAGCTTCACGGATGGCATTTTGCGAATGATCGCCTGGCTAACTACCGCCTTAGAGTAGAAAATCTGTCGCCAAGCATCTGTGTGTTCCGGCAGCCGCTTAGCTGATATTTGGTAAACAGATTTCCAAAAAAACAGTTCAATATTTCACTACAAACTCAAAAGAGTTCCGTATCTTAACAAAACTCAAAAATTCTTTACCTTCACTTTTTCGATGAGATCTTCATATACAGCACTCCCACCTATTGATATCAATTTAAAGCAGGTGAAATCACAGTTGCCCTGTCCTTCGTATTTCAACAGAGATGTCATCATTGTTGGACTCATTATCATGAAATCAGGCTGGAATAACAGATTTTAAAATGTTTACCTAAATCATCTTTACATTATAACCCATTGTTGTGTCTGTATAATATATATCTTTTGCCATGTGAACATTATTAGAGCAGTTGGCATTTATGATTTTTAATAAATTTGCTTGTTCAGCTCAAATTTTCTCTTGAGACACCTATTACGATCACCTAATCGAAAAGTCTTAAATTCCTAAGCTGGAAACTTGTAGCTACGTAAGTATATTATATAATATATTATATTATATGACTTGTATGTGACACAAGATATCTAAAACGTGTGTGTGAATCGCTTAGGTTTAGGTATAGAACTTAGGTTAAAAATGATTTTAATTGATGATAAAAATTTATTTTAAAAATTATTATTTAATATTGCGTCCTCCTGTCTTCTAATGTTGCTGTGCCTGACAGGGTCGATTGGACTATGTACCTATACATTATATTAACATCTTGTACTGTATGGAAGCAATAAAGAATCTTGAATCTTGAACTTGGATCGTTTCGATTAACGCTTGATTCACTTGATGACATTGCTCTGACTTGCCTTGCGGCTAGTCGTTTCAGCGAGCGTTACCAACTGTCTTTGACAATACTATCAGATATGACGTAATTTGTCTAATAATAGTTGAAGAACTATTATTACGAGTATTTAAGCCGATCCGAGTTTCAGTATGTTAGCCGAGTATTGCAGATATGCTTTCACTTATCACTATTTTGCTCCGTAATATGTACTTACAGTTTTTTTTATCTTCAGATAAAATGTGATCAGATTCGAAAATAAACTGAAAGTTTGTCCTTGAGATGCTGGACCTGAATTGCACCTTCCTTCCCATATCTTCATGTGGGAGTCCCAAGAGGCAACGAAGGAAAAACAGTTCGTGGGAGCAGCACTTTCTGAAGAACTGTCATCTTACACAGTGAGCTCTAAGATGCCTGACAAACATGGGGATTATGGCATTCCAAAATTACAAAATGAAATAAAAAAATAAAGTCATGTGCGGGATTGGAACCCGTGTCCATCCACCCCATTAGCCGGGGTATGCTCTGACTGACTGAGCTAACATGACATTATGACTCATAACTCAAATTTTTGCTCTCGTTCTTCAACCATCGTATGGGGTTGGAGCGACACCTATAGTTCAATTTACGTTGTACTTTTTCCTCTCGTATATTTGTAATTGTGTAATTTAATCCGCAGAGCAGGCGTTATTGCAAACATAACAATATAAAGATTATGGCATTTGTTCAACAGACATCTTATGGGTGTTGATGTGATGTGTCAAACTTATGTATTATAGTATATATTTTTATATTATAGTTTATATATAGTATATTTTTTTCATTCTGTCAAATAATTCATCAGATTATCGTCCACGGATTTTAGACTTTAGATTGAGACTGGATTAAGAAGGTCATACCATCTGCATATCTCACATACTGTATGTCATTTGGGTCAACTGAGTTCACAATGTTGCTTATTTTTTGTAGGCACAAGACGAATGATTATTTTAACGTAACGTGAGTATTACAGTGTGACTTGGATGACTGGTAATGAATGGTAACCACCATTGATGTTAATAGGCTTATATAAAAAGGATAGATAGGTACAGCTACCTTATATGTATTGATGAGATAGTAAACGTGTTCCTGAATTGAGGGTTTTCCTGACTGTATCCTTGTAAACTTCATGTATGGTGAACACATGTAGTTCAAAATGGCCGATAGCCATTGCAATGGAGACACCACTAAAGAACTCGTGATGTAAGGAATTTTGGGAGTCCTCTGCCTGGTGAAAAATATTATAATTTATAAATACATTATAATTTGTTCTTAACTAGTGAATGTATATATAATGTAAGATGGTTACAAATCATTGGAGCACAAAATGTTTATCCAGTCCGGAAAAAAATAAATAAAAATAGGTTCTCCATTAATTTTGTAAATTTGATTTTCGCTCAGCACGCGGTAGTGCTTGTATATTTAGAAATAATGTTAGGTATTTAGTTGAATAGATTTTTACACGACGTGGTTTTATTTATATTGAATGAACAACATCTTCGACCACATCACTTAACATCAGGTGAGATTGTGGTCAAATGCTAACCTACCAGGGGAAAACAATACACCCAATGCATGATTCTACTCTCTAGCTTGGTAGCAGATTTATAATATAACTTTTTTCTAAATAGTTTTTTTTTAAATTGTTAGGGCAAAAAAGTATCTTAAGTGTCAGCATCTAAAATAATCTGTAATCTGAGCATTAGATCAAACGAATTTTGCAGAGCCGAAAAAGACAGACTGTTTGAATGCATATTAACCGCAAATATTGTAGTGTATTATGGCTGAAATTAATTTTGGCAATTTACTAATGACTAGCTTTCAAGCCGCTGTCCACGCGTATTTCGGTTATCACGCATAATCATTAATCTCTTCCTGGGTCTCAAACTATTTCCATACCAAATTTCATCCAAATCAGTCGAGTAGTTTTTAAGTTTATTCGTTGCATACAAAAATACAAATCTTTCCTCTTTATAATATTAGTATACTCAAAGATTATACACTCACCAAAAATATGGTCCCATTATAGCAAAGTTTTTATGTGTCACAGCAGCAGACTTTGGCAGTCCGGTAGTTCCACTAGTTGCTATGAGCATGGATATAGCTTCTTCTGGATCGATATCAGCTGCCCTATAAAGTTATTTTGTACTGAGTTATCATGGATATTTATAAATAAATAAATAAATAATAAATTGTTTATTTCCAAAAAACTTATTAAACTAACACTGTAAATAATACTACTAGACTTGCTATACAATATTTTTCTTTAAACAGTTATTTAAGTTACCAGCAAGTCTCAAACTAGGCGAGAGCCTGTGTCTTGAGACTCAGAGAGCGAATATTCAGTAAGTTTTAATACAGCATTAACATTAAAGTATGTAGTAGCTAGTTACTCTAAAATTTCGTAAGACAATACAAAAATTAGCATAGTTGTAACTATTATGCGTAGTAATTAAGCTATGACAAGGATAAGTTAATTTAGATTGTATTTACCAATAATTAGTGCTTAGATAAAATTAAAACGGCAAAATATAAAAATATAATAATAAATTATTAGGTATATGAGTGCGTGAGTGTATGTGTGTGTGTGAGGGTGTGTGTGTGTGTGTGAGGGTGTGTGCGTGTGTGTAAATAAGTAAGAGGAGAATAAATTACATGAGGAGGTATTTAAGTGCGAGGATTTGATTTAGAATGTTTGTGACAGTAGAGTTATGTTATATTAAATTTTCAGTTTCATCATACGATAATTTTAACATGAGTTCTCTGACCAACTTTTTACATGTGAATGCAGAACAGTCTTTGATATTACATACTTTTAAGATTTTATTATATATATTGATATGAGAAAAGTTAGGACTTCTACGCACTAGCAGAGAAGTAGCACTTGGTAGAGGAATTCGATATACTCGTTTAGATACAAGACTTTTGTAATCAAATCTATTAAGAAGGGTCTTATGAGTTTTCACTGTAGCTCTTAGGATGAATAGCTGACGGACACGCAAAACTTGAAATTTATTATAGAGATCATCAGTTGGATATAGGAAAGGTTTTTTTAGAATAACTTTTATGAGGGCTCGCTGAGCTCTCTCTATTACTATAAAATTGCTTTTTCCAGCACTACCCCAAACTGACACACAGTATTGTAACACAGATTGACATAAAGCTACATATACCTGTCTAATTACATCTAATGGTGTACAGTCTCTCAATTTTTTCATTATGAAAATTAGTTTTCTTACTCGGCCCGCCAAGTCGTTAATATGGTTATTATAGTTCAGGTTTTCGTCAATGTTTATACCTAGATACTTTATCGTTTTTGTTCGACTAATGGTACTACATGAACAGATGTTGTCATTGCGCAAGGCTTTATCCGAGAGGCAGGAATGAATTTTCAATGATATGTCAGAGGGAGGGCTAGATACACACGTTTTTGAAAATGCGACATATTTTGTTTTTTCTACATTTAGAGTTAAAAGATTTCTGTCCAGTAAGTTGGCTATGTGTTCCAGACCTTCCTCTGCAAGACTGTATACACGCTCCCAATTCTCATGGTAGAATAATATGGCAGTGTCATCCGCATATGTGACTATTTCTGCATTTTTAAGAGAACAATTTACAATATCATCAATGTAGAGCGTAAACAGCGTCGGACCGAGAATGCTTCCCTGGGGGACGCCGTATTTGATAGGTAGAGTATTACTGGAAAAGGAGCCTATTTTTACAAACTGCTTTCGACCTTCTAAGTAACTCTTAAACCACTCCAAAGCAATTCCTCTTATACCCCGATATTCCATTTTCTTCAGGAGCAGGCTAACCGATACCGTGTCAAACGCCTTTGCCAAATCCAGAAACACCGCTATGCAATGTTCATCGTTTTCGATATGTGATGACACCAGGTTTACTAAAAGTGACGTCGCATCTTCGGTTGACTTGCCCCGACGGAAACCGAATTGCCTTTCAGATAGCATATTAAACTTTTCCAAATATGAGACAAGGCGGTTATTTACTACTTTTTCGAGTACTTTTGAGACAACATTAAGTAAAGCTATTGGCCGATAGTTTTCGGGCTCAGTTTTTGACCCATTTTTATGGATTGGTGATATAGCAGCGACTTTCCAGCAGTCGGGGAATGTCCCTGATGTTATGCTTAAGTTTATTATGTGCGTCAGAGGAATGAGTGTGGAAACGAGTGATTTCTGAAGTATAACAGCAGTCAGTTTATCAGGTCCCGGTGAACTATCCATTTTTAATTTAGACACTATGCTAGAGATTTCGTATGGATCGGATGGGTGTATAAAAAATGACTGGATGTATGATGTTAATGGTTTGTAAGCAGCTATCAGATTATTTTGAGTCCAACCAATTTTGTTCAGTATTGAATCTGCCAGTGTTTCGCCAACTGATACAAAATGTTGGTTACAGTGGTTAAGAGATAAATCAGGGCATTCCTTGATGAAGTTCAGTAGTTCAGACGAATTATTACTGTGTTTCGGTGAGTTACAAATGTTTTTGACTGCTTGCCAAAGCTTCTTTGGATTTTGTGCATTTTCTTCTATCTGTTTACGATTGTACTCATTTTTAAGTTTTTTAAGAAGTTTATTGCAAAAATTTCGATATCTTGAATAAATTTTACGCTTAGTTAAATTGTCAGGAAACATTTTCAAGTCAAGATGCAGTTTGTCTCTATGACGCATGCATCGGAGAAGTCCTGGAGTGATCCAAGGTTTCATGATTACCCATTTGCGTCCAATTTTGATCTTATGTGTATGTTTAGCCAAGATTTTCATCATAATATCATTGAAACTAGCTACCGCCAAATTAACGTCCCATATGTTGGAAACTATAGACCAGTCAGTTGATTTGATTTCAGCCACAACAGCATCGACATTTGTTTTATGCATAAAATTTGGTTTTGGAGCAGCAGGATTCGAGATGCGTGTACCGGTTAATACTATGCAATGATCTGTTACTGATGTTTCGCATATTAGTCCTACTGTTTCAGTATCAGATTTAATAAAGATATGGTCAAGGCATGCTAAAATCCTTGTAGGTTTAGATATTGCCGGAAGCAAGCCATGTGAAGCCATTAAAGTGAGATAATCGCAGTGATGACTGTTATATGTGTTGTTGATATCAACATTTATATCACCCGCGACTGCTATAAATGGGTAACTTTTCAGAGAGTTAAGTGTGGAGTCTAGGGAATTAATAAATGGTTCTAGGTTTGTCACTTTTGTTGCTGGAGATCTGTATATTCCGAGTATTGCATATTTATTGTCTATGGTTACAATAAGTGCATCAGCGTCATTAATTTTTGGTTCCTGAACTGAAGTTTTATGTGAGCATTTAGAGTAAATGACAACACCACCGTTTTTATTTTGTTGAAGCATAGTGCGATAGGCGTTATATCCTGGTAGAGGATCTATTGTTAAGCCATCACTGAGCCAACATTCTGACAACACTATTATGTCTATGTCACAGTCTATTCGTTGCAGAGCAGTCGTAAATTTATCGATGTTACAATTGAAGCTTCTAATATTGAAGGCAAGTACTTTGAAGTTGTTATCAAATTTAGTGATAAAATGTTTGCATAAGTCTACAGTATTGAGTGAATGACAATCAATAGTTACGGTTTCATCTATATCATGAACAAGGCTAAGTAAAGCCATCATTATAATAATAAAATTGTGAGGATATTAGTGTCGTAATCCAGGACGTCATTTTTTCATTTAGAATGTGCAGGTTACTGACAGATGTATTTTTATCTTTAGTATGTAATTTTGGTTTGGTGTGCAAGTATGTGTGTAGGTGAGTGTTTGTGTTACAATTGAAGGTAAAGCGCATGAGTAGATCCAAGTGTATGTTTTTGGTAAGCTGTTGACAAGTAATGGTCACAAAACAAATAAAAGCTAAGACTAATAACATGAATAATATGTCTATAGTTAAATTATTATTCAAGAACAAAAATTGTGAAAAATAGGTAAATGTATACAAAGCAAAACAGAAATGAAGTCTAAAGCATCGATTAAGCCGGTGGAGCGTAAAGATGCTGTTTGAGTTCGTCCATGGTATTGATGGATATCGCCGGGTTTCCTTCCCGTTTTCGAACGTATATGGTGCCATTTTTGACCCAGCAAAATTTGTAGTCTGCCAATTTGGCCTGCTGTCTAGCCGATCGAAATAAATGCCTGGCTTCCTTTGTAAGGCGCTCATTGATGTAGATATTCCTTGAAGGCCCTTGTACATCTATGTCAACACTACTCAGGTGGCGTCTTACTTTACTTGCTTTTAGAAAAGCTTCTCGGTCATTTCGGCGAAGAAAGCGTACCACCAGAGGACGAGGAAGCGTTGTTTTATTGGCTCCATCTGTGGCAGCGACCTTAGCGTTGATATTTTCTCGTAATCGCGGTCCTACGCGGTTTGCAAAGTCGATGTCTTTTATATCAACATCCACCCCAATTTTTTGAGATATCAGCTGTACCAGTTGAAGTGGACTTTCGTTAGGAGATTCATTTATCCCTGAGATCTCAATTTCATTACGTAAGTCCGCTTGGGTTCGCATGTTGAGTTCATGACGTAGTTCAGCAATTTTATTGTGGCACATAAAAATCTCATTTTGTCGTTCTTCTAGTACCCGAAGCCTCGACTGGCTATCCTCTAATTTTTTTTCATGGTCTTCGATACGATCAAAACATTGCTTAAGGTGATCCGTTAAGCCTACCATGTGAGTCTTCATTTCACTAATGTCACCCCGCAATAGTTTTATTTCAGAGGTAAGCAACGATAAATCTCCGCATTCGGTACTGACAATAGACGGGCTCGGGCTCGACAAAGTAGTGGTCTTAAGGCTACAGTCACGAAGCAGAACTTTAACGCTGTCGTCACAAGACGAGACAGTCGCAGCCGTCGCCATAGTTGCGGCGGCAGCAGCGGCAGTAACAGCTCGAACCGGCGTATTGGAGTTATCTCTCCGCGGTTCTCTCGATTGGCACATGGGGCAAATCCAGTTTGACTTAATATCTTCTGATATCTTGCGGTCAGTAATGTTAACGCATATGGGATGATAGTAGCTACTACATTTAGTGCATATTATGTTTGGAGTACTCAAACGTATAGTTTTGTTGCAGGCAGCGCAAGTGTTAACCATTTTTAAGCAAGTTTTATTAATTCGCTTAGCTACTGCAGTGGTAAGGAGAAACACGTACGTATCTGTAGATAGATATAGCAATGTAAGTTGTAACGAACACTCAGAGCCGGTTTCACGTAGAGGTCCACGCCACTGCTCGGCTCGCTAGTCAGGGAGTGTGACAGAGACGAAAATATATAAAACCGCAGCCCGTCCCTTTCCCCCGAGGTGTAGAGGAACCTACCTCAGTTACTGCATCAAGCCGACTCGACTACTTAATAGTAATCTGTGACACTTCGAATATGATTAGATGCACTTTTGGTAGAATGTAGCACTTAACTATGACTCTTTTTAATGACTGCTTATGAATGAGAATGGTGTGAGATATACAGTGGAATTTCAAGAGCACAAGAAACGCGTCCACACCTTGACTGTGTTGGAATCGCACTCAAAATATAATCTTGCTTCATTGCCCTTTACTGAGAATCTAGGCATTGTATTTTTTTACGAAAATATGATTATAGCATGGTGGTAGGGCATTTCGCGAACGCCCGCCTGGCCAGTTACCACCCTCAATTATAAAATCTATCGCCAAACACCTAACGGTGTCCTTGAGAGCCAGTAATTCTAGGTTAGCCTGAACAACATCTTCCACCACGACATCACTTACCATCAGGTGAGATACTGGTCAAATGATAGGCCATAGGCCATAAAAAAAAGAACAATACAATGTATGATAATATTTAAATTTCAATAGTCGCATACAGATAGACCCAAATATATATGGCTTAATGTGGTTGTTTATACACCTATGGCCTATTCATTCACACAACATCTAACATGACATGCTAGTATATTTACTTTTAGCAGCTCTATACTAAAACAAAACACCACACATACATTCTCATGCTTTTTACACATTCAAATATCAATACTTTCATACTCAAAATATAAAGCAAAATTAAATATTACCGAGAACACTTTGGTACATGATTGGTAATTAGTTAAATAATTAATAAGTATATAATATTACTTACTTAATTCCATAATTACTTTATATTTTGCAATAGATAACTTCAACTTGTTTTGGTAATAACTACTTTTGCATAGTGAGCATAGCATAAACCTACCAACATATTATTGGCAGAAAAAGTTGCGTGGTTGTCTGTAACTTTTAATAATTTATGCCGTAACTTCGAATCCGTGGAGTGGATCGCTGGTGACTTGTAATACAGGTTTTTTTTAAGAACCACCTCAGGCACCAGTCTTCCACAAAGCATCTTTGAAGATGTTTTATGATCTTTGCTTATTCTAGCTACGTAATTTTTATAGTAACTACAAGCTGAAATACCTTTTGTCAAAACTGTAAGATAACCTTTGTCACGGTATTGTTATAATATTACCATGCCTTTGTGGAGGAATAATAAATGCTAATATTATTATTCTAAAGCTTACCTGTAGCTTTGGATTTCTTTTTCATTGTTTCCCAATTTCAGTAGTTTCAAAAAGGTGTCTTCGTGAGGTCCCTCGTCAAAGCTGACAACCTTTGCATCTAACGTAGCCTTCTGCAACGCTATCTGGATGTCTCCTACTTTTTCACTTTGACAGAACACTATTTTGGGTTCGTTGACTAGGAATGTGTCATTCAATTCGGCTGTAACATACCTGAATCTTGTAATTTTTGGGTTTTTTCGCTCGGTAAACCTTGTAAAACCAGAATGTTGCTAAGCGCATATTATACTACTTATAATTAATTGTCAACCGCACCTGGTGGTACAATTATTCAATCCACTAAACACTTATGTGCCAATTTTTGTTGTATATTGAAGATCATGATAGCCGGTTTGTATCGACTTGATAAGGTGAAAATAGTATCATCTTTTTTATTGGCAATATTCATCTTTTTTATTGGCTTATTTATTCGCATGGTGGTAGGGCATTTTGCGAATGCCCGCCTGGCTAGCTATCAACCTCAAGTGGAAATCTGTCGCCAAGCACCTAATGGTGTGTTCCGGCAGCTGTCCTTGAGAGCCATTAATTCTAGGTTAGCCTGAACAACATCTTCGACCACATCATCACTTACCATCAGGTGAGATATTGGTCAAAAGCTATCCTATCAAGCATTAAAAAAAAACACTTATAGCTAAGTTATCTTTATGTAAGGTGGATATTAATATATCAACAATACTGTTGGGGGTTGGCGTGGAATCGGTAACTGAATGTGTTTCACTCATGTTTAATTTTCACACTCACAAAATCAGTAATAACTATATTAACAATTGCCTAAGCTGTCTACGAACCTGGTGTATCTACTCCATTCACAATTCACAAATTTCACTTACCTACATTTTGTATTTCAGTTGAAAAATTATAGATCTTATGCTGCCTTTAAAGCACATACATCATAATACCTTTAATGCACAAGGTCTAAAAGGTGTTTTAGTATACAAATTCACAATAAAAGTTAATTTTTATTCAACCGTTGATTCGGACTCAAACTTTTATATTTTATTTTGATTTTATAAGGTAAGCAAATAGCTTAAAATTACAGTGTTGGACCAGTTTTAAATCATTTTTTCCCCGAAAATCACCGAGTGCTGACTAGCGAGGAAAATTTATAACGGATAAGAACCAATTCAGCCACCTGCTTTCTCTGCTTGTCACTCTTTATCGTAGGTACTCGTAAACAGAGAAAATTAAATACACCTATACACACAATACACAAATCATTGAATACTTACGGATTCTTAACGTCTTATCGACAGGAGAAATAATGACTCCTTCAAAAAGAGCTGCGTAGAAAGGTACAGCGAGATCCAAGTGATTCGGAGCCATTAGAACCATGACGTCACCTTGCTGTAAGCCCAGTTTCCTGAAGGCAATGGCACATTGTATTGACCGTTTTAACACTGAAGCGTTAGTTTCTGATTCACCAGTTGATCCATCGATCTTAAAATAAAATAGACATTTCTGTTTTTTAAGTCACTAAAGAGATTCACGCCTCTATGAGTTCTGGCTTCATTTCAATGTTAATATGTTTTAATGAGCCATAGAAAGGGGTGTGATAAATAGTCAATCCATGATCAAACTAAATAATGTTAAATTGCGTAAATTATATCAACAGAATGGAGTGTGGAGATTTCAGCAATATCATAGATAAAAAAATAACACACCAAAAAAAAAAAACTAGGATAGGCCATTTCAATGTTAATATGTTTTAATGAGCCGTAGAAAGTGGTGTGATAAATTGATCCATCCAGTCAATCCATGATCAAACTAAATAAAGTTAAATTTCATAAATGACATCAACAGTATGGAGTGGGGAGATTTCAGCAAAATCATCTTAATAAATAACACACACAAAAAAAAACTAAACTAGGCAGGTTTAGTTTAGTTCCCGCGTTATCGTGGCGGGAAAGCTTTAGTAGCTTACCAAATTTATAAGCAATGATTGCCGAGTGGTAATAGCTATGGATTGTCGTGCCGCAGCTCCCTGGTTCGATCCCCACCGCCACCTTGAGCTTCACCGAATAGTGGAAGGGCATTTTGCGAATGCCCGCCTGGCTAGCGATCACCCTCAAGAAGAAAATCTGTCACCAAGCACCAAACGGTGTGTTCCGGCAGCAGACCTTGAGAGCCAGTTAAATTACAGGATACTTAAAAACTGTCTCAAGGTGACGGGCGCAGTGCAATTCGTGACTTGTGACGAAATAGCACCTATTATAGGCAGAGGTTAGTCTGCTTAACATCAGGTGGGCCTCGAGCTTGTTCCGTCACAATATCATAAAAAAACCTATATATAGGTAATGTTTTATTATACCTGTGCCACCAGATCAGGGTCATCCTTCAAACTCTGCAGGATAATCTTCCCCAAGTGGAACCTGTCACTTGGAATCCGTGACTCCACGATGATGCGTGACGTAATCTCGTTCATGTGCCAGTGGACGGCATCGTGCTGATGTCTCTTGTCTGTCATTTTGTATCTGATGAATTGTAGTAGAACAAAAAGGTGATTTCAAAAATCAGATGGTAGATATACGAGGGGAGTTCAATGTATTCTCGGTATCAGTATGAAAAACAAAGCCAATAAAACTAATATATTTTTTATTTTTCCATGTAATCTCCCATAACCTCAATACACTTGTGACATCTTGAAATTAACTTTTCAATACCCTGTAAAAAATAATTTTCTTCCATGTCGGAAAAGTGTTCATTTATTGGCGCCATGAGCTCTTCATTATCTGAAAATCGTTTCCCGCGAAGATCTTTTTTAAATTTGGAAACAGGTAATAATCGCTCGGGGCTAGGTCGGGGCTATAGGGTGGGTGATTGAGTTCTTCGAAGCCACATTCTTGCACATCAGCCTTCGAAACACGCGCTGTGTGCACCGGAGCGTTGTCGTGAAGAAGCAACACACCAGCGGCCAGTTTTTCTCTCCTTTATTCTTTAATATTTTCTCTTAAATGACTCAAAGTGGTTGCGTATGATGCTGAGTTTATGGTTTCACCTTTTTTCATGTATTCGATCATCAAACTTCCTTTGGAATCCCAAAACACAGTGGCCATGACTTTCCCGGCAGATGGAGAGACTTTAAATTTCTTAGGGTGGTCCGCACCCTTTTTGTGCCATTGCATAGACTCCTGCTTACTTTCAAGGTCGTAGTGATGAACCCATGTATCATCTCCAGTAACAATCCGGTTGAAAATACTGGTAGGATTTTCACTACAGAGCTCCAAAAATTCCTTACAGCACTCCTCTCGCACTTGTTTCTGAGGTGCCGTAAGCATTCGCGGCACCCACCTTGCACTAACTTTTGACAGGTTAAGATGGTCATGCAGAATAGTGTGAATAGTACCAACAGATAGCTTAGTTATCTCTGCTAATATTTTGACCTTGATTCGGGCATCCTCCAATACAAGTCTCTCAACCATTTTCACATTATCTTCTGTAGTGGCGGTAACGGGGCCGACCGAGCGAGGGTCGTCTTCAATGCTGTCCCTACCTCTTTTGAATTCACTTGACCATTTTTGAACTGTAGATAATGAAGGCTCAGAATCATGGTAAACAGCCACCATCTCTTCATGAATACATTTTTGACTCTTTCCTTGTTTTGTAAGGAATTTAATCACTGCGCGGTGCTCGAGTTTTTTCATTATTGTCGCGTCAGTCATCGTGGGCGTCTTTCACCGAAGATTATTAGAGAACTAATGATCATAACTAAGTGAAATTTTATATTTATACCCTCAAATAAGGTAATTATTTAAAGAAATTATAAAATTACCCACTTCATTAGTTAATCAGCCTGATACCGAAAATACATTGAACGTATTGTTGAGATAGTGACCTGGATTCCGATTCCATATGCCTTTTCATATAACATTTTGTGCTTGTGTCGAATGATAGGTGCCTACTTATAAAATTAACTGTTGCATGATATAACTATAGCATTTTAGAAGAGCATTTTGCGAATAGCAGCCTGGCTAGCTTCTACCAACAAGTAGAAAGTATGTCAGCCTAACCTAACAATGTGTTCCGGCGGTCCTTGACAGCCAGTCAGTAATTATGAAATTACAGGCACATGAGTCTTAAAAACTGTATGCATCAGGGTGATGGGCGCAGTGCAATTCATGAAATGCATCTCTATGCAGAGGTTATCAGATCGCTTCCTCAGAATTTCGTAATAGTCCCATAAAGAAAAATTTCAACCACGTTATGAGATAATATTACACTGTTTATGTTCCAATTACTTACCTTCGGAAAATATTGATGTAAACACAATTTTACGTACTAACACACATCGGTTGTTTCCTCAACGTTGCTGCAAAACTAAAAAAGTATTAATCGACCATAAATGGGTATGTTAATTTATTTCACAGTTATTGCACTGTAGGCTTTATAAGAAATAAATTAAGGTTACAGGCTCATTATTATTCACTTCTCACGACTTACACTACGCACGCTGAAATGACAAACATTCTATCGTTTAACTTCATTATGATTCCTTAATATGAAATTGTTCAGTAGTAAATTATTGATAACGTTTGTTTACTCTATGATACGAATAGTTTATTTACTTACTTCACGTCTCTTGCCCTGATAATAATGCCGATTCCGGGCGTGCGCATGTCAATAATATAATATAGACCAAAATCATAAATCAGTGTCTTGCATCACGGGCAACATAATCAACATTTGGATAAAAGAGAGAGATATTAGACTAGAATTCTAAATGCAACGAGGTATTTCAGCAAGTTCAATGCGAATAAAGTTTTTATGAAAAAAAATTAAGCACTAATTACGATACCTTCTGGTAGAAAAAATTAGCAAAACTACTATAATAGATAAGCTGTATCATATAAATTGTAAATTTATAAAGAAATCCAATATCAAAAATATTTTTATTCTTTGTCTCACTCACACTTGTGGTATTGCAGGCTTACGACATAATGATGTAGATAAATAAGTAGCAAGTATATATACCTAAGTATATATGCCCCGTGGGGTGTCGGGTTAGAATTGCACCTCCCAATATCATCCCGTTTTTTTCGAAGCTAATTAAGCTATTATCCAGCTATTTTCTTGAAGTCTAGGACCTTCCTCATAAAAATTAATATCACTTAGTCCGAAAGGGCATCTGTTTTCTTGTTCACTGTTTTCCTATTATTCTTGTTCTTGTTAACATGACACAATGTAATTATCAAAATTTTCGTAGTCGGCGTCGTCTGCAGCATGAAAAGAAGTTTCCGACGTCAGGCTTGAGTCGCTTTGGTAAACAAGTTTCTTTTTTTTTCATTGTAGATGACTGTCGTTGTGAAGTACAAGCTTGTCTTCTTTTTCTTTTATTTATTTGTGTTTTTGTTATATCTTCCTTTTCAGGGGAAGCTTCTTTTATAACTATATTAGACGTAATTATTATCTTGGGTTTCTTATTATGGTTTGGGTTTTTAAATTGTTCTAGATTAACCCCTTTTGGCTGCAGGCATTCTGTTGCATCTTCGCAAAATGGAGTATTAATTTTGGATTTTTTTGGCAAATTCTTTAAGCAATTCACGAATTCATTTGAATCTGCCGCTAAAGGGTGTAAATAAATGTTTATGACAGTTATGCAAAGCCTACGTAGGTTTTCAGGATTTCTAAGCTTCGACGATGAACTATGTAACTGTGTCGAGTTTTCTTTCAAGGCACCTTTGTCTAACTCGTAGGTATCAATTTATCCGGGGTTTTTAGTTTCAGCGTACTTTATATTCTCTTTGACAGTAGTTATTTTCGATGGTCCTTGTAATATTGAAACTTTTTTCCCTTTTTTTTTAGTTATTATGGTATCCTTCTTCATCTTTTTAGTTTTTGCTAACTCTTCTGCTTCTTCAGTCGATATAGATTTACCAGGTACAGCAGTAAGTTTGCTGTTTTGGCCTGTTTTCATTGGCTGCGGCCGTCTGTTCCGATGTATTTTTGTTTTAAAAGGTATATCCAGATACCAATTTTCATCATTATCACTTCAAAAACATTGACCTTTCCATACAAAGTTTAATTCCCCATTTCATAGCCTTAAGTCATCCCTGTCAAAAAAAATTTGATCATGTATTTTTTATTTTGAGTGTTCTATCCAAATACAAATTTTCAATACTGTAAGTTAAAAAAAAAGGACTTTCATACAAACGTTTTCACCCCCTTAAGGGTTGAATATAAAAACATCCTTTCATTGCACACCCCTACTCATCAAGACAAATACACCCTTGAAATTTCAATTATCTGAGACTGGCAGTTTAGATAGATAGATAGATAATTCTTTATTGTTACACCATTAAAATACAAATTTAATACTTAAAAAAAAAAAACTTAGACTAAAGTGTCACAGTGGGCGGCCTTATCACTAATAGCGATCTCTTCCAGGCAACCTTTGTATGGAGAGGAAATACAGGAACTATGTCGGGGGTGTACATAAGTCTACAAACAATCATTAAATTAAATATGCTACAATTTAATCTAAACCACAAATTTTATATAAAGTAATACCTACAATATATATATTATATTAATACACATAATAATATAACATTTATACCTGATAATATAAACATATATACAAAAATACTATATTCTATACATAAATACAATAATATTCCTAACATATATAAGATGAGGAAGCGAGTGTAATCAGTAGTTATTAATGAAACAGAGTTATAACAGTTTGAGTTAACTAATTAGACAAGAAAAAATTCTTGACTTGAGTTTTAAAAATGGGCAGTGATTGTGCACGCCTGATAGAAACCGGTAGTGAATTCCACAGGCGAACAGCTTTGACTAGAAAAGATCGATCGTAGAATACTGTGCCATGTTGAGGCATACAGAGGGAAAGGTTATCTGATGACCTAAGATTGAGAGTATTAGCAGTGTGAAGGTAATTAAAACGTTCCTTACATAGCTTATTAGTTGAAAACGAAAATGTGTAAAAATCGACAATTGTGTCGAGACAAAGTATTTTCGCTGCAAACGATAACTCTACGACAGACGAAGAAAGTATTACGAGATTATCATTAATCCATAATCAACTTAATGTCTCAATTCGAAATAATAAATTCCAAATATAATTTGGGCGTAGGGAAAAAAACGGGCAATATTATGTCAATTCACGAAGTACAGATCGAAATTTGGATCCGAAAGTGTTTCGTGGTAAGTAAAGGTGCGATCCTTCAAACGAAACTTTGGCAGTAGACGTCCTGGAGTCAATCAACTGTTTTAGTTGCACTGTGTGTGACGTGACATTGAGCTATTCGACGCTCGGTGTACTGAGAGCGTGCTGTGCAACTAGAGCGCAGCGCCGCGTTGTGCGCATAGACAGCAACTCTCGCATGCCGAATTTACTTACTCATGGACTAATAGATGTCATGTGTAAGTAGATATGGCGCGAGTGTATAATTTTTCGGTAAGCGTTGTTTTTAAATACTTGGCTTTTGTTATTATTGATTATTCTTATGCATAACATAACATATTATAACTATAGTGTAAAAGTCTTTCTATGTATTCGTTTTAGTATGTGGAAAAAAATGGCCTCAAATTAAAAACGGTTATTAGGGGTTACGCCGAACATTAACCGAGGGGTAATACCGATCACCGTTCGTCATTACACCCAAGTAATAATTGTTTCCTTTTGTTGTTATATTAGTTATGCCCGGAAACCAAAAAAAACCGACAGCCAAAGCGGTTTGGAAGGAAGATGACTAGCGACATGTAAAGATGTTTGAAGCAGTGATGGCTCTGTGGAATCGACTATGGACTACCGTGCAGTGAAGGCCATTTTGCGAATGCCCGCTCGCTAGCCAGGTAGTTCAAGTAGAAAATCTGTCGCCAAGCACCTTAATACGGTGTGTTCCGGCAGTTGGCTTGGGCGCCAGTAATATTAGGTGAAGCCTGACTCCTTCGACCACATCATCACTTACCATCAGATGAGATTATGATCTAAGGCTTACATAACAACAAAAAAAAAAGAAGCGGTTGAAAGAGGCATGTCCATATGACAATCAGCTAAAACGCACAACATTCCGTGTACTACTGATATGATGATTGAGGAAGTCGCAATTGCGAAGACTTGGAAGTAAACCAGTTTTTAATATAAAATAAGAAAAAGGAATCGCCAAACAGGTTCACGATTTCTGCTGCCTGTTTCCCTGCTGCTGGGCAGTCTATACTTCGGTCTGACTGTCGCAGACTTGCGCAAGACTCTTGTATTTGTGAAGAAATTGGAAGAGACGATAAAATATGGTACCGTTGCACAGCATGCAGGGGTGGTTCTATGCCATGTGCTCGAGGTGGGATTCTGATGATGGTTATATTTGTGATTTTTGTTATCAAGATAAAAATACCAGTGAGTAGGATGTAGGGCTTGCAATCCGGATATCCGATAATCCGAATTATCCGGATATCCGCCAATTTATAAAATCCGGACAGTGACGACCTAATTATCCGGATAATTCGGATAATACGGATAGTTACATAAGTCAAAAAATACTTGTAAAAATGGAATTTACTCATCAAAACGACTATTTATATGCACTTCTTAGACGTAGTTTTGTAGGGGGACACACTATTTATCCATTGTTTTCAATAATATTCAGAAAGTTGTCAGTGTGTGATTTTAGCCACTCCTAACCACTCCCAAAATTAAAGAAAAAATAGTTTTGTAAACGTTTTATAAGTATAACCTGTCTCTGTCATATACGTGGCAATAACAAGAAAGAACATTAAGTAGCACTGTTTTAGGCCTAGACCGCACCACGGTTAAACCGCTGCGGTTATTAACCGCGTGATTTTGTGACTCAGGAAAACTAATACAAACGGCCGCACCTGCGGTTTTTTCCCGCGTCTAAACTAAAAACCGTGAAATGACAAAATGATTCGCGGCAAAAAACCGCAGCAAAATTGTAATCCAAAGAACTAAGTGGGCGCACACGCACTATGCGGTAACCGCGGGCGGTTTTGGCCAGTATTCGGCAGACCGCCGCGCCGTGCAGAGTGTTTGTGTTGTCGTTTTCGTGCCATTGCAGTTATGTCGTCTACCGAGGAGTTTGTTTCAAACGAACCAGATTATGAAAGTTTGTCACAGAAAATCATTATAGAAGTATAAAAAAGACCAGCATTGTACGACACTACTTTGCGACAGTATAGTGATAGGAATGTTAAAAATAAACTTTTAGCGTTGACGTCTTCTTATACTATTTCTTAATACCAGAGCAACAACACACACTGCTCTCTTGAAATCCATCTTTAAACTGTGAAAACCGCGGGCAGTTACGCGGTTTTTAATCGTGGTGCGTGCGTCTCTAGGCGGTTTAACGGTTATAGCGGTAACCGCTTGCTGGAAAAAACCGTGGTGCGGCCTCGGCCTTAGTTGTAAGCCTTTTACAAGTCTTCTATGAAAATTGGGGGTTAATGTATATTATTAATAGAAAGAATTTTGTTATTTTTATTTGTTTTTGTCTATTATTACCATTTTATGATTACGTTATCATACTATCATAGTAGTTAAAGTTTTAAAAGAAAAATTAATTACCTGATGGCCTACTTAACTAGTAAGTAATTCATATTTTAAGGATACCTGAATAATTTAACTTATGCTTAACTAATGCTTACAACTAAAACGGTGCTACAGTGTGTTGTTCTTTCTTGTTATTGCCACGTATAAGACAGAGACAGGTAATACTTATAAGACGTTTACAAAACTATGTATTCTTTGAATTTGGGAGTGGTTAGGATTGGCTAAAATCACATACCGACAACTTTCTGAATATTATTGAAAACATTAACAAAGCTAATTTGAATACTACTCTTTCATGTTGGTTTTTAAAACCATCTTCAAAGATTTTCTCATCGGTACGCATGTCTTCAAAAATAATGTTCAAATAGAACTAATTTTTTTACTGTCTCATCTTTACTTCTACTTAAGAAGTTTCATTCAAGATATTTATGAAAACGTGTAATTTTGGTGTGCTTGGCGTATTGGCAAAAGCTACTGGTGTGGTCTCGAAAGGAAATCCTCTAAAAATCTAGGTCAAATTCTAGTGCTACATGCATATGTAAGAAAACTGAAGTGACTTCTTACATTGACAACGGTAAAATAACTTTTCCATACCACGAACACAATATAAACATCTATACTATTGAACCGAGTTGGTACAGACTTCGAGACGTTATTCCATACGTTTCAGTCATTAAAAGATTGTTCTGTGTAGGTACTACCATTTATTCTTAAGATACCTTTTACATTTTGCAGCCCTCTCACTCGCACTTTTAGACGAAATTCCAAAAAGTTACAATAATATGGTAATGATTTTTTAAAATGTGTTTTGACATTATTTCGCTGCATGCGACTATAAATGTTCTCGACAAATTTTCATGTTGATATCTGTAATGAGGGATCCAAAACGCGTAATTTATTTATTTAAAATGTTGGGCCTCTAATTTTAAATGGACTCAACATGTTACAAAATAAAAATATGTTGAAACCATCTATAGTCGCAAAAAGCAAAATAATGTCAGACCACATTTAAAAAAATCATTACCAATTTTTTTCTATTTCAAATTATCATTAAAAGTGCGGCGAGTGAGAGGGCTACAAAATGTAAAAGGCCTCTTAATACCATTTACTCGTAATTTTTTCAATAAATATCCGAATTATCCGAAAAATTCGGATATCCGGATAGTAAAGTAAACTACTATCCATATTATCCGGATACCAAAATATGACGGATAATGCAAGCCCTAGTAGGATGTAAAACTATTTTATCTACATAATTTGGTATCTGCACTGGTACAATGTAGGATCTCAATTGTTATTTAGTGACTATATAAAATGTGATCGTTATTACCCCATGACCTGTTCGGCATTACCCATACCTAGGGGTAATGCCGAATAAAGCAACTTTTTTTTATACGTATTATTCCTAGTTCAATGAGATGTTCAGATAAGTTTTGTGTTGAAATATTAATAGCTAGGTAAATAGTTCAAGTTTTGATATGCCTTTAGAGATTTTTATTACTTAAAACCATTTATAAAAATATAACAAGGTTTTCTTCTTAAGCGTTCGGTATTCCCCCCTCGTACCCTACTAGGTAAATAGATCAATAGGCAACGCAAAATATGTACAATTAAATGTTATGCTAGCATTAAGCAGCGGTGGTAGGTAGGTAAGTACTATCTGCTTGCTGTTAGTCTCACACTACAATCTGCATATTATCTACTGGCAGCCCTGCGCTCTGAATGCATCCGATGCCATGGTTTAAAAATTTACACGGCTTTATGTTATCTTACATATATACAGTTGCAGAGCTTTCTACTCACAAAGACACTCAAAAATTTAACATCAAATGTTAAAATTCATGGTCTTCCTTTTATTTCTGACACTACATATTATGTTATTTAACAAAAAATAATCCTTATGATGAAATCTTTCGATCGGTATGATAAGTATACAGGTGATTTATTTTTTTTGTGTAACGGGTCCGATTCCCTGTTCAACTATGTAAGTAACTATTTAAATATCTGTGAATGCAGTTTAAGTTGTTTTTTTTTAATTCAAATAATGTCTTCTTTCAGTAAATTATTCTATCTACAATATTCAAGGTACTTTTCCTCCATATGGAATCGATGTGCGACGCCTGTATAATATTTTATAAAATAATTACTTATTATTATTAAATATGAATATCCGCAAAGTAACGCCCGAAAGGGTTAATGATTTTACTTACCTACTTACGTATTATAAACACTGTTGAGTGTGATGTTCTTCTCACATATTTTCGCACAAACAGCGCGCCGAACGAATGGCAGCAGGTTCGCCTTCAACAGCGTTGTGCTTCATGGTGGTCGCATATCTGCCGCATGCCGGTGTGCCTCAGGGTGGCGTCTTATCTCCTTCTCTCTTAACTATATTATATATTAATAGTTCTTCGCCTTTTTTTTTTATGCTTGATAGGTTAGCCTTTGACCACCATTTCACCTGATGTTAAGTGATGATGTGGTCGAAGATGTTGTACAGGCTAACCTAGATTTTTAGCCTTACCACCTAGGTATAATATATACAGATGACTTTCAACTATACTGTCAAGCACCTCTACTAAATGTAGTCTGAAGCAGTGGAAACAATAAATATACAAAGATCAAAGTACTTAGGTACTCATCGCAGATATTGTAATGGAGCAAGGTCATTTATAACTCAATTACCAGTCAATCCCCTAAAAAGGTACTTAAGTACCTGTACCTACCATTATTACGAGTACTCGTAACAAGTTAGTGCAAAGTAGTTAGTGATGTTCTTTTTAAGGAGGACAGAAGTAGATGCGGTAACCGCTGTCGACCGTTCAACTCTACCGGACTTTGGCCGATGGTAGGCCCTAGTGACACCGTTGTATACTATATGCCTGATACGTTAGCCTTTGACCACTATCCTACCTGATCTGGAAAGTGATGATGTGGTCGAAGATGTTGTTCAGGCTAACCTAGAGTTAATGCCTCTCAAGGACAGCTGGAACGCACCGTTAGGTGTTTGACGACAGGTTTTCTACTTGAGGGTAGTAGCAATACCTAGTCTGTTATTTTTTAACAAACGATAAAAAAAACGCAAGTAAAATTTTTGGTACTCGTTTACCAAAAATTTTACTTGCGTTTTTTTTATATACCTGTGCTACGAATAATAATATACTTTTGATGCTCATATTTAATTATTAATAATATTATATTAGTCTAGGCTCTAATCAAAATAGGGGCGAGAGATTGTTACACGCTGCGCTGCGCTGCGCTGAGACTAACGCGAACAACAAATAAATAAATGTAATTCGTTAAGCGGCAGGGGGCGCCCCTTTTTGATACAATTAATATTATTCAAATTATAACTAACGAACAATCGTTGCTCGTGGCGCGTCCTACGGTCCTACTCCCGCTGCGGATTGAGATAAAAACAAAACACACTTTTTGTGTTCTTTTACAATTATGTAATTTTTTTAACTTATTACTACAACATGTTAAAGTCAGGTGTTTGTAAGTAGGTAGGTACCTGTATTTTCCATTCGGAATCTTTTCGAATGGTATTGTACCTTGTACTTGTATGAATGTTACTTAGAATACGAATGAAAACGTTTCCTTGCAAATATGAATTAAGTACCTACTAGGTATGCAGATCATCACATTATGTGCAGCTTCAAAGGTCGACACCCTTTGTTTACCGACCTCCAAAAGAGGTGGTAGTTTTCAATAGAACAAGTACCTAACTATCTAAGATTTTTTTACCTCAAATCTCTGCCTAACTATACTTACCTTTGCTTTTCTAAAACCTTTGCTACTTAAAGCTTTGTTTTAGGACACTTGTTTGGGAATGGGGCCCCTTATGATCCCTGTAGTCCCAAACTATACCACGATATCGTGGCGTATTCGACTGGGCTCCTGGAATGTCACAGGAAGACACCACCGATATATAATTATGCCCTTAGGCACGTGGGAAAAATGGGAGGGAAGGACCTACCTTCAGAGGACCCGCTCGTCGCTCCGTCACAAGAAGCCTATCACTAAACACACCCTACAAATGATTAATTGATCAATTAACAAATGCTATGGATTTTTTGTAAAGGATACGCTCCATTGTCCACGATGTTGTCCGCCCGTCAACAGCTTGCTCATCCATCCACCAAAAGGAACGCACGGCGTCCAAAATAACGGTCACTCACACAAATAAACCACTGTTTATTTTCACTAATATCTATAGCAATCCTTGCTAGCACATCCCATCGCCGCGACCGGAAACCTATCTAACTCCGTTTGTTTCGAATAAACGTACGTCCGCGTACGAGAAAACCTTAGAGCGCACTGACTGCCCTTCAAAATCGAGGTGAACGCCGCGCTCGCATTCATTCACAATTATAGACTTTATAAAGTTAAAAAATTAATTTCTTTAAAAATAAGATCAATTTCTTTAAGTGTCGGCGTCGGTATCAGAAAGGGCGTCGGCGTTGGTGTCAGTAAAAAAATAAGTGTCAGTGTTGGAAAAGGCGTCGGTGTCCGAATAGGTGTCAGTTTCGGCGTCGCATCGGCGTCAGTGTCAGTGTTGGAAAAGGCGTCGGTGTCCGAATAGGTGTCAGTTTCGGCGTCGCATCGGCGTCGGTGTCAGTGTTGGAAAAGGCGTCGGTGTCCGAATAGGTGACAGTTTCGGCGTCGCATCTGCGTCGACGTCGGCGTCAGTGTCAGTGTTGGAAAAGGCGTCGGTGTCCGAATAGGTGACAGTTTCGGCGTCGCATCGGCGTCGACGTCGGCGTCAGTGTCAGTGTTGGAAAAGGCGTCGGTGTCCGAATAGGTGACAGTTTCGGCGTCGCATCGGCGTCGAAGTCGGCGTCAGTGTCAGCGTTGGAAAAGGCGTCAGTGTCCGAATAGGTGTCAGTTTCGGCGTCGCATCGGCGTCAGTGTCAGTGTTGGAAAAGGCGTCAGTGTCCGAATAGGTGTCAGTTTCGGCGTCGCATCGGCGTCAGTGTCAGTGTTGGAAAAGGCGTCGGTGTCCGAATAGGTGACAGTTTCGGCGTCGCATCGGTGTCGACGTCGGCGTCAGTGTCAGTGTTGGAAAAGGCGTCGGTGTCCGAATAGGTGTCAGTTTCGGCGTCGCATAGGCGTCAGTGTCAGTGTTGGAAAAGGCGTCGGTGTCCGAATAGGTGTCAGTTTCGGCGTCGCATCGGCGTCAGTGTCAGTGTTGGAAAAGGCGTCAGTGTCCGAATACGTGACAGTTTCGGCGTCGCATCTGCGTCAGTGTCAGTGTTGGAAAAGACGTCGGTGTCCGAATAGGTGACAGTTTCGGCGTCGCATCGGCGTCGACGTCGGCGTCAGTGTCAGTGTTGGAAAAGGCGTCGGTGGCGGAATAAGTGACAGTTTCGGCGTCGCATCGGCGTCAGTGTCAGGGTTGGAAAAGGCGTCGGTGTCAGAATAGGTGACAGTTTCGGCGTCGCATCGGCGTCGACGTCGGCGTCAGTGTCAGTGTTGGAAAAGGCGTCGGTGGCGGAATAGGTGTCGGACGGGAACCTGAAAACGCTTATCGCGTAGCCGAGTCCGCGTGCTTATTGCGGAAATATGTTTAATATATTTATAAGTCAACAATTGTTCTTAACTTTTCCATATATACGAGTGCTGTAAATAAATATGATTAAATTTTTCAATAGGTGCCGGTTTCGGCGTCTGTATCAGTGGCAGAGTAACATTGGTTTTTTAATAATAAGCTAGTTTTATTTTCTTTTTTATTGAATATTAATTGTTTTAATTGTAAGTGTCTGCCTGATACTTTTCAACCATACATCAATATGGCAAATTGACGAACAGGCCAAGCGACAGTTTAGGTTTCACAAATTTTCTTTGCCATTTTCACTTCTAATCAACCCTAGCAAAATATATTATTGTGATGTATTTTTGTTTTAAAAGGTATATCCAGATACCAATTTTCATCATTATCACTTCAAAAACATTGACCTTTCCATACAAAGTTTAATTCCCCATTTCATAACCTTAAGTCATCCCTGTCAAAAAAAATTTGATCATGTATTTTTTATTTTGAGTGTTCTATCCAAATACAAATTTTCAATACTGTAAGTTAAAAAAAAAGGACTTTCATACAAACGTTTTCACCCTCTTAAGGGTTGAATATAAAAACATCCTGTCATTGTACACCTCTACGCATCAAGACAAATACACCCTTGAAATTTCAATTATTTGAGACTGGCAGTTTAGATAGATAGATAGATAATTCTTTATTGTTACACCAATAATAGACAAATTTCATACTTAAAAAAAAAAAAACTTAGACTAAAGTGTCACAATGGGCGGCCTTATCACTAATAGCGATCTCTTCCAGGCAACCTTTGTATGGAGAGGAAATACAGGAACTATGTCGGGGGTGTACATAAGTCTATAAACAATCATTAAATTAAATATGCTACATTAAAATCTAAAACACAAATTTTATATAAACTAATACCTACAATATATATATTATATTAATACACATAATAATATAACATTTATACCTGATAATATAAACATATATACAAAAATACTATATTATATACATAAATACAATAATATTCCTAACATATATAAGATGAGGAAGCGAGTGTAATTAGTAGTTATTAATGAAACAGAGTTATAACAGTTTGAGTTAACTAATTAGACAAGAAAAAATTCTTGACTTGAGTTTTAAAAATGGGCAGTGATTGTGCACGCCTGATAGAAACCGGTAGTGAATTCCACAGGCAAACAGCTTTGACTAGAAAAGATCGATCGTAGAATACTGTGCCATGTTGAGGCATACAGAGGGAAAGGTTATCTGATGACCTAAGATTGAGAGTATTAGCAGTGTGAAGGTAATTAAAACGTTCCTTACATAGCTTATTAGTTGAAAACGAAAATGTGTAAAAATCGACAATTGTGTCGAGACAAAGTATTTTCGCAGCAAACGATAACTCTACGACAGACGAAGAAAGTATTACGAGATTATCATTAATCCATAATCAACTTAATGTCTCAATTTGAAATAATAAATTCCAAATATAATTTGGGCGTAGGGAAAAAAACGGGCAATATTATGTCAATTCACGAAGTACAAGATCGAAATTTGGATCCGAAAGTGTTTCGTGGTAAGTAAAGGTGCGATCCTTCAAACGAAACTTTGGCAGTAGACGTCCTGGAGTCAATCAACTGTTTTAGTTGCACTGTGTGTGACGTGACATTGAGCTATTCGACGCTCGGTGTACTGAGAGCGTGCTGTGCAACTAGAGCGCAGCGCCGCGTTGTGCGCATAGACAGCAACTCTCGCATGCCAAATTTACGTACTCATGGACTAATAGATGTCATGTGTAAGTAGGTATGGCGCGAGTGTATAATTTCGGACGCTTTGGTCTAACTTTTGGCCAAACGAAATTTTCGGTAAGCGTTGTTTTTAAATACTTGGCTTTTGTTATTATTGATTATTCTTATGCATAACATAACATATTATAACTATAGTGTAAAAGTCTTTCTATGTATTCGTTTTAGTATGTGGAAAAAAATGGCCTCAAATTAAAAACGGTTATTAGGGGTTACGCCGAACATTAACCGAGGGGTAATACCGATCACCGTTCGTCATTACACCCAAGTAATAATTGTTTCCTTTTGTTGTTATATTAGTTATGCCCGGAAACCAAAAAAAACCGACAGCTAAAGCGGTTTGGAAGGAAGATGACTAGCGACATGTAAAGATGTTTGAAGCAGTGATGGCTCTGTGGAATCGACTATGGACTACCGTGCAGTGAAGGCCATTTTGCGAATGCCCGCTCGCTAGCCAGGTAGTTCAAGTAGAAAATCTGTCGCCAAGCACCTTAATACGGTGTGTTCCGGCAGTTGTTCTTGGGCGCCAGTAATATTAGGTGAAGCCTGACTCCTTCGACCACATCATCACTTACCATCAGATGAGATTATGATCTAAGGCTTACATAACAACAAAAAAAAAAGAAGCGGTTGAAAGAGGCATGTCCATATGACAATCAGCTAAAACGCACAACATTCCGTGTACTACTGATATGATGATTGAGGAAGTCGCAATTGCGAAGACTTGGAAGTAAACCAGTTTTTAATATAAAATAAGAAAAAGGAATCGCCAAACAGGTTCACGATTTCTGCTGCCTGTTTCCCTGCTGCTGGGCAGTCTATACTTCGGTCTGACTGTCGCAGACTTGCGCAAGACTCTTGTATTTGTGAAGAAATTGGAAGAGACGATAAAATATGGTACCGTTGCACAGCATGCAGGGGTGGTTCTATGCCATGTGCTCGAGGTGGGATTCTGATGATGGTTATATTTGTGATTTTTGTTATCAAGATAAAAATACCAGTGAGTAGGATGTAAAACTATTTTATCTACATAATTTGGTATCTGCACTGGTACAATGTAGGATCTCAGTTGTTATTTAGTGACTATATAAAATGTGATCGTTATTACCCCATGACCTGTTCGGCATTACCCATGCGGGTAATGCCGAATAAAGCAACTTTTTTTTATACGTATTATTCCTAGTTCAATGAGATGTTCAGATAAGTTTTGTGTTGAAATATTAATAGCTAGGTAAATAGTTCAAGTTTTGATATGCCTTTAGAGATTTTTATTACTTAAAATCATTTATAATTTTGTCTGAGTTAATTTATTATAAAATAATAAGTTAATCTTCTCCTATATGTCTAAATTGTATGTTTAATTAAAATCTAGTACAAAATACCTGCCAGTGGGTGTTATCCTTATCACAAAGTCACTATACACATAATTAAAGTGAGATATACAGGTATTGATTGCACACACATTTGTTTCAACATGGAGGCAGTACAACAGTCAATGGCCCAACTCCAGCAGTTATTTATGCAGCGGATGGATGCTTATGAAGGTGAGCTTCAAGTTGCAACTCCTTCAACCAATGTGAGCAACTTGGCGTCAGAGTTTGCTGCATTCCGCTCCTTTATTATGACAGCTATTCAGTGCCTTCAGGATCAGGTGGGCATGCTTGTACATCAGCAGGATTCGATGGAAATGCGTAGTCGTCGTAAGATCTTGCTGCTTCATGGCCTTGTGGAATCTAAGGACGAAGAGACTTCATCAGTGGTAGCTAGGGCCGTGGCAACTCACACGAAATTGAGTGTAACTGTCGAGGACATCAGCCGCTGTCACCGAATGGGTCGTGCGTCCACTCCAGACAAACCCAGACCGATCCTGTTCAAATTACGTACGTCGGAAATGAGAAATAAGATCTGGTTCGCAAAGACGGGTTTCAAGGGATCAGGTATAACACTATCTGAGTTTTTAACGAAGTCGCGGCATCATACATTTATGGTGGCTCGTCAAAGAGATGGTATTGGCAAATGTTGGATGAAAGACGGTTTCGTGTTCATATCGGGTGCTGACGGAATAAGACATCGTATCAGCTCTCTTGTAGAGCTCGAAAAGATTGGTGGTTCGGAAGCGCCGATTACAGCGCACGGTGTTCCCAAGGAGACGATAGCTACATCCAAGCCGAGACGAGCTGCTTCCAAAAAGCGTTGACATGCCTGCTTCTATTTCTCGAGTGTATAATTACTACACAATTTTGTTTACAAAATGGTTTGTTCGAGTGGTACCCTCTACTTATGTCTCCGAATTTTAAGTTAATATGTAGCTTTAGACCACATTATGCATTATTCACTTATCTTATCTTGAAATAATTTTACTACCTACTCGTTCGTATCAGTTTTGATTTGACACTTTCAATTTGTTTTGACGTTGACGTTATTATTTTAACTTCACACCAAACCATAGAGTTTATCACTATAGTTTATTCCGTTCAAACCTGGTGACATAATTATCATAAATGTGGATCAGGATGTGAATTCACTCATATTGTCATTATGGTAACTTAAAATATAATATGTGTATATTATATTTGATGTGGTTAGTTTATGTCTATGTGTTAGTATTTTTTTTTTCTTCCCTGGGTAAAAACGAAAATTTGTACGTGTGTATATTGTGTGTTTTTGTATTTTTTTAATTACTGATACCCAACTGGCAGGTGGAGAGTTATAAAAAACCTCTTTTATATTTTTATCTATCTATATATATATATATATATATATATATATTTACATTATTATTTATAAGTATAAATAGTATTTATTATTTTATTATATAATATTTATATCTCATACTACAAACTATGTTAAACCTATTTAACAATGCAGATAATACTGACAGTGAAGAGTATTTGTCATTGTCTTCTAACAGTTCCCTCAGTGACCAGAGTTTCGAAAGCATCCCAACGCTCAACGATACTCTCGACGCACAGTTTTCTGATGTACCGAAAAATTTTAACGTGATTCATATCAACGCGCAGAGTTTTCCGGCACATTATCCCGATATGCAGGCATCTCTAGATCACAAAAATATTCACGCCATAATAGTCTCCGAAACATGGTTCAAGCCGTGCTTACCCTCTATATCGTACTCCTTGCCCGGCTTTAACCTTATCCGAAATGATCGTACTGACAGCCGTGGGGGTGGGGTGGCTATTTACCTTAGATCACATATTCCTTTCTCAGTAGTCAGCACCTCATCCCAGCCGCCTACATCAAATGCCGGTGAGCATCTTTTTGTGGAAGTCCCTCTTTCACATAATAAAATCTTACTTGGAGCCTATTATAGCAGTTCTTCTTGTAATAATTACTTTTCATCTTTTGAACAAATCCTTGAAGATCTTACCCCTTCATATATCCATACCATTATCATGGGTGATTTCAATACCTGTCTTCTCAAACGGGATTGTCGTACTTCCTCACTTGAAGCTGTCGTTAATTCCTGCAACATGCATATTCTGCCTCTAAATGCTACTCATCACTCCCCAAATTACACTCCTTCACTTCTTGACTTGATTATAGTATCATCCACCCTGCATGTTGCAAAGCACGGTCAATGTTCCGCCGATACCTTCTCATATCATGATCTGATATTCCTATCTTATAAAATTCGTCCTCCTAAAGCAAAACCTAAAGTCATACTTCAGCGCAATTTTAGTGGCATGGACCAGGTTGCATTTCTTAATGATGCCCAAGTAGTCGACTGGTCTCCGGTATATAATGCAGCGACTGTGAATGACCAAGTTGCTATTTTCAACTCCTTATTAACACAGTTGTATGATAAGCATGCCCCTCTGCTAGCTTTAAAATTAAAACACCTTCCAGCTCCTTGGCTAACCAATGACATAAAAGTGTTAATGCATAAAAAAACAGTCACTAAAAGTAAATACAAGCGTCAACCAAGTGATGAAAATAAAGCTGTGTATGTTAAATCTCGCAATCGCTGCAATATGGTGTGTAGGGATGCTTTACGCCACCATGTCCACAAGTCTGTCGCTAACGAGGACCCTGCCAAAGTTTGGAAATTTCTCAGGTCATTGGGCATAGGTAAATCACGACAAGAGTCTATTCCTAATGATTTAAATATCAATTCTCTCAACCAACAATTCTCTTCGTCATCTGATATTAACATCTCAGATAAAAACAATACCTTACGTTATCTTTCAACTTTACCGACTCCCGATCATTCTCCATTTATTTTTAATCTACTATCCGCTTGTGATGTTAAGAAGAGCGTAATTTCAATCACTTCCAATGCTGTTGGTGTTGATGGCATAAGTCGTAACATGGTTATGCCCATCTTAGATGTTATACTTCCTGTTCTCTGTCACATTTTTAATAACTCTGTCTCTGATGGAGTATTTCCCTCAATTAGGACAGACGCTCAAATTATTCCCTTGGCTAAAAAATCAAACCCTAAATCTTATTCCGATTATCGACCCATTTCTATCCTTCCATTCCAGTCAAAAGTTTTCGAGCGTCTTATCTACAACCAAATTAGCAAATTCTTATCTAGTCACAATCCCTTAAACCCTTTTCAATCTGGCTTTCGACCTGGGCATAGCACTGTAACTACTCTCATCAAAATTACTGATGATATCCGTCTTGGAATGGACAACGGCCAACTTACCGTATTAACTGTCTTAGATTTTAGCAACGCCTTTAACACTGTTAATTTTGACATTCTTCTTGCTCTCCTTCGCTCAATTAACATTTCTCCAACGGTAGTTGATTGGTTTCACAGTTATCTGTACGGGCGCAGGCAGCGTGTTCGCCTTGAAGATAAATACTCTTTGTGGTGTAACACGTCAGCAGGCGTCCCGCAAGGTGGCGTCTTATCTCCTTTATTGTTTGCTTTGTTTATTAATTCCATTTCTCACAACCTCACTTCTTCCTACCACCTATATGCAGACGATCTGCAGATTTATTCTAAGGCACCAGAGAATAAACTATCTGAAGCAATTCAGACTGTTAATGCTGATCTTGATCGTATAGCTAAATGGGGCAATTCTTTTGGGTTACAAGTAAATCCTATTAAGACACAAACAATAGTAATTGGTAGCTCAAGATTGCAGTCTACAATAGACTGGACATTACTTCCTCAAGTTTTCTTTGGTGGTATTGCTATTCCCTTTAGTAGCTCTGTAAAGAATCTTGGAATAACAATGGATCGCTATATGAGGTGGGATCAACAGCTACAAATCACCAGTCGCAAGCTATTTGCCGCAGCAGGATCCTTAAAAAGGTTGCGCAACTTTCTTCCAACAGCCACTAAAATTGCATTAGCTCAATCTCTTTTACTTCCTGTTCTTGACTACGCTGATGCCTGCTATCTAGATCTCACGGAGGAACAGCTAGATAAACTTGAGCGTCTTCAAAATTTTTGCATTAGATTCATATTTGGTTTACGCAAATATGATCACGTATCTCAGTTTCGTTCTAAGCTCAATTGGCTGAATATACGTTTTCGCCGGAATGCTCATATTCTCAGTCTCCTTTACAATATATTGTTCAGTCCTACATCCCCGCGCTATCTCAAGGAACGCTTCGATTTCCTTCACTGTTCTTCATACACGTTAAGGTCATCAGAAAATCTCACACTTGAAATCCATCCTCATACGAGTTCGTTTTATAGCAAATCCTTCACTATTCAGGCTGCCCGCTTGTGGAATTCTCTTCCTGTATCAATCAGACAAGCACCGACTCTCAATATGTTTAAGGATCAAGTTAAAAGGTTTTATTTGTCCAATTAATTTTGCACTATATTTTTGTCAATTTCTATGCTATATATGAGATAATATTATAATATGTACTATATTTTTATATAATTTATAGGTATATGTATATATCATTATCTATTTATGTATGTTGCTATGTATATGTTTATATATATATTATATATATGTTTATAATTGTATTTGTTTAATTATTGTAAAAACCTATATGTATGCTATTTTTTATATATTTGTTTAGAAATTACACTAAAATACGTTTTATTTTAAAATGTTTTTATGAAATTTGATTATGTATTTGGACTACACCCGCCTCTAATGTTTTATTCGTTCAACTCCATCATAAGGTTGCCTGGTAGAGATCACTTTTAGTGATAAGGCCGCCCATTGTAACACTATGTTATTATAATTTAATGTGTAATCTTTTATATTTCTAAAGTGGTGTAACAATAAAGAGTTTTCTATCTTCTATCTATCTATCTATAAAAATATAACAAGGTTTTCTTCTTAAGCGTTCGGTATTCCCCCCTCGTACCCTACTAGGTATATAGATCAATAGGCAACGCAAAATATGTACAATTAAATGATATGCTAGCATTAAGCAGCGGTGGTAGGTAGGTAAGTACTATCTGCTTGCTGTTAGTCTCACACTACAATCTGCATATTATCTACTGGCAGCCCTGCGCTCTGAATGCATCCGATGCCATGGTTTAAAAATTTACACGGCTTTATGTTATCTTACATACTTATATACAGTTGCAGAGCTTTCTACTCACAAAGACACTCAAAAATTTAACATCTAATGTTAAAATTCATGTTCTTCCTTTTATTTCAGACACTACATATTATGTTATTTGACAAAAAATAATCCTTATGATGAAATCTTTCGATCGCCGATCGGTATGATAAGTCTACAGGTGATTTATTTTTTTGTGTAACGGGTCCGATTCCCGGTTCAACTATGTAAGTAACTATTTAAATATCTGTGAATGCAGTTTAAGTTGTTTTTTTAAAATTCAAATAATGTCTTCTTTCAGTAAATTATTCTATCTACAATATTCAAGGTACTTTTCCTCCATGTGGCATCGATGTGCGACGCCTGTATAATATTTTATAAAATAATTACTTATTATTATTAAATATGAATACCCGCAAAGTAACGCCCGAAAGGGTTAATGATTTTACTTACCTACTTACGTATTATAAACACTGTTGAGTTTGATGTTCTTCTCACATATGTTCGCACAAACAGCGCGCCGAACGAATGGCAGCAGGTTCGCCTTCAACAGCGTTGTGCTTCATGGTGCTCGCATATCTGCCGCATGCCGGTGTGCCTCAGGGTGGCGCCTTATCTCCTTCTCTCTTAACTATATTATATTAATAGTTCTTCGCCTTTTTTTTTTTTTTTTTGCTTGATAGGTTAGCCTTTGACCACCATCTCACCTGATGTTAAGTGATGATGTGGTCGAAGATGTTGTACAGGCTAACCTAGATTTTTAGCCTTACCACCTAGGTATAATATATACAGATGACTTTCAACTATACTGTCAAGCACCTGTACTAAATGTAGTCTGAAGCAGTGGAAACAATAAATATACAAAGATCTAAATACTTAGGTACTCATCGCAGATATTGTAATGGAGCAAGGTCATTTATAACTCAATTACCAGTCAATCCCCTAAAAAGGTACTTAAGTACCTGTACCTACCATTATTACGAGTACTCGTAACAAGTTAGTGCAAAGTAGTTAGTGATGTATATTATTTAATAACATGAGCAGTACCTTTTTAAAATTAATGCGGCTATAGTCCAAGTAGGAATCGATGACTTACATCCGTGTTAAACACTCTACTTTTCATTTAAAATATGAGGAGGGTAAAAAATAGTAGTTGCATGGTGGTAGGGCATTTTGCAAATGCCCGCCTGGCTAGCTACCACCCTCAAGTAGAAAATCTGTCGCCAAGCACCTAACGGTGTGTTCCGGCAGCTGTCCTTAAGAGCCAGTTATTATCTAGGTTAGCCTGAACAACACCTTCGACCACATCATCACTTTCCATCAGGTGAGATAGTGGTCAAAGGCTAACCTATCATGAATAAAAAAAAAAGTTTTTCTAAATATTTACTAAAAATAATAAACATGAGTAGAAGATACAAAGATACACTAGGAGTTAGAACAATGAAATTTAGGGAAAGTTTTAGTTAGTTTTTTTTTTAACCTACACTTTTTACCTTATATTTAGTTACTACCCTGCCAAACATAGTTGTTATTAATTGTTTTATAACAACAGAGTATTTTACAACGAAAAATCTTAGACATATAACTTTGTTTACACCAATGGTTACCATGGTTACAAGTCATTCCGGCCCAAGAGAAGGAAGCATTTACTATGAGTTTTTTCCGGCCTTAGGTGGGAAGGAGCGTTTCCCACCCGCTACTCAGATCAAACAAACACTACTATCCGAGAATGAGAAATAAAAAAAAAAACTATCTACCGTCAAACAAACCGCCGCCGTTTTAAAATCGAAATTCTATAGAAACGCACAAGGTAAGTACTTTGCTTCAACATTTATTGTGGAGAACCGGGAAAGAACTCTCTGAGTTACTTAACTACTGTCTTCAGGAAAATACAACCCGGGAGTTTTGAAATCCAAAGTAGAAAGCTCCATTCTGACCTATAGTTTACTATAAGAGTGCTTCACCGCAGACCACAGTGTTGCTTAATATGAGATAAACAGTGCACAAATGTGAATAATTAGTCTGCAGGTACGGCAATCGCGAACGAAGTCGCGGGTACAGCTAGTTTTAATATATAATTTTGATTATAAAAATGGTGAAAACTCTAGTTTTTGGCCGTAAGTGTCAGTATTCGGCCTCATGTAGTTTAGTATTCGGCTATTGTGATATGACTGTTTAAAATTAAAATCTTATCAATAAAGTAACATTAAAAATCAGATAAATTGAACTCTAAATTTCGAAATGATTTAATTATCCATCCAGCAATAGATTCATGACAAGACAACATTGATTTATTCTTTAAAATTAACTAAGGGCAGTTCGTAATAAGTACAAAATTGATACCAGTACTTTATTATTACTATTCTTTATTCAATTTAATCACAAATTTCATGAAAGAAGTCTGAGAGTTAGTTTAGTTATATTATTATGAGTTTCATTGCCATAATCAATATCAGCTTTTTTTTAGGTATATACCTAACTTAATAAAGCACACTTGGTAAATATTGACTTCCATTTAGATACTTCTCTTTGTGATTTTATGATTAATAATTTGAGAGACTTTATGACTGTCCTTTAACTTACAGTCATAAATTCTCTCAAATTATTAATTACTATTATTGCCAATATCACAATAAAAATAACGTTCTAGTTTAGTTCTAGTTCTAAAATAAAGTTACCTCAATTGAGAGGTACCTGACTGTACCTCTCAATATAAGTAACTGTTTTGATCTATAGATACAACTATTAAAAAAAACACATTTCCTTTGTATTTATATCTTAGTAATTTTAATAAAACCGTCATTATATGTATGAGTAATTATTAAAATGTAACATTATTGGGATTATTTTTGTTTAAGACTCTTCTTAAATAATACGTATTGAACCTAATGCTTCAAATTACGTCTAAGTAATACAGTTTAGAGCAGAAGTCACAACTAATATTATTTCATCGTTTTCTTCTATGTTGCTTATTAAAAATGTAGCAATTCGCTTTTCTTCTATTGCTTTTTATTTTCTTTTGACACATTTCTTTTCAAAAGTGTTGTTCTCCTCGACTGCTTTAACGGATCTTTTTCTATTCACTTCATTTCAGATTTTCTTGCCTTTAGAAAAAGTGAAGAAGTTGGTAGAGACCAAGAAGTTAGTAGACACCGACTTCTTTTTTCCAGTTTTACCTTCTCCTTATCTTCGTAAAACTGACCCCATATTACAGCTGGTGTATGAGTACTTGCTGTTTTTTTATTTGATGATTTGGTATAAACAAATATTTTCTAAAGGCTTCTCGATGTTTTATTTCTTTTACAGAATCTTTTAAAGTAAAAATTGGTGTTCTGGTTTGTGTCAGTGCTTTTTGGATTGATGTTATAATTTCCGTTTCACAGTGCCTTAAGAAGTAGGATTGTCCAGGGTGATCATTTTGTTTTTTTTCGGTTTCCCAGAGTCTTATACAATGTTTTTGGACCGTGTCTGGTAGATCTGATTTCTTTAAAAGAAAACCACACTTTGCTTAGTTCAATAATCAATCTACGAGATATTTTTTGACTTCATTTATGAAAAAAGGATTAGGCCGCGCTTTAATCGTATCACTTGTTCTTCCAGAGATAAGATCTTGTATAGAAATTCCGTTATGTCGGCAAACTTCCCTTATAGACATTTTTTTATCTCTGAAATCCCTAAGTGTTAAGATCACAGACTTCTTTAAATATTGAGTGATTTTTGTTTTGCTTCTGGAGGTGCCACCTAGACAGACAATTTTTAATTGATACACAAATCTAAGCCTAAATCATTAGTTTCGTAGTTTTTCATTTAGTGTTGATTTACGTACTCCAACCTAAAACTACTAAAAAGCGCTTGAATACATGAAGAAGATAATTATGCAATAATAATATATATTTTTATCGGTGTTAAGAAATTGTTTTGCAACATGGCCGGCAAATTGCGCATTCAGTTTCCGGCCTAATTTTGCTCCATACATTTTCAATAGGCCGCAAACTAACTCAAAATACTGTTGCTATTTTAGATATCGGCCGTTACTGATATAGAACTGTTATTCATTTATTTTGCCGTATTTAATGCGGCCGAAAACTGATAGCCAGGATCTTTAAGTGTATGGCAATAGTAAATTGAAAAGGAGTTTTATATAGCGGACCTATATGAAAAATAAGAGACTAAAATAATTTTAGTAGTCATAAGCTAGTATCCAGCCCCTAGGTCGAGAACTAAAATTTTTCATAAATTAATTTGTTAATATTCGGTCTTCTATTTTTTGTAATTTTTGAAGTAATATCGCAATAAAAATAATTGTTATCTTATCTTCTTTTATTTCTTCATAGACTTTAATGTACATCTGTATTGTTTCCCGTAACCACATCGAATAACTTACCTTGAGATGAACCGCGCGTCACTATTTTTTTTGCTAAATTTATGCACGCACTTACTGTTTCAGTGCTGGTGTCGTTTTTAATAATTTATTATAAATCACTTGCTTTCTGCATAAAAAAATATCTGTTGTCCGACTATTTTAAGTGATATTGATCGTAAAGTAGGATGAAAAAGTACAATTAAAACTCTATTTTCTTAATTTTACTTTAGGGCTTCCACCAATAGGCACAAAAGTAACGCCGACCGGCTAACTACCGCAATGATCATCAAGATGGAAAACACTTTTCAGTTCTTGGATTGTAACTCAAAAACGGCTTGACCGATTTGATGAAATTTAAATGGGACCACACGGTAAGCACCAGCTTTCAAATACAAAAAGAATTATCAAAATTGGTTCACCGAGTCAAGAGTAAGAAACAAAAAAACCCAGTAATATTGAAAACCACCTCCTTTTTGAAGTCTGTTCAAAATATGAACTTTCTGAAAGACTACCAACATCTTTCATGTAATATGCATTTCGGTTTTCGTTATGTGTGTAGGTACTTATACATTTTTTGATAGAAATAGTAGGGTAAACATAACGGTTTACCGACCACTACCCCTTTTCAGCCATTTCACATGTTATTTTGAATAATAGACAGTTTTTGAGCCCACTTCGGTCGATCCAGACAAACTTCACGATTCATAATCCAACGGCATGACCTCAAAATTTGTAAACTGAGCCTTCATCGGCCATTTCAAAATTTGGTGTGTAGACGCATGTCAAATTTAGCGAAACAAATAGCAGGTATATTGCTTTTCAAAGGTATTATTTTACGTGTTACTGTTGGATTATTGGTGACTGGTTTGGTTTGTGTGTATTAAGCATGTTTAATTTGAATATTCAAGTGGTGAAACTCATAAAACTTTTCATAATATGCGATTTTTAGGTGGTCGAACCATACGATAACGATTAATTGCAAAATCTACTTTCCAACCGGGCGGTCGCTTAATCGGTTTGTTCATGTCATTTCTCTTTGCCTTTTTTGTGAAAACCTTAAAATTACCGATAAAGATTCCATTATATTTGTGAACACAGCAATTTTCTGAATTTACAACTAGATACCGGCCGCTAGTATACCTCATATTTTCAAATATGATAATAATATGACATTCAAAAACACCAGATGTTTAGCGGCCGATAACCATTAAAATCAATACCTGAATCCGGCCGTACGAAATTAAGGACGGCTTAAAATTGGTATAAATTAGACCTGTTTCTAGATGTTTGAAATAACGAGCTGCCGAAAATCGGTAAAAATTACACCGGATTGTATTTTAAGTCGTATGAGTAAAAATAAATAGCATTTTGTGAATATGTTATTTGTTTTACTTTCATGCTATTAGTACTGTAATTAGGAGTTGTTTTTCTACCGTGAATTAGGTGGCCGTCAACCAGTGCACTGGTGGACGATAACTGAGTGCAAAGGCCGAAAACTGGTATATATACTACATTTACGTATAATATTCTTCCTTTAATTATGTACCATACATAGGTACGTCTATAATCTTTAGAAATTATGAAAATAGACTAATGTAGGATGATTTTTTTTGTTTTTTTAAAATGACTTAAGACTAGGGCATTATGATAGAATTCAAGTCGGAAGTCAAGAAGTCGCTTAAACGGCCGATAACCTGTATGTTTACCCTAATTAGGTAGGTATCTGATGATAGAAAAACCGGGCCTTAGTTAACTTTTTATTTTTATTTGATTAAATACGTGGGTACTGAACTATGTAATCAGTACTAATATTATAAATGCGAAAGTAACACTGTCTGTCTGTCTGTCTCTCTGTCTGTCTGTTATGCTTTCACGCCAAAACTACTGGACCGATTTGAATGAAATTTGGTATGGAGATAGTTTGAGACCCGGGAAAAAACATAGGATAGTTTTTATCCGACTGCGCAAAAAGAGGTTAATGTTTTCGCGCGATAACCGACATACGCGCGGGTGGAGCCGCGCCCGGAAAGCTAGTAATTCAGTACTAATATTATAAATGCGAAAGTAACTCTGTCTGTCTGTCTGTCTGTCTCTCTGTCTGTCTGTTACGCTTTCACGCCAAAACTACTGGACCGATTTGAATGAAATTTGGTATGGAGATAGTTTGAGACCCGGGAGAAAACATAGGATAGTTTTTATCCGACTGCGCAGAAAGAGGTTAATGTTTTCGCGCGATAACCGAAATACGCGCGGGCGGAGCCGCGCCCGGAAAGCTAGTAATAAATAAAAAAGCCGATAAGTACTTACCTACGAATAAACTACATATACCTACACCTACTAATGACTAGGTAAGTATTTATATAGGGTAGGGGAACCGGTCCACCGGCCGGCATCTATCCATCGGCCATTCCTGAACCTCTTGCAGTATTATTTAGATATTAGCTACTTACTATTGCAATATAGGAACGAAAGTCTTGTAAGTACTTTTTGATTGAATCGACTGATACCATAAAACATTATTCGGTTGGGTTACTATAACAAACGATGCACATACTGGTATTTGCAGGATCTAGGCGGCCATAAGTCCCAATATCGAAATAACAAAAACCTTCATAAAAACGGGTTCTACGAACAGAGCACAAACCTGAGAACAATACCCGTGCTCGATCTACCTGCTGCCGAGCACCCCGCGTATGTAGCGTCAGTCGGAGTTAGACAGTTTAACCTAGTGTACGTATCTGTTCTCGCCGCTTTTCTAAACCCTAAACTTCCGAAGTCTTTTTTATGTTCTCAAGTTCATCTTACGAATTGAAAGTGATGGATTCTGACAGAACAGGTAAGAGACTTAGAAACTACATTAATCAAATTATGATCAAATAATAAACGATTATTTTTTTTAACGACTAAAATGTACACCGTCCATACCGTGATTTTCTTTAATATTTTTTCTTTACTAGTGTATATGATTGTGTATCGGGTTAGATCGGGCTATGTCTTTAGTATTAATTTATTATTTGAACATTTATCTTCTAATTAGTATCAAAAATATCTCCGGAAGCTTCCGGATAAATTCAGTTTTGAGGCCTCGAAGATTTTTAGCAATAAAATGTATAAAATGCGATTTTTCGTTAGCAACTTTTTACATAGCGTATGTTTGTTTTAGGTTCGCAGGGTGCATCAGGAGTAAGAGTTGTGACCCGACAATACTTGTTTGACCGCATGAAGGAACACAATTTGCCTAATTTAGATGCAAAACTAAATCATCTAAGAGATCAACTTTTGTCATGTGAAGGTTACAATGAAGACCAAATTTCTAATTTGAAACGAGGTTTTGCTCATTTTAAGTCGGAAATTAAACAAAGATGGGCCAAAGCCCATTATAAAGAAGAAAATTTTCTTAAATACAACGAGTTATGGCTGAAAGGTACTTTTGAAATCCCTGTTGTTGAAAAACGGGCAGGTCGACCATTTAAATCTTTCGAAGAAGCAAGTGAGCGAAGCAAAAGGCGAAAAACTGAAGAACTGCGTTCTACTTTCGAAAAAGATATGATTATACATGCTGCACAAGTAGAGCTGGGAAAATCTGGTAAAAGAGATGCATCAAATGTTCTTAAAGATATCACGAGTACGCCGACACGAGCAACTAAATATAAAAAGGCATTTCATCTTACAAAATCAAGGCAAGAGCGACCCCCTTTGACACCAATGCAAGCGTTGCAAATGTTTGTGGATGCCGATTTAACACAAGGTCAGTACGAAATTATTAGAAAAACCAATAAGAAGTTTTTTCCGTGCTACAGTGCGTTACAAAAGGCTAAGAAGAAATGTTACCCATCAGCAGACTCATGTACAGTAACGAGTACCAGTGCTCAAGCTGAGTTACAGCCCCTAATTGATGTTACCGTTAGGCGTTTATCGGAGTACCTGGAAGAAGTATTGATAACCTTAAAAGATCAAGAGCGCGAACAATTAACAATAATTAGTAAATGGGGCTGCGATGGGTCCCAACAATCACAATTTAAACAAAAACATGAAAGCAATACCGACTCTGACGCACACATATTTCAAAGCTGCTTTGTGCCCCTTCAATTAGTTTATGGAGATAACAATGAAAAAGTTTTGTGGAAAAATCCAATTCCCTCTTCTCCACGGTTTTGTCGACCAATAAGATTTCGTTTTATTAAGGAAAGTAATGACGTCACTGAAGAAGAAATAAGACATGTTAAAAGCGCTATTAGCTCTTTAGTCCCAACAGAGGTTGACATAGGAGGGAAAAAAATCTTTGTTAAGCACACATTTATAGAATAGAATAGAATATAATTATTTATTGGCCTTATAACATCAACAGCTACACTAGGCAAGTCAATTTACAATATAAATTTGGTAATGGTAGGATATTTAAATCATTAAGCAATATATGGTTCACAAGGTTGATATAAAATAAAAAATAAATACAATTTCAAAACTACTTAGTAGGATTAATAATAACTATGTCTTAAATTTTCTTAGAATAGAAGATGTCAATAAATTAATTCAAATGTCAACAATACATACCAATTATTATAATGACAATGGTAGATGGAAAGGTGTGTAATGGAGCTACAGGCACGAAGTCTACAAGTAAATGCTATATTTGTGGAGCAACATCAAAGGATTTTAATAAATTGGACTTTACAGGAGAAGTTAATGTTGCAGCCCTTGAATTCGGAATATCGGTATTACACGCCAGAATACGCATATTTGAAAGTATTTTACATTTAGCCTACAAACTACAGGTACAGAAATACAGAGAAAAAAAAACGCAACAAAAAAAAAGACCTAGAAGCACAATCAAAGAGAGACATACAGGCAAGGTTTCGCACTGAAACAGGTCTAATAGTAGATATGCCTAAATCTAATTTCGGGAATACAAATGATGGAAATACCAGCAGAAGGTTTTTTGAGAACCCCAGATTAGCTTCAGACATAACAGGCATCAGTTATGATCTAATTTACAGGCTAAAAGTTTTATTTCAAGTGGGTACCAAATAGATCCTATAAAATATGAAGAATATGCTTCTGAAACTGCACAAATATATGTCAACTTGTATAATTGGCATCCTATGACGCCAACAATGCACAAGGTTTTAGTCCATGGTGCAGTCATAATTGAAAAGGCATTATTACCGATCGGGCAGCTTTCTGAGGAGGCAGCTGAGGCTACGCAACAAACATTTCAGATCTTACCGCCAAGATTTTGCGAGGAAATTTTCCAGAGAAAACTGCAATCAAGACATTTTTAACCGCCTTCTACTTAGTTCAGATCCTTTGCTAAGTAGCATGCGGGCAATAAAAAAAAGGAAAGCAAACACATTTTTGCCTGAAACATTGCCCATGTTCGTTTCTGTGGAACCAAACATAATTGAAAATTCAGAGAGTGATGAAGAAATATATATATAAACATAGACAATCATACGAAAATACCAATTTTTTCCAAAGTGAAAAAGTGTCAATTTTTTATGAATATATTATTTTTTTGTATGAATAAGTGTTTTATTTTCATATTAGCAGTGTTTTCATGCCAAATTAGCAAATAAATAATTTTGGCCGCGTAGATCGTGCATATACCAGTATGTGCGATGATTAAAGAATTGTTTCATTTCACGTAGGCAGATGAGAAAGAGTTACGCACGCAAATACAAAACAAAAATAGTGACTCGCCTTTCGTTCAACCGTAAATTTTTTAATATTATACTAAGTAAATGTTGATTGTTAATAGTTTTATAGCTGAAGAAATAAGTTATAGTCATTCTTTCATAATTATTTTAATAGTATTTTATTTTAAATAACTATTTTTTAAGGGGCCGGAAACAGAAGCAAGATATTCTTTAATTATTCTATTTTCGGCCGGGGTGGCTGAGTTTTAGCGACTTGCAACCTAAAATAGTTTTGTCTATTTAATTAACGTGGTAGTACACGTACGGAACTACTCTTTTTATTCAACTACAATTACAGTTAAGATTTTAGTTTTCAGAATTTGGCCGTCAATTTGCATTAGTATGATCAAATAACGATATTCACATTTTACAGATGGCCGAAAACATAAGCCGTAATTAATTGAAATTATGTTTTCGGTCACATAATATTTGTATGAAAAAAGCGACCGAAACTGAACTGGTGGTATTCGTTCTTCGTCCATTTTGCGTAATGTACTTAAATTCGTGTTAAAAAGTCTTGTTTTTGTACTTAGTTATTGTTATTTATTTATATGAAATCTAAAATTTCATAAAAATTACTAAGTTACTAAACTCTAATATTGTTTTTAACGACTATTTGTATTTTTTTAAATATAATAACAAAGGTTTGAATAATGAGCACCTGATACTCTCTGAAGGCCCTATGTGACAGGTGTCTCAAAAATTACACCGCCTGCAACACTCAAAAGTTTGAAATAGCTTATCGAAGATGTCTGAGCGATGATGAGTTATGTCGTTAATAATCCATTTGTAAGTGAAAAATACCCCCTTAATAGGTAAATACCCCCTTATAGGGGAGGCTGTGTTCAGCAGTGGACGATCCGGCTGTTACAGTACAGTAAGTGAAAAATGTGTGTAATTGAGAGGCTGAGTACAGGGGAAGAGCAGGCTGACTTCTGGTCAAATGAGGCTGACTACTGGTAAAAAGTGCCATATTTTGTTTTATGTTGATTTTTTTATGATTATAAATACATTTTACGTTTTTGTTGATTTAATTAGAATATTTAAGAAATTCTCTTCCAAATAATAACATAAAACTTAAAGAGTACAAAAATACATATAAGGTACAGGTAAACGAAGTTTAAATTTATGCTAATAGGCTGACTACTGGGTGTTTAACCCTACAAATACTTCTCTTTCAAATAATAACATAAAACTTGATGAGTACAAATATACATGTAAACTAAAGGTACACAAAGTTTAAATTTGTGTTAAATGGCTGACTACTGGGTGTTTTACCCTACCTATTTAATAATAATGTCGACTGATGTGAGGCATCGGCGCACAGCGTGAACGCGGGTGACGCGGCGGCACCTGCACTCGCCCAGGTTTATATTCCAAATTAAAAACATACCTAATCGTAGGTATCGGAATGTATAAGGTAGATACTTACTAGATGTTAAGAATCTTCCTACGTAAATTCATAGAATAAGTACCTATATAATATTATAGTAGGTATTATAGTATAGTATGTGGGTAGGTAAGTATATGGTACTACGAAAGTTTTTATGGGAAACTTACCGATGGTTGTAGGCACTTACCTAATCAAAAATAACCTACACTTAGTTATTCATTCTTATTGGATAAACCTTCATATGTATACCTATTAATTCTAACTTATGTAATTATTTAAATCAGTTACCTACCTACCCAGTCCGCAAATTTTGGGCCAAGTAGGTAAGTACCTATTTTAATTCCTTCAACCTAGTTCTCGAAATAGTCCCATATAAACATGTAGAGCTAGGTACCTGGGTACCTAGTAAAGATGTATTTTGCAGATGGAATAAAACTTACCTAACTATTATTTCCAATAACAAAGTCAACTGAAAATAACAAAGAGCCATACCTACTGTTGTTTTCTTATTTGGACCCCAAACGGTACGGAATATGACATACCTAATAATGATACAAAATTTTGGCCAACAGTAAAAATTACGAATTTTTAATTAAAATGTGTTCTACCAGAATTGGCAGATCCAAAATTACCCCGTAAATTACCACAAGAGAAATCGGTACGACATTATCTCAAGAACGGTTACCCAAACACATCATTAGGTATATTTTTGACGACTTAGCTATTCTATAATTTTGATTCTTTCTTCCAACCTGGCAAATTTGTTAATTCTATATTCAAATATGTGCCATCTATCGGAACTAAGTATAACTGCATTCTCCTCTAACTTCCTAAGATATGATTCATGGGTTCAATCGTGCTAAAAAATACCAGTGATTAATTTGCATTTTCATATAAAAATAAAATATATAAATATACCTTTAAAATATAATTTGATATACCAAAATTGTATTTTGATACTCTTAATATATAAATATAAAGAATTAGAACAGTTTATGGCTATATTATGTCGAATTAGTACATATTTTATTTCTAGCGAACCAAGTAGCGACATCTAACATCATTTTTTGAACCATTGGTAGGCATGTATGGAGTTAGCAATCTTGTCCTTTATCATTTCTCTATGCTATGATTTTAAAATGATATGCTGTTAGAGATTGACAAATATTTGATTTTGATCATCACCAGATTAGAGGTAAATGCATGTAATTGGACGTAGGTACCTAGTTAGGTATTTATCGGAAGGTATGGTATGGTAGTAATTAATGTCGCAGCAGATCGGCTAGACGAGCTCCGCTATGAACGATACAATTTTCGCTCGTGTGCTAGGTAGGTACATAATAATGTGTAATAATCATCGTATTATACTGATTAAATACCGTGACATGTGATTCTGAATATATCACGCCCGTATTATTTAGTATTCCGTACCTAATATCGCGCAGCACTCTGTTACGAATTCTAATAAGTACCTAACAGATTTTCATTGTTTGAAGTCTAAGAGATGCGTCCGAGTTGGGCAGGTTTTGATTTCCATGGGTTGCAAATGCTCTTATATGTTTGTGTTGCTTGCACATTATGTTTGTCTCATATATTAAAACGTCAACTTCTCCTGATCGGTGGGGTTTCCTACATAACTTAGAGAAGAATATATAACTCTTAAACTGTAATGATATCTTTGGCGATCGTTGTCACTAAATATTACTATTAAGTATTAGCATTGTAAACTATTTCAAAGTTCGTATACAGGGTTATTGGTAAAATGCAAACAACCTCTTAGAGTTGACTTCTGCTAGTCCTAACGTATAGTTTGAGTCTTTTTTGTGTTTATATCCTACTCCGAGCCAAGAGCGCCCGCTGCGGCAACACCGGACCGCGCTGTGCTCCATTTAAATAGAGTTTTGAATATTTACATCGAGCAAAGCAATAAAAAATATGAAATAAAAGACAAGATACTTTTAACATCAGATGGTCCTCGTGCTTATTCCGTCAAAAACATATAAAAGAAAAACAAAAAAATAAACACACTCAAAGATTTTTTTTTTCAAAACAATAAAACATCTTTAAATGATTGTTAGGACAAGCAGAAGTCAACCCTAAGAGGTTGTTAGCATTTTTCCAATAACTCTGTATATATAAAATCACCGGAAATTGGAACAGTTCAAGTATGTAAGGTGATCTAGTCACATATAGAGCAAAGACATGCTGGACATAGAGAAGGAAAGTAGGAATCTGGCAGTAAGGTGTAATACTCGCGTGTGTTATTTGCGACTATTTGTCGTTATGAGCGGAGGAATCAGGTATCGATTCCAGACCACCCTCCGCAGCATTGATTATGTATTAGATATATTAATGTAGGAAAAATGTATTATAGACAGTTTCTGAACGCACGATGAATGCGTTAAAAAATAGGAGATAGAGTGAAGGAGAGGGAGATGTTAAATGGCCGACTGTGGTGTAACAATTTTTGATAGAAGTAAAATTATAATTAACGTGCGTGCAGATCCTAAATCAAATAGTGTCAGTTTGTTTGCCAGAGCCTTTGTTTTCATCTGCCATCCTACGTGAATATATATTTATATTAAATATAACCATACATTGATTCTCTGCCCACCAGCACGATTTTATATCGTTTACAAATTATGACAGACTACACATTTATTATTCCGAGCGGGAATCGTTCTCGTCCATCAACGTCTCCCCATTTCGCGTTGGTACCTAAACCACTCGGCCACCGGATCGTGCTCATTTCAGCTAAAATGTTAAGCTCTGATTGTATTACTTTAAGCCTAGTGTCTTCGAAGCGCTTTCCATACAAACGTAGTTTCGCCATATTTCAAATACCAAGGGCATCAAACTCAGTGAAATTTTAAATTTTGCATGCATGTCCTTGAGCCTTATCTATGATGAGTACCTAGACCTTGTATGCCAGTTTTCCGCAAATTTAAGCAATTTCAAAAATATACGAATAAATAATTTTGTATAGGATTTTTCATATCCTTAGCCGTCATGGGGAATAACTATAATTCATCTGATCAAAAGAAGTGCTTTGTGTTCCTTTTTATATTTCAAAATGTGATTACGAGCACAAATGCGCGCTAAGCTAAAATAACATTTACAAATTGTTAAAGTACAAAATTATTGTCCCGGGCGGAAATCGAACTGATTTTTTTTGGGCGCAGCAGGTAATGGTTTGCGTTACAACAGCGGCATCCTTTAGCAATGAACTTGATGGAAATAAATTGTAAACGTTTTACATGCTTGAAAACTTTATTCTCTCTGCATGCTGACCACCATTTCTCTAATCTTCGTTCTGTGAATCTTTGTGGATGCCGTTTTAGGAAGTTCGTTCATGAATACCACACCTCCTCTTAGTAGTTTAGTGTCTGTACAATTTTCTGTAAAAAGATAAAGAAATGTGTTTATAATACTCTCTTTTTGTTCTCTTATTTTAGGATAATAAGCTATTGAAAACGTTATGATACGGTTGGTTTCATTTACAAATTTCAAATTTCATAATAGCCTAAGCGACTGTTTAGGGTATTATGAAATTTGTAACATTACATACATGGAGAACATTCCAATGGAGAGAAATGAGTAGACTCATTTCTCTTTATTCTGTGCAAGAGAAGAATGTTCTAAGACATAAATATTCAATGAATATAAATAATTATATTTTTTCTAGCAATTGTGGTATGTTATGAAAGTATACACATTTTAAGGTGATGTCAAATTTTGACTTGTACCCAGAGAGTTGAAATATTAGAGTAGTTATATCCGAACACCACTGCTCTAAAAGCTTACTAGAATTTACCTATATACATACCTACGCACATGTATATGCAGTTTGCAATGACAAGGAAGGAACGTTCAAATATTATGCGTCATATCTGTTGTTAGAAAGAGATAAATAAACAATTCGTGTCACCACCGAACCGACACGAGACGTTCCGATCACCATTATGCTGCGATCTCATTCACTCTCTCACACCAAACGATACACATATCTCGCTCATCCATTTCATTGAGATTAGCTCCTGAGATAAAACAAAATGACGATATTTTCTATTTCAACAATAAAAGCAATAATTACGCGTGAAATGAAACAGTTTTCTTATCTCTCACAGTGCCTGTATAATTGCTGCAGAGTTTAAAGACACAAGGAAGGCATATTGTCCACAGATTATTTCAAAAAAATACGATTAGCGGCGATGCCGATGTATTCACCGGACGCTCGGAAGTGCTAGACTGGTAGTGACTCAGGTAATTACCCTGAATTCGTCTAGTAAATATGGAGGGCATACAACACATCTACAGGTAAAAAAATCTTTGCTTGTACCCATGTGATGTTACTCAATTTACTCTATATACCTACTGCGTTACTGTTCCCTACAATACATTAGCGATAAGGCCGCCCATTGTAACACTTGAATTTAATCCTTCGTATTTTGTTATATTGTAATGTAGTGGTGTGTACAATAAAGGTTTATCTATCTATCTATTAGCTGGACGTACATATTTGTAAAATAATGAATAGAACCTATATTAAATTCTATACTTTTTGCCCACGACATCTAAAATTGCGCTTGCACAATCTCTTCTCCTTCCTATCCTTGACTATGCTGACGCCTGCTATCTTGACCTCACCGTGGACCAGTTAAACAAACTTGAGCGTCTTCAAAATTTCTGTATTAGGTTCATATTTGGCTTACGAAAATATGACCATGATTCTTATTTTCGACACAAACTCAAGTGGCTCCCTATTCGTCTTCACGGGAATACTCATACTCTCTCTGTTCTTTATAGTATATTGTTTAATCCCTCAGCCCCACGCTATCTTAAGGATCTTTTTAAATTCCTTAGCTGCTCTAATAATCTTAATCTGTATTATCATCAGAATTTTTTTTTGGAGTTACCTTTACACTCGAGTTAATTTTATGACAAGTCCTTCACCATTCAAGCTGCTCGTTTGTGTAACTCTTTACCAGAAGCAATAAGAAAAGCGCCATCGATTCTCATTTAAAAATGATGTTAAAATGTATTACCTCCCCTCAATGAATCACGATTAAATATTTTGTTTTTACCATGAATTATATTTGTGTATCTATATGTGTATATAATATGTAATATTTTTTTATGTATGTAATATATATATATCTAATGTGTAATTATATTTTACACAGATATTAAATTTTTATAATAGGTACTTGTTTATATATATTTAAGTATGCAACTAGTTTACTAATCTCACTTAGTTTTACACTCTACCCCGATGTTAATCAAATTGATTTTTCTGCTTACGGTTGCCTGGAAGAGATTGCTGCCTAGCAATAAGGCCGCCGCTTGTATTATATTTTTTTATCTTAAGATGAAATATTTTGTTAGTTATATTAATTGTAATAAGAAAGTACAAGTGTTATCTATCTATCTATCTAAATTCTCCTATGTTTTACGGATCACTTCAATAAACTACTCTATAAGATGCATCACCTTTTGACAACCTTTGACAATGCGACAGTCTTTCTGGGAATTAAAATGGATTCAAGTTTACAGTGGAATCCACATATACATGATCTATCTGGAAGACTTAGTTCTGCTGCATATGCAGTTCGTAAGATAAGACAGCTAACAGACGTAGCTACTGCTAGGCTCGTTTATTTCGCGTACTTCCACAGTATTATGTCTTATGGTATATTGCTGTGGGGAGCTGCTGCTGAGATAGAGACAATCTTTATCTTACAAAAGCGTGCAATTCGAGCCATATATGAAATGGATCCTAGGGAATCCCTGAGAGATATTTTTAAAGAAATTGATATTTTAACTTTACCAAGTCTGTATATATTTGAAAATATTATGTATGTTCGTAAAAATTTGAGCAAATTTAAATCAAACAGTGACACTCACGATTATAACACTAGGAATAAAGATAAAATAGCGGTGCCAGGTTTTAGATTAGCAAAGACAAATAAAAGGTCCTTCTTAGGAAATGGTGTGCGGTTTTATAATAAATTGCCCAAACATATTACAACGCTCACAGAAAGAAAATTCAAGTTGCATGTGAAGAATATTTTGATAAAGAAATCTTACTACACAGTTTGTGATTACTTAAACGACAAAAATGCTTGGACTGGTTCGCCTCTGCCAAGCTAGCGCCTAACACCTACGTAATGTAAATTAAGTATTGTTATAATTTTACTATATAGTAAGTACTTAACACATTTTTAAAAAAGGTTTAAAAGAATGGCCCCGAGTTTCTTGCCCGTTCTTCTCGCAGTGGCTCTATAATTTTTGTTTGCTGAACGTGGCAGTACAATGTAGTATATTTCAATATTAAAATTTGTAATTGACCTTCATAAGAGCGTCGTAGACGCCTAAATTGAATAAATGATTTTGACTTTGACTTTGACTTTGACCCTGGAAGAAGAAAAGGAAGGGGTAGCACATCATCGTGCTGAATGAAATTGGTCTTCAGTACCAAGAGTATTGATGGACAAAACGCTTAGGCTATATGACAATCCATGTATAGAAAAAGAGTTGAATATATTCATGTTATTTCTCACCGCAAAGTGCCTGGGAAGCTTACATTTAATCAAGTCTTATTTTTTAGTAGTAAATCTGACGGCATAGTCTACTGGTACGTTCTCATATTCGTTCATTGCTTGCAGCTTACCTTTGATCAAACCCTTAATTTCCTGAGCAGTCACATTATGTCCGGGCCTCTTAACAACGCAAGCTACTGGCAAATCCCCACATTCCTTATCTGGGATCCCTGTCACTGCCACGTCCAGTACACCTGGATGTTGCATGATAACACCTTCTAGCTCTACTGGTGATATCTGTAAACGTAAAATTTTATTGAATACTTACCTATTTATCTACATTGCTTATTTTTAATGTCACAAACATGTCATCAAGTCAAGTTCTAGGCAAAAATTTGATCAAATGGAATTTTGTGAATTCATTATATTGATATTTTTTTATCCAATCGTGGTTTTTTTTCACTGGATTTGAGGCTATTTTATCAAAATATTGATGTAAAAACCCTTGTTTGTTATGGTGCAACTAAGTCGCTAAATTGAGTCAGCAAAAACCAGTACAGTGAATCAAATGCCTTTTATTTATATTGCATCGTTGCATGACTGCATAAAACACGTTTGTTTTTAATCAGACGTCGTATTACAGCGTTGACTCAGCGTCTGACCAATATATTACCTGTAAGAAATTCATTTAGTGATCGAAGATGTCATCAGTAGTCCTAGGATCAGAACTAGTCCTTGAATTAGCTCTGGTAATAGTTTGCAAAATAAGTATTATTTACTCTGATTTTCAATTGTTTAAGATAATCAAATTGGTGATGTACTGTAACAGCCGGATCGTCCACTGCTAAACACAGCTTCCTCTATTAAGGGGGTATTTGCCATAATCCCCACGTTTGGCAGGCGTCTTGGGGATCGCAGTGTAAGTTGGCAGTTCTTTAGAAGGCGCTGCTGCCCACCTTCCATTATTTTTCCCTTAGTCGCCTTTTACGACACCCATGCACGGGATGATATGGAGAGGTGCAATTCTAACCCGGCACCCCACGGGCAAATTGGTGATGATTTACCCCTATTTCTTATACGTAGGACTATTTTATGTTATATTATTTAGTATAGGTATATGCCAGTGGTGATAGCAAATATTACCTAATTTACCTACGTAAATGATTATAAGTAGATAGTTCTGTCTTGACTACATCAACACTTATCTACTGACACGTATGATGACCAAAAGCTTGTCTGTCAATTGAAGAAATATATACAAGCTTCTTACCTGATGGTTTTTATACTTCAAAAGCAATTTGATCCGTTCAACAAAAAAGAAGTTCCATGACTCGTCTCTGTATAATAAGTCACCAGTTTTGAACCAACCATCCTCAGAGAAGGCTTCTCGCGTTAATTTTGGGTTTTTATAGTAGCCCTGTAAAATATTCAACATTTTATTGGTCTTTCGCAAACACACCTAAGGCAGTCATGGTTCAGTAGTGGTGAGTGAAGACTATAGTTGGGCTGGAATGTAACCAGTCAAAAAAAAGTATCTGTATAGTAATATTATTGTCAAGCATTTTAGCTAAGGTATACACTGACATAACGTCACAAGCACCACGCAATTCGGTACTACCAATAATCGTCACTTTCATAACCGGAATTATCTCGTCGCAGTTGCAGTACAACGACTGCATATGCGTAGTTGCGGGCAATAACTTGTCAGTAAAAAATTACATCGCCAAGAAAAAAATATAGTAGTGTTCGGGATTCGAACCTGCGCCATCCACCCCATAGCCGGGCAATGCCCTGACCGTCAAGCCAACAAATAAATACCAATACAAATATTTTATTTCATAAAAATAACACAATACATTACAACTATACGTTTACAATATTATTATTTTATGAGTATGTGATCCAATCTCAGTACACTTATTTACATTGACAAACTGTGCTACAGTTGTCAATGTCTTCCTCCAGTGCAGTAACAGTCCTAGTAGTTTTTACATACCTAGGCAAGTGTTTTTAAATCAATATACTTGACATCCATCGCGTCATACATCTTACTACACGCACTATAGTAATCAGAATAATGAATTATACATATAGGCTATACAAGCTAACAACAGCACTAAACTGCATAACTCACAAAACCCCGATCGTCCACTAGGACAGATAACAACATTTGCAGAAACAATCTCGTCTTTATTGTGCTCACATTAAGGTATGAATTGTTTAGGCTTAATGTGCATACGTAAAGTAAACAATGAACGTAACCAGTTTCTAGCATCGCCGCTGCCGCATCGCTGTCAGCTTGATATTGCCCGGTACATGAATAGAGGAACCATTAATAGATTAACAAATCTAATTTTGACGAGTAATATTATTTATGACCGTTTCTATAAAGTAATGGATGCTGGGGGCCGACTCCCATCTCTTAATTCAGTCTTATTTTAACCATTTATTTACAATTTTAATTCGCACTACCACATATCACTATAGTAAACATACATTAGAACTTCAACGTGAGAGCGAGCTGCATGCATTGAATCAAGTCATCTGTGCGATAGAGATAGCGCTATATGAACATTATTGTTTCGTGATGGCCACGGTACGAATGTCAATACTAATATTTTAAGCTTAAAATAATGACGTTGGTTTTCTATAATAGTTTTTAAAAGGTGGGAGTTGGGCCCCTGATACGGTGTTAGTTGTTAGTTGTGTATACATGTTTATAATATTTTTTAAATTAATTTGATAGATACAATATAAGAAATATAAATAAAAAATAAATTGGTATATGCGAATTTGTGCGTGTGTCTACGGTGAAATAATTGTTTGTTGGGGTGAAGTGATCATATGTATCTAACCATATATTCTAAATGTAATATAGATCTTTATTTATTTTTACTTGAAATAACTTAAAGAGTGATAAAAATATACTAAAACCATAGGTTAGGAGGATACCAACTTCAGAGATAACTGACGCTTGTGAGGATGTGTAAGTGAGTGTATTTCCGTAAATAAAAATTTGTGATTGCTGCGAGAGGGTGAGTCAGCGTTTCAGTGTGTGTGTGCGTGTGTGTGAGTGCATAAGGTGAGGGAGTGTTGGAACATAATATTCAATTGTGTGTGTTAGTGTTGTTATTTATTTCATTGAATTAGCTTATTGTAAAATAGTTATTATTTATGAGATAAAGTTTTTTTTTTTTTTTAACATAGTCTGACCAATAAGTCTTCAGTTTCAGCATAACTTAGTTGTAACAGGTGTTCTTTCAAAACTTTCTTGCATTTTTGTAACGTTAGTGGATAAATATTTATACGTGAACTAATTTCTCTATATAAGTATGGGCCCAAGTAGCAATAATGTCTTTTTGCATATTCGGATGATAGGATAGGTGGAACCACTATTCTATCTTTGCGACGTTTTGTTTGGTATTTATGAGGATCAAAAACTGTATTAGAATGAGTCTTCAATATTGACTTGTAAATAAATATCTGTCTTACGGTAAGAACTTTGGCATCAGTATATAGTTGTTTAGTTGGGTATCTGAAAGGTTTTGATAACATGACCTTTAGTACAGCCCGTTGAGATCGCTCTACACGTAAGAAGTAAGTTTTAAATGTTCCTCCCCAAACAGTCCACAGTAGCTCAAGACCGACTGGCAAAGAGCATAATAGATTGATTTCAATAACTCGAAGTCTCCTATGTGCCTTAATCGTTTAAAAATAATAATAAGTTTTCTTACCCTACCAGTGAGAATTTTAATATGCTCGTGCCAGTTCAGTCTCTCGTCTACAGTAATACCTAAATATTTAACTGAAGTTAAGTGTTCTAGACAAGAGCATGAACAGTTCTGTAGAGATGGAAATGTACAATTATGGGCTTTTACTGTTAGGTCATTATTAGGCTTGTCCGCTAATGACTTGGAGAACGTTAAGTAATTTGTTTTATCTACGTTTAGGGTAAGAAGGTTGTGACGAAGCCATGACATTACTTCTTTGAGGCCAATTTCAGCCATACGGGTAACTTTGCTCCATGTAGACGCAGAGAAAATTAATGCTGTATCGTCTGCAAAAGCTACAAGTTTTGTATTTGCAAGCTTCAGGTTGCACAAATTTTTGACATATATTAGAAAGAGTGTGGGGCCTAAAATACTGCCCTGCGGTACGCCATAACTAATCGAAGTTTCTTCACTAACATAATTGCCAATCCTAACCCTTTGCTTTCTGTTTGTTAGGTATTCTGTGAAAAGTTTAAGTGAAACGTCCCTTATTCCAATCATCTCCATTTTATTCAGTAAAATGGGGACAGAGACAGTATCGAAGGCTTTTGCTAGGTCTGGGAATATACCCACGCATTTATTCTGTTTATCTACTTGTCGGATTATATACTCTGTCAGTTCAGAAACTGCATCTTCAGTAGATTTCCCAGATACAAACCCATATTGATTATCTGAAATAATTTTGAATTTAACAAGGTAAGAATTTAGTCGTTTATTGAGTAAGCGCTCTATAATTTTAGATAAGGAAGGAAGAATTGAAATTGGGCGTTAATTGTTGATACTGTCTCTGTCTCCAGACTTGTGAATGGGTTTTATAAGGGCCGTTTTGAATAATTTCGGAAAAGTTCCAGTGGAGAAACTAAGATTACATATATAAGTAATGTATGGAATGATAATGTCTTTGGTATATTTTAATACTAATGTAGGGATACCATCATGTCCTGTTGAACCATTAGACTTGAGACCGCTGATTGTGGAACAAATCTCTGAATTGTCAGTGGGAAGTAAGAAAAAAGATTGAAGAAATCTGTGCATTTTTGATAGAGGTTCTGAAGGCTTAGAATTACCACTCACAACATTTATATTATCTGCCAAAGTTTTGCCTATATTTGCAAAATACGTATTAATATAGCTTAGGGAATCTTCTGGGTTACTTTTTAAAGTCAATAGTTCAAGATCTTCTGTGCCAATACTTTTTTTCGAGTTTAAATGCGCAATATTCTTTACAACTTTCCAGGTTTTCTTGGAATCACAGCTAGCATTATTTAATTCTGCTTTGTCATGCTCATGTCTGACTTTTTTTAGAATTTCTATACAATAATTTCTGTATCTTTTATAAGACAGTTCTAAAATTTTATTATTAGGGTCTCTATTATGACTGGCATGGAGTTTGTCATGATGTCTTATGCAGCGAAGAATCCTGGGGTAAGCCAAGCTTCTTTTATTCTTTTACGACAAGAAATACTTCTAAAACTTGTGTTTAAATCAGTTGCACGTTTTAATTCAGAAGCTAGAATAGAAGTTGCTCGGTCTACATCAACTATGTCAAAAATTTTGTTCAATGTATTTATGTTTAAATCAGACCCAATATTTTTGAAGTTTATTGTTTTTTGTAACTTAGGGGTACTTCTTGGAAATTGGTGGTTGTCTAATATCAAGACGACGCAGAAGTGATCTGTGACCGTCAAGATATCACCAAAGTTGTAGCATTTAATTTGGTCTTAAGAAAGATATGGTCTAAGCAACAGTTTTTTCTAGTGTGAAAGACATGAGTAGGAAGCAGCTCGTGGTATGCAAAGATGTCTAAATACTCATTGCTGTTGGTAGTCATAGGACTAGATGGAGATATATTTATATTGACATCACCAGCAAAAATAATATTCTTATAAGATTTTAAGGAAGTAAGGATATGTTCGATCGTAGTAAAGAAATTGCATAGAGAACGATATGCTGGAGGACGGTATATAGCTATAATTGCTGTGTGAGCCCCAACTTTTATTATAAGACAATTGGCTTCAAATGAAGGTGGTTCCGTCACGATAGCCGATATGTTATGTTTTATATAAACAACAACTCCTTCATTTTGGCTCATATTATGAACTGTTGAATATTTTGCATAATTATTCAGATTAGGTATATTATTATTCAACTTATTAAGCCAGCATTCCGTAAGTATAATAACATCGGAATCGAATTTTAGCTGGTGTAGCAATATTTCCATTTGAGGGAGGTTACAATCTATGCTCCGTATATTTTGACAAACTACCGCTAGCCTTTTATGATTTTTCCGTACATAGTTTTGAGCTTCGTGTACTTTACACTGAAAAGACTGCGAAATTTCATAAGAGTCTAGTTCTGTGGTTACATTTTTAAAATCCATTATTGGAGGAGTAGAATTCACGCATCAATACGTCACATTTAATATTTGATAAAAATATATTATGCAAGGTTGAAGGTATTATTGAATTAGACGAGTTATTAACATGAGAATCTGAAATTAAAAGACAGATTTTGGTTAATGTTTGGTAAAGCTCAAGATTGATTGTTAAGTAAAAAGTATGTATGATTGAATGTGTGTAGTGAGATATATATTGAGTTATACTAGTAGAGAGAAACTTACAATATAAGAGAATACATAAGGTTTTGTTTACGATGTGTGTAGAGCCAGCGGTCGTCTCATTTGGTATTCGGTTCAGTTTTTTCTCCCTGTCGCTTGAGGTCTTCAAGTTGACTATCTTCTTTGATGAGTATTGGAGAGGTACCCTCTCTCCTACGTATGAATATTCTTCCATGAGAACACCAACAAAATTTGTAATCGTTGGATTTAACAAAATCTCTTGCCAGAAAAAACATTCTTCGCATTTTAGCTGTCATATGTTCTGAGATGTATATAGGCAACACAGGTAATCCTAGTCTTAGTTGTTCAGTACTTAGCTAAGATGAATGTTGTTTGTTATAGGATTTTGCAGCCCGTATAAATTCCTCTTTACGTAAAGCAGTAGTGAGTTTAACAAGGAGTGGCGGGACTCCCTTTGATTGTATATTAATCCTTTACACATCCTGAATCTCTGACTTGGTCACATCTAGTTTCATCGCTTTACCTAGATTTACAGCTATCTCAGCTAAATATGATTTTGTTTCCGTAGGTTTTCTAGGTATATTTCTGATTTCGATAGTGGCGGCTCGACTGGTTTTATCTAAAGCTTCCAACTTTACTTCCAGCTCTCGAATATATTTTTTATCCGCTTTCCTCTCCTGGTCCATTTCTTGGTATTTTAACATTAAATCATCATATTTATTTGTCATGTATTCCATCGCTTTATTTACACCCTCATTTTGTTCTTTCATATTATTGTCTAAGATGTTGAATTTACTATTCATCAACTCCATCAATTCCCTTTTCATAGAACTCAAAGAGTCATTTAAATTATCGTCAGTGTTTCTTCGACGTTTGTGCCGCGTAATGTTTGCCTCGACGACAGCGTCCGGCTTGCCTGTGTCGCTTCGAGTTGAAATATCGGAGTCGGACGGGTGGTGTTCAAAAGTCGGAGTGGCCGGCGGAGAACGGTGCATTTTAAAGTGTGGTCGGTTTAATTAATATTTTGAAGATATATTTGTGAGCCAATCAGTTTAAGAGTTGAGTTTTATTAACGCCTAGTACAGAGGACTAGTGAAAGTGAGGTTAGTTAACCCGTTTAATAATTTTAACACAACAAAATCGAACAAACACGTCCGTTCACTGTCGCCACCCAGGAAGAAGAGGATGGTTCAGTAGTGGTGAGTGAAGACTATAGCTGGGCGGGAATGTAACCAGTCAAAAAAAAGTATCTGTATAGTAATATTTTTGTCCAGCATTTTAGCTAAGGTATACACTGACATAACGTCACAAGCACCACGCAATTCGGTACTACCAATAATCGTCACTTTCATAACCGGAATTATCTCGTCGCAGTTGCAGTGTAACGACTGCATATGCGTAGTTGCGGGCAATAACTTGTCGGTAAAAAATTACATCGCCAAGAAAAAAATATAGTAGTGTTCGGGATTCGAACCTGCGCCATCCACCCCATAGCCGGGCAATGCCCTGACCGTCAAGCCAACATGACATATGAGTCAGGGAATCTTAGTGGAGTGGTTATTTGTACAGAATAAGAAATATTGTAAACTATGTTTTTTCTGGTACAATAAACTTTTATTATTATTATATCAAATCAAATCAAATCAAAATTAGTTTATTGCCACACAAAAAGAAAGATATATATATATATATATAGATAGAAACAACAATGACAACCGTTACCCAGGTACTATGTTTTTTTAAAAGTTGCTTCAAAGTGATGCTTAAGTCGTTCCAGTAGTATACTTTCAATTTGATTTTAAAAGTCGTCGAACAAACTATTTTTCTCATCGGTGGAGGAAGGTTGTTCCACACTTTCGAAGCGCTGTTTTTGAAGCAACCCTTAAAATTAACAGTACTATGTTTAGGAATAGACAAAATGTTGGTGTGTTTAGAGCGAGTATTCAATTTGTGTAGGTCTTTAATCCATGTGAGCTTTTCAAATAAATATTCAGGCTTATTATTCCAGAGAACTTTTTGAGTTGTGTAGGCTATGTGTAGTTGAAAGGAGATAAAACTAACAGGTCACATAACAAAATTATATTATTCCCAATCCTATATATACAACATAAGAACGCTTCCAATAGCCAAAGAAAACACACTAGCTCCACGAAAACAAATCCTAAAATTGAAATAAATTGTTACAGCACTTTTCGAAACGCGATTCCATACAATATCACATCTTGAAAGTCATTTATGACTTTCAAGGATGTTATAACCGAGTTAGTAAGTAACAGTACTTATATGGTACACTGAGAAAAAAATCCTGGATCGGAATACTTAAAATACGTAACAAAAAAGGACACTATTACGCTTGTAGCCGGCACCATGTTGTGTACATAGCGTTTGCGTCGAGCTATGTGATTTACGTGTCTTTACTACATATATAAGTAGCTGTTAGTATGTACCAGAAAAGACACAAAGCAGCATGATGCATCCTACGTATGTAGATATGTGGTACAGGTTCCATACTGGCTACTCTGGCTAGCAAAGTATGACCGACACTTTTCGAAAACGCGATTCTACACAATATAACATCTTGAAAATCTGGATGTTATAACCGAGTTAGTAAGTGATAGTACTTATATGGTATTAATGGATGGAGCAAGGAAATGTTCAGACATCACTTACTTTAAAAAGACCAGGGCCTTTGAGCCAGAGTTCTCCGTTTTTGTGAGCCTCGTTAATGACGTCTTTACCCGTTTCCGGATCAACCAACTGCAATTAAAGTTACGAAAATAAGTCTTAAGTTTATGTTCAATAAATTTATGTCCGGGTGATGGCCGCAGTAGGTACAGTTCGTCACTTATGGCGTAATGCATCTGTTATAAGCAAAGGTTACCGTGTAACACCACGCGGACCTCGTGCTTCTTACGGCACAATAAACTTAGCAAAATTAGCTAAAGCACTATGAGTACGTGGTTATTAGTTACAATCGGAACCTTTGATGTTGCTACTACATAATTATGTAAGTACCGGATATCTAATTTAATTCGTAATATGTGCTAGTCTTAACAAACATTTTGAGTTTTTTTTTGGGCTTTTTGTATGTATTAGGCCGAATAAGTACGCCTAAATTGAATAAATGATTTTGACTTTGATTTTGACTTTCATTCAAATTTCAAACAATCGCCACAACTCGCACTTGCCTGATTTGACGCATTCCAACCCGAGCTCTCATTGTGAGCAAAACTAGTATAAATATTATATGTAAGTATCTACTTAAAATCTAAAATAAAGTAAAAAAGTAATAAATCAAAAATAATAATTTCAAGACAGGGGAACTATCAAACGCATTCAAATACAGGGTTATTGGTAAAATGCTAATAACCTCTTAGGGTTGACTTGTGCTAGTCTTAACAAACATTTTGAGTTTTTTTTTTGGGGTTTTTGTATGTTTTAGGCCGAATAAGTACGAGGACCACCTGATGTTAAAAGTTTCTTGTGCCTGTAATGTATTATTTAATACTTTTTATTACTTTGCTCGATGTATATATTCAAAATTCTATCCTATGGGAGCTCGGCGCGGTCAAGTGGGCGCTCTTGGCTCGGAGTAGGCATTAAAACACAAAAAAAAATCTCAAAATCTTTCTTAGGAATAGCAGAAGTCAACCCTAAGAGGTCGTTGGCATTTTACCAATAACCCTGTATATCACAATATGGATAATATATCTGAAAGGTTTCATAATTGCATTTTTTACTTTTACCTAAAATATTTATTGCAAACTGTTAAAACTCACCCTATATTCAGAACAGCATTTAGGTTTTCCGCAAGAGTGCGGTGGTGAGGACAATCCATGTGCAAATAACATACCAGGCGCCTCGCTCATACCATACAGACAGCTGACCTCCGTTTCTGGAGCCAACATCTAAATAAATTGGATAAAAAATAAAAGTTAGTTTTTTTAATAGATTCCTTAATCTTTACATACAAACCAAAGATATACCAGTACTTTCTAGGGATACTCTACTTCTACTATTCGCTCTTGCAGAATACTAAAGCATCTTGTGGGATTGCCTTTGAAGCAATGGTATCCCAGCAGTTATTGCTATGGACTACGGTGCCGCAGGTTTGATCCCCACCGCCAGTTTGAGCTTCACGGATGGCATTTTGCGAATGATCGCCTGGCTAACTACCGCCTTAAAGTAGAAAATCTGTCGCCAAGTATCTGTGTGTTCCGGCAGCCACTTAGCTGATATTTTGTAAACATTAAGAAACTTACCGATTTCCAAAAAAGCGGCTCAATGTTTCACTGCAAACTCAAAAAAGTTCCGTATCTTAACCAAAACTCAAAAATTCTTTACCTTCACTTTTTCGATGAGTTCTTCATATACAGCACTCCCACCTAATAATATCAACTTAAAGCAGGTGAAATCACAGTTGCCCTGTCCTTCGTATTTCAACTGAGATGTCATCATTGTTGGACTCATTATCATGAAATCAGGCTGGAATAACAGATTTTAAAATGTTTACCTAAATCATCTTTACATTATAACCCATTGTTGTGTCTGTACCTATGTATCTTTTGCCATGTGAACATTATTAGAGCAGTCGGCATTTATGATTTTTAGTAAATTTACTTGTTCAGCACAATTTTTCTCTTGAGACACCAATTACGATCACCTAATCGAAAAGTCTTAAATTCCTAAACTGGAAACTTGTGGCTACGTAAGTATATTATATAATATATAAGTATATGACACAAGATATCTAAAACGTGTGTATGAATCGCTTAGGTTTATAGAACTTGAATCGTTTCGAGTCACTTGATGACATTGCTCTGACTTGCCTTGCGGCTAGTCGTTTCAGCGAGCGTTACCAACTGTCTTTGACAATACTATCAGATATGACGTAATTTGTCTAATAATAGTTGAAGAACTATTATTACGAGTATTTAAGCCGATCCGAGTTTCAGTATGTTAGCCGAGTATTGCAGATATGCTTTCACTTATCACTATTTTGCTCCGTAATATGTACTTTCAGTTTTTTTTATCTTCAGATAAAATGTGATCAGATTTGAAAATAAACTGAAAGTTTGTCCTTGAGATGCTGGACCTGAATTGCACCTTCCTTCCCATATCTTCATGTGGGAGTCCCAAGAGGCAACGAAGGAAAAACAGTTCGTGGGAGAAGAAAAACGAGAGAAAAAATATAGTCATGTGCGGGATTGGAACCCGTGTCCATCCACCTCTTTAGCCGGGGTATGCTCTGACTGACTGAGCTAACATGACATTATGACTCATAACTCAAATTTTTGCTCTCGTTCTTCAACCACCGTATGGGGCTGGAGCGACACCTATAGTTCAACTTACGTTGTACTTTCTCCGCTCGTATTTGTAATTGTGTAATTTAATCCGCAGAGCAGGCGTTATTGCAAACATAACAATAGAAAGATTATGGCATTTGTTCAACAGACATCTTATGGGTGTTGATGTGATGTGTCAAACTTATGTATTATAGTATATATTTTTATATTATAGTTTATATATACTTATAGTATATATTTTTCATTCTGTCAAAGAATTCATCGGATTATCCTCCACGGATTTTATAATATGGAGAGTGGATTAAGAAGGCTGTGTCATATCATATGTATTTCTCACCTATTTCAGTCAACTGAGTTCACAATGTTGCTAATTTTTTTTTTGGCACAAGACGAATGATTATTTAAACGCAACGTTAGTATTACAGTGTGACTTGGATGACTGGTTATAAATGGTAACCACCATAGATGTTAATAGGCTTATAGATTAATATATTAAATAAAAAGGATAGATAGGTACAGCTACCTTATATGTATTGATGAGATAGTAAACGTTTTCTGGAATTGAGGGTTTTCCTGACTGTATCCTTGTAAACTTCATGTATGGTGAACACATGTAGTTCGAAATGGCCGATAGCCATTGCAATGGAGACACCACTAAAGAACTCGTGATGTATGGAATTTTGGGAGTCCTGTGCCTGGTGAAAAAGATTATAATTTATAAATACATTAATTAATACATTGTAATTTGTAATTGTAACCAGTGCATATATATATATATATATATATATATATATAATGTTAGATAGTTACAAATCATTGGAGCACAAAATGTTATATACATATACATACATAGGTGTTTTTTTTTATTTACTCACCAAAAATATGGTCCCATTATAGCAAAGCTTTTATGTGTAATAGCAGCAGACTTTGGCAGTCCGGTAGTTCCACTCGTTGCTATGAGCGTGGATATAGCTTCTTCTGGATCGATATCAGCTGCCCTATAAAGTTATTTTGTACTGAGTTGCGAATCTTGCTTTATTGCCCTTTACTGAGAATCTAGGCATTGTATTTTTTACGAAAATATGATTATCCTTTCATATGCGGCGATATTCGAAGCGCTCGTAGTTTGCTTAGCCGTTCTTAATCGAGCAGCTCAGTTAAGCAACGTCCGCTGCGGTTAGGAGTTGGATGGGTGACCTCTAGTGACATTACTACTGAGTGCTTCCGTGCTTCGGAGGGCACGTCAAGCCGTCGGTCCCGGTTGTTGTCTAACGATGGCAGTCGTTATAGCATGGTGGTAGGGCATTTTGCGAGTGCCCGCCTGGCTAGTTACCACCCTCAAGTAGAAAATTTGTCGCCAAACACCTAACGGTGTGTTCAGGCGGCTGTCCTTGAGAGCCAGTAGGTAATTCTAAGCTAGCCTGAACAATATCTTCGACCACGTCATCACTTACCATCAGGTGAGATACTGGTCAAAGGATGCCTATAGACAATAAAAAAAATATTATACAATTTATGATAATATTTAAATTTTAATAGTCTCATATAGATAAGTATACCCAAATATATATGGCCTAATGTGGTTTTTTATACACTTATATGGCTCTTGCTTCTCTTTTATCTAGTTATTCTTAGCTAAGCTTCGTCCGCACACTAATATAGTATGCAATACTTGTTTATACTGAACAGCTTATTCACACAACATCTAACATGACATGCTAGTATATTTACTTTTAGCAGCACTATACTAAAACAAAATACAACACAATCATTCTCATGCTTTTTACCTTCATACTCAAAATATTAAGCAAAATTAAATGTTACTGAGAACACTTTGGTACATGATTGGTAATTAGTTAAAGAATGTGTTAATAATTGTGTCCGCAGTGCCCCCAGGCTCGTTATTTCAAAGGTCATAAAGGCCGCAAAATTCACCCAACAAGGTGTCATAAACAATCAGAAATGCCCCTTTCGGCACCAATCAATAATCAAACCGTAAGTAATAGCAGTGTTGCGAGCCCTGCTACGCATTCCAAACCGTTTTAGCAGGTTTTAAGCTCGTACAAAAATAACATTCCTTTATTAAAACGCATACCTCGGGGTGCAAGAATTTCTGTTGCCCAATCATTATCTTGCTCCATTAAAAACTTCTTGGCTACTAATACAACGCAAGCCTGGGAGCAGATTCTAGCATTCCTGTACCACGTATTTCACGTGAATTTTGATTCGTCTAACAAAAAAATCACTTACTACTAGAGTAAAGGATAACTGCGTGAAATATAGGGCACGGGAAGAGCAATCTTTTGGCTCAACTTTAATCATTCCACCACTGTGGCGGAATACAAAAACAAATAATTTCGATTCAGCTACTATTAAAATTAGCTCAGAAAACAAAATTACTGATGGTGATATTAAAAACGCGGCACGCATCTTGTTTTCGAGTGATACACTCGCTCCTTTTACATCTGATACGTTGAATTCCCTAATAGAAAAGCATCCGCCTGCAACTGCAGGTTTCCACCTTACCGAATCTCCTATACTAGACATCGTTGAGGTAACCCCACAGGATGTTTCTGCAGCCGTGGCATCTTTTTTAAGTGGCTCAGCCGGTGGCCTTGATGGTCTCACGCCTCAGCACTTAAAACATATTTTATCTTATAGTTCTGGCTTTGGTTAATTTGATGTTGTCGGGTCAGGTCAACAATGAAATTACCGAAATTCTGTTAAAAAAATCCGTACCAAATGCGGTTGAAGGATAAAGGTTGCTTTTTTAAGTAATCTTTTTCAACCACTGCAACTCGGTTTTGGTTCACAGGGTGGCTGTGAGGCTGCTGTACATTCACTTCACACATTTCTTGATAAAAATTGTGGAGATGTGCTTTTGAAGGTGGGTGTTAAAAATGCATTCAACTCTTTAGATAGAGGCACTCTATTGACTGAAGTCAAAGATAAATTTCCAGAATTGGCAATGCTACGGCAAACCGTCAAAATTAACATACCAAAATAACGTTATTTTATCTTCCGTAGGATGTCAACAGGGTGCTCCTCTGGGACCAGCCATCTTTAGCCTTGCGATCCACTCAATAATTCAACGTCTCCAATCAAAACTTAACGTTTGGTATTTGGATGACGGAACATTAGGAGGCGATGCGAACACGGTTTTGGATGACTTGCGAGTACTTATAGACGATTTTCGTCTTATTGGCCTTGAACAAAATTTTTCCAAATGTGAACTTTTTGTTTGTGATACTTGTCCGGATAAAGTTTCGATTATTGAAAAATTCAACTTCAAGTAAATTGAATTTTTCACCTAATATAAAATTAGTAGAAAAAAGTTCGCTTCGTCTTTTGGGTTCACAGATTCTTGACCAATATATATCACCTTTTCTGTGTGGGAATCTGGTCTTTGGTTACAGGCCATTCCTTCTTACAAAACTGGTAGCCCTATAGATCCATCCACTTTTCGTCTAGCTATTAGCTTACGCTTGGGTGCAAGTTGTTGTGTTGCACATCTCTGCCAGTGTGGCGCATACTGCAGTTGATCAACTCGGTCACCATGGCCTCTCCTGCTCTCGAAGTGCTGGTCGGATTTCCCGCCATGCCAGCCTTAACGATATCATTCGCCGGGCTTTTACCAGCGTCAATGTTGCAGCTATTCTCGAACCGAATGGTCTGATGCGTGACGATGGTAAAAGATCTGATGGCATGACTCTGGTTCCGTGGAAGGACGGCCCTTAGTGTGGGACGCTACTTGCGTAGACACTTTAGCGCCGTCACATCTTTCTGAAATCAACGTGAGCGTTGGCGCACTTCGGCGGAGCAACTCGAGCGGCGCAAATATGCTAACCTCGGTATGGGTTACATATTTGAGCCGTTTGGTGTAAAGACGTTGGGTCCGTGGGGACCGGGGGCTAATCGTATTTTCCAAAACTTATCTGAGCGTTTGGTCGGTGCAACGCGTGATCAAAATGCTGGCACATATTTGGTTCAACGAATAAGCATTGCAATTCAACGGGGCAAAGCTGCCAGCATGCTGGGCACGCTGCCAACTAGGATTGGGCTGGAGCATTTGGACTGCCTATGACTGATTATAGGTTGTCTAAATGCTTTTATTGTAGTAGCCGTAGCGTTGTATATACATAGTTCATAGTATTTTGTTTAATAAAGGCATAGCGGCGGAAAAAAATTAAAGAATTATAAGAATAATATTATTTTCTTAATTCCATAACTACTTTATACTGTCCAATAGATAACATCAACCTATGTTTTGGTAATAACTTCTTTTGCATAGTGAGCATAGTATAACCCTACCCACAATATTTTGGCAGAAAATGTTGCGTTGTTGTCTATAACTTGTAATAATTTATGTAACTTTATCGAATCCGTGGAGTGGATAGCTGGTGACTTATAATTTTTTTTTAATCCACCTCAGGCACCAATCTTCCACAAAGCTTCTTTGAAGACGTTTTATGATCTTTGCTTATTCTAGCTACGTAATTGGCAAAGTTACGAGTACTACAAGTTAGCTGAAATACCTTATTTGTCAAAACTGTAAGATAAACTTTGTGGAGGAATAATAAATGCTTATTATTATTATTCTAAAGCTTACCTGTAGTTTTGGATTTCTTTTTCATTGTTTGACAATTTCAGTAGTTTCGAAAAGGTATCCTCGTGAGGTCCCTCGTCAAAGCTTATAACCTTTGCATGTAACGTAGCCTTCTGCAACGCTATCTGGATGTCTCCTACTTTTTCACTTTGACAGAATACTATTTTGGGTTCGTTGATTAGGAATGTGTCAATCAATTCGGCTGGAACATAACTGAATCTGGTAATTATTGGGATTTTTTTTCTCGTTAAACATTGTAAAACCAGAATGTTGCTAAGCGCATATTATAGCACTTATAATTAATTCTCAACCGCACCTGGTGGTACAATTACTCAATCCACTAAACAATTATGTGCCAATTTTTGTTTTATATTGAAGCTCATGACAGCCGGTTTGTATCGACTTGATAAGGTGAAAATAGTATCATCTCTTTTATTGGCATTATTTCACTTATAGCTAAGTTATCTTTATGTAAGGTGGATATTAATATATCAACAATACTGTGGGGGGTTGGCGTGGAATCGGTAACTGAATGTGTTTCACTCATGTTTAATTTTCACACTCACAAAATCAGTAATAACTATATTAACAATTGCCTAAGCTGTCTACGAACCTGGTGTATCTACTCCATTCACAATTCACAAATTTCACTTACTTACATTTTGCATTACAGTTGAAGTTATAAATCTTATGCTGCCTTTAAAGCACAACATAACATAAAGCACTAGGTCTAAAAGGTGTTTATTAAGTGTACAAATTCACAATGAAAGTTAATTTTTATTCAAACATTGATTCGGATTCAAACTTTTAAATTTTATTTTGATTACTTTATAAAAGCTTAAAATTACAGTGTTTGACCAGTTTTAAATATTTTTTTCCATAAATTACCGATGCTAAAAACCGACGTGCTGACAAGCGAGGAAAATTTATAACGGACAAGAACCAATTCAGCCACCTGTTTCTCTGCTTGTCACTCTTTATCGTACTCGTAAACAGAGAACATTTAAAAACATTGAATACTTACGGATTCTTAACGTCCTATCGACAGGAGAAATAATGACCCCTTCAAAAAGAGCTGCGTAGAAAGGTACAGCGAGATCCAGGTGATTCGGAGCCATTAGAACCATGACGTCACCTTGCTGTAAGCCCAGTTTCCTGAAGGCGAGGGCACATTGTATTGACCGTTTTAACACTGAAGCGTTAGTTTCTGATTCACCAGTTGATCCATCGATCTTAAAATAAAATATACATTTCTGTTTTTTAAGTTGCTGAAGAGATTGATGCCTCTATGAGATCTGGCTTTATTTCAATGTTAATATGTTTAGTGAGTCGTAGAACGTGGTGTTATTATTTGATCGACCCTTTGGATGAATGCATGATAAAACTAAATAATGTTATATATTGCATAATTTTTTTTTTACCGGCGGTATGCCTTTATTAAACAAAATACTATGAACTATATACAACACTACAGCTACTACAATAAAAGCATTTAGACAACCTATAAGTCATAGCAGACTCATAGGCAGTCCAAATGCTCCAGCCCACAATGTTGCATAAATTACATCAACAGAATGGAGTGTGGAGATTTCAGAAAAATCATAGAAATAACTAAATACATAACACGCCACAGCATTCTTCCATGACCATAATTAATTACTAGGATAGACATGCATTATGTTCCTGCGTTATCGTTGCGGGAGAGCTTTAGTAGCCTCATTTTGAAGCAATGATGGCCGAGTGGTAACAGCTATGGACTGCCGTGCCGCAGCTCCCTGGTTTGATCCCCACCGCCACCTTGAGCTTCACCGCATGGTTCGCTGCGAATGCCCTTCCATATTTGGCGAATGTTCCCCTGGCTAGCTACCACCCTCAAGTAGAAAATCTATCGCCAAGCTCCTAACAGTGAGTTCCGGCAACAGTCCTTGAGAGCCAGAAAAATTACATAGGCGTATGAGACCTTAACCACTGTATGTCCCAGTGTGTCGGGCGCAATGCAATTCGTCACATGATAAATTGTATCTGTTATAGGCAGAGGTTAATCGGGTTAACATCAGGTGGGCCTCGTGCTTGTTCCGTCATAATCACATAAAAAAAACCGTTGTGTGGCCACCACCATGAAGCTAAAAAAACCCGAGTTGGGGCCATTTCTTTGGGCTTTTTTCCTTAAGCCCTTGATGAAGCGGCCGGTAGGGTGATACATGGGCGGCATCTAGGGTTGCCAGATGTCCAAGAAATCCGCGATACTCCCGGAATGGTATGTCTTGTCCCGTGTCCAGTAAGTTTGCTCTACTGTCCCGGTTGACGTTTTTACATTCTGATAATATGCTACGCACGGCGCATGCCAGCCATGTGAGATTTCAACAACGTTTAAAGACCTATATAAGGTTACAGAGTTTTTAATGTTGATCCATAGTTTCAAGGCCTTAAAGAAGGGCTCAATTTTGTTTTAAGTGTAAAATTATGTTACTTAATTTAGGTAACATAATATCTTTATCCAGTAAATAAATATGTGTTACAATAATTGCCATTTCTTTTTTCCTTGGTACAAAACCACATAATTTAACTAATATTTATATAAAGTAGATTTATTTAGATTTGAACTTGAGGTCAAAGTACCAACTCCCTTTCAATCCCCACAAATGTCCAGGAGTTGATTTACCTTGATCTGGCAACCCTAGCAGCGGGTATTACAACTGATGCGGGCAGAGGTGGCGTATGGGTGGCACCACGGCTGAGGCATGTAGGCCGGGGCTGGATAGGAATGGCTGTGTGTGGTTTGGAGATTTATAATATATTTCAGGATGTACATTTCTAATTCCTTAGTAAACTACCAAATCACTTTTTAAAAGGTAAGGTTTTATTATACCTGTGCCACCAGATTAGGGTCATCCTTCAAACTCTGCAGGATAATCTTCCCCAAGTGGAACCTGTCACTTGGACTCCCTGACTCCGCGATGATGCGTGACGTAATCTCGTTCATGTGCCAGTGGACGGCATCGTGCTGATGTCTCTTGTCTGACATTTTGTATCTGATGAATTGTAGTGAAACAAAAAGGTAATAAGTGTAAGTAATGGATTGTATGATTACACCACTAATCAGATGGTAGATATACTGGTGGGACAGTGACCTGGATTCTGGTGCCATTTATGCCTTTTCATATGAAATCTTGTGCTTGTGTCGAATGATATGGTGCCTATAAAATTAAGATTACTGTTGCATACAATAACAATTGGATTTAGGATCATGAAGCTGCCTTGCTAGCTCCCACCAACAAGTAGAAAGTATGTTAGCACCTAGCAATGTGTTCCGGCAGTCCTTGAATTATAGGCACATTAGACTTAAAAACTGTATGCTCATGTGATGGGCTGATCACTATCAGGGTGATGGGCGCAGCAAGTCGTCACTTGTTTTTTTTTTATTGTTATTGTGACGGAATAAGCTCGCTTACCTCTGCATATAACAGATGCATTTCGTCACAAGTCACGAATTGCACTGCGCCCGTCACCTTGAGACTTAGTTGTTAAGTCTCATTTGCCTGTAATTTCACTGGCTTTCAAGGACTGCTGTCGGAACACACCGTTAGGTGCTTGGCGACAGATTTTCTACTCGAGGGTGGTCGCTAGCCAGGCGGGCTTAGCAAAATGCCCTTCTACCATGCGGTGACGCTCAAGTCCGCGGCGGGATTCGAACCATGGACTTGCTGCGCGGCAGTCCATAGCCAATGCCAATGAGCCATCACTGCTTCAAAAAACTTGTAACGTAATGCAGTTCTTATAGGCAGAGGTGATTAGTTCGGCCTCGTCAGAATTTCGTCATAATCCCATTTTACAAGATAATTTTACAATGTTAAGTATTGTTCCAATTACTTACCTTCAGAAAATATTGATGAAAACACAATTTTACGTACTAACACACGTCGGTTGTTTCCTCAATGTTACTGCAAAACTAAAAAAAATATTAAGAAATAGTCACTATATATATAGGTACACCTTCTGTTAGAAAATGATTAGCAAAACTACTATAATAGATAAGCTGTTATCATATGAGTTGTAAATATAAAGAAATCCAATATCATAAATATTTTTATTCTTTGTTTCATTCACACTTGTGGTATCGCAGGCTTACGGCATAATGTTATAGATATATAAGTAGCAAGTATATATACCTGCTAACATAAATTGTATCAGTATGATTTCTTACTATGTGGTAGGCAGTAAAATCACATTACAATTTAATTATTTTATATGAAAAATAGGCAAAATAGGCTTGCCTATAGGTATTAAATAAAATAAATTGATTTGAAATATATTTTTTTAATAGGTAACTGATTTTGAACTGACAATTCTAGACCAGCTCAAGATTAAACTGCCATTGTAATTAATATTATTAAGGCCAGCGAAGCTAGCCCTATCACTATCCCACTATTTTAACATTTTGTGGTACACTTTACTGATAAACTATCACGCCTATAGATTTGGGCTTTAACATAGTATTTTAACTTAATAATTAGATGTTATCTGTCCAAAACAAGTTTAATTTGATAACTATTAAAATAAATGGACATTTACAACTTAGTATTCATTGGATAGAATGTTATTGTACTAATAACGCCATCTGTTAGAAAACCAATGCAATAGAACTAAATCAATACTTAAATAAACCTAAAATAAAAGTAGTTCATCAACTTAAAATTAGATGACATCACTAGAATCAGGTTGTAAAATAAAGGCGAACCCTCATACATGCAGAATAACCGTTTTTGAGCAGATTTATTTCTGGACGTGACGGAATCCAGTTCTAGAAGTCTGTACCATCACAAAACGTACTTGTTGTTTTTGGTAATATTTGTCAGCATGATTTACTCATAGAAATGCAGCTTTATTATCTACATATGCGGGTAACATTGATACATTTATTGAGGCATGTTTGTGAACGTTTTGGTAATCGGTTTTAGTTCATTGAATCATATTTTTTTTGTATATATTAAAATTAATTATTAAATTGTTGTTTTCGACGATTTTCAGGAATTCAGAAATCAATGCAAACAATAACATTCAATTATAAATAATTATCATTGTGATATTTATATTGAGTTGGTATAAAAATAACACTTTCTTTGTATGTTAGATACTATTTTGTTTTGTTGACGACTCTCTTAGTGTTAAGATTTGTGATTTTAGTACTTATTTATAAGTATTTGCATTATTATTATATTTATTTCAAATAGAAATTTTATTATTATTGTTATTGAGAAACTAACCCCGCGACAAGGCTTGGTGCACTCCGCACTTTAGGTACAAAGCTACAAGTACATCAGCGTATTCGTCTAGATGGGCTCAACACTCTGAACACTCAACTCAACAGTGAGTTGCCGCCATATAACCTATTCTATTTGATCTATGGTTGCCGTTGCCGCGCGTCGCCCATAACCCACAAAGCACGTCTACTTACTTCAACGCGCATATTTCGTGTTCATATTTGTTAGTCTGTCTATGTACCTAGTACCAGGGAATAATTAGTATCTATTAGGAAGGTTGGAATGTGGGCAAGATGCATTTAGCTGCACAAATAACAAAAAAGATCACAACTTCACATTTTTCTCACTTAATAAAACATAACTCATTTAATAATATAAGTCAAAGGACATCAAAAGGTAAAGAAGTGTTCGCCTACCTATAGGTTTCTAATTTTAAATTAGTTAGTATTACTATTGTTAGTTTCACATATATACCTACCTAGGTAGTGCCAGTTGTTTTAAATGGGGAGAATAAATTTGAAGTACTCGAAGTGAAGTTTGCTTAGCCGTTCTAAGCAACGTCCGCGCAGTCATGACTTGGAGAGATTGAAGAGTTGGACGTCACGAGATGGGTGGTATTATTACTGAGCGCTTCCGTGCTTCGGTCGGCACGTTAAGCTGTCGGCCCCGGTTGTTTTCTTAGGATGGCAGTCTATAGTATGGTGGTAGGGCATTTTGCGAATGTCCGCCTGGCTAGTATGTAATGTTTGTTCGAACTGTTTAGGTACAAGCTTATTTGATCTGGATTCACTTTTTATTTTTTTTAAGTTCACACCCAATGATAGGAATGAAATATGATTCATTTGTTGTTATCATGACACGGATTAAACAGACAAAAAAGACGTTAAAAAATAATTCAACTCTTAACGCAATCAGGATGAAACATTCTTATAGATTTAGGTGGTACATACTTTTTTCAGTACTTTTAGTTGAAAAAACTGATTTGGCTGAAATGAAAAACTTATTCAAGGTAGAATAGATGATTACTGTAGGCTTAGTTACAGGATCACGTTTTCTATAACACGGAATCCTAAATCTATTTTGTTGAATTGAGAACCCATTTCTTTATATTGAAGTTGATAAAAACATTAATTAATTTAGGGTTCTCTAATTTAAAGGCAAAAACAATAAATTATTATAAATTTATTTTTTAGCAAAGCAATGCCCTACAAGTCAAAAGCAAGAAAATAGGGTGTATCTACACAATCATTGATGCCGTTTACAATAGTATGGACTGCCGCAAACAACAAGATACCATTCACTGCAAAAGCACCATTCGTAGACTGGATCGAGAAAATTTACCGGCCTTGAGCAATCTAACACACTTTATGTACCTGATAATATACCTTATGTAGGGTAGGATGGTGTAAGATTGCGCGGGCGATAAGATTGCGCACACGTCATCCTACGACACTGGTGTGAAATACGTAGCTAACTTCAGTTGTGTTTTGAACAGTTTACATGCCAGTCTGCACTCCCATAAAATTATTTAATTACGAATGAAAATGTTGACTCCAGGTTAGTTCAAAGTTTTTACAGCATTCTCATCTAATTTTTTCACACTTTGGAAGTATAACTTACAAAAAACCTGATATGTTTACAATGTTTCACTGATTGTTGTACTTGTGTTTACCATCGAAATTTTGGTTAGTGACAATGTAGTTAGATAAACTTCTAAGAGATGGCAGCAGCACCTTGATGACTACGTCGAATACCAAGTGTGTAAGTTTGCGCATAAAGGAGGTGGATAAAATTGCGCGCGCAATGTTACACGCAGCTGTATAATATCCATTTTAACTATGAATACCTAATGTGTATTTTATTAATTGGAGACGGGAGAACCCGGAAAACAATGCAATCGATATCATTGATAACTTTCTTCTAGATGAAGTTGGATACACAACAAGGCGTACCAAGCAGTCTTTTACAAACTCGAAAAATAACTTTTTCTCTAAAAGATGCAACTGAATGCATTGCATAAACTTCAGTAGTCTCTCCAATGGCAGCAGTTACAGAAACACATCAGACTGCCTCAACTTCACAGAGCTCTAAAATACGAATCGTATTTAAGCAGATTAGTCTTTTACTTTGAGATATAGTTCCAATTCCAAGGTCTGAATTAAAGAGAACTACTAATCGAAAGCACAAACAAGCTGAAGTTATTAGCAGCTCACCCTACAAGAATCAACTAGAAAAAGAAATTGGCGAAAAAAAGAAGCCTAATCCAAAACGAGTTAAAAAAGTATTTAAAAACCAAAGACGCCAGCAAAAGAGAAAATATGGAGGTGTGGAGGATGCACTGAAATATTCATTGAACCAATTAATGAAAACTGGATCGAGTATGTTACGTGCCAGGTGTGGTGGCACGAAAAATTTACTGATTACTTGGGTTTCGGTGTATTTCAATATGATTTATGGAAGTAATTCGACTGCGCAATCTTATACCCCTCGATGCGCAATTTTACACACCAGGGTGTCTAAGATTGCGCAAGTCTCGACTTCCGTGTTTTTTATTTTTAAGAATTAATTCTCAATAATTTATATTTAAATTTGTTACCAGTTGAGTATAATTTAAATATAAATAAAGAAACCTGTGATTATTCAGTTTGTTAAATTTTTATAACCAACTGATTCAAAACTGCGCAAACTTACACTACCTTACCCTACCTACCTTAAAATTATTTGTTTTTTTTTCCCTTGTTCTCCATCTATGTTTTCCGCTTGGTTAGAGACCTGGACTTGCAGAACAAGAACTCGTGCTTTCAACTATAACGCACAATCTACTGAGACCTTATGAAAAAAAATACGAATAAAACATAATTTAATACTATTTTATTATAAAAACTAACCTGGTTTTCAGACATTTTAGTAAATAATACGGGATAACTCACGCAAATCAGTCAGATAGCTCGGACTATAGCTTGAACCACATTCGATGGTCTTTTTTAATAAGAGCTCGGGACGCCCTCGTTGACGTCTCGCTTTGCACTGAAATGCTTGATGCAACCGAATGTGGTTGAAACTATAGTCGGAGCTATCTGACTAATCACGTGAGTTATCCCGTATTATTAACTTAAATTGAGTACTATTAATCTTAAGTAACTGTAATATGACTTAGTACCTAATTAGTAATTATAACACCAGTCACATACTGAACAGGCTGAGCGCCGGCGGTTTAGGCCCAGATGACAAACTTTACTCCTCATTTTTACTCCTTCTAATCAGCCCTAGGAAAAATATTATTGTAGCAAGTTTTTGTTTTAAAATATGTTCATCAACAAAAGAAATGATTTTTCAAACCCACTACAGGTTTTACTTACATGAAGATGAAGGAAACTGACACCCTTATTTAGTAGCAAAGATAATATTTTGTAGGACAAATTCTCGAATTTTAAAGTATGTCAGAATTATACACATCAGAATTATATCAATTTTAAAGTGGCTATGCAATCTAAACATCTCAATTGAGGAGCCACCTGGAATAAGGAAATTAATGGATCACTATATAAAAAAAATTATATCATTTAGTAGTCATTGTGTATGGTATAGTAACCATTATAGGAATAAAGTAGTAAAACTGCATGAGTACTTATATTTGGTAACACAACACATATAAATTAGCTCCTCAATCCTGACGTTCTGCATACAAATAATTTATTGTACCTGAAATCACCACAAATTCAAAAAACATATTCAAAAACAAATCTATGGTAAACAGGTCTATGAACACTTCTTGGTACGGCAGCTACTACTTCCTGCATATTATTCCAATAATAATTTCTTCTAATCCTTGAAATTGTTTCCTTTATACCTCTGTGGCAAGTCTTTCCTTCATGATGCTTTAAAACCACTGCCTTTTGCTCATTTTCATCTTCCACATATAATCACTCTCTCAGTACATTCATACAATTTAATAGTTCCTCTTTTAAACAAATTGATTACTAATTTCGCAAATAACTTTCTATGTTCTGGTTTTCGTAATAAATTAAATATTTAATTTTGGGCTTACAGTACTTGTCACCTTGCTGAAAGGTGAACAAATATTAATTAACTTAAAGTAATGCTACTCATTTTACTACTAGCGCCATCTACCCGTTTATCTAGCCATTAGGCTGCAAAATAGAAATATCTATCCGTTCTCAAATGGATCTCACTACCATTGTGCATGCATTGTTCGCTGAAGTAGTACATCAATGATCTGAGAGAGGTCGCCTATTCTTAAACCAAATCTGGGAATGTAGATGTCGACTTAGGAGATATAATATTTTCATAATATATCTAGCTAACTAAATAATAATTAAATCTTAAAATAAATAACGATTATTAATAGGACTATATAACAATAAAAAACTATAGGTCCGAAAATAGTAACTGACAGGACTGTCTTGTCACACTAACATTTAATGACTAGTAAATTATATAATAAAAATCATCGTCATCTAAAAAATGCCAGCGGGTCGGTATGCCACAAAGATTCTATTCCTATGATAATTTAACCTTATAATATATTTATAGTAAAAAATATCAAATTAAAATTTTATATTTCTTACTATAAATAATACTTCTACTTGTCTTATTAAAAAAATATATATAATCAAATTCCAAACAATTTAATTTATTAATAATTATTTATAATTTAATTAATAAATTGTTTAATTAATAATTTGTTGAATAAAGGCATACCGCCGGTAAAAATGAATCAATATACATAATCAATTCATATTATAATTTCAATATATTATGTCTACTAAATAATTTGCTTCGTCTTCATCTCTCGTACCATTTCGGTGAGTTTCTTGTAATCAATCTTAGCAGATGCTTTTAAAGGAAAGGAGTCCATGAAGACCACACCACCCCTCAGTTGCTTGGGATCAGATAATTTTGCTACAAAATAAATAAATAAATATGAATACAATTTATTACATATTATATACTAGCTTTCCGCCCACTGTACCGCCCGCGCGTATGTTGGTTACAGCGCAAAAACATTAAACTCGTTCGTGTCAGTGGCTAAACACTATCCCATGTCTTTCTTCAGGTCTAAAACTATTTCCATACCATATCTCATCCAAATCGGTCGGTCTAGTAGTTTTGGCGTGAAAGCGAGACAGACAGAGTTACTTTCGTATTTATAATATTAGTATGGATAACATAGCAAATTGCTATAATTTAGTTTACCTATCCTGTTTTTACAAGTAGTGGTTGAACAAGATGGCATTTTCCAACATGAACTTGCATTGGTATAGTAAAAAATGGAGTTAGCATTTTATTTCAAAGGCGTTTTGTTTGCCATAATCCCCACGCTTGCCTGTTTCTCACGGAGACGCAGATCAAATATCCAGTTGACGCGACGTACCTTGCCTACCCCGTACAATCTAGGACATAGTTTAAGGGCCAGGGCGGACGTTTGTATGTATGCCCGCGATGACGTTTGGCGGCGGTTTGGAGATCGCAGTGTAAGTTTGGCAATTCTTCAGAAGGCACTGCTACCAAACTCGCCTCTTACGAATCTCACAAGAAGATATGGAGTGCAATCCTAGGCTGTCACTCAACGGGCAATATATACCACGGGAAAAATGAAGCCTTGTTTCGCTCACACGTAGTTTTATAATCTGTAACACACTACACATCCTAATCAGAACAGTCTGAGGGTGAAGGATCAAACACATCCTCACTCCTTACCAAGTTTTGTCTTTATAATATAAGTGTAATAGTAATGATTTTTTTTTCATTTTATTGCTGATAGGTAAGCCTATGACCACAATCTTACCTGATGGTAAGTGATGGTATGGTCCAAGGTTTTAACCGTCTTAACCTAGAATTACTGGCTCTCAAGGACAGCTGCCGGAACACACCGTTAGGTGCTTGGCGACAGATTTCCTACTTGCAGGTAGTAGCTAGCCAGGCAGGCATTCGCAAAATGCGAAAATCCACATTATATTTGCATGGTGGTGCAAATATAATGTGGATTTTCGCAAAGACATGCCTGAATATACTTAGCGTAGATTATCTTTATGATTTATTATGAACAACTTAAATTGCCTTTGACTAAATCTTGTATTTCCTGTGCAGCTGGGCTGTGGCCAGATCTGGGGATGATGCACGCCACCGGTAATTGATTTTCTCGAACTTTCGAGTCTGGAATGCTTGTCACTACGACGTCACGAACGCCTGGATGCTCACGGATCACATCTTCAAGTTCAGCTGGGCACACCTGAAATTAAACACTTGTAGTTTGATTTTGGATTAGCATACAAAATATCGTTTCTAGAATCTATCTTACAACCTTACAAAATTACAACGAAAGGAAACATTTTTGAACCATGCTTGGAATCAATCTCTCGACCTCATCCCTAGATCCAGGACCTGCTCTGCCAATTGAGATATCATGTTGAGGTCACGAAAAGAACGAATGTCATAGCTTAAATGTGTCCCTTTGTTCCTGTTAAAATTTATTTATTTAGATACACAAAACAAATTACAGTCAATTTTCTTATGTCAATTATAAATGTTATACAAATTTCGAATTTGATGGTAATTCAACATAATAATATGTGTTTAAAGAAAGGTAAAGTAAATTCCGAGACGATGTAAAAGAAAGTACCGATCCGCAATTCAAACTAATATTTGCAGACTGGTACCCTTGAACTGGCACAATATATACTTAGAACTAACAATAAGACAGATCCTCAATGTTGTGTCCGAATTACTTGGTTTAGATTGGAGAAGATCTTTTATAGATATAACATATCTGCCAAGACTAGGATTACATCCAATTTTGGATTCTTTTTTTAACAGATCATTATATTGACGAGCCATTCTTACAATAGAATTAAAGTAGGATGTATTATTTTTATGGAATGGAGGAGCAAAGAGATTAGCGACTTTGGTTGTACATGCTCTATATTTAATACTAAAGTGTATAATTATGATATAACAAATCAGGGGAATCAATTACAAGATGTATCATTTTATACAGGTATAAAAAGTCGTAATATTTTCTACGCGTTTTAAGGGACTGCAAATTAAATTTTAACAACCTTCTTTCGTATATTAAGTCAGAGCGTCCTACATACTGACAATAGCAGAGTATTCTAAGACATTTTCTCTGAACACGCTCTATGTTATAGGAGTGAATTTTATAGTGCGGTGTCGAAATCGTGCTTCCATACTCTAAAATTCTTCTTACAAGGGCAAAGTTAAAAAAATATCTTAATATATCTATCTTATTTCAATAAGGGCGGCTTTATTTCACAAGGCAACTGGTGTTACATCCGTAGTGCCCCCAGGCTCATTATTTCCAATGTCTAAAAGGGTTTAAAATCCACCATAAAAGACTATCACTAGATAGTTTTTTTTAATATTATTAAAGTGTTTTCCTAAAATATTTGTTATTTTAAATATGGAGGTAACGCCTGTATCTATTTATTAACATAATATAAATAAAATTTTATTGAAATTTATAATTCGCGCATGACTTATGAGTTATACCTGTGCTCAAAATAAAAATTGAATATGTGACATTTAAAATAAGCGAAAACAAATAGTGTTGGATAGGACTCACTTTGAGTCACGCTAAGAAACAGAGTAAAACAAATACATAGTTATAAATTAATTAGTACCAAAAACAGAATTCGGAAGACCATTTCAACCGTTAAAAAGTTGGAAAGACAACTGGACATACCTTTAGGACAGCCAGAAAACAAGAATAATGCCTGGAGGAGCCCTTCGCCAAACTATGACAAACGTATACATATAGTTTAATTCGAATAAGATATATATTTAAGGAAAATTATAAATTCGTAGTATAAGCTTTATAATTAAACACATTACTATAAAATTTAATATACCTACAAAAAACATAAAGAACAATGGCGAACTCCCATACATGGTTTTAGTTGATGAAATAATGATGCGAATTTTTGCGAGGAGCTTTTGTTGAAATATATATATATATATATATATTCTGTCACCAAGCACCTATCGGTGTGTTCCGGCAGCTGTCCTTGAGAGCCAGTAACTCTAGGTTAGTCTGAACAACATCCTCGACCACATCATCACTTACCATCAGGGGAGATAGTAGTCAAAAGCTAACCTATCAGGCATAAAAAAAAAATGTAACTATCGAAAATAATGAAAACTCTTAAAATCATCATTTTTCGTAGGCCTTTATCAATAAATGTCTTTATTGAATAAATACACATAAAACATTCAAATAACATAAGCTACTCAGATATTTCAATTTGCTCAAATAATTGCCAACTATTGTTTCGCCATTGTTCGTTATGTAAATACTTTAGTCTATACCTCCATCTAAATTAACATGCAAGTATCTGTTGAGCCTACGGTTGCCTGGAAGAGATTGCTGCCTAGCAATAAGGCCGCCGATTGTACTATTTTTAAGTTATTTTAATATTTTTTGTAACTAGTTTTAATAATTTTAAAAGTGCAATAAAGTGTTATCTATCTATCCATCTATCTAAATATACAATAGAAATAACAAAAACTTTTATTTCACTTTCCCGTCAGAGTTTCCAGAACCTAAATTACTGATAGATTCTTATTGATGATGTCACTTACTTCACACATGTTGTATAATATCAACATTTTGATGCGACCAGCACAGTAGTAGTTCCAATGTTCATCTCTGTAAAACATGTCTCCTGTTTTAAGCCATCTGTCTTCAGCGAACGCTTGTTTCGTCTCTTCTGGATTGTTGTAATATTCCTGTAGATAATGACCGAAAAGTCTTTGTTACTAATATTTTTATATATAGGTACATGTTAGTGTAAAATAGTTTATATAATCTCATTCGGTAATATTCTTATTATGAATTGAAATACAGACTTTTATTACATATTTTATTCACATAATCACAGGGTTAGAATAAGCAAAAATAGTTTGTAAACAGGAAAAGGTCGTATTGAAAACAAAACTGTGGATCATGGTATAACTACTGTACCGACGTAAGCGTAAAAATCTATTCTCTGATGACAGAGAAGAAAAGATTCATCACATAAAATCTTCTCAAATCAAATTGGTCTATACATGATGTCACAAAAATATCTATATTTGAGTGAGTCGTGTAATGTAATGGTGATGTTAAAATCACGACTTACTAAATCTGTGTCAAAGTTAGCCTAAAAAAGACGTTGCATATAATCTTTCAACCAAAGTTGCATCTGGTTAGAGAAGTATTTTCCCAGTAGCTGCCTATGCTTTAGTGCTGTACTTTTCAGTCTTTGATCATATATTCAGAATCGACGAGCGATACTTCAAATTCAAAATAATTTATTCAATTTAGGCGCTTTTATAAAGGTCAATTACAAATTTCAATATTGAAATACTTATTCTACTTTGTACTGCCACTTTCGGCAAAAAAATTATAAAGCCACTGCGAGAAGAACGGGCAAGAAACTCGGGGCCATTCTATTAAATGTCTTAACAATAATCTTAATATAAATCAATGATGGGTTTCATACAATATAATACTATTATAACAATATTTGTATAAATTACGTAGGTGACAGGTGATAGCTTGGCAGAGGCGGAATTTTCCAAGCATTTTTGTCATTTAAGTAATCACAAACTGTGTAGAAATGTTGATGATGATGAAATGTTTTTCACGTGCAATTGAAATTTTCCTTCTGTGAACATTGTAATATGTTTGAGCACTTTTTTATAAAACTGCACACAATTACCTAAAAAGGACTTTTTATTTGTCGTTGCCAGTTTGAAACCTGGCACCACTATTTTATATTTATTCCTAGTGTTGTAATCGTGGTTGTCACTGTATGATTTAAATTAAATTAAAAAAAACCGAACATACATGATATTTTCTAATTTCAAAGACTCGGTAAAGTTAAAATACAAATTTCTTTAAAAAGAACCCTTAGAGATTCCCTAGGATCCATTTCATATATAGCTCGAATTGCACGCTTTTGTAAGATAAAGTTTGTATCTATCTCAGCAGCAGCTCCCCACAGGAATACACCATACGACATAATACTGTGGAAGGACGCGAAATAAACTAGCCGTGCAGTAGCTACGTCTCTTACAAACTGTATATGCAGCAGAATTAAGTCTTCCGGCTAGATCATGTATATGTGGATCCCACTGTAAAGTTGAATCCATTTATCGCAGACATCTTTGACCGTGCAGGTCATTAATATACGCTAGAAACAGAATTGGACCCAAAATTGATCCCTGCGGTACACCTATTTTTAAGAAAGATCCATAAGAAGTATTGCCATTTATGCCAACCTTCTGTAGCCTGTCCGCAGATATGACTCTTAAAGGTTCAAAGCTTTTCCACGAATACCATAATGTGATTGTGATAGCGGTGCTCTGCACAGTCGAATGCCTTCGAAATATTACAAAATACGCCAATAGCATCATGTGAACTTTCCCAGACTTCTAGTATATGTGACATCAATTGAACACTGCTCTTTGTGAAACCAAACTGATTCTCATTCAATATATTATGCTCATTAAAATAGGATTAAAGTTGTTCGAGCATAATCGTTTCGAATACTTTACTCAGAACAGGTAAGATGGAAATAGTTCCATAATTGCAATGGTCAGATGTAGCCAACGACTTCAAAATGGGAGTGATTTGACTTTGTTTCATTTAGTCGGAGAAGTTTCCTCTATCGACACAAAGATTGAATATTGTTACTAAGTATGGTGCAATAATGCAAATTATAGACTCTGCCAGTTTACCTGACATAAGTACCCCACAAGACTTTAGTACTCTTTATGTTTAAACTTTTGAATGTCTCTATAATTTCGTTTTATTTTTTGGACAAACTTATTAAAACTCAGTAAGTACTTACTAAAGCAAATAAGTTATTATAAATGTGATTCGGATCACAGTGAGAAAAATTTGTAATGCCAAGCTGAGCTTTTATGTTGGTACCGAGCATTTCTAGGCTACTGGTTGTCAACGGCCTATGTTGAATTTCATACTTCTCTGTTTCTCTGTTTCCATCAAATTTTATTTTCGCAAGGCCCTCATGTTCAGACCGTTAGGTCTTACCAATATTATATACTCAAACGAAACGAATAGAAAAGTTAATATGAAGGGTGCACAGGTAGCTGAAGTGTCTGTTATCCTAGAGGGCTCACAGAACAGAAATATCAAATTAAATGACTTATATAATGAAATAAGATCAGTCTTATTTTGAGAATTCAATAAAATTTATCTATATTAAAATCACCACATACAAATATGGGTTTTCTGCATTTAGAGATTTTCTGCAGTATACTTTACAGAGTAGATAAAAAATCTGCAAAATGTTGAGCACGACCTTGATCTGTTGGTGGTCGATATACACACAACACAAAATGCCTGTCCACCTCCACACAAGCAACAAGCTGTGCTTGACTAGCAGGCTCGACAGAACATCTGACTATTAAATCACGGCATTCTTTACATTTTAGTTATTTTTTACAAACATCACCCTACTCCTTCCTCAGATGATCTATTAAACGCACTGCCTACACTAAAATTATTTACATTAAATAACATTGTATCTGTTTTAAGCCATGTTTCAGAGAAACATTATATAGGTATCAAAAATATATTCACCTGAGAACGTTTCAATTTCAAGTATTTTGCCAGGGAAGCGATTTATATTTTTGTAGTACAGTGCTATGTCAGATCATTTCCCTGTTGTCTACCTTAAAACTCATTTTGTATTAGTACACGTACTAAAATTTGTAGCGTCAATAAAAGACTTAGTTATATTTCATATAACCGACTCAATATTATAAGCTACGAAAGTAGCAATTAAATTTTTATACTTCTTAGGTAGGTACATCCTATCCCGAGTCAACATAAATTTACTAATAAATTTATTACTATCAAAAAATAAAAGTTTGTCACCATGATGACATCTCATCAGTACTAATATTATAAATGCGAAAGTAACTCTGTCTGTCTGTCTGTCTGTCTGTTACGCTTTCACGCCAATACTACTGGATCGATTTGAATGAAATTTGGTATGGAGATAGTTTGAGACCCGGGAAAAAACATTAGATAGTTTTTATCCGACTGCGCAAAAAGAGGTTAATGTTTTTGCGCGATAACCGAAATACGCGCGGGCGGAGCCGCGCCCGGAAAGCTAGTATTAAATAATATAGTAGCTATTGAATGAGTGAATATGCTCATTCTGGCTAATATCAACGCTACGTCAGATTAGTGATGATGACATAATATTGTGACGCCACTACGACCATTACATCTATTGTCAAAATAAATATATCATTATGTATGTAATAACTTACAATAACTCATAAGTAATTCATTGATAAAGTTGTTGTATTAATTACAAACCATTTGAGCAGGCAACTGCATATTTTTCCGCGGGTGATTTTTTCTCTTCAATAAAGTCACCTTAATGGTTTTAAAAACTACTTCGTAATTTCTTACAACAAATAACTTACAAGAAATAAATACCTACTAACAATGTAATATGTACATTAACGCCTGCTTAGCTTACACATTTACAACGAAAAGAAAAATTTTAACAAGGAGCAAGATTCTAAACCGTAAACATCCAATCCAACCATATAGCCGGAAAATGCTCTGCTAATTGAGCTATCGTAGTGAGTCATCATAACTCAAATTTATCCTTTCGTTCCCATAAATGCTGATGCAGCGGGTGCAGCTAAACTGAATTGTACTACAAACAAGACTAATTTTTCCAATTAGCTTTACACTTGTTAACCATAATGCATCCCGATAATTATAACATTATAATTTTTGTATTAACGACTGCTAAGCGATTATATACATAAAATTTACAATATGATTTGTCAAGATTTTGGAAAGTACGTGGTTGGAGTAAGTGGTGACGTTAGAAAGGACGTTGATGTCTAGAATGGCGATAAGTTTACGCCTAGCTGTGTTAGTAGGTAGCCAGGCAAGCACAATATGAGAGCATTCCTGCTCGATCCGTACTCGGTACTCCCACAAGTCGAACTAATAACCTGATCCAGTTCAGTTTCCAATTTTGGGTACGAAAAAGTCTTCATCAATATATAAACAACATTTCGTAGGCAATTGCTTATTCACTAACCTTAAACATGGCGGGACCTTTGATCCATAATTCTCCTATTACGTTTGGCTCTTCAATAGTTTCTTTTGTTTCCAAGTTGATAAGCTGAAATTGGAAATATATGGTTAAAATTTTTAAAAGGCGTAGGCTCTGGTAAGTTAACGGCCTGCGAGGAATAGGGAAAAAATCACGTGAACGATTTTTTCTGCAAAACTGAGTCGATTCAATAATTTTTTGGCATTAGACTTTTACGAGAAATCCTAACCTTTTACAAGTGGTCCATTGATCATAACGGTAATATATCTTTGGTAATTTTCAGGGTGATATTTTCTTTAGTAATAATTAATGAAAAAAGTGTTTTGTTTATATAATACCTAAATTTTATGTAAAATAAATGATTGCTCTAGAAGCATTACGGGAATACATTTAAATAAAGATAAGAAAAAAATCATTTTTATGATATATTATTTAATTTATTTCTCTTATTTCAATCCTTTATACATTCTCATTTAGAGAAGAAATAATCAATAAAACGTAAAACTGGCAAACTATAATAATAATAATTATATGTTTTATAATAATAATAACCTTCCGTAAGTTGGTCTTCTATCGAGAGGACTATCAGAAATTCCAAGGCAGTGATTGCTACCTTGTGTGCCTTTTAATTATACGTATCTCGATTAGGGCAACTACAAAAATATTTGGATTTTACTGTCACAAAATCGGAAAGATTTTTTTTTTTTTTTTACTCCATACTGGGTAGCACTTGACCACTATCTCACCTGATGTTAAGTGATGATGCGATCGATGATGGAGCGCGCTTACCCAGGAGATACCTATTCACTCGCTTCTTGAAGACCCCCATATTGTACTTAACCGGAAACACAGCCTCAGGCAGAGTATTCCATACCCTGGCGGTTCGCATGATAAAAGAAGATGCAAATCGCTTCGTTCGGGTAAATGGAATATCCACCATATAGCGGTGGCGCTTCTGAGTATCCCTGGATGTCCGGTTATAGAATGGGGATGGCGGAATCAGATCATGTAGTTCTGTGGCACACTCCCCGAAATGTATCCGATAAAAAACCGATAAGCAAGCGACTTTGCGGCGATGCTCGAGACTTTGGAGTCTCTTGCTTACAAGTTGGTCGTCGTTTATGAGTCTCTTGGCTCTCCTCTCAATAGCTTCCAGTGTCTCCAGCTGGTATTTGGCAGAACCATCCCAAAGGTGAGAACAGTACTCCATACACGACCGGACTTGCGCTTGATAAAGATTGAGCAGCTGTCCCGGTGTGAAGTATTGTTTCACCTTCGCCAAAACACCAAGCTTTTTTGAGGCTAGCTGGGCTTTAGACTCAATATAGGAGCCGAAATTGAGAGTCGGTGTTAATGAGATGCCAAGAAGCTCGAGATGGTTACTTATCGGCACGGACACATCTCTGAAAGTAGGAGCCAGCTGAAAAGGGCTCCGTTTGGCGGAGAAAAGACACGCCTGGGTTTTAGCAGCATTGAACTTAACCAGGTTGGCATCGACCCAATCGGAGACTACCTTCAGAGAAAAGTTCAAGCGCTGGACCATCGCTTCCCTATGAGACTGGATTTGTAATGCACTGGTTCGTGCGTTAGATGTATAACTCTCCACAACGGTGCTGTCGTCTGCGTACCCAAAAATACCGGGCTTAAGCAGATCATTAATATGCAGCAGAAAAAGCGTTGCGGAGAGTACTGATCCTTGAGGGACTCCGGCGTTAATAGCCAATTGGTCAGAAGAACAGCCATCGATGACTACTCGAATCGACCGATCCCTCAAGAAATCTGAAATCCAAACACATAAACCAGTGGGAAGGCCGTATGAAGGAAGCTTGCTAATAAGGCTATCGTGCCAAACCCTGTCAAAAGCCTTCGAGATATCGAGAGAAACAGCAAGCGCCTCTCCGTGGTTCTCGATGGCTTCGCTCCAGATGTGAGTGGCATACACAAGAAGATCCCCAGTAGACCGGTTTCGGCGAAACCCGTATTGTCGGTCACTGAGGAGATCATTAACTTCTAGGTATGCCAGGAGCCTGTGGTTCAGTACACGTTCCATCGTTTTACACAGTATGGAAGTGACTGAAATAGGCCTGTAATTGGCAGGGTCTGCGCGAGATGTCACTGATTTTCGCAAAGTGTTAATTATTTTGAGATTTCTGTGTTTGTGTGTGAGATTTAACATGCATCTTGAAATTGAAGTCTTTGATTTCAAGACGTTTTCATCGCGGAAATACAAAATATGAGTTTGGTAAAATGATTCCGTCTAGAAGAAACGAGACGCCTGGCTTTTTACAGAATTGAACTTTAACAAGTTCGCGTTATCCTAATCAGTGACTGCCCAAGTTAGGTACCAAATTAATTGACTCAACCATGGCCATTCTAAGTGATCATATTTGAGCATCACCAGTTCATGCATTGGTACATGTCTCTGACAATATACCAAAAGCGACCAAGGCTTCAGCAGATTATCAATATACAGCAGAAATAACTAAGTCCTTGACCCACCGGCGTAAATGGCCAAATAATCATAATAGCAGTTATTCAATAACTACTCAATATGTGATATGGTTTTCGGTATGTGTGTATTGTTAGTACATATAAGACATTTATTTGCAAAGATTGTATAGACTACATAAAATATAGCAAAAAAATATAACTATATGATGACTAGCCTTATATTGAAAAACTCTTGATGGTCTCCCACATGACCCTAAAGGGCCATCTCCTAGAAATCCTAGTCCAGCCAGTTCGGTCATCCCGTATATATTTATCACTGTGGTCCTAGGCGATGCGACCTGAAAAGGACACCAATAGAGTATTTATAAAAAATTGCTTGTTATTATTTAAAAAAATATTTACGCCACTTGTGAACGAAGTACCGTTTTACGACTTTTCGAGCGCTCAAACGCTTTCGATTTTTGATTTTGAAATTGATTTGTTATAATACTTTGTTTTTAAATACTTTGGCACGGTCTGTTTTGCACGACACTTTCCAAATAGGTAATTAGATTGAGCTCACGATCAAAAGTATTCAAACACAATATATTTATATATTTCATACACATATTTTTGATTTGTCTTATCATTTTTGGCATTCTGAAAACCTCTGGTAGGTATGTCGGATAACTTACCAGCGAACCACCTGATGTCCTCCTATCTCACGAAAAAATATATTTCTATATGTCGCAATGTGCGCAGTAAAAAGTCGGGCGGATCGACGAGAACAACGTATTTGTCGATATTACTAGAACACTGGGCCAATCGTGAAGTTGTGATCAAATTTATTGTTTTGTTGGACGTGTAACTGACTTTTTAGCGCTACGCTGGCCGCTGCCGGGGCACGCTCGCTTCGCTCACTCAGCTCGCGCGTTTTTTATTGCAGTTTCAACCTAACCTATTTTTTTGGTGGGGAAACTTGGCATATCATACATATGCCCAAGAACCCAACCTATTTTCAACCTAACCTATTTTTTTGGTGGGGAAACTTGGCATATCATACATATGCCCAAGCGTCGCTTGCCAAATCGTCAAATGTTAAGTGTCACGATGTGCTGGCGTCTCAAGAATTGGTTACCCATATCGTGATCTGGCCAATTCAAAGATCAGGCCATGACATATACAATGTAGCGAACGCAATAGACACCGTCGTAGTATCCGTCTAAACTATCCATGAAAAATCTATCCATAATAAAAATCATCCAACTACAGACCTATATTAATCACTTATCTGCTCTGTAAGGTGATGGAGCGAGTAGTTAACGACCAGCTCCTAGGTTAATTAGAGAATCACCAACTGATCAGTGACCGTCAATACGGTTTCCGTCAACGCAGATCGGCTGATGATCTTCTGGTTTACCTCACTCATCGTTGGGCTGACGCAGTCGAGAGTAGAGGGGAAGCTTTAGCTATCAGCTAAAGCTGCCTTCTTATATTGCTAAGGCTTTTGATCGGGTCTGACACAGGGCACTTCTTTCGAAGTTACCATCATACGGTGTTTCCGAGGGGTTCTGCACTTGGGTCGCTAGTTCTTTATCTGGACGGAGCATTCGTGTCGTTGTCGACGGAACTTGCTCTGATCCCATGCATCAGGCATAAGTGTTATCGTCTACGCTATTAATTATTCTGCATATCAATGACATGTTGCACATGCATTGCTATGCGGACGATAGCACGGACGACGCGCAATATTCTGGCCGTATTAATGCCCTTCGCGTCGAAGTAGAAAGAAGCAGAACTGGTATTGTGCCTGAACTTGAGGGGTCATTGGAACTCGTCGCAAATTGGGGACAGCAGAACCTTGTCCAATTCAACCCCAAAAAAACTCAGGCATGCGTTTTCACCATGTAATAGTTTCACCTTCATCATCGCTCTGCAATTTCAGGGTGTTCCCCTGGAAATAGCAGAGAATATTGGAGTTCTTGGCGTCGACATTTCCAAAGATGTCCAGTTCCGCTATTACATCGTGAGTAAGGCTGGATTGGCATCCAAGAAACTTGGTGTGCTTAATTAAGGCAAAGCGGTACTTTACGTCGAGTCAGCGACTTTTGCTTTATAAAGCACAAGTTCGCCCTCACATCGAGTATCACTCCTAGAAAAAGTTTTTTGCGATTTGTGATCATTCTAGTACTCAGTCGGTCTTGTAGATATTTTTAATACTTACAAGAAACAGGATCGATTGGCATCAAAAAAAGTTTTTGAATAAAATGTCAATTTTCTTGCTGACTGTACATTTTTTTCAAAATCTGTCGATGCACTTCAGAATATCGGTTAGGGTACCTCCCCTTACTTGCCCGTGTCAAAAATTCACCCTGTATAGGTCATCCATAACGTTTCGTGTCGATGAATACGAATATAAGTAGTTGCCTACTATACATATACATACAAATAAAACTAAGACGATAAAGTAAATCACCATTTCGCGCCATCTCTGTGTTCAATGATTAGAACAGTATACCATATGAAAAAGTGTCACTCGAAAATATAAAACCATGTAGGTTCTATGTCAATTCGAAGTAACTATTACAATAACAGCAATAACCCCTATTAATTAATTCAACAATATTTAATAAGCACCTACCTGGACTTCACGCATAAGTTCTTTGTATACGTGACTGCCACCAATAATGAGTACGTCGAAAGAAGATAAGTCACATGGTCCATGCTTTCCTGGCGTCAACAATTGGGCCACCATTGTTGTGCTCAGTGCAGTTATTGTTGGCTGAAATTAGTGGTTTAATAATTAATGGTGAATGTAATGGTAGTTCAATTTGTTCGTGATATAAGTAGGTATACATTTTAGGCATGGCGAAGGAGGTGGTATTTCGACTTAAAAAATATAACATACTAGCTTTCCGAGCGTGGCTCCGCCTGCGCATATGTCAGTTATCGCGCAAAAACATTAACCTCTTTAAAAACATTAATCTCTTTTTGCGCAGTTGGATAAAATCTATCCTATGTTTTTCCCCGTGTCTCAAACTATTTCAGATTACCTGTAGTCCGGTCAATTTAGCCATTCGAAGTTAAATAAATTCCCACCAAGCTGAAAATCAATAAGATTGTGTAAGATACGATTAAAAAACAAAATTTGAAAGTTCCCCATCTTTCTCATCTATGGAAAAAAAAATTCAAGGTCAAAGGTAATAAAAATGAGTATTTCGCGATTTTCACCAAAACGGTAAGTATTTTCATAAAAATACTTCAAACAAAAATTGTAGATCATAAAATTATCTACAAAAATGTACTAAATTTTTTTTTCTACGAGCCACCGTTTTTGAGTTATATCGATTATAAAAAGTTGAAATCGTCATAATACGCACACGTTTCCACGACTTAACTACTGTAGTTAAAATTATCAAAACACTGCGGCGAATGATAGCTGCAGCTGCATCTAGGACTCTGAATCGTTCTTCTTTTTTATTCATTTTGTTTTTTCGTACCAGGCTTGTGTCATAATATCAATATCTACTAAGTATATGAATGTTGATGCTCCCGAATTCTCAGTGATAATAAAGTCACTGAGAAGTCGAAATACTTCAGTTTTCGTCGTAGTTTAATTGTTCTGTTTTCTAAAGTCGTAGTTTTGCAAATATTCTGTAATTCGTTTAAAGTGAACTGACAGTCATCGCTATTTTCATTGTAAGTAAATATTTTTTCCATTGCCCCAATCGTAGCTTCGTCTTTAGGACGACCGACATATTATTATTATGGCGATTACAACTTTTACAACTTTTTGAATTGTTATATCTCAAAAACGATGGCTCGTAGGAAAACAAATATTCATACATTTTTGTAGATAATTTTATGATCTACAATTTTGGTCTTCTGTATTTTTATCATAAAACTTACCGTTTTGTTGACAATCGCGAAATACTATTATTTTTGACCTTTGACCTTCAATAAAAAAAAACCATACAGGGGAAAGATGGGGAACTTTCAAATTTTATTTTTAATCATATTTTAAACAATCTTACTGATTTTCAGCTTGGTAAGCATTTATGTAGCTTTACTCTTATTTTTTGGTCTAATTTGATCATGCCTCAGTTGTATAATTTTAGATGATTATTAAAGCAAATAAATACTCACTCTGATTTGAAAATTAAAAAACCGAATATGGTTAAACTGTAGACCAGAGTTTTGGAGTTACTGTGAATCTTATTTAACCATCATTCACCACATTCCAAAAATAGGAGAAACGTTTTCAACGTCAAAGCGATTTTTTGACTGTGTTCTTTTTTGTGTAGGTATAAATGTTGGGTCTATTTAAGTTTTATCAATATTGGTGAAGTAATTTACAGTTTCGATTGATCGATGCTCGTTGTTAATTGCAACTAAGGAGGGTGACCAAAACTATTGTAACCGAGAGACACAAACAATCCTGTACCCGGCATAGATAACTGAATCTGTCATCAGATATGAGCGAAAGTTTGTGAAAAACATAAAAATGTATTCTGAGCTGATATTTTAATTATGAGAGTAATGGAATTCGCAGAGCATGCGTTATTGCAAACATAAAAATAATACAGTAGTTTTGGTTTAACTTTTCACAGAGTCAACAGACCCATTCGTTTAAAAAGAAGTTATATATATGCCGTAGGAGTCAGTTGTATACAGGGCGTCCCACGGCGATGCCACATGGACGGAAAGTACCTTGAATATTGTAGATGGAACATTTAACTGAAAGACATTATGTGAATTTAAAAAGCAAAATAAACTGCATTCATAGATATTTAAATAGTTACATGGTTGAACCGGGAATCGAACCCGTTACACAAGAAAAATAATCACCTATAGTTTTATCATACCGATGAAAGATTTCCTCATAAGGATTATTTTTTCCTAAATAACATAGTGTCAGAAATAAAAGGAAGACCATGACTTTTGATGATTGAACATTTGATGTGAAATTTTGTTCGGAAAAATAAAGTCAAAGTCAAAGTCAAAATCATTTATTCAATTTAGGCGTCTACGACGCTCTTATGAAGGTCAATTACAAATTTTAATATTGAAATATACTACATTGTACTGCCACGTTCAGCAAACAAAAGTTATAGAGCCACTGCGAGAAGAACGGGCAAGAAACTCGGGGCCATTCTTTTAAAGGTTTTTTTAAAAATGTGTTAAGTACATACTATATAATAAAATTATTAAAATACTTAATTTACATTACGTAGGTGTTAGGCGCTAGCTTGGCAGAGGCGAACCAGTCCAAGCATTTTTGTCGTTTAAGTAATCACAAACTGTGTAGTAAGATTTCTTTATCAAAATATTCTTCACATGCAACTTGAATTTTCTTTCTGTGAGCGTTGTAATATGTTTGGGCAATTTATTATAAAACCGCACACAATTTCCTAAGAAGGACCTTTTATTTGTCTTTGCTAATCTAAAACCTGGCACCGCTATTTTATCTTTATTCCTAGTGTTATAATCGTGAGTGTCACTGTTTGATTTAAATTTGCTCAAATTTTTACGAACATACATAATATTTTCAAATATATACAGACTTGGTAAAGTTAAAATATCAATTTCTTTAAAAATATCTCTCAGGGATTCCCTAGGATCCATTTCATATATGGCTCGAATTGCACGCTTTTGTAAGATAAAGATTGTCTCTATCTCAGCAGCAGCTCCCCACAGCAATATACCATAAGACATAATACTGTGGAAGTACGCGAAATAAACGAGCCTAGCAGTAGCTACGTCTGTTAGCTGTCTTATCTTACGAACTGCATATGCAGCAGAACTAAGTCAGTAAAAATCTAACATTGCCTTTAGGACATACAACTGACATTATGATAAGTACCTATTACTAATAAATGTACCCACTTGAAAATCATTTGCATATTATAATTTAAGTGCATGATAAAATGATAAAGAGATACGTAATTAGTAGGTACCTGGTTGTACGCAACAAATCGAGCCGTAAAGTGAGCCGAAAGACCATCACAATGCGGCTGGCTAATTAAAAAGAAATAATTCAAAATTACACATCAAATATTTTTAACATCCATAGTCTTCCTTTTATTTCTGACACTATGTTATTTAGCAAAAAATAATCCTTATGATAAAATCTTTCGACCCGTAAGATAAAACTCCAGTGATTTTTTTTCTGGTGTTACGGGTTAGATTCCCGGTTCAACCATGTAATTATTTAAATATCCATGAATGCAGCTTAAACTTTTTTTTAAAATTCAGATAATGTCTTTGTGCAGTAAAATGTTTCAACTACAATATTCAAGGTACTTTCCCTCCATGTGGCATCGCCGTGGGACGATGTTAGCACCTATAATATAGGCGCGTATTTACTTACTTACCAAATTTGTTATACAAATTAACTTTTGCCTAGTTTATGCCAAGAAGTCTAATGATCTTCTGTGAGAGGCTTGTATGTACAAAATGCACAAAATTTTATAAATCAGGCACAAAAACTTTTACGTAGTTTTATAAGTACCTACCCGATAAGTGTTGATGAGGTATCGCACATGGTCTTCAGTCACTATCTTAGAGGTTTGGAGTCGAGTGTACTTCACTATAGGTGATTTTATAAAATTACTAATGGCTGAAGCCCATATCAGTGAAGAGATGGTCAACCACATACGGGTAGGTGTAGGGAACTTTGTGAATGTTGACCTATAAGAAAGAAAAAGCAGGTATTGTTTATAATATTCAACATGGTGTTTTCAAGGATACGTGCATGAGTATTGGGTACATTTTTAGCACTCAATTTCGACATAGCTTCTATTTGAAACAAGTATGTCTTATTAACTTTTATTACTTAATTATCTTTTCGTTGAAGTGCTCGCAAAAGAGTATGCTTATTAAAAAACAAGAAAATTAAAACATTTGTTGACTGAAAAATGTTATTACGCAGTAGACGAATTTCTTAACGATAAACTAATATAACATAATAATCAATAACTATTTGAACAATATATATATATTTTCGATTAAGGTATTTATGTTCTACATTTTTAATTTTTTATGGTGTCTGTTACCTGAAATAAAGATTTATAATTATTATACACATTTATTTCATAACATAACTTGAAACTTTTAGAACATTCATAAACATTAAACAAAATATACAAATTTTAAAAAACTAGGATGCCGTTGGAAGCGGGGCAGGGCCTAAGCTACCAGCAGTTAGGACTGCAGAGAGAGGAACTTCCGGACAATACCAAATAAATTATTATAAATTTAATTTTTATATTAACTAGAATTTAATATTACCTTAATTACAAATACATGTGATAATTACTGAATTACCATTAATGACATCCTATTGCAAATAATTAATTTTATGACTATTGTAAAATATTTTACACCAGTTATGGGATATTACAGAGATACTTATTATGATAATATCTATAATGTAACCCGTAATAATGCAATAACCAATAAATATGCTTTGAATTGACACAGTTTAATATGCATGAGCACAGGTGTATCGGTAGCAATCAAAAATAGGTACCTACTGAGATAATATTACTTATATCAGTATTTTGTTATACAGTTCTATGCGTAAAAACGTTATACATATACCTATTAAGGGTTCTATGAATAAAAATTAAATAAAATTAAATAAAATAACCTCGAAATGGATATTTCTCACACAAAAAACGAGTTAGTCAGCAGATTTTATAAATTTCATGCCTCAGTTCTGTGGGTTATACATATTAAACGTACCAAATAGAGTCACTGATCATCAAAGTTTTGTATGTTATAGCGGCACCTTTCGGAAATCCCGTCGTTCCACTTGTAGGTAAAATCATAGCAATAGAGTCTTCAGGATTAAAGTCGTCGGGTCTGAAAACATGTGAAAATAAATTTAAAACGCATAGAAACGTTGAGGTTCTGATAAACAATATGCTACGTCAGGATATATATATATATATATTTTTGGGCAATGTAAATAAATGGGTATCATAATCAAATCGTCACGTAGAGTGTCGAATTAAGGACCTCTGGTCGTCAACATTATTATTTTGAACTATCAACAAATGACTGGCTAGTTTTTTTTGCGAAGAGTACTGATTGTAGATTGATTATAGTGATTGCGCACATTAGACATGATGACACTGCTATTTTTCAAGTTGTCATGTACGTTCTTCAAATATATAGGTATACGTTGGGTCCGTGGGGGGCGGGAGCTTATCGTAGTTTCTTAAACTTATCAGAGCGCTTGGTCGATGGGAACGTGATCAAAATGCTGGCATCACGGTTCCTAAGTGTCTCCCTTCCTAAATGTTATATTGTCAAACCACTAATAACAATATAAAAAGCTTATAATAACAGCTGAGTCCGAAAAAATGGTAACAAATGGTCTTCTAAAGAGGTTCTTTCAAACAGTATAAATAGAATGGGACTAAAGCAGGAACATGTCATTGTCTTTATAGCCCCTAATCATTTTAATTAACTACATAAAAATTCTGTGTTATTCTAAATGCAGCATCGTACTGCGCCTCTCCCACTTACTTGAATTTCTCTACACATTCCTGGTCGACCAACAGCAGATCATTAAAACATATTCCTTCGTTTTGTTTATCAAAAGTGATGATATTGGCGTCCAGGTCCAGGAGTTTAAAAGTGGCTTGTATATCCGAAACATTCTCGCTCTGACAAACTATTACTTTCGGTTCATATAACGCAAAAGCTTTTTTCAATTCAACTGAAAAAATGAAACAAATATCTTCATAATTTATATTTGTTATAGTACTCTTAACTATTACGTCGATCGTTTAGATTTGAAGCAATAATGCAAGCCGAGTGGTGATAGCTATGGACTGAGTGCCGCATGACCCTAGTTCAATCCCCACCTCCAGATTGAGCTTCACCGCAAGGTGGAAGAAAATTTTGCGAATGCTCACCCGGTTAGCCCGGTTAGCAAGTAGAAAATCTGTCACCAGCATTTAGACAGTGTGTTCCAACAGCAGTCCTTGAAAGCCAGAAAAAATATAGGCACATGAGATTTAACAACTGTATGTCTCAGGGTGACGGGCACTATGCAATTCATTACTTACAACGAAATGCATATGTTATCAAGTGCATCAAGTGTGCATCGTGCTTGTTCGGTCAAAATCTCATACAAATAAGATATACATGCCTGATTATTGTTATACTGAATACAATAGGTACATAATAATACAATGAATTAATACATTTTATGAGATACAAGAGTCACAATATAGTGTTACTATCTGAACGGTTAAGATCTCAATTTTGGTCTTACAAAGTCGCTTCCCGCTGTCCCTATATATGCTAGATCTTTAAAACTATGCAACGGATTTTAATGCGGTTTTTCTAATAGGTACATTAAGATTTATATGTACCTTCACTTGATACATGCTTAATATTGGCTCATGTGTCAACGCTGACACATCCATGAATCTGTAAATAACGAAGATTCAGCTAAAGTCTGGAAATTCTTAAGATCATTGGGAGTTGGTAAGTTCGACTAGGCTCCGTCCCGCATGACTTAGACATAAATTCTCTCTATAAAAACTTTTCTACAACAACTAATATGAATACTGCTACTAAAGCAAATACTCTCAATCTTCTTCCTGCCACGTTAACTCCCGTCTATACACCATTTCATTTCATTCAATTTTCGGCTAGTGATGTTAGGAAGAGCGTATTGCGCCTATTGCGTCTAATGCTGTTGGTATAGATTACATTAGTCGCAATATGATAGTCCCAATAATTGATTTAATCCATCCTGTTCTATTACATATCCTTAATTATTCTATAATGAAAGGAACTTTTCCGACATTATGGACGGATGCTGAAATTATTCCATTGCCCAAAACCTTAAACCCTAAATATTTGTCGGAGTATCGGCCGATATCTATTCTCCCTTTCTTATCTAATGTCTTGGAACGCTTAGTTCAGAACCAGGTCAGTAGTTTTTTCACCAAAAACAACCTTCTAAATCCCTTCCAGTCTAGTTTCCGCCCTTCCCACAGTACTGTTACTGCATTGCTAAAGATAACTGACGGTGTACGTGCTGGTAAGGAGAAGGATGAGTAACCGTGCTTACCCTACTTGACTTCAGTAACGCGTTTAATATCGTTGATTTTGATATCCTCTTAAGTCTTTTGCGCTCTATTAACATATCTCCTACCGTTATTGACTTTTTCCACAGTTACCTGTTTGGATGCCGACAAAGGGTTTGCCATGAAGATTCCTGTTCTTCATGGTGTAACACGACAGCCGGCGTACCGCAGGGCGCGGTTCTATCTCCCCTTCTTTATGCTGCTTTTATAAACTCTATATCTAAAAATGTCACTTCATCTTACCACCTTTATGCGGATGATTTACAGATTTATACTACCAATAAAAATTTAAGACATATAGCAGATTGGAGCAATGATTTTGGCTTAGTGATCAATCCAACAAAAACAAAAGTTATTGTCGTAGGCAGCTCCCGAATGTTGGCTAAATTGGACTGGGATACACTGCCTCCGATCATTTTTGTCCACGTAATCTTTCCTTACAGCAAGCAAATAAACAATCTTGGATTAATAATTGACCAGTCCTTGTCATGGGGCCCTCAGTTGAAAGCAGTTAGTCGCAAAATATTTGCTTCTGCAGGTTCTCTAAAGCGGCTCCGCAATTTTCTTCCGACTGCCACCAAAGTTGCCCTTGCTCAATCTCTTTTACTTCCAATTTTAGACTATGCTGATGTCTGTTATCTAGATCTTAGGGTGGATCTGCTAAACAGACTTGAGCGTCTCCAAAATTTCTCAATCAGGTTCATATTTGGCTTACGCAAATATGACCACGTTTCCAAATTTCGTCATATGCTCAAGTGGCCTCCCATTCCCCTTCGCCGGAATACTCATTTTCTTTCCCTTAGCTTTAATATATATACTGTTTAATCCATTTTCCCCGCGCTATCTTCAGGAATGCTTTGCGTTTCTTGATTATATAATTTATTTAGATAATATTTAGTGTAGGCAAGTATGTATAATGTATTTATTTAAATAGGTGTAAAAGTGTAAATAATCAGTTGAGTAACTATATAAGTTATGTTTAACTAGTTTTTCGGGCAGTGTGCGGGCCGCAAGCGGCCCGCATTTATCGTTATGCAGTATTAAATTATATCAAAACACCTTATACATTAAAAAATATTTCAAAAATCCAAAAGATTAACGACGTCCCATACAAACTCCTAATACAATAAGGAACCATACTGTAACCACCAAAACAAATTCACCCTACCGCCATAAAAAAGTGGTACGGTCAGAGTTGTACCAAGGTTCTGAGTCACTTCGGTAAAGGAACCCCACTCGTAGGTGCTTTGGTTATCGCGGGCAGTTACCATGGAGACCAGTCGGAGATGTGGAAGATACTCTCAAGTCGGAGCTCGGCCTTCTGCCTCGGTCAGTTACTCCAAATGTAGTCAAAACTCCCACTAAACTCCTAAAACAGTCGATAATATATGGTAAAATACTCCAAATACAGAATGAAGAATGAGAGGAGCATGTAAATTCGGAGCTCGGCCTTCGGCCTCGCAAGACACTCCCACGGCTCAGCCTGCCGGCTCACCTCGCCAAGCGCTCGCCCTTCGGGCTCGCGCATCATACGCTCGGCCTTCGGCCTCGCGGGCCGAAAGTTCGGCCTTCGGCCTCACCAGAAGCTCGCCCTTCGGGCTCGCTATACACTGATTTAGGACGGTAACTCCAAATTCAGTCGAAAATCCCACAAAAACTCCAAATACAGTCGAAAATGTAAGGTAAAATACTCCAAATGCAGTATGAAGCATGAGAGGAGCATGTCAGATCGGAGCTCGGCCTTCGGCCTCGCAAGACACTAATATGGCTCGGCCTTCGGCCTCGCTAGACACTAATACAGCTCGGCCTGCGGCCTCTCCAAGCGCTCGCCCTACGGGCTCGCGCACCATCAGCTCGGCCTTCGGCCTCGCTGACCAAATGTTCGGCCTTCGGCCTCACCAGAAGCTCGCCCTTCGGGCTCGCTATACCTTTATCAATGACAGTAGCTCCAAAATCAGTCGAAAATCCCACAAAAACTCCAAATACAGTCAAAAATATAAGGAAAATACTCCAAAAGCAGTACGAAGAATGAGAGGAGCATTTTTGACAGGTGTCATTTGACTGCTCTCCAGATTCCCTATGACATTTGTTCAAACACCCCCTATCTACCTCTTACCGTTTTCGAGATACGTCATTCATCATTACTTGGCAGGCGTCATTTTAATGATTTTCGATTTTTCTCATACTCACCAAAACCCCCCGAACATTTTCGCCATACATCATTTTCACTCTACTCTGCTCCTTCTAGGAGAACATTTATGTCAGTGAGTCAGTGGTAATCGAGCTTTATATATTATGATAATAACTAGTTTTTCGGGCAGTGTGCGGGCCGCAAGCGGCCCGCATTTATCGTTATGCAGTACGAACTGTCATAAAAGCAACTTTTACATTAAAAAAAAAGTATGTTCAAAACTCCAATAGAAATATGAAATCCCATATAAACTCCCAATACAATAAAGAACCAAATTGTAGCCACCAAACCACATTTACCCTACTGCCATAAAAAAGTGGTACGGTCAGAATCGTACCAAGGTTCTGATTCTTTTCGGTAAAGGAACCCCACTCGTAGGTGATTTGGTTATCGCGGGCAGTTGCCATGGAGACCAGTCGAGGATGTGGAAAAATACCCTCAAGCCGGAGCTCAGCCTTCGGCCTTGGACAGTTACTCCAAATAAAGTCAAAACTCCCACAAAAACTCTTAATACAGTCCAAACATAAAATGAAATACTCCAAATGCAGTATGAAGAATAAGAGGGGCACCTCATCGAAAAAAAAATTTCAAATTTGGAATAAGAACGTCCAGAACGACCTAGATATCGATTTTCAGCCAAATCGGAAAAACTTTTTTTACTTGGCAGACGTCATCGAAAAAAAAATTTCTGATTTGGAATAAGAACGTCCAGAACAACCTAGATATCGATTTTCAGCCAAATCGGAAAAACTTTTTTTAGTTGGCAGACGTCATCGAAAAAAAAAATTCAAATTTGGAATAAGAACGTCCAGAACAACCTAGATATCGATTTTCAGCCAAATCGGAAAAACTTTTTTTTTTGGCAGACGTCATCGAAAAAAAAATTTCAAATTTGGAATAAGAACGTCCAGAACGACCTAGATATCGATTTTCAGCCAAATCGGAAAAACTTTTTTTATTTGGCAGACGTCATCGAAATTGGCATAAGAACGTACTCATACTCCTAATAAAGTCCGTAATGTAAGGTAAATACTCCAAATACAGTATGAAGAATGAGAGGAGCATGTCAATACGTAGCTCGGCCTTCGGCCTCGCAAGACACTAACTGGGCTCGGCCTACGGCCTCGCCAAGCGCTCGCCCTTCGGGCTCGCGCACCATACGCTCGGCCTTCGGCCTCACGTGCCGAAAGTTCGGCCTTCGGCCTCACCAGAAGCTCGCCCTTCAGGCTCGCTATACACTGATGTAGGTCCGTAACTCCAAATTCAGTCGAAAATCCCACAAAAACTCCAAATACAGTCGAAAATGTAAGGTAAACTACTCCAAATGCAGTACGAAGAATGAGAGGAGCATCGAAGCATAATAAAAAAATTACAGAAATCAAGAATTTGACTGTTATAGGACAAAAACTCCAAATTCAGTCGAGAATCCCACTAAAACTTCAAATACAGTCGAAAATGTAAGGCGAAATATTCCAGATACAGTATGAAGAATGAGAGGAGCATGTAAATTCAGAGCTCGGCCTTCGGCCTCGCAAGACACTAACACGGCTCGGCCTACGGCCTCGCCATGCGCTCGCCCTACGGGCTCGCGCACCATACGCTCGGCCTTCGGCCTCGCGGGCCAAAGTTCGGCCTACGTCCTCACCAGAAGTTCGGCCTTCGGCCTCACCAAAAGCTCGCCCTTCGGGCTCGCTATAACCCGATATAGGACCGTTACTCCAAATTCAGTCGAAAATCCCACAAAAACTCCAAATACAGTCGAAAATGTATGGTAAAATACTCCAAATACAGTATGAAGAATGAGAGGAGCATCTGAGCCTGAAAAAAAATTACAGATTTCAAAAAATTCCCACAAAAACTCCAAATTCAGTCGAAAATCCCACAAAAAGTCCAAATACAGTCGAAAATGTAAGGTAAAATACGCCAAAAGCAGTATGAAGAATGAGAGGAACATCGAAGCAAAATAAAAAAATGACAGAAATCAAGAATTTTACTGTTATAGGACAAAAACTCCAAATTCACTCGAAAATCCCACAAAAACTCCTAATACGGTCGAAAATATCTGCACTTTGTATGGCGGCCATCTTGAAATCCGCCATTTTGAATTTTTGACAGGTGTCATTCGACTGCTCTCCCTATTCCCTATGACATTTGGTCGAGCACCCCCTACCTATCTCTTACCGTTTCCGAGATACGACATCCACTTTTACTTGGCAGGCGTCATTTTTATGATTTTCGATTTTTCTCATACTCACCTAAACCCCCCCTACATTTCCGCCATACTTCATTTTAACCCTACTCTACTCCTTCTGGGAGAACAATTATGTCAGTGAGTCAGTCAGTCAGTGTGTGGTAATCGAGCTTTATATAATATAACTAGATGGTAAGTGGTGTGCGGGCCGCGAGCGGCCCGCATCTATCTTGAGTCAGTACGAACTGTCATAAAAGCAACTTTTACATTTAAAAAAAAGTATGTTCAAAACTCCAATAGAAATATGAAATCCCATATAAACTCCCAATACAATAAAGAACCAAATTGTAGCCACCAAACCAGATTTACCCTACAGCCATAAAAAAGTGGTACGGTCAGAATCGTACCAGGGTTCTGAGTCACTTCGGTTAAGGAACCCCACTTGTGGGTGCTTTGGTTATCGCGGGCAGTTGCCATGGAGACCAGTCGGGGATGTGGAAAAATACCCTCAAGTCGGAGCTCGGCCTTCGGCCTTGGACAGTTACTCCAAATAAAGTCAAAACTCCCACAAAAACTCTTAATACAGTCCAAACATAAAATGAATTAATCCAAATGCAGTATGAAGAATAAGAGGGGCACCTAGGACAAATCCAAAATGGCGGAATTCAAGATGAACACCATTCAAAGCACTCCAACCCCACTGAAGCTCGGCCTTACGGCCTCACTTCAGCGTGATCGGAGCACTTTGTATGGCGGCCATCTTGAATTCCGCCATTTTGGATTTTTTTTGCTTATCATTCGTACTCTCCATATTCACTATGACATTTGTTCAAAGACCCCCCACCTATCTCTTACTGTTTTCGAAATATGTCTTCATTCATCACTTGGCAGACGTCATCGAAAAAAAATTTCAAATTTGGAATAAGAACGTCCAGAACAACCTAGATATCGATTTTCAGCCAAATCGGAAAAACTTTTTTTACTTGGCAGACGTCATCGAAAAAAAAATTTCAAATTTGGAATAAGAACGTCCAGAACAACCTAGATATCGATTTTCAGCCAAATCGGAAAAACTTTTTTTACTTGGCAGACGTCATCGAAAAAAAAAATTCAAATTTGGAATAAGAACGTCCAGAACAACCTAGATATCGATTTTCAGCCAAATCGGAAAAACTTTTTTAACTTAGCAGACGTCATCGAAAAATAAATTTCAAATTTGGAATAAGAACGTCCAGAACAACCTAGATATCGATTTTCAGCCAAATCGGAAAAACTTTTTTTATTTGGCAGACGTCATCGAAATTGGAATAGGAACGTACTCATACTCCTAATACAGTCGGTAATGTATGGTAAAATACTCCAAGTACAGTATAAAGAATGAGAGGAGCATGTCAATACGAAGCACGGCCTTCGGCCTCGCAAGACACAAACAGGGCTCGGCCTACGGCCTCGCCAAGCGCTCGCCCTTCGGGCTCGCGCACCATACGCTCGGCCTTGCCAAAAGTTCGGCCTTCGGCCTCACCAGAAGCTCGCCCTTCGGGCTCGCTATACACTGATGTAGGTCCGTAGGTCCAAATTCAGTCGAAATTCCCACAAAAACTCCAAATACAGTCGAAAATGTAAGGTAAAATACTCCAAATGCAGTATGAAGAATGAGAGGAGCATCAAAGCATGATAAAAAAATAAATTTCACTGCTTTAGGACAAAAACTCCAAATTCAGTCGAAAATCCCACTTAAACTCCAAATACAGTCGAAAATGTAAGGTAAAATACTCCAAATGCAGTATGAAGAATGAGAGGAGCATCGAAGTGTCATAAAAAAATGACAGAAATCAAGAATTACACTGTTATAGGACCAAAACTCCAAAGGCAGTCGAAAATCCCTCTAAAACTCCAAATACAGTCGAAAATGTAAGGTGAAATACTCCAGATACAGTATGAAGAATGAGAGGAGCATGTAAATTCAGAGCTCGGCCTTCGGCCTCGCAAGACACTAATACGGCTCGGCCTGCGGCCTCGCCATGCGCTCGCCCTACGGGCTCGCGCACCATACGCTCGGCCTTCGGCCTCGCGGGCCGGAGTTCCGCCTTCGGCCTCACCAGAAGTTCGGCCTTCGGCCTCACCAGAAGCTCGCCCTTCGGGCTCGCTATACACTGATGTAGGACCTTAACTCCAAATTCAGTCGAAAATCCCACAAAAACCCCACATACAGTCGAAAATGTACGGTATAATATTCCAAATGCAGTATGAAGAATGAGAGGAGCATCTGAGCCTAAAAAAAAATGACAGATTTCAAAAAATTCCCTGTTATAGGACAAAAACTCCAAAAACAGTCGAAAATCCCACAATAACTCCAAATACAGTCGAAAATGTAAGAAAAATACTCCAAATGAAGAATGAAGAATGAGAGGAGCATTTTTGACAGGTGTCATTCGACTGCTCTTCCGATTCCCTATGACATTTGGTCGAGCACCCCCTACCTATCTCTTACCGTTTTCGAGATATGTCATCCGTCTTTACTTGGCAGGCGTCATTTTAATGATTTTCGATTTTTCCCATACTCACCTAAACCCCCCCTACATTTCCGCCATACTTCATTTTAACCCTACTCTGCTCCTTCTGGGAGAACAATTATGTCAGTCAGTGAGTCAGTCAGTCAGTGAGTCAGTCAGTCAGTGTGTGGTAATCGAGCTTTATATATATAAACTAGTTTTTCGGGCAGTGTGCGGGCCGCAAGCGGCCCGCATCTATCTTGAGTCAGTACGAACTGTCATAAAAGCACCTTATACATTTGAAAAAAAAAATTAAAAACTCCAATAGAAGTATGAAATCCCATATAAACCTTTAATACAATAAGGAACTAAACTGTAGCCACTAAACCAGATTTACCCTACTGCCATAAAAAAGTGGTACGGCCAGAATCGTACCAAGGTTCTGAGTCACTTCGGTAAAGGAACCCCACTCGTAGGTGATATAGTTATCGCGGGCAGTTACCATGGAGACCAGTCGGAGATGTGCAAAATACCCTCAAATCGGAGCTCGGCCTTCGGCCTCGGACATTTACTCCAAATGTAGTGAAAACTGCCACAAAATCTCCTAAAACAGTCGGTAATGTTTAGTAAAATACTCCAAATACAGTATGAAGAATGAGAGGAGCATGTAAATTCGGAGCTCGGCCTTCGGCCTCGCAAGACGCTAATATGGCTCGGCCTTCGGCCTCGCTAGACACTAATACAGCTCGGCCTGCGGCCTCGCCAAGCGCTCGCCCTACGGGCTCGCGCACCATCAGCTCGGCCTTCGGCCTCGCGGGCCGAAAGTTCGGCCTTCGGCCTCACCAGAAGCTCGCCCTTCGGGCTCGCTATACCTTCATGTATGACAGTAACTCCAAATTCAGTCAAAAATCCCACAAAAACTCCAAATACAGTCGAAAATGTAAGGTAAAATACTCAAATGCAGTATGAAGAATGAGAGGAGCATGTCAATTCGGAGCTCGGCCTTCGGCCTCGCAAGACACTAATATGGCTCGGCCTTCGGCCTCGCTAGACACTAATACAGCTCGGCCTGCGGCCTCGCCAAGCGCTCGCCCTTCGGGCTCGCGCACCTTCAGCTCGGCCTTCGGCCTCGCGAACTGAAAGTTCGGCCTTCGGCCTCACCAGAAGCTCGCCCTTCGGGCTCGCTATACCTTCATCAATGACAGTAACTCCAAAATCAGTCGAAAATCCCACAAAAACTCCAAATACAGTAAAAAATATAAGGAAAATACTCCAAATGCAGTACGAAGAATGAGAGGAGCATTTTTGACAGGTGTCATTCGACTGCTCTCCAGATTCCCTATGACATTTGTTCAAACACACCCTATCTATCTCTTACCGTTTTCGAGATACGTCATCCAACTTTACTTGGCAGGCGTCATTTTTATGATTTTCGATTTTTCTCATACTCACCTAAACCCCCCCTACATTTTTGCCATACATCATTGTCGTCCTACTCGTCTCCTTCTAGGAGAACATTTATGTCAGTCAGTCAGTGAGTCAGTGAGTGGTAATCGAGCTTTATATATTATGAATATAATATAATAACTAGTTTTTCGGGCAGTGTGCGGGCCGCAAGCGGCCCGCATTTATCGTTATGCAGTATTGACAAATATCAAAACTCCAAATACTATACTAAAAAAAAGGACAAAACTCCAAAAGATATACGACGTCCCATACAAACTCCTAATGCAATAAATAACCAAACTGTAGCCACCAAACCAGATTCACCCTACTGCCATAAAAAAGTGGTACGGTCAGAATCGTACCAAGGTTCTAAGTCACTTCGGTAAAGAAACCCCACTCGTAGGTGCTTTGGTTATCGCGGGCAGTTACCATGGAGACCAGTCGGAGATGTGAAAAATACTCTCAAGTCGGAGCTCGGCCTTCGGCCTCGGACAGTTACTCCAAATGTAGTCAAAACTCCCACAAAAACTCCAAAAACAGTCGGTAATGTATGGTGAAATACTCCAAATACAGTATGAAGAATGAGAGGAGCATGTCAATTCGGAGCTCGGCCTTCGGCCTCGCAAGACACTTACACGGCTCGGCCTACGGCCTCGCCATGAGCTCGCCCTGCGGGCTCGCACACCTTAAGCTCGGCCTTCGGCCTCGCGGGCCGAAAGTTCGGCCTTCGGCCTCACCAGAAGCTCGCCCTTCGGGCTCGCTATACCTTGATGTAGGACAGTTACTCCAAATTCAGTCGAAAATCCCACAAAAACTCTTAATACAGTCGAAAATTAAGGAAAAGTACTCCAAATGCAGTATGAAGCATGAGAGGAGCATGTCAGATCGGAGCTCGGCCTTCGGCCTCGCAAGACACTAATATGGCTCGGCCTTCGGCCTCGCTAGACACTAATACAGCTCGGCCTGCGGCCTCGCCAAGCGCTCGCCCTTCGGGCTCGCGCACCATCAGCTCGGCCTTCGGCCTCGCGGACCGAAAGTTCGGCCTTCGGCCTCACCAGAAGCTCGCCCTTCGGGCTCGCTATACCTTAATCAATGACAGTAACTCCAAAATCAGTCGAAAATCCCACAAAAACTCCAAATACAGTCGAAAATGTAAGAAAAATACTCCAAATGCAGTATGAAGAATGAGAGGAGCACTTTTGACAGGTGTCATTCGACTGCTCTCCCTATTCCCTATGACATTTGTTCAAACACCCCCTATCTATCTCTTACCGTTTTCGAGATACGTCATCCATCTTTACTTGGCAGGCGTCATTTTTATGATTTTCGATTTTTCTCATACTCACCAAAACCCCCCCTACATTTTCGCCATACATCATTTTAACTCTACTCTACTCCTTCTAGGAGAACATTTATGTCAGTGAGTGAGTCAGTGAGTGGTAATCGAGCTTTATATATTATTAATAACTAGATGGTAAGTGGTGTGCGGGCCGCGAGCGGCCCGCATCTATCTTGAGTCAGTACGAACTGCCATAAAAGCAACTTTTACATTTAAAAAAAAATTTGTTCAAAACTCCAATAGAAATATGAAATCCCATATAAACTCCCAATACAATAAAGAACCAAATTGTAGCCACCAAACCAGATTTACCCTACTGCCATAAAAAAGTGGTACGGTCAGAATCGTACCAGGGTTCTGAGTCACTTCGGTAAAGGAACCCCACTTGTGGGTGCTTTGGTTATCGCGGGCAGTTGCCATGGAGACCAGTCGGGGATGTGGAAAAATACCCTCAAGTCGGAACTCAGCCTTCGGCCTTGGACAGTTACTCCAAAAAAAGTCAAAACTCCCACAAAAACTCTTAATACAGTCCAAACATAAAATGAAATACTCCAAATGAAGTATGAAGAATAAGAGGGGCACCTCATCGAAAAAAAAATTTCAAATTTGGAATAAGAACGTCCAGAACGACCTAGATATCGATTTTCAGCCAAATCGGAAAAACTTTTTTTACTTGGCAGACGTCATCGAAAAAAAAAATTCTGATTTGGAATAAGAACGTCCAGAACAACCTAGATATCGATTTTCAGCCAAATCGGAAAAACTTTTTTTAGTTGGCAGACGTCATCGAAAAAAAAATTTCAAATTTGGAATAAGAACGTCCAGAACAACCTAGATATCGATTTTCAGCCAAATCGGAAAAACTTTTTTTTTTGGCAGACGTCATGGAAAAAAATTTTCAAATTTGGAATAAGAACGTCCAGAACGACCTAGATATCGATTTTCAGCCAAATCGGAAAAACTTTTTTTATTTGGCAGACGTCATCGAAATTGGCATAAGAACGTACTCATACTCCTAATACAGTCCGTAATGTAAGGTAAATACTCCAAATACAGTATGAAGAATGAGAGGAGCATGTCAATACGTAGCTCGGCCTTCGGCCTCGCAAGACACTAACTGGGCTCGGCCTACGGCCTCGCCAAGCGCTCGCCCTTCGGGCTCGCGCACCATACGCTCGGCCTTCGGCCTCACGTGCCGAAAGTTCGGCCTTCGGCCTCACCAGAAGCTCGCCCTTCGGGCTCGCTATACACTGATGTAGGTCCGTAACTCCAAATTCAGTCGAAAATCCCACAAAAACTCCAAATACAGTCGAAAATGTAAGGTAAACTACTCCAAATGCAGTACGAAGAATGAGAGGAGCATCGAAGCATAATAAAAAAATTACAGAAATCAAGAATTTGACTGTTATAGGACAAAAACTCCAAATTCAGTCGAGAATCCCACTAAAACTTCAAATACAGTCGAAAATGTAAGGTGAAATATTCCAGATACAGTATGAAGAATGAGAGGAGCATGTAAATACAGAGCTCGGCCTTCGGCCTCGCAAGACACTAACACGGCTCGGCCTACGGCCTCGCCATGCGCTCGCCCTGCGGGCTCGCGCACCATACGCTCGGCCTACGGCCTCGCGGGCCGAAGTTCGGCCTACGGCCTCACCAGAAGTTCGGCCTTCGGCCTCACCAGAAGCTCGCCCTTCGGGCTCGCTATAACCCGATATAGGACCGTTACTCCAAATTCAATCGAAAATCCCACAAAAACTCCAAATACAGTCGAAAATGTGTGGTAAAATACTCCAAATACAGTATGAAGAATGAGAGGAGCATCTGAGCCTAAAAAAAAATTACAGATTTCAAAAAATTCCCACAAAAACTCCAAATTCAGTCGAAAATCCCACAAAAACTCCAAATACAGTCGAAAATGTAAGAAAAATACTCCAAATGAAGAATGAAGAATGAGAGGAGCATTTTTGACAGGTGTCATTCGACTGCTCTCCCGATCCCCTATGACATTTGGTCGAGCACCCCCTACCTATCTCTTACCGTTTCCGAGATACGCCATCCACTTTTACTTGGCAGGCGTCATTTTTATGATTTTCGATTTTTCCCATACTCACCTAAACCCCCTCTACACTTTTCCCATACATCACTTTCTTCCTACTCGACTCCTTCTGGGAGAACAATTATGTCAGTCAGTCAGTCAGTGAGTCAGTCAGTGAGTCAGTGTATGGTAATCGAGCTTTATATAATATAACTAGTTTTTCGGGCAGTGTGCGGGCCGCAAGCGGCCCGCATCTATCTTGAGTCAGTACGAACTGTCATAAAAGCACCTTATACATTTGAAAAAAAAAAAATATTACTCCAATATAAGTATGAATTCCAATACAATCTCTTAATACAGTAGAGATTCATACTGTAGCCACCAAACCAGATTCACCCTACTGCCATAAAAAAGTGGTACGGTCAGAATCGTACCAAGGTTCTAAGTCACTTCGGTAAAGAAACCCCACTCGTAGGTGCTTTGGTTATCGCGGGCAGTTACCATGGAGACCAGTCGGAGATGTGGAAAATACTCTCAAGTCGGAGCTCGGCCTTCGGCCTCGGACAGTTACTCCAAATGTAGTCAAAACTCCCACAAAACTCCTAAAACAGTCGGTAATATATGGTGAAATACTCCAAATACAGTATGAAGAATGAGAGGAGCATGTCAATTTGGAGCTCGGCCTTCGGCCTCGCAAGATACTTACACGGCTCGGCCTGCGGCCTCGCCATGAGCTCGCCCTGCGGGCTCGCACACCTTGAGCTCGGCCTTCGGCCTCGCGGGCCGATTTGGAATAAGAACGTCCAGAACAACCTAGATATCGATTTTCAGCCAAATCGGAAAAACTTTTTTTAGTTGGATGGAAAAAAATTTTCAAATTTGGAATAAGAACGTCCAGAACGACCTAGATATCGATTTTCAGCCAAATCGGAAAAACTTTTTTTATTTGGCAGACGTCATCGAAATTGGCATAAGAACGTACTCATACTCCTAATACAGTCCGTAATGTAAGGTAAATACTCCAAATACAGTATGAAGAATGAGAGGAGCATGTCAATACGTAGCTCGGCCTTCGGCCTCGCAAGACACTAACTGGGCTCGGCCTACGGCCTCGCCAAGCGCTCGCCCTTCGGGCTCGCGCACCATACGCTCGGCCTTCGGCCTCACGTGCCGAAAGTTCGGCCTTCGGCCTCACCAGAAGCTCGCCCTTCGGGCTCGCTATACACTGATGTAGGTCCGTAACTCCAAATTCAGTCGAAAATCCCACAAAAACTCCAAATACAGTCGAAAATGTAAGGTAAACTACTCCAAATGCAGTACGAAGAATGAGAGGAGCATCGAAGCATAATAAAAAAATTACAGAAATCAAGAATTTGACTGTTATAGGACAAAAACTCCAAATTCAGTCGAGAATCCCACTAAAACTTCAAATACAGTCGAAAATGTAAGGTGAAATATTCCAGATACAGTATGAAGAATGAGAGGAGCATGTAAATACAGAGCTCGGCCTTCGGCCTCGCAAGACACTAACACGGCTCGGCCTACGGCCTCGCCATGCGCTCGCCCTGCGGGCTCGCGCACCATACGCTCGGCCTACGGCCTCGCGGGCCGAAGTTCGGCCTACGGCCTCACCAGAAGTTCGGCCTTCGGCCTCACCAGAAGCTCGCCCTTCGGGCTCGCTATAACCCGATATAGGACCGTTACTCCAAATTCAATCGAAAATCCCACAAAAACTCCAAATACAGTCGAAAATGTGTGGTAAAATACTCCAAATACAGTATGAAGAATGAGAGGAGCATCTGAGCCTAAAAAAAAATTACAGATTTCAAAAAATTCCCACAAAAACTCCAAATTCAGTCGAAAATCCCACAAAAACTCCAAATACAGTCGAAAATGTAAGAAAAATACTCCAAATGAAGAATGAAGAATGAGAGGAGCATTTTTGACAGGTGTCATTCGACTGCTCTCCCGATCCCCTATGACATTTGGTCGAGCACCCCCTACCTATCTCTTACCGTTTCCGAGATACGCCATCCACTTTTACTTGGCAGGCGTCATTTTTATGATTTTCGATTTTTCCCATACTCACCTAAACCCCCTCTACACTTTTCCCATACATCACTTTCTTCCTACTCGACTCCTTCTGGGAGAACAATTATGTCAGTCAGTCAGTCAGTGAGTCAGTCAGTGAGTCAGTGTATGGTAATCGAGCTTTATATAATATAACTAGTTTTTCGGGCAGTGTGCGGGCCGCAAGCGGCCCGCATCTATCTTGAGTCAGTACGAACTGTCATAAAAGCACCTTATACATTTGAAAAAAAAAAAATATTACTCCAATATAAGTATGAATTCCAATACAATCTCTTAATACAGTAGAGATTCATACTGTAGCCACCAAACCAGATTCACCCTACTGCCATAAAAAAGTGGTACGGTCAGAATCGTACCAAGGTTCTAAGTCACTTCGGTAAAGAAACCCCACTCGTAGGTGCTTTGGTTATCGCGGGCAGTTACCATGGAGACCAGTCGGAGATGTGGAAAATACTCTCAAGTCGGAGCTCGGCCTTCGGCCTCGGACAGTTACTCCAAATGTAGTCAAAACTCCCACAAAACTCCTAAAACAGTCGGTAATATATGGTGAAATACTCCAAATACAGTATGAAGAATGAGAGGAGCATGTCAATTTGGAGCTCGGCCTTCGGCCTCGCAAGATACTTACACGGCTCGGCCTGCGGCCTCGCCATGAGCTCGCCCTGCGGGCTCGCACACCTTGAGCTCGGCCTTCGGCCTCGCGGGCCGAAAGTTCGGCCTTCGGCCTCACCAGAAGCTCGCCCTTCGGGCTCGCTATACCTTCATCTATGACAGTAACTCCAAAATCAGTCGAAAATCCCACAAAAACTCCAAATACAGTCGAAAATGTATGAAAAATACTCCAAATGAAGTATGAAGCATGAGAGGAGCAATTTTGACAGGTGTCATTCGATTGCTCTCCCTATTCCCTATGACATTTGTTCAAACACCCCCTACCTATCTCTTACCGTTTTCGAGATACGTCATCCATCTTTACTTGGCAGGCGTCATTTTTATGATTTTCGATTTTTCTCATACTCACCTAAACCCCCCCTACATTTTTGCCATACATCATTGTCGTCCTACTCGTCTCCTTCTAGGAGAACATTTATGTCAATGAGTCAGTCAGTCAGTCAGTCAGTCAGTGAGTGGTAATCGAGCTTTTTACGGCCTCACTTCAGCGTGATCGGAGCACTTTGTATGGCGGCCATCTTGAATTCCGCCATTTTGGATTTTTTTTGGATGTCATTCGTACTCTCCATATTCACTATGATATTTGTTCAAAGACCCCCCCACCTATCTCTTACTGTTTTCGAGATACGTCTTCATTCATCACTTGGCAGACGTCATCGAAAAAAAATTTCAAATTTAGAATAAGAACGTCCAGAACAACCTAGATATCGATTTTCAGCCAAATCGGAAAAACTTTTTTTACTTGGCAGACGTCATCGAAAAAAAAATTTCGAATTTGGAATAGGAACGTCCAGAACAACCTAGATATCGATTTTCAGCCAAATCGGAAAAACTTTTTTTACTTGGCAGACGTCATCGAAAAAAAAATTTCTGATTTGGAATAAGAACGTCCAGAACAACCTAGATATCGATTTTCAGCCAAATCGGAAAAACTTTTTTTAGTTGGCAGACGTCATCGAAAAAAAAATTTCAAATTTGGAATAAGAACGTCCAGAACAACCTAGATATCGATTTTCAGCCAAATCGGAAAAACTTTTTTTATTTGGCAGACGTCATCGAAATTGGCATAAGAACGTACTCATACTCCTAATACAGTCCGTAATGTACGGTAAATACTCCAAATACAGTATGAAGAATGAGAGGAGCATGTCAATACGTAGCTCTGCCTTCGGCCTCGCAAGACACTAACTGGGCTCGGCCTACGGCCTCGCCAAGCGCTCGCCCTGCGGGCTCGCGCACTATACGCTCGGCCTTCGGCCTCACGTACCGAAAGTTCGGCCTTCGGCCTCACCAGAAGCTCGCCCTTCGGGCTCGCTATACACTGATGTAGGTCCGTAACTCCAAATTCAGTCGAAAATCCCACAAAAACTCCAAATACAGTCGAAAATGTAAGGTAAACTACTCCAAATGCAGTACGAAGAATGAGAGGAGCATCGAAGCATAATAAAAAAATTACAGAAATCAAGAATTTGACTGTTATAGGACAAAAACTCCAAATTCAGTCGAGAATCCCACTAAAACTTCAAATACAGTCGAAAATGTAAGGTGAAATATTTCAGATACAGTATGAAGAATGAGAGGAGCATGTAAATTCAGAGCTCGGCCTTCGGCCTCGCAAGACACTAACACGGCTCGGCCTACGGCCTCGCCATGGCCTCACCATACGCTCGGCCTTCGGCCTCGCGGGCCGAAGTTCGGCCTACGGCCTCACCAGAAGTTCGGCCTTCGGCCTCACCAGAAGCTCGCCCTTCGGGCTCGCTATAACCCGATATAGGACCGTTACTCCAAATTCAGTCGAAAATCCCACAAAAACTCCAAATACAGTCGAAAATGTATGGTAAAATACTCCAAATACAGTATGAAGAATGAGAGGAGCATCTGAGCCTAAAAAAAAATTACAGATTTCAAAAAATTCCCACAAAAACTCCAAATTCAGTCGAAAATCCCACAAAAACTCCAAATACAGTCGAAAATGTAAGAAAAATACTCCAAATGAAGAATGAAGAATGAGAGGAGCATTTTTGACAGGTGTCATTCGACTGCTCTCCCGATCCCTTATGACATTTGGTCGAGCACCCCCTACCTATCTCTTACCGTTTCCGAGATACGCCATCCAATTTTACTTGGCAGGCGTCATTTTTACGATTTTCGATTTTTCCCATACTCACCTAAACCCCCCCTACATTTCCGCCATACTTCATTTTAACCCTACTCTACTCCTTCTGGGAGAACAATTATGTCAGTCAGTGAGTCAGTCAGTCAGTGAGTCAGTCAGTCAGTGTGTGGTAATCGAGCTTTATATAATATAAAGTAAATAATATTGTATGGCGGCCATCTTGAATTCCGCCATTTTGGATTTTTTTTGGATGTCATTCGTACTCTCCATATTCACTATGATATTTGTTCAAAGACCCCCCCACCTATCTCTTACTGTTTTCGAGATACGTCTTCATTCATCACTTGGCAGACGTCATCGAAAAAAAATTTCAAATTTAGAATAAGAACGTCCAGAACAACCTAGATATCGATTTTCAGCCAAATCGGAAAAACTTTTTTTACTTGGCAGACGTCATCGAAAAAAAAATTTCGAATTTGGAATAGGAACGTCCAGAACAACCTAGATATCGATTTTCAGCCAAATCGGAAAAACTTTTTTTACTTGGCAGACGTCATCGAAAAAAAAATTTCTGATTTGGAATAAGAACGTCCAGAACAACCTAGATATCGATTTTCAGCCAAATCGGAAAAACTTTTTTTAGTTGGCAGACGTCATCGAAAAAAAAATTTCAAATTTGGAATAAGAACGTCCAGAACAACCTAGATATCGATTTTCAGCCAAATCGGAAAAACTTTTTTTATTTGGCAGACGTCATCGAAATTGGCATAAGAACGTACTCATACTCCTAATACAGTCCGTAATGTACGGTAAATACTCCAAATACAGTATGAAGAATGAGAGGAGCATGTCAATACGTAGCTCTGCCTTCGGCCTCGCAAGACACTAACTGGGCTCGGCCTACGGCCTCGCCAAGCGCTCGCCCTGCGGGCTCGCGCACTATACGCTCGGCCTTCGGCCTCACGTACCGAAAGTTCGGCCTTCGGCCTCACCAGAAGCTCGCCCTTCGGGCTCGCTATACACTGATGTAGGTCCGTAACTCCAAATTCAGTCGAAAATCCCACAAAAACTCCAAATACAGTCGAAAATGTAAGGTAAACTACTCCAAATGCAGTACGAAGAATGAGAGGAGCATCGAAGCATAATAAAAAAATTACAGAAATCAAGAATTTGACTGTTATAGGACAAAAACTCCAAATTCAGTCGAGAATCCCACTAAAACTTCAAATACAGTCGAAAATGTAAGGTGAAATATTTCAGATACAGTATGAAGAATGAGAGGAGCATGTAAATTCAGAGCTCGGCCTTCGGCCTCGCAAGACACTAACACGGCTCGGCCTACGGCCTCGCCATGGCCTCACCATACGCTCGGCCTTCGGCCTCGCGGGCCGAAGTTCGGCCTACGGCCTCACCAGAAGTTCGGCCTTCGGCCTCACCAGAAGCTCGCCCTTCGGGCTCGCTATAACCCGATATAGGACCGTTACTCCAAATTCAGTCGAAAATCCCACAAAAACTCCAAATACAGTCGAAAATGTATGGTAAAATACTCCAAATACAGTATGAAGAATGAGAGGAGCATCTGAGCCTAAAAAAAAATTACAGATTTCAAAAAATTCCCACAAAAACTCCAAATTCAGTCGAAAATCCCACAAAAACTCCAAATACAGTCGAAAATGTAAGAAAAATACTCCAAATGAAGAATGAAGAATGAGAGGAGCATTTTTGACAGGTGTCATTCGACTGCTCTCCCGATCCCTTATGACATTTGGTCGAGCACCCCCTACCTATCTCTTACCGTTTCCGAGATACGCCATCCAATTTTACTTGGCAGGCGTCATTTTTACGATTTTCGATTTTTCCCATACTCACCTAAACCCCCCCTACATTTCCGCCATACTTCATTTTAACCCTACTCTACTCCTTCTGGGAGAACAATTATGTCAGTCAGTGAGTCAGTCAGTCAGTGAGTCAGTCAGTCAGTGTGTGGTAATCGAGCTTTATATAATATAATAATAACTAGATGGTAAGTGGTGTGCGGGCCGCGAGCGGCCCGCATTTATCGTTATGCAGTATTAACCTATATCAAAACTCCTAATACTATAGAAAAAAAAAATGACAAAACTCTAAAAGATATACGAAATCCCATACAAACTACCAATACTATAAAGAACCAAACTGTAGCCACCAAACCAGATTTACCCTACTGCCATAAAAAAGTGGTACAGTCAGAATCGTATCAAGATTCTTAGTCACTTCGGTAAAGGAACCCAACACGTAGGTGCTTCGGTTATCTCTGGCAGTTACCATGGAGACCATTCGGAGATGAGGAAAATACTCTCAAGTCGGAGCTCGGCCTTCGGCCTCGGACAGTTACTCCAAATATAGTCAAAAATCCCACAAAAACTCTTAATACAGTCAAAAAATAAAATGAATTACTCCCAATGCAGTATGAAGAATAAGAGGGGCACCTAGGACGAATCCAAAATGGTGGAATTCAAGATGGCCACCATGCAAAGCACTCCGACCCCACTGAAGCTCGGCCTTACGGCCTCACTTCAGCGTGATCGAAGCACTTTGTATGGCGGCCATCTTGAATTCCGCCATTTTGGATTTTTTTATATATCATTGGTATACTCTCCTTATTCACTACGACATTTGTTCAAAGAACCCCAACCTATCTCTTACCGTTTTAAAGATACGTCTTCATTCATCACTTGGCAGACGTCATCGAAAAAAAATTTCAAATTTGGAATAAGAACGTCCAGAACAACCTAGATATCGATTTTCAGCCAAATCGGAAAAAATTTTTTTACTTGGCAGACGTCATCGAAAAAAAAATTTCAAATTTGAAATAAGAACGTCCAGAACAACCTAGATATCGATTTTCAGCCAAATCGGAAAAACTTTTTTTACTTGGCAGACGTCATCGAAAAAAAAATTTCAAATTTGAAATAAGAACGTCCAGAACAACCTAGATATCGATTTTCAGCCAAATCGGAAAAACTTTTTTTACTTGGCAGACGTCATCGAAAAAAAAATTTCAAATTTGGAATAAGAACGTCCAGAACAACCTAGATATCGATTTTCAGCCAAATCGGAAAAACTTTTTTTACTTGGCAGACGTCATCGAAAAAAAAATTTCAAATTTGAAATAAGAACGTCCAGAACAACCTAGATATCGATTTTCAGACAAATCGGAAAAACTTTTTTTACTTGGCAGACGTCATCGAAAAAAAAATTTCAAATTTGGAATAAGAACGTCCAGAACAACCTAGATATCGATTTTCAGCCAAATCGGAAAAACTTTTTTTATTTGGCAGACGTCATCGAAAAAAAAATTTCAAATTTGGAATAAGAACGTCCAGAACAACCTAGATATCGATTTTCAGCCAAATCGGAAAAACTTTTTTTATTTGGCAGACGTCATCGAAATTGGAATAGGAACGTACTCATACTCCTAATACAGGCGGTAATGTATGGTAAAATACTCCAAGTACAGTATGAAGAATGAGAGGAGCATGTCAATACGAAGCTCGGCCTTCGGCCTCGCAAGACACAAACAGGGCTCGGCCTACGGCCTCGCCAAGCGCTCGCCCTTCGGGCTCGCGCACCATACGCTCGGCCTTCGGCCTCACGTGCCGAAAGTTCGGCCTTCGGCCTCACCAGAAGCTCGCCCTTCGGGCTCGCTATACACTGATGTAGGTCCGTAGGCCCAAATTCAGTCGAAATTCCCACAAAAACTCCAAATACAGTCGCAAATGTAAGGTAAAATACTCCAAATGCAGTATGAAGAATGAGAGGAGCATCAAAGCATGATAAAAAAATAAATTTCACTGTTTTAGGACAAAAACTCCAAATTCAGTCGAAAATCCCACTAAAACTCCAAATACAGTCGAAACTGTAAGGTAAAAAACTCCAAATGCAGTATGAAGAATGAGAGGAGCATCAAAGCATGATAAAAAAATAAATTTCACTGTTTTAGGACAAAAACTCCAAATTCAGTCGAAAATCCCACTAAAACTCCAAATACAGTCGAAAATGTAAGGGGAAATACTCCAAATGCAGTATGAAGAATGAGAGGAGCATCAAAGCATGATAAAAAAATAAATTTCACTGTTTTAGGACAAAAACTCCAAATTCAGTCGAAAATCCCACTAAAACTCCAAATACAGTCGTAAATGTAAGGTGAAATACTCCAGATACAGTATGAAGAATGAGAGGAGCATGTAAATTCAGAGCTCGGCCTTCGGCCTCGCAAGACACTAATTCGGCTCGGCCTGCGGCCTCGCCATGCGCTCGCCCTACGGGCTCACGCACCATACGCTCGGCCTTCGGCCTCGCGGGCTGAAGTTCGGCCTTCGGCCTCACCAGAAGTTCGGCCTTCGGCCTCACCAGAAGCTCGCCCTTCGGGCTCGCTATACACTGATGTAGGACCGTAACTCCAAATTCAGTCGAAAATCCCACAAAAACCCCAAATACAGTCGAAAATGTACGGTATCATACTCCAAATGCAGTATGAAGAATGAGAGGAGCATCTGAGACTAATAAAAAAATGACACATTTCAAAAGTTTCACTGTTATAGGCCAATAACTCTAAATTCAGTCGAAAATCCCACAAAAAGTCCAAATACAGTCGAAAATGTAAGGTAAAATACTCCAAAAGCAGTATGAAGAATGAGAGGAACATCGAAGCATAATAAAAAAATTACAAAAATCAAGAATTTTACTGTTATAGGACAAAAACTCCAAATTCACTCGAAAATCCCACAAAAACTCCTAATACGGTCGAAAATATGTGCACATTGTATGGCGGCCATCTTGAAATCCGCCATTTTGGATTTTTGACAGATGTCATTTGACTGCTCTCCCTATTCCCTATGACATTTGGTCAAGCACCCCCTACCTATCTCTTACCGTTTCCGAGATACGACATCCACTTTTACTTGGCAGGCGTCATTTTTATGATTTTCGATTTTTCCTATACTCACCTAAACCCCCCCTACATTTCCGCCATACTTCATTTTAACCCTACTCTACTCCTTCTGGGAGAACAATTATGTCAGTCAGTGAGTCAGTCAGTCAGTCAGTGTATGGTAATCGAGCTTTATATAATATAACTAGATGGTAAGTGGTGTGCGGGCCGCGAGCGGCCCGCAATTATCGTTATGCATTCTTAAATTATATCAAAACACCTTATTTATTTAAAAAAAAAAAATCAAAACCATAATAGAAGTATGAAATCCCATATAAACCCTTAATACAATAAAGAACCAAAGTGAAGCCGTCAAACCAGATTTACCCTACAGCCATAAAAAAGCGGTACAGTCAGAATCGTATCAAGATTCTTAGTCACTTCGATAAAGATACCCCACACGTAGGTGCTTCGGTTATCGCCAGCAGTTACCATGCGGACCAGTCGGAAATGTGGAAAATACTTTCAAGTCGGAGCTCGGCCTTCGGCCTCGGACAGTTACTCCAAATGTAGTCCAAAAACCCACAAAAACTCTTTATACAGTCAAAAATTAAAATGAATTACTCCAAATGCAGTATGAAGAATAAGAGGGGCACCTAGGACGAATCCAAAATGGCGGAATTCAAGATGGTCACCATGCAAAGCACTCCGACCCCACTGAAGCTCGGCCTTACGGCCTCACTTCAGCGTGATCGGAGCACTTTGTATGGCGGCCATCTTGAATTCCGCCATTTTGGATTTTTTTTGGATGTCATTCGTACTCTCCATATTCACTATGATATTTGTTCAAAGACCCCCCCACCTATCTCTTACTGTTTTCGAGATACGTCTTCATTCATCACTTGGCAGACGTCATCGAAAAAAAATTTCAAATTTAGAATAAGAACGTCCAGAACAACCTAGATATCGATTTTCAGCCAAATCGGAAAAACTTTTTTTACTTGGCAGACGTCATCGAAAAAAAAATTTCTGATTTGGAATAAGAACGTCCAGAACAACCTAGATATCGATTTTCAGCCAAATCGGAAAAACTTTTTTTAGTTGGCAGACGTCATCGAAAAAAAAATTTCAAATTTGGAATAAGAACGTCCAGAACAACCTAGATATCGATTTTCAGCCAAATCGGAAAAACTTTTTTTATTTGGCAGACGTCATCGAAATTGGCATAAGAACGTACTCATACTCCTAATACAGTCCGTAATGTAAGGTAAATACTCCAAATACAGTATGAAGAATGAGAGGAGCATGTCAATACGTAGCTCGGCCTTCGGCCTCGCAAGACACTAACTGGGCTCGGCCTACGGCCTCGCCAAGCGCTCGCCCTACGGGCTCGCGCACCATACGCTCGGCCTTCGGCCTCACGTACCGAAAGTTCGGCCTTCGGCCTCACCAGAAGCTCGCCCTTCGGGCTCGCTATACACTGATGTAGGTCCGTAACTCCAAATTCAGTCGAAAATCCCACAAAAACTCCAAATACAGTCGAAAATGTAAGGTAAACTACTCCAAATGCAGTACGAAGAATGAGAGGAGCATCGAAGCATAATAAAAAAATTACAGAAATCAAGAATTTGACTGTTATAGGACAAAAACTCCAAATTCAGTTGAGAATCCCACTAAAACTTCAAATACAGTCGAAAATGTAAGGTGAAATATTTCAGATACAGTATGAAGAATGAGAGGAGCATGTAAATTCAGAGCTCGGCCTTCGGCCTCGCAAGACACTAACACGGCTCGGCCTACGGCCTCGCCATGCGCTCGCCCTGCGGGCTCGCGCACCATACGCTCGGCCTTCGGCCTCGCGGGCCGAAGTTCGGCCTACGGCCTCACCAGAAGTTCGGCCTTCGGCCTCACCAGAAGCTCGCCCTTCGGGCTCGCTATAACCCGATATAGGACCGTTACTCCAAATTCAGTCGAAAATCCCACAAAAACTACAAATACAGTCGAAAATGTATGGTAAAATACTCCAAATACAGTATGAAGAATGAGAGGAGCATCTGAGCCTAAAAAAAAATTACAGATTTCAAAAAATTCCCACAAAAACTCCAAATTCAGTCGAAAATCCCACAAAAACTCCAAATACAGTCGAAAATGTAAGAAAAATACTCCAAATGAAGAATGAAGAATGAGAGGAGCATTTTTGACAGGTGTCATTCGACTGCTCTCCCGATCCCTTATGACATTTGGTCGAGCACCCCCTACCTATCTCTTACCGTTTCCGAGATACGCCATCCAATTTTACTTGGCAGGCGTCATTTTTATGATTTTCGATTTTTCCCATACTCACCTAAACCCCCCCTACATTTCCGCTATACTTCATTTTAACCCTACTCTACTCCTTCTGGGAGAACAATTATGTCAGTCAGTGAGTCAGTCAGTCAGTGTATGGTAATCGAGCTTTATATAATATAACTAGTTTTTCGGGCAGTGTGCGGGCCGCAAGCGGCCCGCATTTATCGTTATGCAGTACGAACTGTCATAAAAGCACCTTATACATATAAAAAAAACTATATTCAAAACTCCAATAGAAGTATGAAATCCAAAATAAACTCTTAATACAATAGAGATTCATACTGTAGCTACCAAACCAGATTTACCCTACTGCCATAAAAAAGTGGTACGGTCAGAATTGTACCAAGGTTCTGAGTCACTTCGGTAAAGGAACCCAACTCGTAGGTGCTTTGGTTATCGCAGGCAGTTACCATGGAGACCAGTCGGAGATGTGGAAAATACTCTCAAGTCAGAGCTCTGCCTTCGGCCTCGGACAGTTACTCCAAATTTAGTCAAAACTCCCACAAAAACTTCTAAAACAGTCGGTAATCTATGGTAAAATACTCCAAATACAGTATGAAGAATGAGAGGAGCATGTAAATTCGGAGCTCGGCCTTCGGCCTCGCAAGACACTCACACGGCTCAGCTTGCGGCCTCGCCAAAGGCTCGCCCTGCGGGCTCGCCAACCATACACTCGGCCTTCGGCCTCGCGGGCCGAAAGTTCGGCCTTCGGCCTCACCAGAAGCTCGCCCTTCGGGCTCGCTATACCTTGATGTAGGACAGTTACTCCAAATTCAGTCGAAAATCCCACAAAAACTCTTAATACAGTCGAAAATTAAGGAAAAGTACTCCAAATGCAGTATGAAGCATGAGAGGAGCATGTCAGATCGGAGCTCGGCCTTCGGCCTCGCAAGACACTAATATGGCTCGGCCTTCGGCCTCGCTAGACACTAATACAGCTCGGCCTGCGGCCTCGCCAAGCGCTCGCCCTTCGGGCTCGCGCACCATCAGCTCGGCCTTCGGCCTCGCGGACCGAAAGTTCGGCCTTCGGCCTCACCAGAAGCTCGCCCTTCGGGCTCGCTATACCTTTATCAATGACAGTAACTCCAAAATCAGTCGAAAATCCCACAAAAACTCCAAATACAGTCAAAAATATAGGGAAAATACTCCAAATGCAGTACGAAGAATGAGAGGAGCACTTTTGACAGGTGTCATTCGACTGTTCTCCAGATTCCCTATGACATTTGTTCAAACACACCCTATCTATCTCTTACCGTTTTCGAGATACGTCATCCATCTTTACTTGGCAGGCGTCATTTTTATGATTTTCGATTTTTCTCATACTCACCTAAACCCCCCCTACATTTTCGCCATACATCATTGTCGTCCTACTCGTCTCCTTCTAGGAGAACATTTATGTCAGTCAGTGAGTGGTAATCGAGCTTTATATATATAGAATAACTAGATGGTAAGTGGTGTGCGGGCCGCGAGCGGCCCGCATCTATCTTGAGTCAGTACGAACTGTCATAAAAGCACCTTATACATTTGAAAAAAAAAAATTAAAACTCCAAGAGAAGTATGAAATCCCATATAAACTCCCAATTCAATAAAGAACCAAACTGTAGCCACCAAACCAGATTAACCCTACTGCCATAAAAAAAGCGGTACAGTCAGAATCGTATCAAGATTCGAAGTCATTTCAGTACAGGACCCTACACGTAGATGCTTCGGTTATCGCTGGCAGTTACCATGGAGACCAGTCGGAGATGTGGAAAATACTCTCAAGTCAGAGCTCGGCCTTCGGCATTGTACGGTTACTCCAAATGTAGTCAAAAATCCCACAAAAACTCTTAAAACAGTCAAAAAATAAAATGAATTACTCCAAATGCAGTATGAAGAATAAGAGGGGCTCCTAGGACGAATCCAAAATGGCGGAATTCAAGATGACCACCATGCAAAGCACTCCGACCCCACTGAAGCTCGGCCTTACGGCCTCACTTCAGCGTGCTCGAAGCACTTTGTATGGCGGCCATCTTGAATTCCGCCATTTTGGATTTTTTTTGTATATCATTGGTATACTCTCCTTATTCATTACGACATTTGTTCAAAGACCCCCCACCTATCTCTTAACGTTTTCGAGATACGTCATCTTTCATCACTGGGCAGACGTCATCGAAAAAAAATATCAAATTTGGAATAAGAACGTCCAGAACGACCTAGATATCGATTTTCAGCCAAATCGGAAAAACTTTTTTTACTTGGCAGACGTCATCGAAAAAAAAGTTTCAAATTTGGAATAAGAACGTCCAGAACAACCTAGATATCGATTTTCAGCCAAATCGGAAAAACTTTTTTTACTTGGCAGACGTCATCGAAAAAAAAATTTTGAATTTGGAATAAGAACGTCCAGAACAACCTAGATATCGATTTTCAGCCAAATCGGAAAAACTTTTTTTTCTTGGCAGACGTCATCGAAAAAAAAATTTCAAATTTGGAATAAGAACGTCCAGAACCACCTAGATATCGAATTTCAGCCAAATCGGAAAAACTTTTATTACTTGGCAGACGTCATCGAAAAAAAAATTTCAAATTTGGAATAAGAACGTCCAGAACGACCTAGATATCGATTTTCAGCCAAATCGGAAAAACTTTTTTTATTTGGCAGACGTCATCGAAATTGGAATAGGAACGTACTCATACTCCTAATACAGTCGGTAATGTATGGTAAAATACTCCAAGTACAGTATAAAGAATGAGAGGAGCATGTCAATATGAAGCTCGGCCTTCGGCCTCGCAAGACACAAACAGGGCTCGGCCTACGGCCTCGCCATCGCTCGCCCTTCGGGCTCGCGCACCATACGCTCGGCCTTCCTCCTCACGTGCCAAAAGTTCGGCCTTCGGCCTCACCAGAAGCTCGCCCTTCGGGCTCGCTATACACTGATGTAGGTCCGTAGGTCCAAATTCCTACAAAAACTCCAAATACAGTCGAAAATGTAAGGTAAAATACTCCAAATGCAGTGTGAAGAATAAGAGGAGCATCAAAGCATGATAAAAAAATAAATTTCACTGTTATAGGACAAAAACTCAAAATTCAGTCGAAAATCCCACTAAAACTCCAAATACAGTCGAAAATGTAAGGTGAAATACTCCAGATACAGTATGAAGAATGAGAGGAGCATGTAAATTCAGAGCTCGGCCTTCGGCCTCACAAGACACTAATACGGCTCGGCCTGCGGCCTCGCCATGCGCTCGCCCTGCGGGCTCGCGCACCGTACGCTCGGCCTTCGGCCTCGCGGGCTGAAGTTCGGCCTTCGGCCTCACCAGAAGTTCGGCCTTCGGCCTCACCAGAAGCTCGCCCTTCGGGCTCGCTATACACTGATGTAGGACCTTAACTCCAAATTAAGTCGAAAATCCCACAAAAACCCCACATACAGTCGAAAATGTACGGTATAATACTCCAAATGCAGTATGAAGAATGAGAGGAGCATCGAAGCATAATAAAAAAATTACAGAAATCAAGAATTTCACTGTTATAGGACAAAAACCCCAAATTCAGTCGAAAATCCCACAAAAAGTCCAAATACAGTCGAAAATGTAAGGTAAAATACGCCAAAAGCAGTATGAAGAATGAGAGGAACATCGAAGCATAATAAAAAAATTACAAAAATCAAGAATTTTACTGTTATAGGACAAAAACTCCATATTCACTCGAAAATCCCACAAAAACTCCTAATACGGTCGAAAATATGTGCACATTGTATGGCGGCCATCTTGAAATCCGCCATTTTGGATTTTTGACAGACGTCATTCGACTGCTCTTCCGATCCCCTATGACATTTGTTCGAGCACCCCCTACCTATCTCTTACCGTTTCCGAGATACGCCATCCACTTTTACTTGGCAGACGTCATCTTCAAGTTTTCGGATTTTTCCCATACTCACCTAAACCCCCCCTACATTTCCGCCATACTTCATTTTAACCCTACTCTACTCCTTCTGGGAGAACAATTATGTCAGTCAGTGAGTCAGTCAGTCAGTGTATGGTAATCGAGCTTTATATAATATAATAACTAGTTTATCAGGCAGTGTGCGGGCCGCAAGCGGCCCGCATTTATCGTTATGCAGTATTAAATTATATCAAAACACCTTATACATTAAAAAGATATTTCAAAAATCCAAAAGATATACGACGTCCCATACAAACTCCTAATACAATAATGAACCAAACTGTAGCCACCAAACCAGATTTACCCTACTGCCATAAAAAAGTGGTACGGTCAGAATCGTACCAAGGTTCTGAGTCACTTCGGTAAAGGAACCCCACTTGTAGGTGCTTTGGTTATCGCGGGCAGTTACCATGGAGACCAGTCGGAGATGTGGAAGATCCTCTCAAAACGGAGCTCGGCCTTCGGCCTCGGACAGTTGCTCCAAATGTAGTCAAAACTCCCACAAAAACTCCTAAAACAGTCGGTAATATATGGTGAAATACTCCAAATACAGTATGAAGAATGAGAGGAGCATGTAAATTCGGAGCTCGGCCTTCGGCCTCGCAAGACACTCACACGGCTCAGCTTGCGGCCTCGCCAAAAGCTCGCCCTGCGGGCTCGCCAACCATAAGCTCGGCCTTCGGCCTCGCGGGCCGAAAGTTCGGCCTTCGGCCTCACCAGAAGCTCGCCCTTCGGGCTCGCTATTCCTTGATGTAGGACAGTTACTCCAAATTCAGTCGAAAATCCCACAAAAACTCTTAATACAGTCGAAAATTAAGGAAAAGTACTCAAAATGCAGTATGAAGCATGAGAGGAGCATGTCAGATCGGAGCTCGGCCTTCGGCCTCGCAAGACACTAATATGGCTCGGCCTTCGGCCTCGCAAGACACTAACACGGCTCGGCCTGCGGCCTCGCCAAACGCTCGCCCTTCGGGCTCGCGCACCATCCGCTCGGCCTTCGGCCTCGCGGGCCGAAAGTTCGGCCTTCGGCCTCACCAGAAGCTCGCCCTTCGGGCTCGCTATACCTTCATCTATAACAGAAACTCCAAAATCAGTCGAAAATCCCACAAAAACTCCAAATACAGTCAAAAATATAAGGAAAATACTCCAAATGCAGTATGAAGAATGAGAGGAGCACTTTTGACACATGTCATTTGACTGCTCTCCAGATTCCCTATGACATTTGTTCAAACACCCCCTATCTATCTCTTACCGTTTTCGAGATACGTCATCCGTCTTTACTTGGCAGGCGTCATTTTTATGATTTTCGATTTTTCTCATACTCACCTAAACCCTCCCTACATTTTTGCCATACATCATTGTCGTCCTACTCGTCTCCTTCTAGGAGAACATTTATGTCAGTCAGTCAGTGAGTCAGTGAGTGGTAATCGAGCTTTATATATTATGATAACTAGATGGTAAGTGGTGTGCGGGCCGCGAGCGGCCCGCATCTATCTTGAGTCAGTACGAACTGTCATAAAAGCACCTTATTAACTTGAAAAAAAGCATGTTCAAAACTCCAATAGAATTATGAAATCCCATATAAACTCTTAATACATTAAAGAACCATACTGTAGCCACCAAACCAAGTTCACCCTACTGCCATAAAAAACTGGTACGGTCAGAATCGAACCAAGATCCTGAGTCACTTCGGTAAAGGAACCCCACTTGTGATGCTTTGGTTATCGCGGGCGGTTACCATGGAGACCAGTCAGAGATGTGAAAAATACTCTCAAGTCAAAACTTAGCCTTCGGCCTCGGACAATTACTCCAAATTTAGTCAAAAATCCCATAAAAACTCTTTAGACAGTCGAAAAATTAAATGAATTACCCCAAATGCAGTATGAAGAATAAGAGGGGCTCCTAGGACGAATCCAAAATGGCATTGGTATACTCTCCTTATTCATTATGACATTGTTCAAAGACCCCATCACCTATCTCTTACTGTTTTCGAAATACGTCTTCATTCATCACTTGGCAGACGTCATCGAAAAAAAATTTAAAATTTGGAATAAGAACGTCCAGAACAACCTAGATATTGATTTTCAGCCAAATCGGAGAAACTTTTTTTACTTGGCAGACGTCATCGAAAAAAAAATTTCATATTTGGAATAGGAACGTCCAGAACAACCTAGATATCGATTTTCAGCCAAATCGGAAAAACTTTTTTTACTTGGCAGACGTCATCGAAAAAAAAATTTCAAATTTGGAATTAGAACGTCCAGAACAACCTAGATATCGATTTTCAGCCAAATCGGAAAAACTTTTTTTACTTGGCAGACGTCATCTAAAAAAAATTTCAAATTTGGAATAAGAACGTCTAGAACAACCTAGATATCGATTTTCAGCCAAATCGGAAAAACTTTTTTTACTTGGCAGACGTCATCGAAAAATAAATTTCAAATTTGGAATAAGAACGTCCAGAACAACCTAGATATCGAATTTCAGTCAAATCGGAAAAACTTTTTTAACTTGGCAGACGTCATCGAAAAAAAAATTCAAATTTGGTATAAGAACGTCCAGAACAACCTAGATATCGATTTTCAGCCAAATCGGAAAAACTTTTTTTATTTGGCAGACGTCATCGAAATCGGCATAAGAACGTACTCATACTCCTAATTCAGTCCGTAATGTAAGGTAAATACTCCAAATACAGTATGAAGAATGAGAGGAGCATGTCAATACGTAGCTCGGCCTTCGGCCTCGCAAGACACTAACTGGGCTCGGCCTACGGCCTCGCCAAGCGCTCGCCCTTCGGGCTCGCGCACCATACGCTCGGCCTTCGGCCTCACGTGCCAAAAGTTCGGCCTTCGGCCTCACCAGAAGCTCGCCCTTCGGGCTCGCTATACACTGATGTAGGTCCGTAGGTCCAAATTCAGTCGAAATTCCCACAAAAACTCCAAATACAGTCGAAAATGTAAGGTAAAATACTCCAAATGCAGTATGAAGAATGAGAGGAGCATCAAAGCATGATAAAAAAATAAATTTCACTGTTTTAGGACAAAAACTCCAAATTCAGTCGAAAATCCCACAAAAACTCCAAATACAGTCGAAAATGTAAGGTGAAATACTCCAGATACAGTATGAAGAATGAGAGGAGCATGTAAATTCAGAGCTCGGCCTTCGGCCTCGCAAGACACTAATACGGCTCGGCCTGCGGCCTCGCCATGCGCTCGCCCTGCGGGCTCGCGCACCATACGCTCGGCCTTCGGCCTCGCGGGCCGAAGTTCGGCCTTCGGCCTCACCAGAAGTTCGGCCTTCGGCCTCACCAGAAGCTCGCCCTTCGGGCTCGCTATACACTGATGTAGGACCGTAACTCCAAATTCAGTCGAAAATCCCACAAAAACCCCAAATACAGTCGAAAATGTACGGTATCATACTCCAAATGCAGTATGAAGAATGAGAGGAGCATCTGAGACTAATAAAAAATGACACATTTCAAAAGTTTCACTGTTATAGGCCAATAACTCTAAATTCAGTCGAAAATACCACAAAAAGTCCAAATACAGTCGAAAATGTAAGGTAAAATACTCCAAAAGCAGTATGAAGAATGAGAGGAACATCGAAGCATAATAAAAAAATTACAAAAATCAAGAATTTTACTGTTATAGGACAAAAACTCCAAATTCACTCGAAAATCCCACAAAAACTCCTAATACGGTAGAAAATATGTGCACATTGTATGGCGGCCATCTTGAAATCCGCCATTTTGGATTTTTGACAGATGTCATTTGACTGCTCTCCCTATTCCCTATGACATTTGGTCAAGCACCCCCTACCTATCTCTTACCGTTTCCGAGATACGACATCCACTTTTACTTGGCAGGCGTCATTTTTATGATTTTCGATTTTTCCCATACTCACCTAAACCCCCCCTACATTTCCGCCATACTTCATTTTAACCCTACTCTACTCCTTCTGGGAGAACAATTATGTCAGTCAGTCAGTCAGTCAGTCAGTGAGTGAGTCAGTCAGTGTATGGTAATCGAGCTTTATATATATAAATAACTAGTTTTTCGGGCAGTGTGCGGGCCGCAAGCGGCCCGCATCTATCTTGAGTCAGTACGAACTGTCATAAAAGCACCTTATACATTTGAAAAAAAAAAAAAAATTACTCCAATATAAGTATGAATTCCAATACAATCTCTTAATACAGTAGAGATTCATACTGTAGCCACCAAACCAGATTCACCCTACTGCCATAAAAAAGTGGTACGGTCAGAATCGTACCAAGGTTCTAAGTCACTTCGGTAAAGAAACCCCACTCGTAGGTGTTTTCGTTATCGCGGGCAGTTACCATGGAGACCAGTCGGAGATGTGGAAAATACCCTCAAGTCGGAGCTCGGCCTTCGGCCTCGGACAGTTACTCCAAATGTAGTCAAAACTCCCACAAAAACTCCTAAAACAGTCGGTAATGTATGATGCAATACTCCAAATACAGTATGAAGAATGAGAGGAGCATGTAAATTCAGAGCTCGGCCTACGGCCTCGCAAGACACCAATACGGCTCAGGCTGCGGCCTCGCCAAGCGCTCGCCCTTCGGGCTCGCGCACCTTCCACTCGGCCTTCGGCCTCGTGGGCCGAAAGTTCGGCCTCCGGCCTCACCAGAAGCTCGCCCTTCGGGCTCGCGATACACTGATGGGGGACAGTAACTCCAAATTCAGTCGAAAATCCCACAAAAACTCCAAATACAGTCGAAAATGTAAGGTAAAGTACTCCAAATGCAGTATGAAGAATGAGAGGAGCATGTCAATTCGGAGCTCGGCCTTCGGCCTCGCAAGACACTAATATGGCTCGGCCTTCGGCCTCGCAAGACACTAATACAGCTCGCCCTTCGGGCTCGCGCACCATCCGCTCGGCCTTCGGCCTCGCGGGCCGAAAGTTCGGCCTTCGGCCTCACCAGAAGCTCGCCCTTCGGGCTCGCTATACCTTCATCTATGACAGTAACTCCTAAATCAGTCGAAAATCCCACAAAAACTCCAAATACAGTCGAAAATGTAAGAAAAATACTCCAAATGCAGTATGAAGCATGAGAGGAGCATTTTTGACAGGTGTCATTCGACTGCTCTCTAGATTCCCTATGACATTTGTTCAAACACCCCCCACCTATCTCTTACCGTTTTCGAGATACGTCATCCATCTTTACTTGGCAGGCGTCATTTTTATGATTTTCGATTTTTCCCATACTCACCAAAACCCCCCGAACATTTTTGCCATACTTCATTTTAACCCTACTCTGCTCCTTCTAGGAGAACATTTATGTCAGTGAGTGAGTCAGTCAGTGAGTGGTAATCGAGCTTTATATATTATTAACTAGTTTTTCGGGCAGTGTGCGGGCCGCAAGCGGCCCGCATTTATCGTTATGCAGTATTAAATTATATCAAAACACCTTATACATTAAAAAAAAAATAGAAAACTCCAAAATATATACAACGTCCCATACAAACTCCTTATACAATAAAGAACCAAACTGTAGCCATCAAACCAGATCCACCCTACTGCCATAAAAAAGTGGTACGGTCAGAATCGTACCAAGGTTCTGAGTCACTTCGGTAAAGGAACCCCACTCGTAGGTGCTTTGGTTATCGTGGGCAGTTACCATGGAGACCAGTCGGGGATGTGGAATAATACTCTCAAGTCGGAGCTCGGCCTTCGTCCTTGGACAGTTACTCCAAATTTAGTCAAAACTCCCACAAAAACTTCTAAAACAGTCGGTAATCTATGGTAAAATACTCCAAATACAGTATGAAGAATGAGAGGAGCATGTTAATTCGGAGCTCGGCCTTCGGCCTCGCAAGACACTAATACAGCTCGGCCTGCGGCCTCGCCAAGCGCTCGCCCTTCGGGCTCGCGCACCATCAGCTCGGCCTTCGGCCTCGCGGACCGAAAGTTCGGCCTTCGGCCTCACCAGAAGCTCGCCCTTCGGGCTCGCTATACCTTTATCAATGACAGTAACTCCAAAATCAGTCGAAAATCCCACAAAAACTCCAAATACAGTCGAAAATGTAAGGAAAATACTCCAAATGCAGTATGAAGAATGAGAGGAGCACTTTTGACAGGTGTCATTTGACTGCTCTCCCTATCCCCTATGACAATTGTTCAAACACCCCCTATCTATCTCTTACCGTTTTCGAGATACGTCATCCATCTTTACTTGGCAGGCGTCATTTTTTAGATTTTCGATTTTTCTCATACTCACCTAAACCCTCCGAACATTTTCGCCATACTTCATTTTAACCCTACTCTGCTCCTTCTAGGAGAACATTTATGTCAGTCAGTGAGTCAGTCAGTGAGTGGTAATCGAGCTTTATATATTATGAATAATAACTAGTTTTTCGGGCAGTGTGCGGGCCGCAAGCGGCCCGCATTTATCGTTATGCAGTACGAACTGTCATAAAAGCACCTTATACATTAAAAAAAAAGTATGTTCAAAACTCCAATAGAAGTATGAAATCCAAAATAAACTCTTAATACAATAGAGATTCATACTGTAGCTACCAAACCAGATTTACCCTACTGCCATAAAAAAGTGGTACGGTCAGAATTGTACCAAGGTTCAGAGTCACTTCGGTAAAGGAACCCAACTCGTAGGTGCTTTGGTTATCACAGGCAGTTACCATGGAGACCAGTCGGAGATGTGGAAAATACTCTCAAGTCAGAGCTCTGCCTTCGGCCTCGGACAGTTACTCCAAATGTAGTCAAAACTCCCACAAAAACTCCTAAAACTGTCGGTAATGTATGGTGAAATACTCCAAATACAGTATGAAGAATGAGAGGAGCATGTCAATTCGGAGCTCGGCCTTCGGCCTCGCAAGACACTAACAAGGCTCGGCCTGCGGCCTCGCCAAGCGCTCGCCCTACGGGCTCGCCCACCATACGCTCGGCCTTCGGCCTCGCGGGCCGAAAGTTTGGCCTTCGGCCTCACCAAAAGCTCGCCCTTCGGGCTCGCTATTCCTTGATGTAGGACAGTTACTCCAAATTCAGTCGAAAATCCCACAAAAACTCTTAATACAGTCGAAAATTAAGGAAAAGTACTCCAAATGCAGTATGAAGCATGAGAGGAGCATGTCAATTCGGAGCTCGGCCTTCGGCCTCGCAAGACACTAATATGGCTCGGCCTTCGGCCTCGCTAGACACTAATACAGCTCGGCCTGCGGCCTCGCCAAGCGCTCGCCCTTCGGGCTCGCGCACCATCAGCTCGGCCTTCGGCCTCGCGGACCGAAAATTCGGCCTTCGGCCTCACCAGAAGCTCGCCCTTCGGGCTCGCTATACCTTCTTGTATGACAGTAACTCTAAAATAAGTCGAAAATCCCATAAAAACTCCAAATACAGTCGAAAATGTAAGGAAAATACTCCAAATGCAGTATGAAGAATGAGATGAGCACTTTTGACACATGTCATTTGACTGCTCTCCAGATTCCCTATGACATTTGTTCAAACACCCCCCATCTATCTCTTACCGTTTTCGAGATACGTCATACATCTTTACTTGGCAGGCGTCATTTTTATGATTTTCGATTTTTCTCATACTCACCTAAACCCCCCCTACATTTTTGCCATACATCATTGTCGTCCTACTCGTCTCCTTCTAGGAGAACATTTATGTCAGTGAGTCAGTCAGTCAGTCAGTGGTAATCGAGCTTTATATATTATGATGATGATGATGATGATGACTAGATGGTAAGTGGTGTGCGGGCCGCGAGCGGCCCGCATCTATCTTGAGTCAGTACGAACTGTCATAAAAGCACCTTATACATTTGAAAAAAAAAAATTAAAACTCCAAGAGAAGTATGAAATCCCATATAAACTCCCAATTCAATAAAGAACCAAACTGTAGCCACCAAACCAGATTAACCCTACTGCCATAAAAAAAGCGGTACAGTCAGAATCGTATCAAGATTCGAAGTTATTTCAGTACAGGACCCTACACGTAGATGCTTCGGTTATCGCTGGCAGTTACCATGGAGACCAGTCGGAGATGTGGAAAATACTCTCAAGTCAGAGCTCGGCCTTCGGCATTGTACGGTTACTCCAAATGTAGTCAAAAATCCCACAAAAACTCTTAAAACAGTCAAAAAATAAAATGAATTACTCCAAATGCAGTATGAAGAATAAGAGGGGCTCCTAGGACGAATCCAAAATGGCGGAATTCAAGATGACCACCATGCAAAGCACTCCGACCCCACTGAAGCTCGGCCTTACGGCCTCACTTCAGCGTGCTCGAAGCACTTTGTATGGCGGCCATCTTGAATTCCGCCATTTTGGATTTTTTTTGTATATCATTGGTATACTCTCCTTATTCATTACGACATTTGTTCAAAGACCCCCCACCTATCTCTTAACGTTTTCGAGATACGTCATCTTTCATCACTGGGCAGACGTCATCGAAAAAAAATATCAAATTTGGAATAAGAACGTCCAGAACGACCTAGATATCGATTTTCAGCCAAATCGGAAAAACTTTTTTTACTTGGCAGACGTCATCGAAAAAAAAGTTTCAAATTTGGAATAAGAACGTCCAGAACAACCTAGATATCGATTTTCAGCCAAATCGGAAAAACTTTTTTTACTTGGCAGACGTCATCGAAAAAAAAATTTCAAATTTGGAATAAGAACGTCCAGAACCACCTAGATATCGAATTTCAGCCAAATCGGAAAAACTTTTTTTACTTGGCAGACGTCATCGAAAAAAAAATTTCAAATTTGGAATAAGAACGTCCAGAACCACCTAGATATCGAATTTCAGCCAAATCGGAAAAACTTTTTTTACTTGGCAGACGTCATCGAAAAAAAAATTTCAAATTTGGAATAAGAACGTCCAGAACGACCTAGATATCGATTTTCAGCCAAATCGGAAAAACTTTTTTTATTTGGCAGACGTCATCGAAATTGGAATAGGAACGTACTCATACTCCTAATACAGTCGGTAATGTATGGTAAAATACTCCAAGTACAGTATAAAGAATGAGAGGAGCATGTCAATATGAAGCTCGGCCTTCGGCCTCGCAAGACACAAACAGGGCTCGGCCTACGGCCTCGCCATCGCTCGGCCTTCCTCCTCACGTGCCAAAAGTTCGGCCTTCGGCCTCACCAGAAGCTCGCCCTTCGGGCTCGCTATACACTGATGTAGGTCCGTAGGTCCAAATTCCTACAAAAACTCCAAATACAGTCGAAAATGTAAGGTAAAATACTCCAAATGCAGTGTGAAGAATAAGAGGAGCATCAAAGCATGATAAAAAAATAAATTTCACTGTTATAGGACAAAAACTCAAAATTCAGTCGAAAATCCCACTAAAACTCCAAATACAGTCGAAAATGTAAGGTGAAATACTCCAGATACAGTATGAAGAATGAGAGGAGCATGTAAATTCAGAGCTCGGCCTTCGGCCTCACAAGACACTAATACGGCTCGGCCTGCGGCCTCGCCATGCGCTCGCCCTGCGGGCTCGCGCACCGTACGCTCGGCCTTCGGCCTCGCGGGCTGAAGTTCGGCCTTCGGCCTCACCAGAAGTTCGGCCTTCGGCCTCACCAGAAGCTCGCCCTTCGGGCTCGCTATACACTGATGTAGGACCTTAACTCCAAATTAAGTCGAAAATCCCACAAAAACCCCACATACAGTCGAAAATGTACGGTATAATACTCCAAATGCAGTATGAAGAATGAGAGGAGCATCGAAGCATAATAAAAAAATTACAGAAATCAAGAATTTCACTGTTATAGGACAAAAACCCCAAATTCAGTCGAAAATCCCACAAAAAGTCCAAATACAGTCGAAAATGTAAGGTAAAATACGCCAAAAGCAGTATGAAGAATGAGAGGAACATCGAAGCATAATAAAAAAATTACAAAAATCAAGAATTTTACTGTTATAGGACAAAAACTCCATATTCACTCGAAAATCCCACAAAAACTCCTAATACGGTCGAAAATATGTGCACATTGTATGGCGGCCATCTTGAAATCCGCCATTTTGGATTTTTGACAGACGTCATTCGACTGCTATTCCGATCCCCTATGACATTTGTTCGAGCACCCCCTACCTATCTCTTACCGTTTCCGAGATACGCCATCCACTTTTACTTGGCAGACGTCATCTTCAAGTTTTCGGATTTTTCCCATACTCACCTAAACCCCCCCTACATTTCCGCCATACTTCATTTTAACCCTACTCTACTCCTTCTGGGAGAACAATTATGTCAGTGAGTCAGTCAGTGTGTGGTAATCGAGCTTTATATAATATAACTAGTTTTTCGGGCAGTGTGCGGGCCGCAAGCGGCCCGCATTTATCGTTATGCAGTATTAAATTATATCAAAACACCTTATACATTAAAAAAATATTTCAAAAATCCAAAAGATATACGACGTCCCATACAAACTCCTAATACAATAATGAACCAAACTGTAGCCACCAAACCAGATTTACCCTACTGCCATAAAAAAGTGGTACGGTCAAAATCGTACCAAGGTTCTGAGTCACTTCGGTAAAGGAACCCCACCTGTAGGTGCTTTGGTTACCGCGGGCAGTTACCATAGAGACCAGTCGGAGATGTGGAAAATACCCTCAAGTCGGAGCTCGGCCTTCGGCCTCGGACAGTTACTCCAAATGTAGTCAAAACTCCCACAAAAACTCCAAATACAGTCGAAAATGTAAGGTAAAATACTCAAATGCAGTATGAAGAATGAGAGGAGCATGTCAATTCGGAGCTCGGCCTTCGGCCTCGCAAGACACTAATATGGCTCGGCCTTCGGCCTCGCAAGACACTAACACGGCTCGGCCTGCGGCCTCGCCAAACGCTCGCCCTTCGGGCTCGCGCACCATCCGCTCGGCCTTCGGCCTCGCGGGCCGAAAGTTCGGCCTTCGGCCTCACCAAAAGCTCGCCCTTCGGGCTCGCTACACCTTCACGTACGACAGTAACTCCAAAATCAGTCGAAAATCCCATAAAAACTCCAAATACAGTCGAAAATGTAAGGAAATTACTCCAAATGCAGTATGAAGAATGAGAGGAGCACTTTTGACACATGTCATTTGACTGCTCTCCAGATTCCCTATGACATTTGTTCAAACACCCCCCACCTATCTCTTACCGTTTTCGAGATACGTCATCCATCTTTACTTGGCAGGCGTCATTTTTATGATTTTCGATTTTTCTCATACTCACATAAACCCCCCCTACATTTTTGCCATACATCATAGTCGTCCTACTCGTCTCCTTCTAGGAGAACATTTATGTCAGTCAGTGAGTCAGTCAGTGAGTGGTAATCGAGCTTTATATATTATGATAACTAGTTTTTCGGGCAGTGTGCGGGCCGCAAGCGGCCCGCATTTATCGTTATGCAGTATTAAATTATATCAAAACACCTTATACATTAAATTTTTTTTTCGAAAATCCAAAAGATATACGACGTCCCATACAAACTCCTAATACAATAAGGAACCATACTGTAACCACCAAACCAGATTCACCCTACTGCCATAAAAAAGAGGTACGGTCAGAATCGTACCAAGGTTCTGAGTCACTTCGGTAAAGGAACCCCACTCGTAGGTGCTTTGGTTATCGCGGGCAGTTACAATGGAGACCAGTCGGAGATGTGGAAAATACTCTCAAGTCGGAGCTCGGCCTTCGGCCTCTGACAGTTACACCAAATGTAGTCAAAACTCCCACAAAAACTCCTAAAACAGTCGGTAATGTATGGTGAAATACTCCAAATACAGTATGAAGAATGAGAGGAGCATGTCAATTCGGAGCTCGGCCTTCGGCCTCGCAAGACACTAAAACGGCTCGGCCTGCGGCCTCGCCAAACGCTCGCCCTTCGGGCTCGCGCGGCATACGCTCGGCCTTCGGCCTCGCGGGCCGAAAGTTCGGCCTTCGGCCTCACCAGAAGCTCGCCCTTCGGGCTCGCTATACCTTCATGTATGACAGTAACTCCAAATTCAGTCGAAAATCCCACAAAAACTCCAAAAACAGTCGGTTTTGTATGGTAAAATACTCCAAATGCAGTATGAAGAATGAGAGGAGCATGTCAATTCGGAGCTCGGCCTTCGGCCTCGCAAGACACTGATATGGCTCGGCCTTCGGCCTCGCTAGACACTAATACAGCTCGGCCTGCGGCCTCGCCAAGCGCTCGCCCTTCGGGCTCGCGCACCATCCGCTCGGCCTTCGGCCTCGCGGGCCGAAAGTTCGGCCTTCGGCCTCACCAGAAGCTCGCCCTTCGGGCTCGCTATACCTTCTTGTATGACAGTAACTCCAAAATCAGTCGAAAATCCCACATAAACTCCAAATACAGTCGAAAATGTAAGAAAAATACTCCAAATGCAGTATGAAGAATGAGAGGAGCACTTTTGACAGGTGTCATTTGACTGCTTTCCCTATCCCCTATGACATTTGTTCAAACACCCCCTATCTATCTCTTACCGTTTTCGAGATACGTCATACATCTTTACTTGGCAGGCGTCATTTTTATGATTTTCGATTTTTCTCATACTCACCTAAACCCCCCCTACATTTTTGCCATACATCATTTTCACTCTACTCTGCTCCTTCTAGGAGAACATTTATGTCAGTGAGTCAGTGGTAATCGAGCTTTATATATTATGATAACTAGTTTTTCGGGCAGTGTGCGGGCCGCAAGCGGCCCGCATCTATCTTGAGTCAGTACGAACTGTCATAAAAGCTCCTTATACAAAGAAAAAAAGTACAAAAAAACTCCTATAGAAGTATGAAATCCCATATAAACTCTAAATACAATAGAGATTCATACTGTAGCCACCAAACCAGATTTACCCTACCGCCATAAAAATGTGGTATGGTCAGAATTGTACCAAGGTTCTGAGTCACTTCGGTAAAGGAACCCCACTTGTAGGTGCTTTGGTTATCGCGGGCAGTTACCATGGAGACCAGTCGGAGAAGTGGAAAATACCCTCAAGTCGGAGCTCGGCCTTCGGCCTCGGACAGTTACTCCAAATGTAGTCAAAACTCCCACAAAAACTCCTAAAACAGTCGGTAATGTATGATGAAATACTCCAAATACAGTATGAAGAATGAGAGGAGCATGTAAAGTCAGAGCTCGGCCTACGGCCTCGCAAGACACTTACACGGCTCAGGCTGCGGCCTCGCCAAGCGCTCGCCCGGGCCGCAGCCTGAGGCGCTTCGGGCTCGCGCACCTTCCACTCGGCCTTCGGCCTCGTGGGCCGAAAGTTCGGCCTTCGGCCTCACCAGAAGCTCGCCCTTCGGGCTCGCGATACACTGATGGGGGACAGTAACTCCAAATTCAGTCGAAAATCCCACAAAAACTCCAAATACAGTCGAAAATGTAAGGTAAAGTACTCCAAATGCAGTATGAAGAATGAGAGGAGCATGTCGATTCGGAGCTCGGCCTTCGGCCTCGCAAGACACTAATATGGCTCGGCCTTCGGCCTCGCAAGACACTAATACAGCTCGCCCTTCGGGCTCGCGCACCATCCGCTCGGCCTTCGGCCTCGCGGGCCGAAAGTTCGGCCTTCGGCCTCACCAGAAGCTCGCCCTTCGGGCTCGCTATACCTTCATCTATGACAGTAACTTCAAAATCAGTCGAAAATCCCACAAAAACTCCAAATACAGTCGAAAATGTAAGAAAAATACTCCAAATGCAGTATGAAGAATGAGAGGAGCACTTTTGACACATGTCATTTGACTGCTCTCCCGATTCCCTATGACATTTGTTCAAACACCCCCTATCTATCTCTTACCGTTTTCGAGATACGTCATCCATCTTTACTTGGCAGGCGTCATTTTTATGATTTTCGATTTTTCTCATACTCACCAAAAGCCCCCGAACATTTTCGCCATACATCATTTTCACTCTACTCTGCTCCTTCTAGGAGAACATTTATGTCAGTCAGTCAGTGAGTGGTAATCGAGCTTTATATATTATAACTAGTTTTTCGGGCAGTGTGCGGGCCGCAAGCGGCCCGCATTTATCGTTATGCAGTATTAAATTATATCAAAACACCTTATACATTAAAAAAAAATTTCAAAAATCCAAAAGATATACGACGTCCCATACAAACTCCTAATACAATAAGGGACCATACTGTAACCACCAAACCAAATTCACCCTACCGCCATAAAAAAGTGGTACGGTCAGAGTTGTACCAAGGTTCTGAGTCACTTCGGTAAAGGAACCCCACTTGTAGGTGCTTTGGTTATCGCGGGCAGTTACCTTGGAGACCAGTCGGAGATGTGGAAGATACTTTCAAAACGGAGCTCAGCCTTCGGCCTCGGACAGTTGCTCCAAATGTAGTCAAAACTCCCACAAAAACTCCTAAAACAGTCGGTAATATAAGGTGAAATACTCCAAATACAGTATGAAGAATGAGAGGAGCATGTCAATTCGGAGCTCGGCCTTCGGCCTCGCATGACACTTACACGGCTCGGCCTACGGCCTCGCCATGAGCTCGCCCTGCAGGCTCGCACACCTTAAGCTCGGCCTTCGGCCTCGCGGGCCGAAAGTTCGGCCTTCGGCCTCACCAGAAGCTCGCCCTTCGGGCTCGCTATTCCTTGATGTAGGACAGTTACTCCAAATTCAGTCGAAAATCCCACAAAAACTCTTAATACAGTCGAAAATTAAGGAAAAGTACTCCAAATGCAGTATGAAGCATGAGAGGAGCATGTCAATTCGGAGCTCGGCCTTCGGCCTCGCAAGACACTAATATGGCTCGGCCTTCGGCCTCGCTAGACACTAATACAGCTCGGCCTGCGGCCTCGCCAAGCGCTCGCCCTTCGGGCTCGCGCACCATCAGCTCGGCCTTCGGCCTCGCGGACCAAAAGTTCGGCCTTCGGCCTCACCTGAAGCTCGCCCTCCGGGCTCGCTATACCTTCATCAATGACAGTAACTCCAAAATTAGTCGAAAATCCCACAAAAACTCCAAATACAGTCGAAAATGTAAGGAAAATACTCCAAATGCAGTATGAAGAATGAGAGGAGCACTTTTGACAAGTGTCATTCGACTGCACTCCAGATTCCCTATGACATTTGTTCAAACACCCCCCATCTATCTCTTACCGTTTTCGAGATACGTCATCCATCTTTACTTGGCAGGCGTCATTTTTATGATTTTCGATTTTTCTCATGCTCACCTAAACCCCCCCTACATTTTCGCCATACATCATTGTCGTCCTACTCGTCTCCTTCTAGGAGAACATTTATGTCAGTCAGTCAATCAGTGAGTCAGTGGTAATCGAGCTTTATATATTATGAATAATATAATAATAATAATAATAATAATAATAATTTGTTAATTGCCAACCTGGCTAATTTTTGCGAGTTTATTTTTCTTACATCGGTTGTCTGGAAGAAATTGCTTTAAGCAATAAGACCGCCCTTTGTATACGTTTATTTGATGCTTCTTTGTAATGTTATTTTTAAAGTATGCAAATAAAGAATTTTCTATCTATATTATAGAAAAACACTGATCATTACATTATAGAGGTTTCTAATGTGATGTCGTGAATAAACACATTTTTTGCGCTTACATAGCAAACGCTGGCTGAACCCTACGAAATAGATCAAAATAATGTTCTACAGTATTGTACACCCTAAAAAGGTCTACAAAAGGTTTGCGATGGTGTATGTCTATTTCTTAGGGATAACCCACAAAAATCGATTTTAAGCAATACAGCATAAATCCTTATCTAAGTGCCTTAAATACATTGTGCATTTAATATATTACATTATTTATTAACATGTTGTAAAGGACCAATATGGTCCTCTACAACATGTTATTTACATTAATATTTTCGAAGATATCACAGATTATTAAGTATCAGCATGGTTCCGTGCGGAGCCGGGGCTAGTGTGGTAATAAGTAAGTCTTCATAGAAGCACAGCTATTTTTTCTACTACTCTCTCAGCATTACACAAAATATATTTTTATTCAATTCATACTTACAAACAGTCAGTTTCCGATCAAGAGGTGCAATTATAATCCCAAGGTACAAAGCTGCATAAAATGGTACAGCTATGTCAAGATGATTAGGAGCCATGAAAACCATGACATCTCCCTGCTTTAGTCCCATTTTCTTTAAACTTATAGCGCATTGAATGGACCTCTTTAGAAGAGAACCATTTGTTTCGGATTCTCCTGTTCCGCCATCAATCTACATTGAAAGAAAAAAAAAAACAAAATTAATCTAAAAACCTTCTTATATTTAATACGTCTTGGATAGGGCAAGCAAAACTTATAAATAAATTGAGACAAATGGGTGGGTGGGCGCAGTCCTTATTAAACTGCGCTATAGATGGAAAGTTTAGGTCGCAATGCAACTCGCTGTTCGGAACATACCACGGAGCACCGGTTGCATTGCGAAGAAAACGGTTCTGAATGACTTGAAGCTTATGAAGATGGGCCTCACTAGCATGACTAAACACTACTGATGCGTGCGATGGGGCGGATGGCTCACGCTCGACTTAAGCACGGTAATGTTATCTATAGGGGCACCACACCCACACAGGGCGTGCAACACAGATGCAACACTCGCGAGTGTCCCGAGTGGCAGCCGAGCGGCTCGGGCGGGGAGCCAGCCCAGAGAGTTGAAAGAGATAGAGTAGTTATATCCGAACACCACTGCTCTAAAAGCTTACTAGAATTTTCCTATGTACATACCTACCTACGCACATGTATATGCAGTTTGTAATGACAAAGAAAGAACGTTCAAATATTATACGTCATATCTGTTGTTAGAAAGAGATAAATAAGCAATTCGTATTACCACCGAACCGCCGTGAAACGTTCCGATCACCATTATGCTGTGATCTCTTTCACTCTCTCACACCAAACGATACACATATCTCGCTCATCCATTTCATTGTGATTCGTTCCTAAGATATTACAAAATAACGATATTTTCTCTTTCAACAATAAAAACAATAATTACGCGTGATATGAAACAGTTTTCATATCTCTCACAGTGCCTGTATAATTGGTGCAGAGTCTAAATACACAAGGAAGGCGTATTGTCCACAGATTATTCCGAAAAAATACGATTAGCGGCGATGTATTCACCAGACGCTCGGAAGTGCTAGACTGGTAGTGACTCAGGTAAATACCCTGAATTCGTCTAGTAAATATGGAGGGCATACAACTCATCTACAGGTAAAAAAATCTTAGAGTCAGCCTTCTTTGAAAATTATCTCACTTGGTCCTTGTTTCGAGTTATAAATATATTTTAACCACACATCTTCATCATCATCTCCATTTTTTCTAAATACATATCTATAATAACGTACAACCCCGACGCCATGATGAAAAATGTGACCACGAAGATCTCTTTAGATCTTCGCGTAATTATTTCTTATCTCTTTTGGAATTGACATAGTTGTATCAGTATGGTTTAAGAATTTTATTTCTCTTAAGAATAACAATATTCACTTACAGAGAAACACATTTAAAACAAAGTAAAATTTACATACCGGATTGCACAGTGTACACGAAATAATATTGATTACTTAATTATATATCTACTTAAAACAGTTATTACTTACGTTAAATGTATACAAAATAAGAACAGAATAGTCATAATATCTACCCTCATAGAAATTTGATCCAAAACGCAGTGCGAGGTGTCTCGCGCTGAGTCGTGTCGTGAGTCGGTAACTCAGTGTTTATTAAGGCCTATGACATAGTGAGGACATTTAGTAAGAGTTTACATTATCTAAGGTATATTATAACCTTAATTATTTACTATAGTATATGTTCTCAATCGTTGAAAAATCCTTCAAAACATGGCTTTTTAAAAGTTTTTTAAAAGTACATAATGAACTTACTTCTTTGATATCTCTTGGTATTTTATTGTATATTTTTGCGCCTTCATACATTATATTTCTTTTTCCGTAGTTGGTGCGATGTATTCTTAGGCAGAGATTATTTGCTTGTCTAGTCATCCGTTTTTGGATGTTGATTTTTTTTGTATATTAGATTTGTGAATGTATATCTTTTGTTAGTATTTTTCGTATTAAAATACAAGTAGTAATAAGTTTGTGTAAGGTTCATGAGTTTGGTTTCCTTATAAATTCTCATAGAGGTCGTTAAATAATTGTATTGAAAAAGAGTTTTTATTAATTTATTTTGTGCTGTTTGTAGTATTTGTAGATTGGTTTTAGCTGTTGTTCCCCATACTTCTATAAGATAATCTAGTCGAGACTTGACCATAGCATTATAAATGGTGTACTTCACAGATTTTGGTAGACAACGAGCTATGCTACGTAGTGCGCCTGTGAGTGACACGAGTTTAGATCTGATGTTGTCAATGTGTGGTCTCCACGTTAGTTTACTATCAAGTATTAGCCCTAAATATTTTGTATTATGTATTTCGTTAATTTTCTTACCGTTTATAGTTAAATTATTGTATGTGCCGAGTTGTTTGTTTTTAGCTCTAAAAATAATGTGATTTGTTTTATCCGTGTTTATGCTCAGTAAATTTGATTGTAGCCATATACATAAATGATCTAAATCGTGTTGGGCTTCTTCTATCAAACATTTCATCGAATAACCTGAATAAAATAGACTCGTGTCATCAGCATATAGTGTGATGTCCCCATTTAGACCAATCTCATGTAAGCTGTTAATATAAACCAAAAATAACAAAGGACCAACAATTGAGCCTTGTGGCACGCCGCAAGTTACTCTTTGAGGTTCACTCTTATATTCACCGAGTTTTACAATTTGGTACCTATTCTTAAGATAAGATTCAAATATATCAAAAGCAGAGTTGGATAATCCTATCTTTTTTAATTTCAGTAGAAGTAAATCATGACTAACGGTGTCAAAAGCCTTTTTCAGGTCAATAAATATACCAAGACTTATCTTTATTGATGAATATTGTTCTTTATTGAAGTGACTAGGTCTATATTTGCTGCAAGTGTGTTTGATTTTGCTCGAAAGCCATATTGTTTTGCAAAAAGAAATTTTATAGATGTAAGGTAGCCAAGGAGCCGACTGTGCAATATCTTTTCAAAAATCTTTGACATGATAGGCATTACCGATATTGGCCGATAGTTACCAGGTTCTGTTTTACTGCCCGATTTGTATATAGGGCTAACTTTAGCTAACTTCAAAGAATCTGGAAACAACCCTTCTCTAGACACCTATTAATGCATTTGGTCAAGTTAGTGACGATTAAATCTTTAAGACATTTTAATACTTTTGTACTTATTTAGTCAATTCCTGTACTGGTGTTTGTGTCTAAATTATTTATTATTTTATCTACTTCACTAATAGTAGCAGGTTTTAGTTGTGTCAATTTGGGGCTATTCACTTCCTGATGATGACTTAATTTTTTAGTTAATTTATATTGTTTAGGAATTTTATTTGCAAGTTCTGTACCAATATTTGAAAAGAACGAATTGAAACATTCACACATATCCTTTGGGTCAGTTATTATACAGCCCATTAGACTGATAAGTTTTGTTGGAATATAGTTTTGTTTTATTTTATTAATTGCTAGGTTATTGATTAATTGCCACATTTTAAAAGGGTTTTTCTTACAATTTTTAAATTCTTTGTAGTAATAGTGTTGTTTCGCTGTCTGTATATCTGCTTTTACGCAGTTTCTTTGTAAAATAAATTCTTGTTTGAGTTTTTCATCTACCAGTGATTTTTGGAAGTCATTCCATAAAATATTTCTCTTATTTATAGATGATTCTGTTTTTGGCGGGTTAAGTCGCTTTGTTCTAATTGTTTTATTTTTAGCTATTGCTTCAAGTAGTAATTTCTCTAATTTTTCGTATTCTGCAAATAAACTCTCCAAATAAAGCATTGTCTCTTCGACTGTTTTGTATAGATTATTATAGTTTATAGCTTTATACTCCATTTGCTTGGGTTTTTCTTGTTGAACTTTATGCACTTATTATATTCAAAGTAAATCTGCTTGTGGTCTGACATAGCCCTGTTAATGATGGCCATGTGGAAGGTGTTATCTCGTAGATTTGTACAGATATGATCCAATAATGTTTTTGTTGTATCTGTCTCTCGAGTACAGTGTTTTTTGGCAATTTTATTTAAGATTCTTAGTCCATTTTCTTTGATCAAATACTTATATTTTTTGACTAACTTTTCTTCATTAAGTAAATTTAAATTTAAATCTCCAAATATTAAAACTCTCTTCCTGTTGACCAGTTGATTACCAAAACTCTCTAAAAAGTTTCTCACATTTGCAGCGTAGAATGCTCCAATGTCTAAGGAAAATTTGTCCAGATGTATTCATAGGTAGTGGTTGCCATCTTCACACAGTTCATCGATATATTCATGTTTCAAAGTATTGTGGACGTATATTGATACTCCACCTCCTTTTGTAACGGTTCTGTAGTTGTAATAGTGTGTGTAATTTGGTAATTTTAATCTCTGGGCTTCATTTTCGTCTTTTATCCATGTTTCCACAAACACAATAACATGTATAATGGTTTTAAATGTTCCAATTATGCACCTTACCTCATCTAGCTTGCCAGGCGCGACAATACTGCGCACATTTGCGTATAAAAAGCTTAGTGTCTTTGTTGTGGTAGTAATATCTTCATACTTGTTAACGATTTCGTATGTGATGATATTACGATCTGTTGTAGTTTGTGATGGGGTTGTTGCAGTTGTCAGTTTTTTGCTTGTGTTATGATTTTAGGGGTTCCTTTAATGTATTTTATTGACAGGTCCTTTTCGCCTTTATCTTGGCGTGCTCTTAGTTCATTCTTAAGGTTCATCATAAACTTTTGTTGATGTGGAGTTTGGTCAGAGTAAATGCGAACAGGGTTTTCGTTTATATTAGCTTTATTACGCAGTATAATCTTAACTATTTCTTGAGAATCAAAGCATAGTTTCATCGGGCGTGCCTTTTTGTCATCATATCGACCAATCCTTATTAATTTCTCTGCCTTCGGACAACCTGGATAGATAATATTTAAAATTCTCTCCATCTCTCGTCTTTTTTCTGCTTCATCATGTTTTTGTTCAGGAATGCCTGTCATTATAATATTTTTGCTTCTAGTTGTGCGTTCTTGGAGTTCCAAAATCATTTCGTCGTAATCGGTTGGCAATATTGTCTGTGTCATTGACATACTAAGAGGGTGAGGGGTTTACTGTGTCATTCAAACTCGTGACTCGTAGTTTGAGATTATTATTCTCAGTAATTAGTAGTTCTGTCGTATTTTTTATGTCTTGTAATTGTTATTTAAGCGAAGATGTGATGTTTTCACCAATTTTATTAATATTTTCTATTTGTGCTCTGTTGGATTCTTTTAATATGCCCAATATTTCTTTTTTAAATTGACTAAGTTGATTTGTAAATTCATCTTCAGGTGATTTTCTTTTACGCAGGGAAATATTTTTGGACTCTATTTGATATTCACTTAAACTTGTCAGGTCTGGTTGTGAGCTGCTGCTTCTTTCTGTAGATATCATTTTACTGCGTGATGAGTTTCTAGTCGGGGAGTGCGATTCACTCATCTTTTTAGTTTTGTATTGAAACAAGCAAAATAATCGCTCCGCTTATCAGCAAACACACTTACCGAAATCCCTTCCCTCTACCGGTCAACTGGTTTGGTGTTTGCGGCGGTCAGTCGATGTTCTCCGCGATAGCAGAATGCAGTATGAATGCACTTTCTGCACTTTTAAAACTGTACTAATGTGCAATAAAGATGAGATTCAAAATTGATTGGCTTCAACAGAATATTGTAAGAGAAATACTTGACACGTCTGTACACTACGCTTGCCGGCAGTAGTATGATCAGTACTATTCAGTATTCAGTCAGTACTATATTATAATATTATAAATGCGAAAATAACTCTGTCTGTCTGTCTGTTACGCTTTCACGCCTAAACTACTGGACGGACGACGAATGAAATTTGTCATGGAAATAGTTTGAGACCCGGGAAAAACATAGGATACTAGTTTTTATCCAACTGCGCAAAAAGAGGTTAATGTTTTTGAGCGATTACCGACATACGTGCAGTCGGAACCGCGCCCGGAAAGCTAGTAATAAATAAAAAATAAATAATAGGATAAAGTTTGTTGATTTACCTGAGCTACGAAATGAGGGTCATCTTTGAAGCTTTGCAGCACTATCTTGCCGATATGAAATCGGTCTCTGGCGATACCGGACTTTGCTACGACGCGTGAAGTGAGCTCGTTCATATACCAATGGATGGCATCGTTCACGTGTGATTGTGTCATGATTGCTTAATTAATAAACTGGGAATGTGATTGTAAAAACATATACGTATCATCACAAGCAGGACAGTAGGAGTAGTGCCTAAACTATATGTTTAAGAATCTACATAGGTATACTTAACATAATTATTTATCTGTTCTAATAATATTATATATAAATAAATATAAAGCATTAGTTCCTTATGAGCTTAAACAGTTTAGATAGGAAGTGAGATAGATTTGTATAGATGACTTTTTTTACAGTAAGTACCTATAGTATATAAATTTTATATAGATTTACAAAACAGTACTTTGGTAGGGCACACTTGCACACACTACAAACACAACCACAGCGCGGTCTCAAAATGACGCGACATTAATGTTTGGTTTTATAATTATAATAGTGTGCATGCGATGCGTGCGTGCTGACACGCACACATATATTCAAGCGGAGATATGAAAAATAGCATTATCTCCACACCATAAATCTACTGATATATCGCTCTATAAAGATAACTAACTTTTCTATACATGTCAAAGATAAAAATCGATAAAAATAAGCCTAGCGAGTCACAAATTACCTTAATAATATCTAAGGTTTACTATTCAATGAATGATTCAGGCGTTACTATGCTTAACAGCAAAATTAGACGGAATTGTTAATATTAGATGTTTATATTTTATTTTTCTAAAACATTAATAATCTTTTCATTATTACTAAGCTTTTAATTATTACATAACTAGCTTTCCGGGCGCGGCTCCACCCGCGCGCATGTCGGTTATCGCGCAAAAACATTAACCTCTTTTTGCGCAGTCGGAAAAAAACTATCTTATGTTTTTTCCCGGGTCTCAAACTATTTCCATACCAAATTTCATTCAAATCGGTCCAGTAGTTTTGGCGTGAAAGCGTAGACAGACAGACAGACAGACAGACAGACAGAGTTACTTTCGCATTTATAATATTAGTACTGATTTCTAAGCATTTCACTCCCACTTATTACATTCATCTATTATCAACCTTGTCTTTCTGTAAACCGCGCCCTCTCCTAGTGTTGTGCTTATACAGTACGGTAATTTATCGTTATAGTGGAACTAAAATCGATATCGTCATACTCTGGCCTATAAATATATTTAGTCTTGGATGTAAAATGGGGGTACCTTTTAAATGTTTGATATGAGTTTATAATAATAATAATAAAAATAATTTATTTTACAATATACAGTTACATGTTGTTATCCTTAACTTTATTAAAATTGGTACACTTAATTGTATTGATTTTTTGACAGTAAAATGACACGCAGATCCCACACTAAGAAAAAAATCTTGGGAGCGTCCTCTGATTTCGCGCTAGATGTCTAATCTATTCGGCCACCGGTACCTCACTCTTACGAGTCGAAAATTTGTACTTCAATTATAAGAAATATACTTCAATAGTAATTTGTTAGGGAGATACATAAATTACTAAATTACAAATATACGAGAGGAAAAATTTAAGTCATGTGCGGGATTAAATTTTTCCTCTCGTATATTTGTATTACATTACAAATTACCGCAGAGCATACGTTATTGCAAACATAAAAATATTAAATGAGATATTTAAATGTTTATCATTTTAGTACGGAATTTTCAAGCAGAATTGTGGAATCACACAACCAAATCATTATTCTATACTAGCTTTCCGGGCGCGGCTCCGCCCGCGCGTATGTCGGTTATCGCGCGAAAACATTAACCTCTTTTTGCGCAGTCGGATAAAAACTATCCTATGTTTTTTCCCAGGTCTCAAACTATCTCCATACCAAATTTCATCCAAATCGGTCCAGTAGTTTTGGCGTGAAAGCGTAACAGACAGACAGACAGAGTTACTTTCGCATTTATAATATTAGTACTGATTTTATTATAACAGCGAGGTATCTGCTGGGTATTATTGCCAACCCAAGTGGGACAAATATCACTTTTATCTAAATAGGCCGTCACGGAGGAATAAATTATACGATCAGCTGATATTGTTGTATGATGTATTGATATCGATTATATTTGCATAAGAATCACGTCCCATCACTATGGGACTCGGTTGATTACCGCATGGAGGTGGCTTAGCCAATTAAAGCGCGTTTAGGTTAAACAGAGTTTGGCAGAATTCATCTCGAACAAACCAAATCTTATTGCACCTCTTGAGAGTTATTTTCTCGATGGTCGTCCGGCTCGCGCTAGCCCGCGCCGTTTTTCACCAGCTTTAGGTTCCCGTGATACAATGCAAATACTACAGTAAGTATAAAGCTGTATAAATTATCATATTTAATACAGCTTTAATGAAATGACAAAATAAATAACAGGGCAAGTATTTTCTACATATTTTCTAACTAAGTATTTTAATGCAAATTACTGACTATTTTGCGTTTTTTATTTCGAGGAAAATGTGAATTTGGCTAAAGATAACTACTTTAAATATTGATAGGAATACTATCTTTATTTTTTATTTATTTATTTAGATGCACAATACAAATTACAATCATTACATCAACTAAGTGTACAATATATATATATATATATATATACATACAGTACTGTATATATATATATATATATATATATATATATATAAATATATTTAGTTTTAAACTGGATTGTAATTTAAACAGATGTGCTGAATTTTGTAATCCAATAAAATAAGGAGTAATCATATATTTACAAATAGGTAATTAATAAACCTGTGAGTTAATATAATGATGCTCATGTGGGCACGCGTGCACGAGCAAGCAAACAAGCGAACCGATATGCTACAAACTATAGGAGTAGACATATTTTCACTTTATTTGTTAATAATAATTATAATTATCCACATAGCTAGCAGCAAACAGCATCAATTCAACCACCACGTACATACATGCCCGCTCACATCACATATATTATTATTGATAATTAACTAGGACCATACGGACACGTTTCATCAGACGTGCTCGAACTTTCCGTATTGGGATAGAGTATATCTTTCAACATTTTTATATAACCGCTGAGTTTAGGATAGAAAATATCTAATTCTGGATAATTTTTTGATAATTCATTATATTGACGGAACATTCTAACTAGAGGGTTGAAATACGAGATGTTGTTTTTGTAAACATTGAGAACAAATAAATTAGTAGTGTTAGACCGACGTCGGCTGTATTGTTCAGGGATATATTTGAAAGTAGATTAGGGGTGTCTGCTATAGAGTAACTTTATAGAGAGATAAATAAAAACAAAATACGAGTATCTACGGCGCGGCGTGACTCTAAAGACTGAGTCTTAAATTTAGTCAGCCTCATAGCGTAATTGAGGTGTGATCGCCCCAGCATCTGACGGGAACATAATATTTTTAGGCATTTTTTCTGTACTCTTTCTCTATGTGAATTTTGTAATACGGAGACCAGATCGGGCTCCCGTATTCCAAAACACTTTTTACAAGTGTGAAGTAAAGATACAAAAGACTAGAAGACTTTTTAAAACTTTTTGTCGATCTTAAAACAAAACTTTACTTGTTATATGTTGGTAATAAGGACGGAATTAAAGCTGTTCGTCAAAAAGGATGCCTAAATCTTTAACGACATGTGACCTATTCAACACCAGTCCGTCGATAGTGTTATCGTTAATGATTTTATTGCGCTTATAAGTGAATGATATAGTAAAGCATTTACTGACATTTAAGTACATATTAACTTGCATCAATTCGACAATGTATTTAGATTTTTTTGCAAAGCATGGCAGTCGTTTGATCTAGTCACGACGTTGAAGATCTTTAAATCATCAGCGTAGGTATAGAAGACACTGGCATGACAGGCGCTCAATAAGGTCAATAATAAATATGACAAACATGAGAGGCCCTAAATGAGACCCTCGAGGTACCCCTGAAGTTACCTCTATAGGAGACGAAACGTACCCTCTCAATGCGACCAATTGACTCCTGTTATCGAGATATGAACATATCCAGCGGAATAAACTACCCCTGATTCCATGCGTAGCAAGCTTACTACAAAGTATTCTGTGGTTAACCTTATCGAAAGCTTTAGAAAAATCCGTGTAGATAGAATCGACTTGACCACCTACAGCAAAGCTTTTACAAAGATAATTCTTATATTCCAAGAGGTTAGTTATTGTTGACCTATTTTTAACAAAACCATGTTGCTTGGTGGAAAGGGCTGGTTTGAAATGATTGTATAAGTGGTCGTAAACAATTGATTCAAATAATTTCGCAAAACAAGACAGAATACTAATCAGTCTATAATTCTCACAATGTGATTTATCGTCATTTTTGAAAATCGGTATGATGTGTGCGGTTTTCCAACATTTTGGGAATACGCCATTTGACAACGATTTATTATAAATTATACACAAGGGAACAGCCAATTATTTGCCAAACATTTTAATAAAAGCAGGGAGAAGTAAATCAGGACCAACACCTTTGTTCTTATCTAGTTGTTTAATTTTGATTATTATATAAATTTCTGTAATTACGATATTTGATAATGAGCTATGGAAGCAATTCACAAAATCACTTGAATTCATGTTATGTTTATCACAATAAATTGAACGATTTAGATCATCTTTAGCGAAGACTGAACCGAAGCAACGAGATAATAAGTCACAGATACCTTGGCCATCAGAAGACACGGCATTTCCGAATTTCATTAAATGTGGAAAGGATGTTTGACCCTTTCGTCCGTTCACAAAGCTCCAGAATAGTTTAATACTTTTATCAATAGAGTCTTCAGTTGAAGCAATATATTTATTATAACAGTCAGTTGCCATTTTTTTAAATCTTTCGCGGAGTAATGAAAAGGTGTGATAATCACGGGGATTATTATATTTTTTATATAGTTTATGGTACTTGTTCTTTTCCTCATTGCATTTAATTAAAGGTTGTACTTTAATGTTGTACCACACTGTACCAAATTGGGTAAGACAAAGACTTTGAGGTCATTAATGGAGTGGGTCTATTAATAATGTCAAATAATTTATCGTAGAAATTCTGGGTGCATATATTGATATCAGAAGAAGACAGAATGTCATACCAATCAGTTGTCATACTATCAAGGCACTAAGTCAGAACTAGATTCTGACTTAGTGCCTTGATAGTTACATTTTGAGAAATTTAAACGTTTATTGTTGCGCTTATTTAGGCCTTTTGATGACTTTGTAAATGGCAATTATATAGAAAGAGCAGGATGATGTTTGTCTATTAAACTAAGGGGAAACATGTCACTGACAGTACCGTGCTCGAGGGTTGTGAATACCAAATCGAGTAATCTTCCATTCGCGTTTTTGATATTATTTATTTGTTTCAAATTGCAAAACGCTATTAACTCTTCAAGTAGTAAAAGTTTTTTACATTGTGACGAAGTAGAAGGAAAATCAGAGCTTATAGTCATGCTTATTGAGAAGTCCAGGATATTGAAATCTCCAAGGATTAGAAATTGGTCTTCTGAGCGGTCATTCAACAATAATTTATGACAACTGGAGTAAAATTCATCCAATGTAACAAGACTAAGATAGGGAGGTAGATAACAGACACATAAATTAAGTAATGGCATTTCATTTGGTGTGTCTGGTATTATAGTGATCCAGATATCCTCCATCCCGCTTTCCCAAGATGCCTGGCGGATAACCTGAAATCTCTTTTTGATAGCGACGAGGACTCCGCCGCCCTCACGTTTGGAGGAAGCGGTGTCCTCACGGTCACGTCTAAATACATTATTACGAGCGTCAAATATTTCACCGTCAAAAACACCATTGTTGAGATTTGTTTTCGTCAGGCATATAATATCGAAGTCAGAGTTAAGTACAATAAGATAAAACTGTGATAATTTACTACGAAATCTATTAACATTCTGATAGTACACGTTAATCATTATTATGTATTAGATATTATTAAATACAAAAGCTATGTTTTTTTAAAAAGTATATACAAATGCATTATTGTAGCTTATTTAAAATTTCCAAGGTTTTTATAAGTACGGCTGGGCTTTGTTAATTTTTACGTACATAAACCTGACCAAAACGCACCCATACAAACTTGAAGCTATTTACTTTGCAGAACTTTCTTGCAGCGCTATGTATTTCTTTGATTTCTGGAGACAAATGTTCAGATAGGTATATCCTATTAGTTTCACCAGTGAAACCAATGTGAGTCGAAGCCAGTTTATCAGTAGAATGGGCCTTATTAAATCTCGTAGCTGATGACAGAATGTAATCCCGTAGTCTTTGCGACGAAAGGGTGACAAGAATATTACGAGGCCGCTTGGATGAAGGGTCCATCTTCGCGACACGGCGGCACGCCCTGACGTCATTTTCTGGTAGCAATTTGTTTCTTGTCTAATCTTTTATAAGACTCTGCTGATTAGAATATTATATTATAAAAGCGCTAGTATATAAGGGATGTTAGTTGTTTATAACAATAACAACAGTTATAGGCAGGTAACACGATAATAATATGATTTATCGTTTCAATCGATGAGCCACCGCGGGCCGAAGGAATGTCTAACTTTTAGGGTTTTAGGTATTAAACCACGAAAATTAAAAGCCGTAAACCACGCTCTGCTACCAAAATGTGTATCCGCCTGGATGCGCGGGATTAAAGGATTAAGTGAAAGGTAGGACTCACTTTAGATATACTGGATAGACGCTCGCGGCTCGGCAATGCTCCCGAAGTGCCTCGGGCGTTGCGGCGGAGTTTCACTGCACTGTAACTTATTCACGTTATGCACTGTCGGTTTGTAGGCTCTTTAATTTAGGCCACTTTTCACTGGTATCGATCGCGCCGATTGGTAGGAAAAAGAGGCGACTTGCCACACAGCTTGTCGGGGAGGACTGGGGAAGCGGAGGGGCAGGGGGTAGGAGAAGGTCATTTGCGGAGGGGATACATCGCACTGCGTAGGTACACATATGATAACAAGTTGGCGGCTACACCCGCGACAAGGCATGGCGAACTCCGCACTTTATATAGGTACAAAGCTACATCGGCGTATCGGCGTACATCAGGCAGCGTATTCGTCTAGATGGCTTACTCATCGATGGGATTACTAAACACTCTGAACACTCTCAACACTCAACTCAACATTGAGTTGCCGCCATATAACATATTCTATTTGATCTATGGTTGCAGCGCGTCGCCCATATCGCACGTCTTCTCACTTCAAGGCGCATATTTCGTGTACATAATTTTTAGTCTGTCTACGTACCCAGTACCACGGTATAATTAGCCTAGTATCTATTAGGTAGGTTGGAATGAGGGCAAGATCATACTGCATTGCATTTAGCTGCATAAATAACAAAAAAGATCACAACTTCATAATTTTCTCACTTAATAAAACATAACTCATTTAATAATATAAGTCAAAGGGCATCGCAAGGTAAGGAAGTGTTCGCCTACCTATATGTTTCTAATGTTAAATTTTATTACTATTGTTAGTTTCCCATATTATATACCTACCTAGGTAATGCCAGTTGTTTTTAATGGGGAGAATAGGTATGAAGCACTCGAAGTGAAGTTTGCTAAGCCGTTCTAAGCAACGTCCGCGCAGTCACGACTTACTTCGGAGCGCACGTTAAGCTGTCGGCCCCGGTAGTTGTCTTAGGATGGCAGTCGTTATAGTATGGTGGTAGGGCATTTTGCGAATGCCCGCCTGGCTAGTAAGTATGCAATGTTTGTTCGATCTGTTTAAGTACAAGCTTATTTGATCTGGATTCACTTTTTATTTTTTATAGGCTAGCCTTTAAACACTGTCTTTATTTTTTATTTATTGCTTATAGGCTATCCTTTGACAATTTACTTAATTTACTTTTGAACTTGATGTTGCTCAGGAACACACCGTAAGGTGCTTGGCGACAGATTTTCTACATGAGGGTGGTAACCCTCAAGTAGAAAATCTGTCGCCAGCTCAGCGGGTATTCGCAAAATGTAGTTGCCAGCAAGTATGAAATTTATGAAAAACATTCGCTGATTTAAGAATTATTTTAAATAAATGCGTGATAATTACAGAAATCTCTTAAATACTAGGTCTGAAGGCTAAGAAATGCTATCAAGACAATTTTCATACTTATCTACCTATATTTTTTGTGCTCACACCTAATGATAGGAATCAATTATGATTCATTTGTAGTTATCGTGACGCAGATTAAACAGACAAAAAAGACTAATCTTCCGTAACCGTATCCGTTTCAAAAATTTCGGTTAGTTTCGGATAAGGGCGGTCTAAATAAAATGACATGTTTCGACAGCTTTTTGTTTCATAGCTCGCGCGCCAGGTGAATCTTGCAGTTTGATTGTTATTTTTAGTCATAACATTACCTCTTTCATAACAAGTTTATTTAAGAGTTGACTTAATTTAAGAATGTTTTGTGTTCATTATGAAATTAATTTCTTTATACGTTGAAGAGAGAAAAGACAAGTGAAGAGAGAAATGTCACTCAATGAAAATACGCTTGCATGGTGGAGAATTCATATCAAGTACCATAGCTTTAAATAGTAAGACAGTACCTCTCTCGGCCTGCTGGCAGTGTACCGAGAGAACAGCTTTTCCGTTCTTCTGGGTTAATTTATGACCCCTTAAGGAATCGACTTTCAGGCTATAAGGCTGCGAAACTGATTTTTGTTTAATACATATTTATAATCTTCCTCTGTTCAGTTTTGACTATTAGACGATAGGCAACTTTATATTTTGCTGTAAGAATGGATGGTTTCATTACTCAAAAAAATAATTAATAAGAAAACTATGTTATCACACATACATATTTAATATGTTATATATAGGTTATAAGTTAATATGAGCAACGTGTAAAGCTTGTTTTCCAACGTTTAAATTTACTGCTATTTTATTTTAATAGATGAAACTTAAAATTTAGTAGGTATATAATAATTACGCACTTATATGATTATAATACCAAATGATCTGAAAAGTCTAGATTGACAAGATAAAACATATAAATAACACCAAATTATTACATACTATTTGTGTTTATGTTTTTCTTCAATCTAATATCCGAAACCGAAACTATCCGAAACTAACGGATAATCCGAAATAATTACATATCCGTAACCGTATCCGAAACCAATATAATTTTATTACTATATCCTTAACCGTATCCAGATCTGAAATATAATATCCATAACATCCCTAATAAAAATCATCGCTGCATATATTCGTCATCTTAAAAAAATGGCCGTGGGTCGGTATGCCACAAAGATTCTATTCCTAAGACAATTTAACCTTATAAGACAACTGTGTACGTATGGTCAATCTTCCAAAATAATATTTTGAATACTACTGGTACTACATCCTGGTTTCATTCAAATAATATGGTCACTCTAATTAGTGAATCCTGAAGGAATTGAAAATTAATAATACTTCTACTTATTTAATTAAAAAATAGTATATTGAAATTCCAATGAATATACATAATCAATTTATAAGATTTTAATATATTCTGTCTACTATATATTTTGCTTCGTCTTCATCTCTCGTACCATTTCGATGAGTTTCTTGTAATCAATCTTAGCAGATGCTTTTACAGGAAAGGAGTCCATGAAGATCACACCACCCCTCAGTTGCTTGGGATCAGATAATTTTGCTACAAAATAAATAAATAAATATGAATACAATTTATTAAATATTATATACTATCTTTCCGGCTACGGTACCGCCCGGGCGTATGTCGGTTACAGCGCAAAAATATTAACCTCGTTTGTGTCAGTGGCTAGAAACTATCCTATGTCTTTCTTCAGGTCTAAAACTATTTCCATAACATATTTCATAAAAATCGGTCCAGATAACGACGCCGACGGAAATCGGTAAGTTTGTACGAATCGCCTCTGCCGCACTGTAAGCATTGTAAATTGTCAATGATATCGTGCAGATGCCACTCCCATAAGGGGTGGTTTGCCATAATCCCCACGCTTGCCTGTTCCTCACGGAGACGCAGATCAAATATCCAGTTGACGCGACGTACCTTGCCTACCCCGTACAATCTAGGACATAGCTTAAGGGCCAGGGCGGAAGTTTGTATGTATGCCCGCGATGACGTTTGGCGGCGCCTTGGAGATAGTGTGAGTTTGGCAGTTCTTCAGAAGGCACTGCTACCCAAATTCTGGATTTGTCGCCTCTTACGAATCTCACAAGAAGATAGGGAGTGCAATCTTAGGCTGTCGCTCCACGGGCAAAATATACCACGGGAAAAATGAAGCTTTTTTACGCTCATATGAAGTTTTATTATCTGTAACACACTACACATCCTAATCAGTACAGTCGTCAGAGGGTGAAGGAGCAACAAACACATCCTCACTCCTCACAAAGTTTTGTCTTTTAATAAGTGTGATAATAATGTTTTTTATATTTTATTGCTGATAGGTAAGCCTATGACCACAATCTCACCTGATGGTAAGTGATGATGTGGTAGAAGGTGTTAACAGGCTTAACCTTGAATTACTGGCTCTCAAGGATAACTGCCGGAACACACCGCTAGGTGCTTGGCGACAGATTTTCTACTTGAGGGTGGTAGCTAGCCAGGCGGGCATTCGCAAAATGCCCTACCACCAAGCAAAAATAATGTGGATTTTCGCAAAGTCATGCCTGAATATACTAAGCATAGATTAGCTTTACGATTTATTATGAACAACTTAACTTGCCTTTGACTAAATCTTGTATTTCCTGTGCAGCAGGGCTGTGGCCAGATCTGGGGATGATGCACGCCACCGGTAATTGATTTTCTCGAACTTTCGAGTCTGGAATGCTTGTCACTATGACGTCACGAACGCCTGGATGCTCACGGATCACATCTTCAATTTCAGCTGGGCACACCTGAAAATAAAGACGTAGTAAGATGTAGTTTGATTTTAGATTAGCATACAAAATATCGTTTCTAGAATCTATCTTACAATCTTATAAAATTATAACGAAAGGAAACATTTTTGAACTATACCTGAAATCAATCTCTCGACCTCATCCCTAGATCCAGAACCTGTTCTGCCAATTGAGATATCATGGTGAACGATATCTCACGAAAAGAACAAAATATGTCATAGCTTAAGTTTATCAATAACACTGTATAAAGCTTTATAATTAAACACATTACTATAAAACATTAATATACAAAAAACTTTTATTTTCCCGTCAGTTTCCAGAACCTAAATTACTAATACATTCTTATCGGTCATATTATTACTTACTTCACACATGTTGTATAATATCAACATTTTGATGCGACCAGCACAGTAGTAGTTCCAATGTTCATCTCTGTAAAACATGTCTCCTGTTTTAAGCCATCTGTCTTCAGCGAACGCTTGTTTCGTCTCTTCTGGATTGTTGTAATATTCCTGTAGATAATGACCAAAAAGTCTTTGTTACTAATATTTTTATATATAGGTACATGTTTGTGTAAAATAGTTTATAGGTTAGGCTTTGACTAATTTCACACCGGCACCCATTCTACTATTATTCGAAATTTTGATTCTAGAATGGCGTTCTTTTCGGTGGCCTAAGAATTTGGGAGTAAGGGCTTGGATAACGAACCAAGAATGAAAGGAAATGTAAATATACTACTTAACTCGATTTATAGTTTATAGATAATGCATTGAGATAGTTCAAATGTTACTAAGATGTGATGATGATGTGGTCAAAGATATCAAGTAGGTATGCTAAATCTAGATTGGGAAACGGCTCTGTCGGAACACTTGTGGGTGGTAGTTAGCTAGGAGAACATTCTCAAAATACCCTAACACTTTCAGTTCGAGCTCGCGGCTATACGCTGCAGAGTTTGAACTATTACAATCGGGAGCCATTAATTATACGTTAGTCTGAAGAACATCTTCAACCACATCCTGAATTATCATCAGGTGAGATCAATCAGGTCAAAGGTTTAGCTATCAGCCATACAATAAAAATAGAAGATTCAGCAGTCTATACATATTGCCATTGACAGAATTATTTAATATATGAAAAACACGGGTGTTTGAGCGTGAACTTACTATGAGTCGATATCGCTATCGACAATGTTTGATGACGACTCTAAGTAAGTTCACGCTCAAACACCCGTGTTTTTCATATATTAGATATAAATAGATATGATCGTAAGTTTTTATAATATGACAGAATTATTATTTCAAAATGTTAGCAAATACAGTTTCCAAAATTATAAACGACGGGATTATATCTTTACGCTCGTAGTTATATCTTTTCCTTTCGTTGTAATATTATAAGATTAGCAGCCGCTAATGCCAAAATTACAATATAAGAATTATTGGGTTGCGTCATCGTAACCGAGTTTAAAGCTAATTGAAAATGTAATTTTGTTTGTAGTTCAATTCAGTTTGGCTTCAGGTGTCGCTCTGTTAAACGATAGGAACGTAACAATACATTCGAACTCGCTTGGTTTGGCAGAGCATGTGGCTATGTGGCTATAGAGACGGATCTTCGCGGGTTTGATTTCCCCTTGTAGTACGAAAAAAAATCTTTTTGTTGATTCGCTTAGCAGGCGATAATGCAAGAATTACAGGGTAAGAATAAGCCAACAGAGTTTGTGAATAGGAAACGGTCGTAGTGAAAACAAAACTGTGGATCATTGTATAGCTACTGTACCGTGGTTAGCCTAAAAATCTATTGTCTGATGACAGAGAAGAACAGATTGATGACATAAAATCATGTCAAATCAAATTGGTCTTTATATGATGTCACATAAATATCCATTTGAGTGTGTCGTGTAATGTAATTGTGTCGTGAAATAGACCTGCACGGTTAGCTTAAAAAAAGACAATGCAGATAATCTTTCAATCAAATTTGTATCTGGTGTGTGAAGTATTCATAGACAAAAAAAAGAGATCCTTGTAAGGTAATCATTGTAATGGATTATTTGTAGGTAATTGTAACGCTCACAGAATTAAAATTCAAGCTGTATGTGAAAATCATTTTGATTAAGAAATTCTATAACACAGTTAATGATTACTTAAACGAGACAAATACTAGGACAATTCTGCCTCTGCCAAGCTATCGCCTATCACCTACGTAATTTAAACAAATATTGTAATGTTGTGCATATTTTTAATAAAGTTTGTTAAAAAGATTTCTTGCTAGTTCTTCTCGCAGTGGTTCTATAGATTTATTTTTGCTAAACGTGGCAGTAAAATGTAGAATGTTTCAATATTAACATTTCTAATTTACCTTCATAAGAGCGCCGTAAAAGTATATATTGAATAAATGATTTACACTTTGACTTTTGACTTATTTTCACAGTAGCTAGTAATTTTAGGTTAGCCTGAACAATATCATCGACCACATCGTCACTTACCATCAGGTGAGATAGTAGTAAAAGGCTAACCTACCAGCAATAAAAATAAAAGAAAAAGCCTCTTAAATTCTAGTGCTGCACTTTTCAATCTTTGGTTATATTCAAAATCGATGTTTTTTTTTCTTTTATTGCTGATAGGTAAGCCTTTGACCACAATCTCACCCGATGGTAAGTGATGATGTGGTCGAAGGTGTTAACAGGCTTAACCTAGATATACTGGCTCTCAAGGACAGCTGCCGGAACACACCGTTAGGTGCTTGACGAAAGATTTTCTACTTGAGGGTGGTCGCTAGCCAGGCCAGGGTATTCACAAAAATGCCCTTCCACCATGCGGTAAAGCTCAAGCCCGCGGCGGGATTCGAACCATGGACCTGCTGCGCGGCAGTCCATAGCCAAAGCCACCGAGCTATCACTGCCTCTAAATGTGCGATACTAATTTCAACGCTACATTTGATTAGAGATAATGACATGGTATGACGTCACTATCACCATTACATCCATCTTCAAAATTAATATTTAATCAATGATGCCATGGCGATGAAAAAACTTTCGATAACCCTAATGATAAAGTTTTTGCACAATCACTTTAAAAACCGTTTTCTATAGGCAACTGTATTTTTAAGGAAACGACATATTAATGCCTAATAAAAACGGTACTTTTATGTTTTTTTATAATTTCTATTCAGAGCAGTGTCTACAATGCATGATACCACTGCACTGCTTCAAAAATGCCTGACACTAATAGACTAATAGGTATACTGCCTCAAATTTCAGATGCCACTACTGCTATTGTCAAGATTACAAAATTACTTATAAGAAATAAATACTAACAACGTAATTTATACATTAACGCCTGCCTGTAACATCAAAAAGATTTTTTTACTAGAAGCAGGATTCTTACCCAGGATCATAGGATCATCCATCTCTATAGCCGGAAAATGCTCTGCCAATTGAGATGTCGTAGTGAGTCATAGCTCAAATTTATCCTTTCGTTCCTTTTGTTTAACCGTCTTAACCGCATAAGGGTGAACTGGCCGACCAGTTCTCCATACAAACGTCGTACGGTGATCACTCCCTTATTTGCGGATTTAGGTCCAAAACAAAGCATGGTATCGATTGATTTCTTTATTATCTAGGCTTGTATCGTAACGTTTTTTTAATAAGATAATTAACTTGAGAGTTGAAACATTTTCATTTTAAGTTTTCGTAGCAAATAACTTTCAAATTAATTATCTTTTTAAAATTTCGGCATCATAAAAGCCTAGATGATGACGAGATCAATCGGCTAATAAAATATTATGCTTAATTCTGGACCTAATATCTCAAATAAGGGAGTGATCACCCTACGTATGTATGGAGAAGTGACCGGCCAGTTCAACCTTTATTTTTGCGACAGATAAGATTTACAATATCACTTATCAAGAGTATGGTAGGTAAGTGGTGTAAGTAAGTGATGACGTTAACTTCGTCACGTAAGAAATGATGTCAATGTCTAGAATGCCGATAAGCTAATGTAGAAGAGTTGATATGGCAGGTATAGTTTTTTGAAATAAGCGTTAGTTTTCGACTACGTTGTCATGTATTCTAGTATACATATTATAGTCTGAGATTGTCATCAAATCGACGCTATTTGAATATTTTAAACAATAGGTACACCTACTAGTAGGTAGAATAACGAGCAATGTAAACAAAAAAACACCATGATCATAACGTCTAGCTGACTATCATAATAATTATAATCAATGCAAGGGCACCTATAAATTAGGTACTTCTGAATTACTCTGTAGTGAGTAGTGACAGTTAGTAACGTGACTATGCAATCGACGATGTTATAAGTACACACTCACTTAAAAGATGCCAATTTATTTCCTCTGGTATACCTATAGAACATCAGTAAATCAAGAAAATCGCCAGAAATATTAAAAAATGTTTAATTTACTGAGGTGAAATAGGGAGGTATTGAAATTTGTACCCAGCTTCAATAGAAATATACCCTCACACAAAGTACAAAGGTGAGGCGAGCGGTATCGCAAATTTTCCGGACTCTAATAGGTACGGCATTTACAGTGTGATATAATATGTATGTTGTTATTCTTGGACTCTGTATAAAATATCGCTTAACCAGTCTCTATTTTAATATTTTTATGTTTGCACGCACAATTTAAGTCATGTGCGGGATTCGCACCCACGTCCAGCCACCCCTTTAGCCATAGTAGCTAGCCAGGTGGGCATAACATGAGAGCATTCCTGCTCGCTCCTTGCTCGCTGCACTCCCAAAAGTAGAAGTAATCATCTAAACCAAAATTCGGTTTATAGAATTTTTTATTTCTCAACAAGAAATTTACATTTCACTTCTATGAGAAATTAATCTAGGTTATATATATTATGCTTCGACATTTGATGAATACAGTCACTTAAGTACTAGTCTAGTTTAAATTAAATAGTGTAACACAATACTTGTAGTTATACGGTGACTTAAAATGTGAAGAGGACAATTATTGATAATGTATGGACAAATTAGTGTAACACAATAGGTTATACGGTAACTTAAAATGTGAAGAGGACAAATAATATCTTTTACACCTTATGAATTTAAATACAATTTGTTAATACAGGTAAGTGTTGTAAGGAGCGCTCGCCGCCACCTCGGGCCGCGCGCGCCTGCGCCGCGCAGCTCGACTAGGCCGAGAGCGCTGCTGACAGGTAAAACAATAGAACCGGCAGTGTTTTTTTAAGGAGCTAGGTCAAGAGAGATATGTCGCCATATTTCGGAAATTTTGCTCATGCGAAAACCACCAAATTCCGCTAAAATTTTGAACTATATAAAATATTGTGTCATACTCAAGAAACCCAAAAAAAGAGTCGATTAAAAACTATAACTTCACGAAATGTTTAGGGCCCTTTTCAACAGTTCTGTAATTATTATGAAATCTCTTCTGGCAGTTTTGAATGAACTGTAATAATTCGTTAGATAAAGACAATGGGAACTTATCTAAACTCTCTAAAACTGGCTCTTAGTATCTCATCATCATCATTATCAGCCGGAAGACGTCCACTGTTGAACATAGGCCTCCCCCATAGAGCGCCACAAAGAGCGGCTATTAGCCGCTTGTAACCATTGGCTATCAACTGGGGGGCTACCAACTCTACGTCTTCCGGTGTAGTGTGGTAACCACTCGAGAACCTTTCTTCCCCAACGGTTATCGGTTCGTCGAGCTATGTGGCCCGCCCATTGCCACTTAAAACTTGCAAATTCTGAGAGCTATGTCGGTGACTTTGGTTCTTTGGCTTCTTATTGCGTGGATATTCATCCACGTTCCGGATTTTATCGCGCAAAGAAACTACGAGCATAGCTCTCTCAATGGCTCGTTGAGCAACTCTGAGCTTGACTCTTAGTATATATAGGGGGTAAAATAGAACCACATTCATATGTTAATTTTTTATCAGTAGAGTAAGAAATTAAAAATCAAGATTTTTTTGCCCAATAGCTAATACGATATCGCTTCTTAATTTATACTTGCTCTCTGGGGCTTATCTTCCAACCAAACCAAATTCCGGATAAAGATAGATTAATAGAAAACAGTAACAAACGACTGCGCCTAGGAATTCTCCGGTCATAGGCGGACGTAAGGCGAAAACAACATCATGTAATTCCAGAAAATTAGGGGATTTCCTATCAAAATATGTTCCCAGATTTCGTATTGAGAAACCGCCAAAAACCACTAAAAATATTTAAAACGCTATATTATGAAAAAAATCCACTAAACGCCTTGAAAAAGCGCCAGTTCTGGTGGAAAAACCACCAAGGTGGTAACACTGAGAACCGGTTGACAGCGAGTGCATGTGAGCGCCACAGGTAACAGGTAACTATAAACAGTCAGTTTAGTTCAGTATTTTATTGTTCTAGTAATGTAATGTCCTTTTGTATATGGACCTTCAATTTATTTTTAAATATACTGAACGAACCTGCATTTTTTACTTCCTTTGGCAGTTTGTTATATATTTTTACTCCCGCAAAAGTAATTGATCTTTGACCATGACCTGTGCGAGGTCGCGGTAGTATGATGTGATCTTTTCGTCGACTAGCTCGGTTATGTATTTGATAAATCTTAGTGAAAGTGATATTCTGTACTTATATGTATTGTTTTATTCAAGACTCTTCTAATAAATATGCAGGTGTAGTAGTGATATAGTTGTTTGATATTCATGTATTTTGTTTCTTTGTAAATTTGGATTGTAGATGTCAAGTAGTCGTAACCAAACAACATTTAAATTAATTTATTTTGGGCAATCTGTAGGCATTTAAGTCTCGTTGTTGGAGCGCTGCCCCATATCTCAATTAAGTACAGAAGATGTGGCTTAACTAAAGAGTTGTAAATTGTTTAACGAATTGCCTTAGATAGGCATCGTACTATACTAGATATAGTTTAGATGGCAATCTAATCTTAAGCCCAGGTATGTTTCGGATGGTTTTTCAGCAAGTATATCTTGGACAACTTTAAGTGGTAAATGGGCAGGAATTTTTTTGTTTTTCGCTTTAAAAATAACATCACTAGTTTTTGACGCATTGATCGTGACCAAGTTATCCTGAAACCAATCAGCTATTTTGTTAAGGTCTTCTTGAGCGTTAGCAATCAGTTCATTTATTGAGGTTCCAAAGTAAAACAGACATGTGTCATCTGCGTACAAGGACATTTTTCCGTGTAGAGGAATCTTATGTATTGAATTGATATAAATTAGAAACAAGAGTGGACCCAAAATTGATCCTTGGGGGACACCGAAAGATATGCTCTGGGCTTGACTCTGAAAATCACCTATTTTCACTATTTGTGATCTATCGGCCAGATATATTTCAAAAATTTTAAGAGCTGTATCTTTTATAACAATGTTATGCAATTTCTGAATGAGGATTGGGTGACTTACTGGGTCAAACGCCTTTTTCAGGTCTATAAATACTCCCAGCGCCATCTTTTTTGCATCTATATAAGTTTTCATTTTGGTGATTAAATCTGCTGTTGCTGATAATGTGTTAGATTGCGATCTAAATCCATACTGGTGTTGAAATAAAAAATTATTCCTTGTTAAGTATTGATCAATACGTGAGTGTAAAACTTTTTCAAAAACTTTTGAGATAACCGGTAGTACCGAAATGGGCTGGTAGTTACTAGGGTCAGTTTTAAGACCTGATTTATAAATCGGAGTAACTTTAGCAACTTTTAAATGGTGTGGGGATTTCCCATCTGCTAGGTACTTGTTGACACAGACAGTCAGCGCATCCGCAATCTTATCGCTTAGGCATTTTAAAACTTTGGTTGAAATGCCATTTATTCCTACGCTGCAGTTTGTATCAAGATTGTTTATGATTTTAACTATTTCATCTTTTTGGCAATGTCTAAGAAAAGTAAGCTGGTTAGTGTGTTGTTCGTCATTGTATGTTGTAGATGATGGTTGGTGAAAATTGGAAATTATATAGTTCAGTTTTTAATTTTGGTTACGACGATGTCTTCATGAATATAAAACAACACTTCGTAGGTAATTGTCACTTATTTACTGACCTTAAACATGGCTGGACCTTTGAACATCCATAATTCTCCTATTACGTTTGGCTCTTCAATGGTTGCCTTTGTTTCCAAGTTGATAAGCTGAAATTGAAAATAATATATATGGTTTGAATTCTTAGAGGCGTAGGCACTGGTAAGTTAAGAGAGAAAGAAACCAGTGAAATAGGAAAAAAAATTAACGAGATTGATCTCGTTTCATACTCCCTTGTTTTTTCCCCCAAAACTGAGCCGACTCATTTACTTTTTGACATTAAACTTTTATCAAATCAAATCAAAATGTTTTTATTTCGGATAACTATAAAATCCATTGGTTAGTAGGTATAGTGCAAAACTTATTTCTAAAGGTTAGTATCACATATTAATTAAAACAATAAAATATAAAAATGCACCACATCGCACGGAACCCTATGCGTATACCTGTCGAGTTTTATCCACAAGTAAACACACAAAATGCCGCACGACGGGCGAGTTGTAGTGTTCAGCCACTGTACGTAGAAAACTGTTGGGACTGTCTCGCACTCGCCTCAACAGAGAAACCGTCTTCTTCCTGAGGATAGCGTGGAAGCCATCCATCCGAGCAAACATCTTTGACGCACTACAGAAACGAGGCAGACCCAACAGCATTCTGAACGCATTATTACGAGTATATTGGACTCGTAAGGCATTTAACGATTTTTGAGTATAGTTGATCCATAGATTGCCGGTGTAAAAACTCTGACAGTATGCCTTGAACATTGTGATCTTAGCTTCGTCACTACACCGGGAAAATCTACGAATCAACATATTATTACTCCTAACAGCCACTGCCCTACGTTCCCGTTCAATTGCTACATTGTCCTTGAGGTCGTCGGTAAGAATATGTCCGAGGTACTTGAACTGTGTAACTCTATTTATGTTTAAGCCGTTCAATACTATTCTAGGTACACTCTCAGGACACCTACGACGGCCTTAAAGACCATGTATTCACATTTTATATAGCATAGGTCTCACAAACTCTTAGCATTTGTCCAATAGCCCCCGCGGTCGGGCCCAGCACCACCATGTCATCCGTGTAACTGATGTTATTAATAGTTACGCCTCCGACTCGACAACCGACATGCATGCTGCTAAGCTCGACAATGAGATAATTTATGTATAGGTTGAAGAGCTTGGGAGATGTTAATCCACCCTGCCGAACCCCGCACTCCAACCCATACGGATCAGAGAGCATATTGGACCACTTTACTACATTGATTTGATTCCCATACCAATATTGCAAAAGTTTCAACAGTTCTTCCGGTACAATTCTGTCTCTCAACTTCTTCCGAGACGAGATCAAATGCCTTGGAGAGGTCGAGAAAACAGGCGTACACTGGCGTCCTGCGATCAGTGTAATACTGGACGGTGTGTTTTAAGCTCAAAATAGCACTCTCAGTAGATAGTCCGGGCCAGAACCCAAACTGTGCATCGTGCAGTTCCATGTAATTGTTCAATTGAAAGTCAAACACACCGTCCAATATTTTAGCGGTAGTCGTCGCCAGAGAGATGGGACGGTAATTGCACTTATCAGATATGTCCCCAGTGCGGGTTTTGATAATAGGCACCATAATCGTTTTCATCAAATCCGCCGGTAAAAATGCATGACTCAAACAAAGCGAGTACAACATGGACAATACTCTGGGTAGGTGAGCCCCTGCGTACTTAAAATGTTCAATACTAAGCCTGTCATGGCCTCTACTCATCGTCCCGTACATGCCTGTTCCACCCACATAAGGGTTTACCCTTTCTTTTTACGTTAACCCTCTCTCTGGAACGCACAGCCGCTTCCTGCAATGCTTTTACAATTTTATCATAAAGCTTATCTAAGATAGGTATATGTTCTACATTAGTGCACAACCCATTACTACACTCCACAAGTTCCTGTGGGAAGTCGATGTCTTTTAATATGCTGCAGCAGTAGTCCGTGTACTTACTAATTTCGGATTGACTTCTTTCTCCCCACAGGACCTCGCTGCGTTGTTCAATATAAGTCATCCGTTTAGGTCTTATAACATCTAACCTACATTTTATATATAAAGGCATGTGGTCAGATATATACACGTCTTCTTTTATACCCACGTTAACTACACTATGCCAGGCTGACAAGGAAACGACACAGTGGTCCAACCACCTCTTACACCCATGAGCGATGATTTTATGAAAGACCACATCTAAGTAGTTCTCTTACTTTGTTTCATGTTCAAAACTTTCAAATTTTTCTGATGATCCACTGATCCATTTGTATGATGGTACTGATGGTAGAATGGGGCATTTTCGAAGACTTTTAGGGTCATATTCTCTTTAGCGATAATTAGTTGCTGATAAAAGGAAATAACATAAGTGTGTAACAAAGAGCAGGCCTAGATTTATGCAAATAAATGATTGCTTTAGAGGCAGTGTCCATGAAGAGAATATGGAAATACATTTTCATGAAGAATTGCACGCCGCATTCGATGTGCAACAGGTTTTTAGAATTCGCAAAATGGTCTTAAGCAGCTAAGACTAGACAGTTAAGACTTTTCGGTATGTGTGTATTGTTATAAACAGACATTTGTTTGCAAAGATTGTATAGACTACATTAAATATAGGAAAAAAAATAACTATATGATGACTAGCCTTATACTGAAAAACTCTTGATGGTCTCCCACATGACCCTAAAGGGCCATCTCCTAGAAATCCTAGTCCAGCCAGTTCGGTCATCCCGTATATATTTATCACTGTGGTCCTAGGCGATGCGATCTGAAAAGGACACCAATAGAACATTTATAAATAAGTGCTTGTTATTATTTAAAAAAATATTTGCGCCACTTGTGAACGAAGCACCGACTTTTACGACTTTTCGAGCGCTCGAACGCTTTCGATTTTTGATTTTGAAATTGTTTTGTTATAATACTTTGTTTTTAAATACTCGTATCACAGTATATAGCATATATAGATATATAGCATATATAGCACAGTCTGTTTTGCACGACACTTGATTGGGCTCACAATCAAAAGTATTAGAGGGGGTCAGTATTCAAACACAATATATTACTATATTTCATACACATTTTTTTGATTTGCCTTATCATTTTTGGCATTCTGGAAACCTCTGGTATTTCAAGTAACTTACCAGCGAACCACCTAAAGCCCTCCTATCTTATGAAAAAATTTATTTCTATATGTCGTCGGCCGATCATTGAATGGCCAAGATCACGATATAACTGGTTATTTCTTGAAATGTCGGCACATCGTGATATGAACGGCCCAGTATGCCCAATAAAAAGTCGGGCTATTCGACGAGAACAACGTATTTGTCGATATTCCCAAAACACTAGGCCGATCGTAAAGATGTGATCAAATTTATTGTTTTGTTGGATGTGGAATTGACTTTTTACGCTTTGCCGGCCGCTAATGGCACGCTCGCTTTGCTCGCTTGGCTCGCGCGTTGTTTGACACAGTTTCAATCTAACCAATTTTTTTTCGCGGGGTGTACGATATATCCAAGTTTCCTTAGCCAAATCGTCAAACGTTAAGTGTTCAATGATATGGCTAGTATAAGATGGCTAGATCACGATGTGCCGGCGTTTCAAGAATTGGTTAGCCATATCGTGATCTGGCTAATTCAACGATCAGCCCACGAAATATACAATGTAGCGAAACCAAAATGTATGTAAACACCGTCGTAGTATCTATCTAAACGTCTTCTTCACCAAACATTCCGCACATCGTTATTATGACGTCATCAGCAATCCAGTGTTTTTTTTTATTGATTCCGTGATTTTTTCCCACACTAGCTTTAGCGATCTGACTGAAAATTATTCTGTTCGTCTCTTTTTCACATTAAGTTGTAATGTTACATAAGATATTATGCTAAACATATTACTTACAATGTATTTAACATACGAAAAATACATTGTAAGTAATATCTTTAGCATAGTTCAAACCATAGAAAAGAGAAAGCAATAGAAAGGTGAAGGGGGCGTGGAACGCTAGCTTAGCATACACCTAAACAGGAGTATTTACGTCAACGAACTATAATGCTACTGACAGTCGACGCGCGGTTAACGCGCCGCATGCATCTCCGTCAATTTATATGAAAATGCCGCGTTGCGCTGTTATAAGTTGCAGATTTAATAGCGATGTCACAAATGTAAAAAAAGTAGGAATATCCTACCACCGGAAAACTTAATAAATTGTTCCTAAATATTGTATATTTAGCTGATGAACAAAGTCGGTGCAATCTGCCATATAGTGATTCATGTTTTTTTTATCGACAAATTTTATCGATAAATTGTTAGTTACTAAATGTCACCTCATTCCAATATCTAATATGGAGCTTTTCTGTTAGACCTACGAAAGCAAGCACCATCTGTCCCACTGCTTTAAGTGCATATAAAACTTTTATCAGGACGTAAAAATACAGGTGTAGGTCATAAGGTTAACATCAATTAAATTAACAATTCAAATATTTTCAAGGTTAGGTTTTCAACTTCAACTTGTACGTGGCGATGGTAAAAGGCCGGACGGCATGACTTTGGTTCCGTGGAGGATAGGAAGGGTATGGAAAGCTACCTGTGTCAATATCTTAGTACCTTCTCATCGTGCTGCAACCCAAAAATTGGCCGGTGCGGCGGCTGAACTAGCCGAAGGCCTCAAAAGACGCAAATATAGTATTCTCAGTAGTTGTTACTTGTTACATGTTAGTGCCTTTTGGGGTCGAAACGCTGGGACCATGGGGACCGAGCGCCAAACTTTTATTTAAAGATGTCTCAAAACGTCTGGTCGACGCTACTTGTGACCAAAATGCTGGCATATACTTTGGACAGAGGATAAGCATTGCCATACAACGTGGCAATGCGGCCAGCATTTTGGGAACACTGCCTAATGGTAGCGGAATATTGGATTAGTTTGTAGTAATTTTAAAAATTTTAATTTTAAGTTAGTAAATTAGTCAGAAATATCTATTGTTACACTTTATACAATTAATAAAATGCTTATACTTCAACTCTAGTCTTGTGGCTTCTGTGGGCACCACCACAATTTCGCCAATGTCACGTAGTTAGATGGACCATCAAACGAAGGAGATTGTTTAGTTTTAATGAGTTATGTCCGGTGAGAACTGTCCAAGCCAAAATTGGTGCTGAAACGTTAGATGTTAGTTCATCTAACTACTGGACGAACACATATATATACACACACACACATACACACACAAATCAGTACTAATATTATAAATGCGAAAGTAACTCTGTCTGTCTGTCTGTCTGTCTGTTACGCTTTCACGCCAAAACTTCTGGACCGATTTGAATGAAATTTGGTATGGAGATAGTTTGAGACCCGGGAAAAAACATAGGACAGTTTTTATCTGACTGCGCAAAAAGAGGTTAATGTTTTCGCGCGATAACTGTCATACGCGCGGGCGGAGCCGCGCCCAGTAAGCTAGTTCATTATATATAGGGGAAATATAGAACACATGGGAACAACTTTTGGTTTAGTTATATAATATAAGAACAGTTTATTTACAGCTTTATTTGAATATGGACTAAATACTAAGGAAGAGGGTATTTACTCCATATTTATTATACCATATATACTACTACGGAAGGCTATGTTCTGCAGTGGACGACCCGGCTGTTAATTTTTCATCACAGAGGGGGTTATAAGTTTGGCCAGGAAGACTGGGTTACAGGGATACTTTAGACTCGGATGGCATATCGTAGAGGTTGTCGCTTTATCAGCGATTATTGAGGACCAGAGTTTATTGGGCATCTCAGGTTGTATGTTACCATATAATTTAACTTTTAATATTCTAGAAATTTGCCATTTCTGGTTTCAAAGTTTTTTAAAGATGATCTTACAGTCGAACAGATATCTTGATCATGAGATTCGTTGCCTTACTATACCGGCGGTGACCAGGAATCCAGGCTAGGATCACATTTATGCCGTGAGAGCTACATTCGAAAAGAGTATTTCTTATTTTAAAACAATTGGGAACCTAGGAATGGACCGAAATGGGTTAGCAAGAATAGATTGGAGGCAGCTTATGGAGTCTGAAAATATGGTAGTTTTGTTCAGATTGTGTGATATAACAAAAAGGATGGCTTCCAAAATTGCGATGGCTTCTCCTTAAAAGACGGAAGTGATAGGAGGACTTTTATAATTGAAAATTATTCTCGTAGATGGAATCCAAACTACAACACCAATTGGACTATCTGGATTTTTAGAAGCATCTGCATGGCAGTCCAGCCCTTGTATTCTGTGAAGAATTTATTTATGAAAACCTTATTAGCTTATATTGTGTTTTTATCAATACCAAAATCCAAAATAAGTAATGTTAGGTTTGAAAACGAATGCTTCGTAGGATGATGAGTACAAAGGCATAACAGGATTCTGAAGTAGGTAATAAGGAAGAAGGGTGAATTGTAAATAGCTGCGGAGGAGACAAAAGGAACGATTTTAAAATTGAATTTTACTTGACTGAGAGACTGCACTATTACTGTACAGATATTGTCGACTCGCAACTTTTACCAGATATTAGGGGAATAACCATATTATGTCTCTCTCACTGAAAGGTATAGCTTGACAAAGTTCACAAGAAATTCAATCTTACCACTTTTTAGATAAGTTGTATTTTCAAATGTTATAAATTGGCTTATTAAACGTTTCAATTGGGTAAAAATGGGACTAATCAGGGAATCGAATTGTTTGTAGTGAACAATAAATATGTAATATCAAGTATTATTTTCATGTGTTGAACTGGCTACGCTCGTTTTCTAAGAAAACTGACATGGCTGCCACTCTAAATAATATTTTATATCACTATGATTCAAACAAACTTAAAATATATTTATTTTTGTTTTTATAATTTTTATGGGACTGTTTGTTCCCAAAGGAGCGCGATAAGACCAAATTCCGTGAATGTATTGATTTTTGCATATTTATAAAGGTTTCGATCTAGTAAGATAGAAACTCGAAGTTATAAAGGTAATGTGAACAGAATGTGCTTACAGAAAACTATAAAGTTGGTAAGTACGTGGCATCTATTAAGTATACATGGCAAGAGCAGATCGGGCTCGCAGTACGGGAATGCGGCACGTTTCCGATCAGTTTCAGTCAATCAAAATTCAGCTGCTAATCAGTTCAACTATATGGGTTTCATGTCGATGAAATATAAGAAGCTACCTATATACATATACAAAATTACAAATAAAAGTTACGACAATAAGGTAAAGCGCCACTCCGCGCCATCCGTGTGTTCAATGATTGGAACATTATACCATGTCAAAAAAGTATCACTCCAAAGGTTTTAAGTCAATTCGAAGTACCTATTACAACAAAACGGCTATTTCATACTTTAACCCCTATTATTAATTCAACGATATTTAATAAGCACCTACCTGGACTTCACGCATAAGTTCTTTGTATACGTGACTACCACCAATCAAGAGTGTTTCGAAAGAAGATAAGTCACATGGTCCATGCTTTCCTGGCGTCAACAATTGGGCCACCATTGTTGTGCTCAGTACAGTTATTGTTGGCTGAAATTAGTGATTTAATAATTAATGGTGAAAGTAATGGAACTTCAATATGTTCGTGATATAAATATAAATTTTAGGCATGGCGAAGGAGGTGGTATTTCGACGTTAAAAATATAACCTATTTGAATGTACTAATGTGTTTTAATATTGTCTTCATTTCTGCTCGTGGTTCAGATAACCTGATCATGCCTCAGTTGTATAATTTTAGATGAATATTAAAGGAAATAAATACTCGCTCTGATTTGAAAATTAAAAAATACATTGTAGAACAGATTTTTTGGATAGAATTGGTAAACAGTAACTGTGAATCTTTTTAACTATAATTCAACACATTCCAAAAATAGGAGAAACGTTTTCAAGTCAAAGCGTTTTTTGACTGGGTTCTTTTTTGTGTAGGTATAAATGATGGGTCTATTTAAGTTTTATCAACATTGGTGAAGTAGTTTACAGGATCGATAGATCGATGCTCGTTGTTAATTGCAACTAAGGAGGGTGACCAAAACTATTGTAACGGAGAGACACAAACAATCCTGTACCCGGCATAGATAACTGAATCTGTCATCAGATATGAGCGAAAGTTTGTGAAAAACATAAAAATGTATTCTGAGCTGATATTTTAATTATTAGAGTAAAGAGATCCGCAGAGCATGCGTTATTGCAAACATAAAAATATAAGAGTAGATAAAGTAGATTTGGTTTAACTTTTCACAGAGTCAACAGACCCTTTCGTTTAAAAAGAAGTTATATGTCGTAGGAGTCAGTTGTATATAGGGCGTCCCACGGCGATGCCACATGGAGGAAAAGTACCTTGAATATTGAAGATGGAACATTTAATTGAAAGAAAACCTTATGTGAATTTAAAAAGCAATTTAAACTGCATTCATAGATATTTAAACAGTTACATGGTTGAATCGAAAATCGAACCCGTTACACAAGAAAAACATCAGTGTCATTGTCATCCTGTAGTTTAATCATACAGATGAAAAATTTCATAAGGATTATTTTTTTGCTAAACAACATAATGTCAGAAATAAAATGAAGACCATGAATTTTAACATCTGTGAAATTTTGTTCAGAAAAATAAAAATCTGACATTGCCGTAAGGACATACAACTGACATTATCATAAGTACCTATTACTAATAAATGTACCCACTTGAAATTCATTTCCCTATTATAATTTTATTTAAGTGCATGATAAAATGATAAATAGATACGTAATTAGTAGGTACCTGGTTGTATGCAACAAATCGAGCCGTAAAGTGAGCCGAAAGACGAGTAAATTATTTTGTCCATCACAATGCGGCTGGCTGATTATAAAGATATAATTAAACATTTCACATCAAATGTTTTTAACATTCATAGTATTCCTTTTATTTCTGACACTATGTTATTTAGCAAAAAATAATCCTTATGATGAAATCTTTCGACCGGCAAGATAAAACTACAGTGTTTTTTTTTCTCGTGTAACGGGTTCAATTCCCGTTTCAACCATGTAATTATTTAAATATCCATGAATGCAGTTTAAACTTTTTTTAAATTCAAATAATGTCTTAGTTCAGTAAAATGTTTCAACTACAATATTCAAGGTACTTTCCCTCCATTTGGCATCGCCGTGGGACGATGTTAGCGCCTATAATATAGGCACATACTTACCAAATTTGTTGTACAAATTAACCTTTGCCTAGTTTATACAAAGAAGTCTAATGATCTTCTGTTAGGGGTTTGTATGTATAAAATGCCCAAAATTTTTGAAGTCATGCACAAAAACTTATACGTAGTTTTATACCTACCCGATAAGTGTTGATCAGGTATCGCACATGGTCTTCAGTCACTATCTTAGAGGTTTGGAGTCGAGCAAACTTCAAAATAGGTGATTTTACAAAATTATTAATGGCTGACACCCATATCAGTGAAGGGAGGATCAAAAACATACGGGTAGGTATAGGGAACTTGGTGAATGTGGCCCTAAAATAAAGAAAAAGCAGGTATTTTTATAATATTCAACATTTGATTTTCAAGGATACGTGAGTATTGGGTACAATCTTAGCCTTCAATTTCAATCCTATATCCTCAAATTCAATCATTAAATAGGACGAAAAATGATGTTGAGAATCTGCAACTGCGCATATAAAATCTGGAAAGCTACGAGATAATAAGTAGAGATCACGTCTTAATAACATAGAAATATAGGGTGTTCCGATGTCAAATAATGAGAATCTCTTCGAAATCTTCTCCAAAATCGGATCATATGTGAAGTGCCCAATACCTAAAGATCAAATTAATTACATTGCGAGAATACCTATGCGCAATACCAAGGAGAATAAAACAATTGTTGTTAATATTCATAGTAGGTACTTAAAGGATGATTTTGTAGCTGCAGCGAAAAAATGTTCCATGACCCCGGTGAACTTAGGACTCAAAGGCAGTACTATAATATTTATCAACGACCACTTGACACTTGAAAACAATGTACTGCTCAATAACCAAAGCATTGACAAAAGACCGGGGGTTTGCATTCACGTGGGTGAAAGGTTGCAATGTTTTCATCCAAAAAGGCCCCACATCTCCTGTCGTAGCCATTCGATCAGAATTAGATTTAAAAAAAACTCTAATGTTATGCTACAACGTATGTATAATGTTTTGCAATATTATCTGCGACCCAAAGTTGACTAGTACTGCTTCACTATTCACTGTTTATGTTATGCGTTGCATTCTTTTCCGCTTATTGTTACCCGCAATTAGACGGCCGGTCATTAGCTATTGTTCACGTTTTCTTTTTTATCTTATTATCTTCGCTAACTTTCTAGGGTTCCGTACTTAAAGGTTAAAAACACCCTATTACACTGTCCGTCTGTCACCAGGCTGTATCTCAAGAACAGTGATAGATAGATAGTTGAAATGTTCACTGATGATGTATTTTTGTTGCTGCTATAACATGAAAAATTGGCCAAGTGCGAGTCGGACTCACGCATGTTAAAACAAAAAGAGGTTAAAATATGAAGTCTAATGTTGTATAGCTAATGGTACGGAACACTTCGTGCGCGAGTCTCACTCGCACTTGGCAGATTTTTGCCTTTTTATCATATTTTATGCTGCTGTCTGCCGTTCACTGTTATATTAACGTCTTAACACTATTTAACCTAATATACATCATGCATCTCTTTATGGCTATGCAACACCTAATACACTTATCTGTCAACAATGCTCCTGGTTAGTATATACTACCAAAATGTACGTGGTCTCCGTACTAAAGTAAGCATATTATATAGAAATGTATGTCTTAACTTGTATGATAATATTTGCTTTACGAAATCGTGGCTTAATGATAGTTTCTTTGATAGTGAATTATTTGATGATAGATACGTTATTTTGAGAAGAGGCCGGGATTTTTCGGCAATTCTATTGCCGAAAAATCCCGGTCTCTTCCCGGCAGGAGAGGGGAGGCGGAATTTTAAAAGCAATTCGTCGTGAACTTGCAGCTGAGAACTGGCCTAAGTGGTCTTCGTCTGCCGAGGATCTGTGGGTCACTTTGACAATTCGCAATCATAATCGATACTCAGCTTATAAAATGCATATTTGTGTTGTATATATAAGTATATGGAATGAGAATTTAGGTAATTCAATGCATATACAACCATCTAATTTCTCTGACAATCTGTCAAAGAAGAATCAGTCAAAGAAAATTGACTGAGATTAGCCTTTACAAAAAAAGAGGCTTCGTAGATGTAAATTGAAGAGTCATGGGTTTGTATGATTCTGTACTTTGCAGACCGCAAATTGCTCTTACACATTTTTTCTGAGCCTTGAAAGCAGTCTCTTTCACTGCAGAATTCAAAGATTGAGCCAACATACGCGTGATATGCACTCATTAATACGATTTCATTTGCCACTTTTTTGGGCATGTATAGAACGTACGAAAATTGACTTAATTTAGAGCTCACATGTTGTATATGTGAGTTCCAGGATAAGTTTGAGAAGATAAATATTCCCAGAAACTTTGTCGTATTAGTATGAGCTATTAATTTACCACTTAGACTAATATTGATTTGGTTTGGTTGTGAATTTTTATTTCTGAATATAATGTATTTAGTCTTGTCCAAATTAATATTAAGATTATTAAAATTAAGCCTATTTATAATGTCAGAGAGAGGATTATTTATGTCCATTTCAAGATTACAAGTGTAACTATAAAAGAGTGCAGTACTATCGTATGCAATTAATATCATTGGGCGCGAAATTATGTTCGGAAGGTCGTTTATATATACTAAAAAAGAATGGACCCAGTATACTGCCTCGTGGTACTCCATGCATAACTTATTTTGGTTCAGACAAATATTTGTTTTCTATTTATGTGACATTCATGTTATCTCAGTTATTTGATTGTTCAAATAAGATTTAATCATTTCTAAAGCCATGTCACGCACACCACATTTTTAAATAATTTGTCTAATATTAATGACGCAGTCAAATGCTTTTGACATGTCTGGAGCCGCCAAAGCGGGACTGCGAGGGGGCGAAGCCCTACGCCTATTAAATGGACTGTAATACAAACACTTCCATGTGATTTCTGATAAACACTATCAATATGCACCAACCTTGCTACTGCATCCAGTCTCTCCTATATATAGCTAAGCTCCAATAGAAACTGCGGTTTATACACAAGTAGCGAATTTCACAAAACTTTTAATAATTTAATTTTACTAATTAGCGAGCTTGACAGCGATTATTTTTGATTTTGAATATGCGGAGCGCGTGTTAGCTTTTGAACTAACTTCTTCTACTAGCGTTTGACGGCGACTGACAGACGTCATCGACGATGGGTCGGTGCATTTCCTTCAAGTGCATTATCGTATGAAATCACATTAAAAGATAGTTTTAAGAAATGCCAATAGATGGCGCAAACAATGTCCTTATATAATGCTGACACTTGTTTTTAGTATCCAACTCTTATGATACTTTACCTAAAAACTTAAACATTGCTATTTCTTCTATTTCGTCATATGCAAGTGGTAGTGATAACATAAGTCGTAAGATGATTTTACCCATACTGGATGAAATCGTTCCAGTAATCTGTTACATTTTTAACTTTTCCATAATTAATGGCGACTTTCACTCAGTATGGAAGGAAGCTCAAATAACCCCTCTCCCCAAAAAAGTCAATCCTTCTTGTTTCTCAGAATTCCGGCCAATCTCCATTCTTCCCTTTCTTTCAAAAGTATTTGAGCGCCTTGTATACCAACAACTTTATTCTTTCCTTAGTTAAAATTACGGATGATATCCGGTATGGTATGAGTAACGGGCAACTGACTGTGCTTTCACTACTTGACTTCAGTAATGCTTTTAATAGTGTTGTTTTTGACGTCTTACTTGCAATTCTTCGTTCTCTTAACGTATCTCCAAAGGCTGTTCACTGGTTTCATAGTTACCTGTATGGCCGCCGGCAACGTGTTCGTTTTGATGATATTCTCTCATCATAGTGTAATACGTCTGCTGGTGTACCTCAGGGCGGCGTTTTATCCCCTTTACTTTTTGCAATTTTCATTTATTCAATTTCAAATCAATTATCTTCTTCCTATCATCTCTATGCAGACGACCTACAAATATACACACATTCTCCTTTTGACCAGTTTCACTGTGCTGTTGATCGTATTAATGAAGACTTAAAGCATATTTCGTTATCATAAGTCGTTCGGCCTAAGCGTGAATCCTTTGAAAACCCAAATTATTATTATCGGCAGTTCAAGAATGATTTCCAAAATTAACTGGTTCCGCCTCCCACAAGTCATTCTCGACAGCACTCATATTCCTTTTAAACAAACAGTAAAAAATTTAGGTGTCATCATCGACCAACAATTATCATGGGAACCACAATTAACCGAAATTAGTCGAAAAATATTTGCATCAGCCGGATCGCTTCGGCGGTTGCGTAACTTATCCCAAAATCTACCAAAATTACTCTAGCACAATCTCTCTTGCTCCCTTTATTAGATTATGCTGACGCTTGCTATCTGGACTTAACAGAAGAACAGCTGAATAAGCTAGAGCGCTTACAAAATTTTTGCATTCGGTTCGTATTTGGTTTGCGCAAGTATGACTATGTCACTCAATTTCGCAATATGCTTGAATGGTTACCTATCCGACGTCGCCGAGATGCTCATGTCCTTTCTCTTCTTTATAGCGTTTTGTTCAATCCCACTACTCCTCTTTATCTTAAGAAACGTTTTCAATTTCTGCATCAAACACATTCTCTCTCTCTTCGTTCAACAAATACATTGCTTTTGGATATGCCTGTCTCATCATCAACATATTTTAATTTATGTACAATTCAAGACAATTATATGTGTGCTGTGCATATTATAATGTATAAATACATATGTTTTATCATTATTTTTTTATTATTATTATTATTTTCTCTTTTCGGAATCCCTAAACCACAGTATTGTAAATCCTCTCCATGCAAGGTTGCTGTAAGAAATTGCTTAAGCGATAAGGCCGCCCTTTGTCCAATCTAATATATTAATTTGTTTGTAATAATTTTATTGTTTTCCTTAAGATTGTTGATGAATAAAGAATTTTGTATTTGTTAATTTACCCTTTTCTAAAACTAATCTAGTTATCATTGAAAATATTATTATTTTTTCAAAATAGGCACTTAGATTATTTCAATGATTTTTGCTTTTTTTTTTTTTTTTTTTATGCCTGATAGGTTAGCCTTTGACCACTATCTCACCTGATGGTAAGTGATGATGTGGTCGAGGATGTTGTTCAGACTAACCTAGAGTTACTACTGGCTCTCTGCTGAAACAGATATAAGAACAATTGGGCTATAAAAGTTAATATTTTCCCTATTATCTTTTTTAAAAATCGATTTAACCACAGCAGTTTTGAAGATAAAACGATAGATACCTTTTTCGATACACAGATTTATGACATGCCTCGTTAATGGTGCAATAATTCTTGAAACACGTTTAACGATTCTGGTACAAATGCCATCTAAGCCTGTACTATTTGTGTTACTTCGCTTAAGGCGATTAGAGTCGCCAATGGCCTTGAGCATCTGGGCCTAATCGAGCTTACTTTACTCGCGCATCGCCGCATACGTTCCGCGCTCGCTGCACAAATATAACGGTCAAAGAATATGCAGATGCGCGATGCGCTCCGGTAACATGGCACTTTATATGCCTACCGCACTATTCTAGTGAGTATCCGCAGTTGCAACTGCGACTGAGATCAGTATGAAAATTTATAGTGTACCTACCTAGGTTGTTCTGGACGTCTTTATTCCTTATATTTATTTTTCAATGTCATGTACCGAGTGAAGAAAGTTACTCAGATTTGGCTGAAAATCGATATCTAGGTTGTGCTGAGGTCATTATTCCGAATTTGTAATTATTTTTCAAATGTCATCTGCCAAGTGAAGAAAAATTATACGATTTGGCTGAAAATTGATATCTAGGTTGTTGTAGATGTTATTATTCCAAGTTAAGAATTTGTTTTAGGTTGACGTCTGCCAAGTGAAAAGTTTACTTCGATTTGGCTGAAAATCGATATCTAGGTTGTTCTCAGTTCACACACAAACACTTTAAAAACCTGCTGATTTTAGTAATATGCTACATAAACGAGTTTTCCAATTAAAATTACCTGTTATTCGTACAACTAATGCAATAAGATTTAGCCCTTTTATTGAAACATATTTATATAATCAAGTCCTGAATCAGTGCGATATAAAACATAGTTCAGTGTTTGAAGCCAAAAGCATCATTGTTAATTGGTTGTTCACGTTTAACTATGATGAGACTGAAAAAGTTTTATCGATTACATCCTAAATTTATTTAATTGATAATTTTAAGAATTAACCTTTTAATATAATGTTATGTATTCATAATTTATATATTAATAATATACGTATTTATTTATGATTTCTATATAATGATCATATTAACATACATTTTACATACATTTTTTTTTTTTTTTTTTATGCCTGATAAGTTAGCCATTGACCACTATCTCACCTGATGATAAGTGATGATGTGGTCGAGGATGTTGTTCAGGCTAACCTAGAGTTACTGGCTCTCAAGGACAGCTGCCAGAACACACCGTTAGGTACTTGGCGACAGATTTTCAACTTGAGGGTGGTAGCTAGCCAGTCATTCGCAAAGTGCCCTACCACCATGCTGTAACGACTGCTATCCTAAGACAACAACCGGGACCGACGGCTTAACGTGCCCTCCGAAGCACGGAAGCGCTCAGTAGTAATGTCACCAGCGGTCACCCATCCAAGTCATGACTGCGGCGGACGTTGCTTAACTTTACTGATCGATTCAGAATGGCTAAGCAAACTTGGCTACGAGCGCTTCATCCAGTTTATATATATATATAAATGTCACAGGGTGCGACTGGGGGCGGGCTTTTTTGTAAGTTGTTGTTCTATTGACATTTCATATCTTTTAATTTATGTTAATTGACATTACGGAAAAAATGATAAAAAAAAATTATACATATATAGTAGAAAATATATTTAATATTTTTATTTTAAAAAAATCGCTTTAGATATAGTAATATACATAAAGCATCATACATACAAACACGTATGTAACACAAATTTAGTTAAAATATAAATACCACCTGTGTGGATAATTTATAAAAAAAGTGTATGAAACTGATGTTATTTTATGGATAATTTGTAAGTTAAATTTATTTTTATAACTATTTTGCGTGAAAAATTGTACTGAAGTCAACTGTGCACTAACCCTATTACTGTACAGCTCAAGCAGCAATACAAGATTTGGAAAAAGTGTTATTGGCTTTAAAAAAGGTTTTTTTTATTATTTTACTGTTTATATTACTCTTATTATTATTCTGGACGTTTTTATTCCAAATTTCGAATTTATTTTTCGATGACGTCTGCCTAGTGAAAAAAGTTACTAAGATTTGGCTAAAAATCGATATCTAGGTTTTTCTGGGCGTCCTTATTCCAAATTTGGAATTTACTTTACGATGACGTCTGCCAAGTGAAAAACGTTACTTCGATTTGGCTGAAAATCGATAACTAGGTTGTGCTGGGCGTCATTATTCCGAATTTTTATATATTTTTTTAATGTCGTCTGTCATGTGAAGAATGTTACTCCGTTATTTAGGTAGTGCTGGGCGTCATTATTCTGAATTTGAATATATTTTTTATGTCGTCTGCCAAGTGAAGAAACATACTCCGATTTGGCTGAAAATTTATATTGAGGTGGTCGTAGACGTAGGAAATTTGTTTTATTATGACGTCTGCCAAGTGAAAAATGTTACAACGATTTGGCTGATATATGGGTTGTTCTAGACGTCTTTTTTCTGAATTTGGAATTAATTTTTCTATGACGTCTGCCAAGTAAAAAAGTTACTCCGATTTGGCTGAAAATCGATATCTAGGTTGTTCTAGACGTATTCATTCCGAATTTGGATTTTAATTTTCTAAAACGTCTGCCATGTGAAATATGTTTCTCAGATTTGGCTGAAAGTTGATTTCTGGACGTCATTATTCTACATTTGGATTTCAATTTTGAATGACGTTTGCTAAGTAAAGATAGATGACGTATTTTTAAAACGCTAAGATGTACCGGATAAGAGTGCGAAAATTATCATAATCAATCGTTTATTCAAATCTCCTTATAAATAAGATTATAGCCGACGCAGGTTTACTCGATTAAAAACGACGATATAAGAGGAAGATTTGTATGTTTTATATTATTTTTGTATGTTTTATTGTACATTGAAAAATAAGAAAAGGGACGACTGTGTCGTACGCAAAAATACAAAATGGCGAATGTTTGTGCGCCCCGCGCCCCTGCCCTAGCCCTTCTGACATCCGGGCTGGTTTTTGATGCTTATTCAATTGCATAGATAGTACAATCGTATCTGTTAGGCCTTATCAGGTTGCACAAAGTCAAAGTCAAAGTCAAAATCATTTATTCAATTTAGGCGTCTACGACGCTCTTATGAAGGTCAATTACAAATTTTAATATTTAAATATACTACATTGTACTGCCACGTTCAGCAAACAAAAATTATAGAGCCACTGCGAGAAGAACGGGCAAGAAACTCGGGGCCATTCTTTTAAACGTTTTTTAACAATGTGTTAAGTACATACTACGTAGTGAAATTATTACAATACTTAATTTACATTACGTAGGTGACAGGCGCTAGCTTGGCAGAGGCGAACCAGTCCATGCATTTTTGTCGTTTAAGTAATCACAAACTGTGTAGTAAGATTTCTTTATCAAAATATTCTTCACATGCACAGCCACACAGTTCTTCAATCGGAGTTACTTTCCTCACCTGGCAGATGTCGAAAAATGTATGCCAAATATTGAACAAAAACATCCAGAAAACCCTAGATATCGATTTTCAGCCAAATAGGAGCAACTTTTTTCACCTGGCAGACGTCATCGAAAAATAAATTCTTAATTCAGAATAAAGACTTCCAGAACGACCTAGATTTTGAATTTCAGCCAAGTCGGAGTTACTTTCTTCACTTGGCCGATGTCGTCGAAAAATTAATTTCAAATTTGTAATATAGACGTCCAGAAAAACCTTGATATCGATTATTGGCCAAATCGGAGCAACTTTTTTTACTTGGCAGATGTCATCGAAAAATACATTCCAAATTCGGAATAAAGACGTCCAGAACTACCTAGATTTTAAATTTCATCCAAATCGGAGTAACTTTCTATACTTGGCAGTTGTCTTAGAAAAATACATTCAAAATTTGGAATAAAGACGTCCAGAACTAACTAGAGTTTGAATTTCAGCCAAATCGGAGTAATTTTCTTCACTTGGCAGACGTTATCGAAAAATAAATTCCAAATTCGGAACAAAAACGTCTAGAACTACCTAGATTTTGAATTTAAGCCAAATTGGAGTAACTTTTTTCACTTGGCAGACGTCACCGAAAAATACTTTCCAAATTCGGAATAATGACGCACAGCACAACCTACATATCAGTTTTCAGCCATATCGGACGAACTTTTCTCACTTGGCAGACGTCATCGAAAAATAAATTCCAAATTTGGAATAAGGACGTCCAGAAAAACCTAGATATCGATTTTCAGCCAAATCGGACTGGTTTTGATTTCGAGATACGTTACCCATCTTCACTTGGCAGATGTTATCTTTATGCAGTATTAATTAACCTATATCAAAACACATAATACAATTATCAAAAAAAGCTTAGAACTCCAAAAGATGTATGAAACCCCATACAAACTCTTAATGTAGTAGAGAACCATTTTGTACCCTACGAACTACTAAAGCCGGAAACTATTGACCATAATATAAAAAAAAATATAATCTTTAGTTTACCAGTTATAACATGAGAGCGTTATAGACATTACTAATAAATTCTGTACATAATAATATATTATGCACCTAAACCTTTCATTGATCTTATTGGTAATGCCGCCCATTGTAAAGTACCTACAACATTGTCAATTTCAAGTTTTGATTCTTTTCATATGTGATACAATTCAAATAAAATTTGTCTACAAAGTACCGATAATAAAGCGACAACGCACATACTTCACGTCGCAATCAAGTTGGCCCTCTGCAGCGAGCGAATCATTACACGCACACAGCTGCGAATCTCGCGTGTCAATGCACTAATACATAGACAAGATCGTTGTCAGTCGAAAGCGCGAGCGGAGCTACGAGCGACACAACCTCCCCGTGCCAACGCTTGCGCAACACTGCCGCCTGCGTCCGCGCAGAGCACCTCGGAACCGCTATCGTTCTGAATCTGAATAATTCGACATTTTTTTAGAAAAATATCAATGGATTTACAAATGCTATGTTGTAATTGTAGTATATCTATCTAGAAATTTTATGGTACAATTTATTTCTCAAAACTCGTAGCTGTTTAGAAGGAGTTCGCAATATAAGTCAAGAAATAGTATGTAGTTTGAATTTTTTTTACGGCAAAAGTAATAATAATACCGTAAAATCATATGTTGCAAATGTTGTACTTGAATTCATCTATAAAATATATTTTTTTCAAATCTTCAACTTCAGCGGTTACGGAGGAGTTCGCTTTAAAAAGTACGAATTTGACGTACCCAAGGGCCTTAAAAATCTGATATGGAATGGTAGGGTTCATGAACAAGAATTAAGTATAATTATTATATGTCAAGAAATTTTATTAGTTAGAGGTTATGTTGTCATTACTGGTTTTTTCGTCAATCAAGTGGTTACTAAACATTTGAGCTTTGTCCTAAAGATCAGGACCAGGTGGTTATTAAACATTTGAGCTTTATCATAAGATCAGATTCAAGAAAAGTGTATTTTTTTGTTTTTATTAATAAGTTTACATACTGCTTTTGATTTACTAGCTGCGGATATTACATGTCGCTGTTAATGTAACTGGTAATTGAAATAAATTCTCTACTCAAATCAAATTATGATACGGAATTCTTCAATGGGGCAATTCTGTAAATATTTCGACGGTATTTAAAGTCCAAAAGCTTCGCATAAAGGCCATGTTTCGGGCAAGATAAATAAACTTGCAAGCTTCTATTTCAGAACCTCAAAATTCTATCTTTTAGCTCACCATATATTTTTGAAGCGTGCCTATTTGTATGCGAGCATCCTGAACAGCTTATATATATTAAAAGTAAATACACGCCCACGTAAAACTCGCAACAAAATTGAAATATTCTCACTATGAAGGTCAAGGTCATATTTTAAAAACAGTGTGTACTTCATTGCTTTTAAACTTTATAATAAGCTACCTGATAGTTTAAAATACTGTAAGTGAATTTTAGCTGTTTTTAAAAGAAAATCAAAAGATTTGTTGTCTGAAAAATGTTATTACACAGTAGACGAATTTCGTAAGGATAAACTAATAATATATCATAATAATAATTAATTATTTGAACATTATATAACTTTGACATTCGCTAAAATATAATATTACCTTAATTACGTATCCATGTGAAATTTACAGAATATTTATTAAATAAATTCTATTACAAATAATTAATTTTATGACTATTATAAAATATGTACACCAACTATGGTATACTCGTATTACAGAGGCACTACTTATTATGATAATAATATATTTATTAATATATAGTGTAACCTGTAATAATGCAACAAATATGATTTGAATTGATTTGATTTGAAACAGTAGATGAGATATTAGATGCACGTGCATCAGGTGGCAATCAAAAATAAGTACCAACTGAGATAAAATTATGTCAATATTTTGCTGATACAGTTCTATACCTATGAACCTATGTTCTATACGTATAGTAGGTGCTTCTATGAATAGTAGGACCTAGAAATGGGTATTTTTCACACATAAAACGAATTAATCCCGCAGATTTCATACATTTCAGGCCTCAGTTCTGTGGGTTATACATATTAAACGTACCAAATAGAGTCACAGATCATCAAAGTTTTGTATGTTATTGCGGCACCTTTCGGACATCCCGTCGTTCCACTTGTAGGTAAAATCATAGCAATAGCGTCTTCAGCATTAAAATCGTCGGGTCTGAAAATATATCAAAATTAATTTAAAACGCATAGAAACGTTGAGGTTCTGATAAACAATATGCTACGTCAGGATATATATATATATTTGGGCAATGTAAATAAATGGGTACTATAATCAAATCGTCACATAGAGTGTCGAATTAATGAACCTATATTCATCAGAAGGATCTTATGATGAAATTATTATGTGGGACTATCAACAAATGACTGGCTAGTTTTTTTTGCGAACGGTACCGATTGCAGATTTATTATAGCGATTGCGCGCATTACACATGATGACACTGCTAATTTTCAAGTTGTCATGTACGTTCTTTAAATATATATACGTTGGGTCCGTGGGGGGCGGGAGCTTGTTATATTTTCTAAAAATTATCAAAGCGCTTGGTCGATGCGACGCGTGATCAAAATGCTGGCACCACGGTTCCTAAATGTCTCCCTTCCTAAATGTTATAGGTGTCAAAAAACTAAACTAACAAATGGTAACAAATGGTTTTCTAAAGAGGTTCTTCCAAACAGTATAAATAGAATGGGACTAAAGCAGGAAGATGTCATGGTCATTATGCGGCCCCTAATCATTTTAATTAACTATACTCATCATAAGCTTTGGCTTATAATACATGTATATGTTTATATCAAATATAATGGTCGTAGGAAATGGAATTTCATCGCTTTGAATTGTACAAACATTTCTTTATAAAGACCTACTTAGATAATTAATAGATTCAGGCGTTACTTTGCCGAAATCCAAATTTAATAATAGAAAAGAATATTTTAAGAAAACATTGACTTAATATTTCAATACAACACTAAAAATATAAAAAAATATATCTAGTGACAATTTCGCCTAATTTTCCTGATAAGCGGTCATGACGTCATAAACGCCACGTAGCCAAACCGGAAGAGTTTTCGAAGCGTTCACTCATACACGAAGCATCCTAAGGAGGTTTTCACCCTTCGAGCACACGATCGAGACCTATTTAAGTTAAAACAATATTTATTAAAAGATTGTACTCACAACTTCAGATGAAAAAAGGTGAAATATCACATATTTAGGCCAAGTGGTCGATGTTGATATCGGTGTTCTAAAAGCTGTTTTTACTGTGAGTCTTTTCAATGTTACAGAAATGAATCTTCATGTTGAATTTATGACCAGTCAGAGAGCAGTTTCAGTCATTTGTAAAAATTCTGTGTTATTCTAAATGCAGCATCGTTTAAAACAAATACTGCGCCTTTTCCACTTACTTGAATTTCTCTACACATTCCTGGTCGACCAACAGCGTATCATCAAAACATATTCCGTCGTTTTGTTTATCAAAAGTGATGATATTGGCGCCCAGGTCCAGGAGTTTAAAAGTGGCTTGTATATCCGAAACATTTTCGCTCTGACAAAGTATTACTTTCGGTTCATATAACGCAAAAGCTTTTTTCAATTCAACCGAAAAAATGAAACAAATATCTTCATAATTTATAGTACTATTAACTATTACGTCGATAGTTTAGATTTGAAGCAATGCAAGCCGAGTGGTGATAGCTATGGACTGAGTGCCGCAGGTCCCTAGTTCAATCCCCACCTCCGGATTGAGCTTCACCGCAAGGTGGAAGAACATTTTGCGAATGCTCACCCGGTTAGCTACCACCCTCAAGTAGAAAATCTGTCACCAAGCATCTATTAGTGTCTTCCAACAGCAGTCCTTGAAAGCCAGTAAAATTATAGGCACATGAGATTTAACAACTGTATGTCTGAGGGTGACGGGCACAATGCATTTCATTACTTACGACGAAATGCTTATGTTATCAAGTGCATCAAGTGGGCCTCGTGCTTGTTCGGTCAAAATGTCATAATAATAAGACCAGTCCTTGTCGTGGGGCCCTCCGTTGGAAGCCTTCGATAAATTTTATCGAAGTTGGAAGCAGTTAGTCGCAAAATGTTTGCTTCTGCAGGTTCTCTAAAACGGCTCCGCAATTTTCTTCCGACTGCCACCAAAGTTGCTCTTGTTCAATCTATTTTACTTCCAATTTTAGACTATGTCGATGTCTGTTATCTAGATCTTAGGGAGGGTCAGCTAAACAGACTTGAGCGTCTCCAAAATTTCTCAATCAGGTTCATATTTGGCTTACGCAAATATGACCACGTTTCCAAATTTCGTCATATGCTCGCTTCCCATTCGCCTTCGGCGGAATACTCATTTTCTTTCCCTTCTCTTAAATATACTGTTTAATCCATTTTCCCCGCGCTATCTTAAGGAACGCTTTGCGTTTCTTGATTCGGCTCATGCCTCCTTGACATTGAGGTCATCAGAAAATATTTTGCCTAAAGTGCCGCAGCACAGTACATCGCTCTATGATGCTTCATTCTCAGTACATGCTGTTCGACTCTGGAACAGTTTGCCAGTCTCCATTCGAAAGTCGCAGTCATTATACATATTCAAAAATAGAGTCAAAGAATTTTATATGTCCAATTTATAATTTTATCTGTTCACTCTTAGCTAATCTTTTCCTTCCATAGGTAGTATAAAATTTTATTTTTATATTTATGGTCTATTTATATTTTACTATTTACATATTTATATAGTGAAGGTATGTTAGTATGTATGTATATGTATGTATTTATTTAGTGTTTGTATGTACGTTTATTTAAATAACCTTTAGTAATAATATTTAGTGTAGGCAAGTATGTATAATGTATTTATTTAAATAGGTGTTAAAGTGTAAATACTCAGTTAGGTAACTAATATATATGTTATGTTTAATTTGTTACTTGCCAACCTGGCAAATTTTTACGAGTTTATTTTTCTCACATTGGTTGTCTGGAAGAAATTGCTTTAAGCAATAAGACCGCCCTTTGTATACGTTTATTTGTTGTTTCTTGGTAATGTTATTTTAAAGGTATGCAAATAAAGAACTTTCTATCTATCTATCTATATTATAGAAAAACACTGATCATTATAGAGGTTTCTAATGTGATGTCGTGAATAAACACATTTTTTGCGCTTACATAGCAAACGCTGGCTGAACCCTACGAAATAGATCAAAATAATGTTCTACAGTATTGTACACCCTAAAAAGGTCTACAAAAGGTCTGCGATGGTGTATGTCTATTTCTTAGGGATAACCCGCAATAATCGATTTTAAGCAATACAGCATAAATCCTTATCTAATTAAGTGCCTTAAATATGCCTTAATAATGCAATTCATAGGGGCAATGCTGCCAGCATGCTGGGCACGCTGCCAACTGGGAGTGTGCTGGAGCATTTGGACTGCCTATGAGTCAGCTATGACTTATAGGTTGTCTAAATGTTTTTATTGTAGTAGCTGTAGTGTTCTATATAGTTCATAGTATTTTGTTTAATAAAGGCATACCACCGGTAAAAAAAATATAGACCAATATGGTCCTTTACAGCATGTTATTTAAATTAATATTGTTGAAGATATCACAGATTATTTATTATCAGCATCGTCCCGTGCGGAGCCGGGGCGGCTAGTGTGGTAATGAGTAAGTCTTCATTGAAGCACAGCTATTGTTTCTACTGCTCTCTCAGCATTAAACGAATATTTTTTTTTATTGAATTCATACTTACAAACAGTCAGTTTCCGATCAACAGGTGCAATTATAATCCCAAGGTACAAAGCTGCATAAAATGGTACAGCTATGTCAAGATGATTAGGAGCCATGAAAACCATGACATCTCCCTGCTTTAGTCCCATTTTCTTTAAACTTATAGCGCATTGAATGGACCTCTTTAGAAGAGAACCATTTGTTTCGGATTCTCCTGTTCCCCATCAATCTACATTGAAAGAAAAAAAATTACAAAATTAATCTAAAAACCTTCTATATTCAATACGTCTTGGATAGGGAAAGCAAAACTTATAAATAAAGTGAGACAAATGGTTAGAAATTTGTATATGAATATATCTATTATGTAGGCTAAATTACATATATCTGCGCCTCCGGGTCGGTCACCCAAGTATTAGTGTTTATTTTGTGTCAAATTTAATATTTAATAGGTACACATAGAGAAAAAGTTTAAATACATTATATATAATAATAATATAAATTTTCCGAATTCAAGGTGAAAAAATACTTTTGGTTTTAGATAATAAAAAATTAAAACTTGGTTTGTTCTATTACTTAATAACATAATAGGTAGAAGAATAATATATTTTGTAGTATAAAGTTTTTAAAAATAAAGATTAAGTGCCATATACTATTTACCTCATTAAATGGTGTATAACATGAAAAAAATTCAGTTAACATTTAAAGATTTTCTATAAATCGTTCAAACTGGCTGTACCCATTAAGCACGTGATAAAAACTTAGTGTAAGAACTGAGTGCCCGCTTGACTTAAGCACGGTAATGTTATCTATATAACATTACCGTGACTTAAGCGTGCGGCGCGGGGCACCACACCCACACAGGGCGTGCAACGTTCGTGTTAAACAGATGCAACACTCGCGAGTGTCCCGAGTGGCAGCCGAGCGACTCGGGCGGGGAGCGTGCTTGTTTGCGGTGAACCAGGCGACGAGCGCAGCGTGGCGTCGCGTGCAAGTTCAAACCAGTCAGCTTTCTTTGTTAGTTATCGTACTTGGTCCTTGACTCGAGTTATAAATATATTTTAACCACACATCTTTATCATCATCTCCATTTTTTCTAAATATATAGGTATCTATAATAACGTACAAACCCGACGCCATGAAGAAGAATGTGACTACTAACGCTAAGAGTGCACCAAAGCCTCTGGGCAAACGTTATTTCACCCCTTACCCGCAACGCTGTACGCTCTGTTGAACGCTTTTCCACTTAGGCCTTACGCTTATGCTTGATCACTGGGAAGATAGTGGATTTTGTAAACCACTGCAAACCACCAAAGATGGTTAAATATGAATCATAGACTTTATTTTACCAGAATGGCAGATCTCACATAATGTAAATGGCAAATAAATAAAATAAATCTGTCGAGAAGGAATTTATAAATAAATGTATGGAGAACGTTGTTATTTTTCGTCGCTAACATTAACTTTAGATCCAAAGTCATTATTTCTTATCGCTTTTGGAATAGCCATTGTTCTAAATCTAATAATAAGATAAAGTTTGTTTATTTACCTGAGCTACGAAATTTGGGTCATCTTTGAAGCTTTGCAGCACTATCTTGCCGATATGAAATCGGTCACTGGCGATACCGGACTTTGCTACGACGCGTGAAGTCAGCTCGTTCATATACCAATGGATGGCATCGTTCACGTGTGATTGTGTCATGATTGCTTAATTAATAAACTGGGAATAAGATATATTGTAAAAATATACGTATCATCACAGGTGGGACGACATATGTCTAATAATCTACATATGTACACATTGCATAATTACTTATCTTATGATATAAATAGTTTAGATAGGAAGCGAAATATATTTGTATGAATAGAGGACGTTTATACAGTAAGTAAGTACTTAGGTTAAGTAACTACAGTAGATAAACTTTATATAAATTTACAAAACAATGCGTTGGTAGGGCACACTTGCACACACTATAAACACAACCACAGCGCGGTCTCAAAAGCCTAACAGTGCTGCCAAAAATGTTAGGTTCTATAATTATCATAGCGTGCATGCGGTGCGTGTGTGCAAACATGCACACGTAGATTCAAGCTGAGATTATCAGCGCAATATATTATCTCCGCACCATAAATCTACTGATATATCGCTTTATAAAGATAACGCACTTTTCTATATATGTCAATGATAATCTAAATAAAAATGTGGCTTCTGAAATTGATAGGAAGGAATACTATCATGGGCGTACCCAGAAATAAAGAACAAGTACATAGTTAAATAATAAATAGATATAAAAAAAGGCTAAGGCGGGTCGGGCAACGCTTTCAAGGGTAAGATGACGATAGTTTGACGACCAACAATTAGGAATACAGTTAGGGTTTGATTTATTAGGGTCACTACCTAGGAAGAAAGAAAGAAAGAAAGAAATACCTACAGCAAGAACTGCTAGTAAAAACTGGATCTCGATAGTTGAGTTGGGTGGAAGAAAATATTTTCATTGAAGGCTGCTAATACTCGGACTTCTGCAATACTGTACTGTATCAGCCGGATCGTCCACTGCTGAACACAGCCTTCCCTATTAAGGGGTATTTGCCATAATCCCTACACATGGCAGGCGGCTTGGGGATCACAGTGTAAGTTGGCAGTTCTTCAGAAGGCGCTGCTGCCCACCTTCCAGTATTTTTCCTTTAGTCGCCTCTTACGACACCCACGGGATGATATGGGGAGATGCAATTCTAAGCCGGCTCCCCACGGGACTCTTCGGCAATAACCTTGATCAATTGCATATTTGTACGATACGGCTTACAAAAAAAAACATACATATTAATAATGGGCCTCATTCAGTGTAGCAATGCAAAAGGCGACATTTTCATGAAACATTAATATATTGTTTTCTTATAAAATATTTATTATTATCATATTTTCCATTCTGAATTCACAATTGGGGTACAACAGACCCAAAAATAACCCTGACATAGGTATTAGACGTTCAGTTGAACGAACGGCGATATCGACGGGTAGTGAATTAGGCGAAATACTAACAAATTGAATACACTGCAAGACGTTCATGGCACAGAAAATGAGGCGATAAACACTCTTTGTACCATTGCTTCAATGCCATTTATGCAATACGTTTTTATTCTCTTTCTAAAGTTAGCACCAACTCTTTCAGCTTCCTTCTGTGTACTTTTGTAGAAGCGGTCGTTGGCAATTCCTTCATGAAGATTACTCCTCCTCGGAGCTGTTTGGAGTCGGTCAATGTATCTGAAGTGGTAAAAAACATAACTTATCGCCTCGCGAAAGGCGTTAGCAAAGATTTCTTAACACCCACTTTTCAATATACGTGGTCCCATTTTTTTTAATGTCTAATCAGACTTAAAAAAGGCAGGTCAAAAGCTAACCAATCGGTTCGCTTTTGACCACTATCTCACCTGATGGTAAGTGATGATGTGGTCGAAGATGTAGTTCAGGCTAACCTAGAATTACTGGCTCTCAAGGACAGCTGCCGGAACACACCGTTAGGTGCTTGGCGACATATTTTCTGCTTGAGGGTGGTTGCTTGCCAGGCGGGCATTCGCAAAATGCCCTACCACCATGCTATAACGACTGCTATTCTAAGACAACAACCGGGACTGACGGCTTGGCGTGCCCTCCGAAGCACGGAAGCGCTCAGAAGTAATGGCACCAGCGGTCACCCATCGAAGTCATGACCAAGGCGGACGTTGCTTAACTTTGCTGATCGTTTCAGAATGGCTAAGCAAACTTCGCTACGAGCGCTACAAAATCCCATGCAGGTGGAAAGCCGATATTCATCACAGTAACAGATTCCGGGCTGTGAGTGAGGAAATGTTTGTCTGATTAACCCAATAACTTCTTCGAACCAAACCCATGTCCAATAGGCGCTGAAGCTCACACCAGCCAGTCTGATTAAAATAGTCTCATCTGGTGAACTTGGTAGTTTTAGGTTTATGTAATTGTTTTAGTCTATATATGGCCTAAAACAATTATATAATCATATAATAATAATTATGATTATCAACATTACGATTGTTTTGTAACTCAAGCAATATAATCCCATAATAAATACTGCAAAATTTATTATGGGCTTGAATAAACTTTTAAAAGATAACGTAATCCTCCCTGGATCCGAGAGTTGGCCTATTCATTTTGTTATATTAAATTCAAAAATAATAACATACTCTTCACTAAATCCTTGATCTCTTGTGCGTTGGGATTGTACCCAGGTCTAGGAACGACACAGGCAACTGCTAATTCTCCACATTCAGCATCTGGGATTCCAGTAACAGCTACGTCTAACACTGCTGGGTGATGGCGTATCACTGCCTCCAGCTCCACTGGAGATATCTAAAGAATGGAAGATGATCATGATTTAATGGGAGCGCAGGAAACTACAAGTCCAGGATTATTATTAGTTCCCTCATAATTGACTTCAACGTGGAACTCCTCAACTGGTATCCAATGTTTAATTTTATGTGTGAACCTCCTAAAGAACAATGTTTCGTCCTCATAGGCAAGTGAATTATTTTAGAATTGATAACCTGTCCATGTATGAGATGTTTTTTAAATTCATCCTCCTGGCTTGGGTGTTAACAAAAACGGAGCCAATGCATCAGGTGTATATAACTAACCTGATGATTTTTATATTTGAGCAGTAGCTTGAGGCGGTCAACGAAGAAAAAGAAGTAATGTTCATCCCTGTAGAATATATCGCCAGTTCTTAACCAGTTGCCATCTTCAAAGGCCTCTTTAGTTGCCTCTGAGTCGTTGTAATAACCCTGAAAATATAAAAGAAGACTTCTCAAGTAGTGCGAGTTGGATAAAAGCCAAACACAATTTTGTATGCTAAGGAACATGAAATAATCGTATTGGTATATTTATAAGGCTTCTTTCCACAGGTTTGGTTGAAAGTCAATGAAGGCATCGTCATTCTTTATTATAATATGGGGTAATTTAAAATCGTAACACCGAATTTCATGAGATCTCTGCTTTGATGTGTGTAAGTATGACTTCAACAGATTTTATAAAACATAACATAACATTTATTTACAATTCTATACCTATATACTTCTAAGTTTATGGTATTAAATTAAATTTGTACCTTGCAAATACATGGTCCTCTTAGCCATAATTCTCCATTGACATGTGGCTCATTGATGTCTTCTTTAGTCTCGGTGTGGACGAGCTTTAAAAACAAAATGAGAAGATAGGTACCCATTTAAATTTCATGTGCAGTTTATCTGTTTGATGTCTTTGAACTCTGGCTAAGTAAATTATCTTCTTTGGGCTTTGAGATATATTTGTAGTGGAGAATATTAGGTTTTCGCGTAAAAGTATAATAGTACTGATTTTGTTCATATAAATTATGGTCCTAATATTTCCAAAATCTTTATTTTATTATGCGTAGAACTAGGTGTTTGTCACCTTCCTCCATATACTCCCCTGTGGAGGAAGGTGACAAACACCTAATTCTACGTGCAAAGTTTGTGAAAAACTAGCCAAGGGTATGCCTGTAATGTAGTGTGTCTTTTACAAAAGAAGATGTCGTAATGACATTTAATTCATAACACAATTGGAAGATTTTACTTTACTCATCACTCCGCTTACTCGCACAAATTTGGTGATTATATGGCGATTCATAGAATAAAAGATCAAAGAAGATAAAGATGTCAAAAAAAAAAACAGCAATTAGATAAATAACCCAAATCAAATAAAGGGTTTGACACGCAAAAACAATGGCCATTTTAGACAGTTAAAAGTGGAAAAACTGCATTAGCAACACTGAAATGGGAATTTTCAAGTAAAATTTTGACTTACCCTGTATTGAAAGAGACCAATAGGTCTTCCCACCGAGCCAGGAACTGGGTTGGCATCAAAAAACGCCAACCCTCCGATCTCACTCATTCCATACAGGCCCAGGAGATAGGTATTCGGCGATATTTTCTGAGAAGTTGAAATTTAAGATAAAGGCTTTCTGTTCTTATCATATTTATATATTATATCTTTTCTAACAACTTTTACAAGAGTGTCAGTGGAGTGCTACGAATAAATAATATTTAAGTGTAAGTTATTGGGAAACATCAAATAATTAGGGCGTTAAAATGGTAAGAAGTTCTGTAGTACGTCCAATGTGTAGCCAAACTTAACTCACATCGATGTGAATGAGGTTTTGTGATACAGTACAATTTTGCCCCTCCTCTTACGGTTACCACAGTATATTCGTTCAAACCCAACGACAAAAATAAACATTGGAACCTAGATGTCATCTGTTTCTAGATTTGAAATGACATAAATTATGGTATGCAACCTTTGTCAGCTTTGGCGAAAATGTGTGTGCAGTTTCCGTATTTCTGGTTGTTTTTATCTACAGGTCACATTTCTCAACCGATTCTTGTGAAATTTTTTATACATGATATATATGATAATTATATGGAACATTTTGTCGATTATATAAAATGGCAGATATATGGTATGGTAGAGAACGATAACAATAGTAGATTGTTATACAAGGGTCGAAAGGTATTAATAAATATAGCCCATACGAGGTGTTAAGACTATAGTCCGAGTAGGAATTGATGACTTTCTCTCCTGCTAAGCACACTACTTTTCATTTCAAATCAATGGAAAGAAAAATACCTAGACATTTTTCTAAAAATACTTATTAAAAATAAATCAGTAAAATAGATAGATCAGTAGGGATATGTGGAACTGCCGCAGCTAAGAATCCGTCAAATCCGTATTACTTATAGTAGTATATAGTAGTATAGCGTTCTGATTTCTTGTATTTTTTTGTTTCTTGAGAGCCAGTAGGTAATAGGTTAGCCTTAATATCATCTTCGGCTGCATTATCATTTACTATCAGGTTAAACATTCATCCTTCAGTTAACATTCAGTATTTCCCATGTAGCCTTAAATGCCGCCACTGCATGGTGGGAGGGCATTTTGCGAACGCTCGCTTGGCTAGCTACCCCTCGAGTAGAAAATCTGTCACCAAGCACCTAACTGTGTGTTCCGGCAGCAGTCCTTAAGAGCCAGTAGAATTACAGGTGCATGGGTTCCCGGGCTATAAGAAGACCTTTCCTCGCCCAAAATCCGGTGGAGCTGGACGACCGACAGCTTCATCAGTTCGACATTTTTAAATAGTGCCCGTCTTTTTATCATTTTGGATCTCGGTTGCATTTCTCCGTCAAGAACGATGTCGTCGGTGAAATGTACTCGTATACATTTGCGTTTGCTCCTGTTATAAGACTGATTTCATTGCACCCTCATGGGTGCAATGAAATCACCCTCATGGGTGCAATGAAATCAGTCTTTGTGGAAGAACAAATACAAGCCAAAAAATGACTCAGCGATTGCCGTCACGCAGGCAGTTCACCATTAAAACATTAGCCAATAATACTAAACATATATCATTGTGTATTTCATATATAAGTTGTTTTGATGAAAGACTCATATATCATTAGGTAACCACATTAAGTCAAAGTCAGTATATGTGTTTTCATCGATTCACTTACCCGAACTGTTTCTATAAGTTCCTTTGACAATGCGCTGCCCCCGATGAGGATGGTTTCGAAGCATGTAATGTCAAACTTGTCTCGATAGGACGGTTTCGTAAGGGTCGTCAAAAGCGTTGGACTTACTATCGTGTAGCTTGGCTGTAATTTTTGTTTATTTAGGTAACGTATGGTATAGAATATAAGTATGGAAAAGAAATACCTAAGAAAACGGTGAGTAGGTAGTAGAAATATAATCCCATTAATGCATCCTACGGGAGAATTTTATCCACACCTTACAAGGGTTTTTTTTCTGTACCATCTTTGCTGCTGCACTGTTATCAATACTTTGTAACTCTTATGCGTACTCACAGTATCCTACTTCACGTATGTATGTGTAACATGAACTTTTCTACACTCACAACCCTCACAGACGACTCTCAAGACGCCTGCATAGCGTGGGGATTTTGACAAACCTACCTTCTTAATGGGGGAAACTGTGTTCAACAGTGGGCAATTCAACTGATACAGTATAGAAGTAACGTTTCAAAAAAGTTATATTTATTAAACATAACTAAGCCAGCGACGTACCTTAAATTTAAAATATTATATTTTTTCTGATCATCTGGCGTCTAAGCATCTACTCCATTTAGCAGTTTAAGTCAAACTAAAACTACTCATTAGTCCGTATTGTTGGATAGATTGTAATACAATGAGATACACTAAGCATCTCATGAATGTAGAAAAAAACATCTGGCAAATTTACTCACCCGATATTTAGCTACGACTTCCATAAAATGTTCTTGGGTTAATACGGCTGAAGTCTGCAGACGGGAATACCTAAGAATAGGTGAGAATAAGAAATGGAAACAAGCCGTGAGCCACTGCAGCGGGGAAGCTACCAAGGCCAGTCTCGTTGGCGTAGGAAATATTGAGGAACCAATCCTGAAATAAAATAGACTGAATGCTACACCAATTCCAAAATGCATAACGAGATAGCTTAACAATGACCATAATTTCCTATAATTCTCATTGATATATAATTACTGCATCAGCCGGATAGTCCACTGCTGAACACAGCATCCCCCAATATGCAGAGGTTTTCCATAATCCCCACACTTGGCAGACGGCTTGGGGATCACAGTGTGAGATATAAGTTCCTCAGAAAGTGCTACTGCTCACCTTCTGATGTGTTTTTTTTTACGCTTGATAGGTTAGCCTTTGACCACTATCTCACCTGATGGTAAGTGATGATGTGGTCGAAAATGTTGTTCAGGCTAAGCTAGAATGTTTAATGTGTTACCCTTAGTCGCCTCTTACGACACCTACGGTTAGAAATGGGGGTGACATTCAAGCCGGGCACTTTATAAGAATATTATATAATTATAGGCGGGAAAAGAAATAATATAGACGTAGGCCCAACAGTGGGTAAAAGTGTTAGGATCACAGGCCCATCACCAGATTATAAGAAAAAAAAAATTATAACCAAAAAAAACTACCTAATTATAATGGGAAATATCACATAGTGCTTTGTACTGCACCTACGGGTAAAATAAAATCAATATACCTAAGTTTCCCGTATTGGTCCCGATACTTCTCAGGAAGTAAGTTCTTTACATGGAAGTAATAAGTACTACGTACCAGGAATGAGCTCTATCTGTGCATCATGCAGCTAAAATAAAGAAAATAAAACCTTATTCTAAGGTCATAAGAGTCTTGTTGCGCGCAAAATAAAAATGAAGCCGGGTGAGAAGGCTACCACTGAACCCTGTGTCTCGTTCTAACAGTGACCTAGAGTTGCCAGAGCTAAGTCGATTTCAATCCTTTCATTGTTTGTCGAAAAATGTGCGATTGATGTAATGCATAATGAAGTAAAAACATTTACTTCTAAAATGTTTCTAAACATAATTAATAATTTTGTACCAACATGTTAAAGCAATATTATTTGTTGCTACGTGTAAAGCCATACTAACGCAAACATTTTGCGATAGGTTTTCTTTTATTTGTATGAAATACGGACTCCTACTTGACAACCCCACATGAAATTGCGGACTCGGACGTTAATAACGGAGGGTTTTTTGATTTCGTGACATTTTTGAAGAATTTTAGTAAAAATGGGGAGAATTTGTGTCGTGGAGGTAATACTTTAAACATAATTTGTTAGTGAGGAATTACGGTGACCATGCATGACTATCTAATTATAGTTCAAGAACAAATTAATTAAATACCTATGTATATTTTATTCCTTTCTCTATTAAAATAAATTTGTTTCAATTTTAGATTTCCTAAAGATCCTAATGTTAGTTTAACTCATAATGCAAAATTAAAAACAATGAAACATTTAAGGAATAAGCTGGGTTTGCGGCAGAAACTTCACAAGACTGTTTTATTTAACAATATTTGATTTAGAATTACACTTAACTGTTTTTTTTTACCTAATTAATGAAATATACCACAATAGGTAGTTTATCGTAATTTTATCTTAGTCCAACTGCATGTCGTATACCACAAGGACCAGTAGCACGGTAATGTTATCCATACAGTATTTCAACTTCATATAAAGGGACGAAACGCGAGTTATACCTACGCGCCTCGATCTCGGCCCGCGCTCAGTACGCAGACAGTCGCGTCTATGCCGCAGTAACAAATAGACGGTGTGTTATTTTTGTAATAATAAACACACGATATTTTCGCTAAAAATAAGTTTATGTACAATGTACATATTACATATTTAATATGACGAGTAGCATATATTGTGCTGTTTTTGGTTGCATGAATTCGTCAAAAACGCAACCACAGATAACTTTTTTAGATAACCTGGAAACTGAAAGGTAATACTATAAAATAATTTTACTTACTAGTAAGTAACATTATTTGATAGTCTACATAGTTGACGGTACATAATGTGTGTCTTTTTAATCGACATGTATTTCCTTTAATCCCCAAAAAAAATAGTCTCGATTAATAAAAGAGGGAATAGAGTAAAGGAAAGTGATTAACACGAGTGCAATAGGTACTTATAAGCTATATATTAGAATGCGGATTTTTTAATACTCTAAAATTTAATGATAAAGCATTTCGTACGTCTCACAAATATTTTTCAGTCGCAAATTTTTAAGACTGATTTTTTTTTTTTCAAATATAGGTTTTTTAATAATAACAAATACTTTTAAAAGTATCCTAAAAAATATTAAATAATATTTTAATAAAACACTTAAAAAAGCATAAAATTATATATCTAGTGACAATTCCGCCTAATTTTCCTGTTATCTACGTGACGTCACAAACATCACGCAGCCTAACCGGAAGAATACCCGACTAGTTTCGGTTCTAAACGAAGCATCTTCAGGAGGTCTTGACTTACCGAGCGCACGATCGAGACTAAACGGCCAGCTGTTGTTTGTTTAGGGAGGACATAGATGCTGGCTACCGCCTGTGCGGTCGTCCAGCTCCACCGGGTTTTGGGCGAGGGCCTGGCCCTACAATAGCCCGTCTCGGGAGAAGTGCCGAAGGCACTTCTCCCGAGACGGGCGTAGAAGGCGAAAAGCGCTTTCTACCTCCGTCTCCTGCGGACGCCGAAAACGTGCCGCTACTATAGGAGGGGTTGACAGCGAGCTCAAGGGCACCACTGTGTTTCGGACCTCGGCTTGTCTCGCTGTCGAGAGACATGGGGGGGATCGGAGCAAAATGCCTCTGTGCAACTGCAGTGTTGCACAATTGGGCCCTACTGAATAATACTCTTTGACTATTTGGAGAGCAATTTATCGTGACCTTGTTTTTGCCTCGAGCTCGCCGGCGGGCTCGGTGTTTGATTGTGTGAAAAACGGCCAGCGGCTAAACACGCCTTTATATAGGCCCGATCGTGACTCACTGTTCTTTGTTGTAGCTTACAATTGGTAAAGATATACGTTTTTAAAGTGATAATTACATAAAAAGGTTATTGAATTGTTAACAGAATATTTTAAGTTATATATGGTATGTTTAGTGTTAACAAATATGAGAAATGTTGAATAATATAGTAAACAATGTACGAAAACTAGTTTTAAACTTAAAAATTATGAAAGGGTCGCAGAGTGACGTCAACACTGGTTCGGCGGGTAGCTCGGTTCGGCAAGTAGGCAGCTTCCACGATGAAACAGTCACAGGACCTGCTTGTAGCTACTCGGGACACGTGGGGATGACGCGGTGGGTGGCGTGACTCGTAGCGTGACGTCATCACTGGTTGCTGGTTCGACGGGTGGCTTGGCTCAGCACGTTATGAAAAAACTAACTGTCGTAATTATTCAATTTGACTCCTTTAATAGCTTATTTGATAATTACGTAGTCCATTAGACATTGATTTGACTACTAAATCAATGTCTAATGGACATTGATTTAGTAATAATTTTTTCATAACGTGCTGAGCCAAGCCACCCGCCGAACCAGCAACCAGTGATGACGTCACGCTACGAGTCACGCCACCCACCGCGTCATCCCCACGTGTCCCGAGTAGCTACAAGCAGGTCCTGTGACTGTTTCATCGTGGAAGCTGCCTACTTGCCGAACCGAGCTACCCGCCGAACCAGTGTTGACGTCACTCTGCGACCCTTTCATAATTTTTAAGTTTAAAACTAGTTTTCGTACATTGTTTACTATATTATTCAACATTTCTCATATTTGTTAACACTAAACATACCATATATAACTTAAAATATTCTGTTAACAATTCAATAACCTTTTTATGTAATTATCACTTTAAAAACGTATATCTTTACCAATTGTAAGCTACAACAAAGAACAGTGAGTCACGATCGGGCCTATATAAAGGCGTGTTTAGCCGCTGGCCGTTTTCCTATAGTAGCGGCACGTTTTCGGCGTCCGCAGGAGACGGAGGTAGAAAGCGCTTTTCGCCTTCTACGCCCGTCTCGGGAGAAGTGCCTTCGGCACTTCTCCCTCCCGGGCTATTGTAGGGCCAGGCCCTCGCCCAAAACCCGGTGGAGCTGGACGACCGCACAGGCGGTAGCCAGCATCTCTGTCCTCCCTAAACAAACAAACAGCTGGCCGTTTAGTCTCGATCGTGCGCTCGGTAAGTCAAGACCTCCTGAAGATGCTTCGTTTAGAACCGAAACTAGTCGAGTATTCTTCCGGTTAGGCTGCGTGATGTTTGTGACGTCACGTAGATAACAGGAAAATTAGGCGGAATTGTCACTAGATATATAATTTTATGCTTTTTTAAGTGTTTTATTAAAATATTATTTAATATTTTTTAGGATACTTTTAAAAGTATTTGTTATTATTAAATATGGATTTCCGCAAAGTAACGCCTGAATCTATCCATAGGTTTTTTAATGCAGCTCTTTCGTCGAAGTCGTCGTCCGAAGCGGTCGCTTGCAATTGCTCCCTGAGAAATTATAATTATTCTGTTGTCAACGAACTCTGAAAGCTGGTCATCGGTGCCTGTCGGCTTGGGTGAGTGGAACAAACTATCTTCCCTCTTGTTGCTGTAAGTCACAAATCAAGCAAGCCAAAAAGAGACGACTACTCAAACTCAGCCACCACTCCGAGCACAATTAAGCCCCGCCCCTGTATGACGCTTACAGTTTAACGCACACAAGCGCAATACGCACATTAGCAAAAATAGGCCTACTTTTTCTAAATTAAGCACCGCAGCCGCGCCGCTTAAAGATGATAGGGAAAGTAGGACTTTCACCCCCATCGAAATCAAACACCCCCTCACGTCATGCATCTGATACGGAAACTGCAGAACCTCACATTCAGGACTCACTGGAAAAAAGACCTCCGTTGAGTCGCCAAGCAAGCAGACGACGTGCGGCGGCCGCCGCAGCCTCTGAGCAAAAAGTGGGTTTAGCTGCTTATGTGGACGAAAAATGTGATTTTTCCACCTTTAAAAAAGAAATGCGTCAAATGATCACAGAAATGTCAACCACTCAAAATGAACGCCTGGACAAGATGGAAGACCGTCTTTCTGCACTTCAAGCACAGGTCAAGACGCACACAAAAGATATTAAGTCTCAAGTTGATACGTCCAACCAAGACCTTGTCAAAACAATAGGCTTTCTGACAGAACAAATAAAAATTTTCGAAGATAAATTTCTTGGCTTGGAGACCGAGAGAAAACTGTTAGCTACACAAGTCTCACTTATCCAGGACAAAATCGAAAACTACGAACGTTTCTCTTTAAAGACGACGATTGAAATCCGTAACGTCCCTAAAAGAATAAAAGAGTCTAAAGAAAACCTACTAGAGACATTTCAAAATCTAACAAAAATTTTAGAGACTCCATGCAATTTAAATGAGTTTAAGGACATATATAGGCTGCCCTCCAAACCTGACTTGCCCACTACCACAGTAGTGGTCGAATTCACCAATACATGGTCAAAACAAAAAATCCTCAGTGCAGTCAGAAATCACAAAAAAGTCAAAAGAGATCAGTTAAACTCTAAAAACCTAGGCTTTGTAGGGCAACCTACAATGATCTACATATCAGAAAGACTGACAGCTAGGACCAAGAGACTTCTTTTCCTTGCCCGAGACTTTGCGAAATCAGAAGGCTTTGCCCACTGCTGGGTTACAAATGGCAAGATATTTCTGCGCAAGGAAGACGGCCTACCGTTTGTTGCTGTGAAAGATGAGGAACATTTGCAAACTCTTCGTACACAATACATTAAAAAGTGACTAGGTTACCTGTAGATTTAAGAAGGTACCTCCTTTGCAGCGGTAACTTTTACGATTTTTCTGTTTCATTCTTCAATCACATATTTATTCGAAGATTGTTTACAATATTGTCATCACTTTTACATGCATGCTTTAGCACACACACGATCAAAACATACTCATACACATTTTCTAAGCAAAACTTCACTTTCTTACTCTATACATTCATAACAATAAACAACTTAATGTCTCCGATAAAATATCATGCGTCTGACCGGCATTCCTTGTTAATAAATACTAGCCCTAACTACAACCGGATCCGTTATGCCGGTGCATATAGAAAAAATAGATACATTTATGTTATCACTCCGAGCATACCGGCAGGCTTATTAGCTAACTCTTGGTGAACTTCAAGACGAAGGCAATTGGGGTGCGATTCAGGGGAATTATCTATCATTTTTACTGACGATGGAAGTAGAATGAACTAACAGAAGTGAAATAGATTGGGTCTTTTGTGCGTTTCGTTTATGCTTTCGTGAAATTTCTGGCCCTATCTTAGGGCCATTTGGCACTACATGGAATTGTAAGGCGCAAAATGGTAATTATATTGTGATTATATAATTATTTAAATAGGGAGTAAAATCATTTAATTATATATCATTAAAGTACATAATATAACTCGCACATATCTTAGATACGCTGTTAATGATGTATCTCCTAAAATAATATCGAAACGCAAGATATACTTTTTTATTTTGACATTTGTTTATGTTTCACGCGATAAACAAAAACGTTCGTGAAGTGGATCAAATTAAAACTAGATGATGTGATTAAAAGTTACAATTACATGGCTCATAACAACAGTGTGATAACAGTTTCTCATTTTAGGATGCCTGCACACAAAGTCATATCTGACATACAACTCCAACTTATAATAGAGTTCAAGGAAATGAGTACCGATTTGGCAGTGGGCCGAATTATAAATAAGTGCCCATTAGAAAAACAAATAAAAGCGAAGAAGTGGGAAGAGCTGGCGGCAACCCTCAACTCAAGAAAAACAAAACGCAAGAAGATAAATCAAGAACGAGTTTCTTACATTTACCAATGACAGTGCGGAAATCACCTATGCACTCAGGAAACCAACAGCTAGGTCAAGAGTCATGCCCGATTGTCACTTGGCGCTACAAAATCTAGCAGACATAATTGTATTATGTAACGGTGACTTGTAATAAGAGCCACAGTTCATATCAGGGTAATAATAGAGCAGTTATTCTTGTCAAGGGAAGGAGTGAAAAAGAATATCTCTACAGACGTTGCATAGCTCTGTAAGCCCACAGCAAAGGAATCACAGAATCTGTTGCATGTCGACACTGAGAAACAACTACAAAATCTATGGAACAAGAAGTCTGACTAAATATGCGGTGTCCTTCCTTATATAAAACAAAAAATAATCTAATAATCTACTTAAGCTCACGAGGGCAGATCTCCATGTGATGATTGGGATCAATACTGGCCATTGCGATCTATACCTACTATCACCTACACAAAACTGGAAAAACAGAGTCCACCGTGCCAGGGCTGCTTGCATGAGAATGAAACTGTAGAATGTGTTGCTCCACTGCAACTCCATACATGATACTGAAGATAAGAAGCGGCTGGGGCTGGGCTGGCAGGAGGGTAATGCACAATACACCCCAAGCAGGACATTGGTGCAAGATTCATCGCCCTTTTAGGATAGGATTGCTGTATTTTGTATTGTTTATAAATAAATGATTAAGAATTTATTGAGTATTGTACTTTTTATTCAGCTAGTATGATTACATCCACAGAGAAGAACCAGCACTCTTGTGCAGAATCTTAAAATGTAGCAAAAATTCCATATATTATCTTACACTAGAATATGTACATTCTTTAATTTTATTATTCTGATAGAATACTAAGTTACAATTTAGAGATAAAATTGAATACAATAAAAAATATTATAATATAAGGCTAAAGTTTGTTGTATGTCTGTTGCGCCTTCATGCTGAAACGGCTGAACGGATTTGCATGAAATTTATAATTAAGATGGTTCATACCCTGGAATAGCACATAGGCTACTTATCATTACCATCACCTCGCGGGTGACACCGCGGAGCGCAGTTAGTATCATATAATCATACAAAAGAATTATTTAAAAAAAACCTGACATGTCTCACATCAAAATCGGTGTTCCAGTGTAGGCTGTAGAGGGTTACAAAGAATTAAGCCATACATACTTAAATACAAACATACTCTTAAAAAACATTACTCTAGTTAAAATCTAGTGAAAAAGTCAGTGAAACATTGTTTAAACATCTTAAAATGATTTTACTAATAAGCTATATGAAATGACTTCTGTGACTTCATTTTTTCTTCTGCTAATTTCGTTTTATTATGTTCCTATTAATATTATCATCCTATTATATGTCCTTCTTAAGGATTTCCTTCTTCTGTAATACAAAGTTACACAAGACCACACAGTATGACTGTTTTGCCTGCCTTGATATGGGATGCATAGTGCATCAACCTGTAAAAAAAAAAAACAAAATCAGATATTTTTAAAGAGTCATGAAACAGCAATGTTTGTTACACTCTTGTTGTATTGCACTATTTTACCTATGTGAGGTGTCTACTGGACCACAATCTTTGCACAACACCTTGCCTTTCCCCATCTAAGTTTTGGTGGTTCCGCCGCTCATGGCTCTGGCTGTTGTGACCGGTCATTTAGAATTTCTTCATCGTCATTGGCGAAGCGTTGGTCATACACAAAGTTATGCAAGACCGCACACACATTGACTATTTTCCCTGCCTTGACGGTTGCATAGTGCATCACCCTATTTAAAAAAAAAACAAATTTTAAAAGGGATATACAATACAAAATTCTTTATTCATTAACAATCTTAAGGAAAACAATAAAATTAATATATTAGATTGGACAAAGGGCGGCCTTATCGCTTAAGCAATTTCTTACAGGCAACCTTGCATGGAGAGGATTTATAATATTGCGGTTTAGGGATTCCGAAAAGAGAAAATAATAATAATAAATAATGATAAAACATATGTATTTATACATTATAATATGCACAGCACACATATAATTGTCTTGAATTGTGCATAAACTATATTTATATAATTAAAACATAAATACAATAACTAAATATAATATTATATTTACATACATATTTACATACATTATAATATTACATAATATAGGTACTACAATTTATATAATACAATACATACATATCTTATACAAAACATAATGAACATATGTAAAATATTCAGCATATGTTTACTGAGTAGTGCTTCTTCACCATATCTTTGAATAAAGAAATAAACTTAGCTTGTCTGATATCAACAGGTAGTGCATTCCACAAGAAGACTGCATGTTTTGTAAATGATTTATTAAAATATGTTGATGATGAGACAGGCATATCAGAGTCATACAGGAATATAAGTTCAAGTAAAAGTAAAACTCTGCTGGAAGTTTTGGATATGATGTTGTGATGGTAGGAAGACAACAAACTACTTACATGTGTGCCAAGACACATCGGAAATGAGTTTTCAGCACACCAATACAACGCTCTACCACATTCCATGTGCAAACATGCTTGTAGGTGTATAATTCTTCAGGCGAGTTTGGCACAGCGTTGAGGATTGGTGTCATCATCCATGGTCGCTGTGCATAGCCCGAATCACCTGTGGTGTTTTGATACATTATTCATTTAATCACTTATGAATGGTTGGTATGATTATATATATATGTGTATCTGTGCAACCAATTGTCCTTAAATTTGTTTACTTACCTAAAAGCCAACACCTTTCCCCTTCAGCATTAATGTCTTGCATCAGAGCCTTTACTTGGCTATTATTCCAGACATGAGAGTCATGGCTCTGACCTCCAAAAGATGCATCTATGTGCAGGATGCGCAAATCAGCATCACAAATCTAAACAAACAAATGTTTTTTTAGTAAGTAGGTTTATAAAAACATGTCTTGTGTTATACCTTACCTACATCAAAACTCAAACAACATACAATTAGGACATTCAATGAATGGTATTGCTTCCTATTGTAGTAGGCCTCTTCATTTTCACTGGGACGAATGATTGCAACATGATTTTATATATGACAGCATTTTATAGTATCTAGATCTTTAAATGTACATGAAATGATGTGAACACATGCCTTTTGCTCTGATGCATATGCATCAGAGTAAAAGCTTATTAAGTATAAGAAAACTAAAAGTAGATAGGTACATATTTATAAATTGCAAAATTCACCTCCTTGTGATGTCCTCACGCTCTACCATAGTCATAGGAAACTTTATATATTTGGCCTGAATCTCTGGGTTATTCAGGGCTTTGGTGACATCTCTTAGACAGAGTGACACAGAGGCTTGTGACAGGCCTAGCTGGTTAGGTACCAATGTTCTTTTGATATCATTAAATGCCAGTGCTGCCAATATCTGCAAGACAGTATCAACGTCATATTTAGCAACATCAAACACTGTACATTATTTGAAAAGGAATTTAACTAAGGTACCTTAAAATTCTGGCCGTACAGCGCTAGTGCGCTGTTTTACCGGTAAAAGCGGAATTAAATCTTCGCAGAGTTGTTGGAAATCGGCTTTTCGTAGACGGTAATGCCCGACAAATTCCTTCTGAGGTAACAATAGACGCTTGCTAGCCTGCCTGAGTACCCTGCGCTCAATGATCAACAGCCTTTTAAGGCGTTCTTCCTCTGCAGCTGCCAACAACATAGCTCCAGCCATATTGCTACCTGAAATCAAAGATTAATATCGAAATTGAATAGTTGACTCAAGCTAGCATGAATAATAAGCAAATATATCAAAATAAACAAAGAAAAATCCTGTTCGACTTTCACAAGTGTTAATTAACACGCAAGTCCAAATTTCCGCAGAATGAGTGGCTGAAATCAGAAAAAAGCTAGTGATTATTTTCTATAAATCAATATGGATCTTTGAATTTGCAATTAAAATAAGAAAATCTCTATTATGTTATGTATCTCAACGCAAACTTGCAATAAAAACCCGCCAACCAGTGAGCAATAAAGCTCCCTTCTTCATTTGACGTTTCGTAGTGGTCTTGAAGCTGTCATTAGAGTTACATAATACCAATTTTACGTCAAAAGTGGCTAGTTTCGTTCATTCTCTCGTCTTCAGAGAGTCTGGTAATCGTCATCAGAAAGTCTGGTAATCGTCATGACGGTTAATTCAAAAATTGATGTCCACTCTGACGTTCACGAAGACCACCGAGAGTTACATAATAGCACTGCCGGTGCCCTTGAACGTAAAGTTATAGACTACTCTTTCTTAATCTGTGATGCAGTTGCAAATTATGAAACTAGTGCATCGGAACTGATATATTATGAAAGTTCTATTGTATGGATATATATTCAGTGGATTCAGTTAAACAGATGCAATAAATACATTAAAATATTTTGTTTACACGTGTGTATATATTTTAAAAATTTACACTTAAGCTGGGTATTAATAAAAGAGTTATTATACAGTGTAGTAAAACACAAGCCTTTTGGTTGTAAATATATTTCTTTTTACACTGCAATAAACTTAAATCAGATAAATGGATAACATTTCAATTATATCGGAAACTCTTGACAATTTATCGCCTTCTCAGGCGCAATTATGTGTTCCGGAAGACTGCAAAATGTAAATGATTGTTCGAGTAGGTTAAAAATTTTAACCCAAAACGTCAGAAGTGTCTCTTGTAACTTTCCGGAGTTTTTAGTACTTTTAAGTAGAATTGATGTGAGTCATGATATTATAAATTTGACAGAATGTTGGCTTAGCTGTAACTCTAACATACCGGAAATACCAGGCTATATCTCTTATCACACTAAAAATAATAAAAACCAAAATGATGGAGTCGTTACCTATTGTAAGTCTGGTTTAAAATGTGATACCTACGAACCTTCCATTAAGGATGCCACTTGTCTTGTTACAAAAATAAATGATAACTTTATTATTATATCGATTTATCGCTCACCGTCATATCAAACGCTTACAGCATTTTTTGAATCACTAGACCAGTTACTTACAAGCTATAAAATTTATAAAAATGTTGTTTTAACTGGTGATTTTAACATTAATATTTTACCTAGTAATATAGATAATGATGCGTCGGAATATTTAGAGATATTGGGAATGCATGGTATACTTCCTGCACACTTGATACCTACTAGAGAAAAAAGTTGTATTGACCATTTCATGCTCCGATCCTCGTACGATTCCCAAACGTTAATAATACAAAATACAGTCACGGACCATTATACTTTGCTTTTAGTCGTTAATACAAAACAAATCAAACTACACTCGCCAAAATTAGTCACTAAAGTAGATTACACGCAGATCTCAAACAAACTTATAACAACCGACTTTTCCAGTCTTTTTAACATTAACGATTGTAACTTGGCAACAGACTTCTTTATAAATACGCTATCACAGATAATAACTGGATTTTCCATTAGATCTTTGGTCCCACGACGGAACGTTACAAGAAAACCGTGGATTACAAAGGGCTTAATTAGATGTATGAAAACCCGAGACCGCATGCATTTAAAACTGCGAAAACAGCCTAATAATACTGTGTTACAAATAACGTATAAACGTTATCGAAACTTTTGTAAAAGCATCTTAAAAAAAGCTAAATTAAATTATGAATATGAAAGACTTAAAGAAGCTAGCAAAAGTAAAAATATCAAAAAAACCTGGAAGGTGATAAATGAGATAACAAATTATAAAACAACTCAGTCAATTTCTCAAGATCTATTAGAAATTAGCTCATCTACTAAGGACGCTGTAAATGAAGTAAACCATTACTTTTCTAATATAGGAAAAGTTCTAGCGAAAAAAATTACTCCTGATAAAGAATCCACAAATAAATCACTGACTGAATCATTTCCAAATTCTATAGCTTTACTTGAAACAGATGTATCAGAAATTACAGCTCTAATAAATTCATTAAAAAAAGATTCCTCAACGGGATGGGATAAGATATCGTCTAACATAATTATACAAAACAAAGAAACTTTAGCTCCTCTTCTAACTCACATAGTTAATTTGTCTTTACAAACCGGAATATTTCCCAAAGCCTTAAAACATGCTATCATAGTCCCTATTCACAAAGGAGGAGACAAAAAAGTAATAGGAAATTACAGACCAATCTCTATTCTTACAGCCGTGTCAAAAATTTTTGAAAAAGTTATCAACAGTCGCTTAATACACTATCTTGAACATAATAATTTACTATAACATAACCAATGTGGTTTTCGTCGTAACAAATCAACATCTGATGCAGTACTTAGACTGACTGAATTTATAGCTCACAATCTTGATAATAACAAAAGAACTCTGGCAATTTACTTAGATTTAGCAAAGGCATTCGACACGGTGTCAATACCACTCCTATTAAACAAGCTTGAAAATCTTGGGATCCGAGGTAAACAACTTAACTTACTTAACAGTTACCTGAATGACAGGACACAGAGTGTTAAAATTTCAGAATACATTAGTGATCCTATGCCGGTGTCGTGTGGGATTCCTCAAGGAAGCATAATCGGTCCAACTCTGTTTCTGATTTACATTAATGACCTTTGCTCGTTGTCAATTGACCGTGGATGCATGATAACATATGCCGATGACACAGCTGTAGTAATTTAGGGAGAGAGATGGAGTGAAGTGTTTAATTCTGCACAAGCAATCTTTAATAGCATATCATCCTGGCTACGAAATAACATGCTTACATTAAATATAGATAAGACCAAATATATCACTTTTCATATTAGAAACTCAATCGAACATGAACAAGAATGTCAAAATCTTTCGATTTTCGGTCATCAGAGCACCGCATGTAAATTTTTAACATCCCCTCCAAATTGTAATTGTCTGGCATTGGAAAGAGTTGACAATATTAAATACTTAGGTGTAACTATCGATAACAAGCTCTCTTTTATTCCACACATAAATCAAACTGCGGTACAAGTTAGGAAACTAATTGCTGTGTTTAAAAATATTAGAGACTGTGCAGATAAAGATGTTCTAAAAATGATTTACTATTCTCTCTGCCAATCTCTACTTACCTACTGCATAACGACTTGGGGTGGCTCTAATAAAACATTTATCCTTCCGCTAGAAAGAGCTCAACGTCGACTTTTAAAATGTTCGATGAATTTACCAATTCGATTTCCAACAGAGGACTTGTATAAAAAATGCAAGGTATTAACGGTTAGACAGCTTTTTATTATAAATGTAATACTCCATCAGCATTCCTTGACAATATATGATTCCGTCAATAACTCAATAAGACGTGTTCCACGCAATGTCTTTGTCGCTCCTCCAGCAAACACTGTTTTTGTAAGAAAATTCTCATACATAATAGGATCGTTTTTATATAATAAAATAAATAAGGACAGGAAAATAATTACTCTCTCATCATTTGAAATGAAGGAAATCGTAATAGAATTCCTTTCTAAACTAAATTACCATGATACTGAAGACCTTCTAATACCACTTCAATAACAATAAAATTAAACCCACACATTTTAACACCACCCATGTATAAACCCACTTACCTACCCTAAAACACGCACACGCACCCACCCTCACACACATTCACTCACACACACTCACCCTCACACAAACACACACACACACACACACACACACACACACACATACACACAGCGTTACATACAAACACATAATAACTAGCATAAATGTTTAATGATATTTTTGAATTGTATAGAAATATAGTTTAAATAGAAAATTCTTACACTCATTCTCTCATAATAATGTCATGCATAACAACTGAAAAATTTGCCATAGTTATTACGAACTTACTTTGATGAAAGGCTTAATTTGTTTGTAACGACTCCGACGGAAGAGTCCTTTTTCTCATAATACGGGCCTTGAGCCTAGTGTGGGAAACATGTGCTCAACCATGCCATTGAAACTGTACAATGCCTTATATATGAATAAACATTTTTTTCATTTTCATTTTCATTTTCAATTAAATCTAACCTACTAGTCAAAAAACAACACGCATTTTTAGTGAAAACTTCCTATTCATTTCACAAAGAATTTAATTTGTTCATATAAAAAAAGTATGTTTATAATCACAGAACTAAATGGAAACACAAAGTAGGCAAATGTAATTAAAAAAATGGAGGCGGGTAGCCCTATCGCATGTTTACGTACAGCGTGGTTGTAGGTAGTTATTTCAACGAGAGAGCCGAGTTAAGATACTGTATAGATAACATTAACGTGCCAGTAGGTAAGTACCTACCTATATGACGCGAGTGTGAAAAGCAAGCAAAAACAGGAAATGTACAGTGCCGCAAAGGGCAAGTTCATCATTAGCATCTTCGATTAAAATCCATCTCAAGCAATGATCTGCTGACGTCAGATCATAAATAATTTTTTATAATAAAATTATTGTCCTTAAATCATCTTTCAATATTGTCACCATTGCCAGAGAGGGATAAGAGGTACAGTTATTGCGCTCTCGTTCGGCTTCAATTTTGCGACAACAGCTCATTCCTGTTGTACGTAGTACTTATTACTTCCATGGTTCTGTATGACTTCTTGAGCTGTATCTCTTATTTCAGGTGGCGAGCGTTATCATTATAAAACGTCACTTTCACCATCCAATTAATTTTTTTTGGAAAAAATTAAAAGTATATGTACTGTTAGACAAGTTATTTATTTAATAAAAGAATAAATTTTACAAAACAAATAAATTGGCGCACCTTATTTTTAGTAGTGTTGAAAAAGGTTGCCAACCTCCTTTCATTGAAAATCGAGTACAAAAAGATATCCACTTTTATCTAATTATTTGATATAACACCTTTTTGATAATTCACGATTGTATTTTTTTATGTTCGCAGCTAAAAAAAAACAAAGCTGTGTTTTTTTTAGCTTAAGGATTTTCATACAACATTCCTTCACTGCTACGGAGGGAAGGAATGTGAGATATTCTGAGTGGGTGTGGTATCAGTATTAATATTATAAATGCGAAAGTCTGTCTGTCTGTTACGCTTTCACGACCTATTTGAATGAAATAAGGTATAGACATAGTTTGAGACCCAGGAAAAAACATAATATAGTTTTTATCCCACTGCGCAAAAAGAGGTTAATGTTTTTGCGCGATAACCGACATACGCACGGGTGGAGCCGCGCCCGGAAAGCTATTAAAAATAAAACAGCACTGTTAATGCAGCGCGTAGGTGTTTATTATCTTCTTTATTGTTCAATAATACCCCTTTATAGTGCCATACGTTAAATTAAGTATAACCATACTGGTTTGCTACCTAAAAATAAATGACTTATATATTTATTTAAACAAACAATCGATGCTGCACCACAAACCGATACTGTGTTACAGCAGGGTTTGAAAAAATATTATTTACTGCTATGAGAAATCCTCACTTTTCCCGCCTTCTGACATAAACAAGAAACTCTGCAGATATTAGGACTCTATTCTGTCAACTCTATGACTCTGTATACTCTATGACGTAGGCTTTGACACTAAAGAGTTTTTTGAATTTAAAACAAGTGAAAAAATGTTGCCTACAGAGCTTTCTTCGGCTGAGTGTTTATAGAACATGACGGTTTACTACAATTGAACTACAAATAAATAATATTTATTCGTAGCAATTGAAAGTGGTTACCTAGACAATTTGGAAAAAAATTAATACTATGGCTCATATGGGGATAATATGGGCCATAATAGTAATTAATTTTGCCCGTTACATTAAAAATAAAATTATACCGTGGCACGTGGATTTCAGTTGTCTTGACTTACCAAATATAAGGAACAGATATAACTAAATTTTTATGTGACAGAGCAGCTGATTTCGGAAAGCCTGTAGTCCCACTCGTGGATGTGAGGAGTGCGAATGTTTCATCCGGGTCAAAATCTGTTGCCCTGAAAATATTTACAATGTTTTTTAAAATAGATGGTAAAACGCCAAGGTTAGGTTACATATGTAAGTGAGAGGTTCAATTATGATCTTCCGATTGTTTATATATTTCTTATTAACTATATCAGCCGGGCTGAACACAGCCACTTTCAGGTTTGCTATGGTAAACATCCCCTTTATGAGAGATCGCCACACTTGGCAGACGTCATGGTAGTGGCAGTGTAAGATAGCAGTTCCTGGAAAAAAGCTGCTGCACTGTGTTTAGTCGGTGACATGCCAGGTATAGATTATATGACTAGATAATTTGAAAACTCTAGCTTGAACTGTAATAGCAATCGAAATACAAAAAAAAAACATCAACTTCATAAGTGAAACCTCTGCCAGGTAAAAAAACACACAGGGCCATCTACGAAATAGTTTTCAGTAATCAACCGAAACGATAAAATCTTATATGCCCCAATATTCACATTATAACAGCAACCCTGCTGTGAGAACAACTCATAGAAATGAATAATCAATATAATCATCCATAAACTGTTAATTATAAATCACGTAAGTTCACTACCTAATTAATTACTGCATGATCAATAAAACGATTTGTATTAAATAAGTTGTAGTACTGTACTATATAACTGTAGTATAGGCGAATGTGATACATACATATAGCGATGTCAAGACATGTGACATGACCAAGTTATACTTCCTGATAGCAATTTATTTATTTTAATCATAATCTTGGTTACATTGAGACTGATATAACAAATACAACTGGGACTCAACTCTGGCATCTTAAAATCGTGAAAACAAACGTCATTATTTCACGCTGAAGATATTTAACAAAATTATTTATGAATCGTACAAAATTACAACAAAAAGAAGACTGAACCACGAGCGGGATCAAAACTGTCCCTTTCGAAATGCGTCAAATAATGTTGATAATGCACGAAAATTAAAGAAAATATTACCTTTCATATGGGATTGTCTGATTTTACACATTTTAGTATATATATATATAGATAGATATACACTTTATTGAAACACCTTATATAACATAATTTAAACATAGACACAATTTAAAACAATGCAATAATAGGCTACGTAATATCGAAAGTTAGATGTGAAGATCTGATATCGTTGAGTATTCATAGATAAATTTTAAAACAGCTATACTTCATTTTTTTGGAAAATTTTAAAATGGAACCGACTTCAATACTCAAAAGTGTGAAATAACTTGTTGAAGTCGGTACCATGATAGTTCAAAAATACCTTCAATATTGTGCGTATGGTACCAACTTCGACAAGTTATTTCACACTTTTGAGTATAGAAGTCGGTTCCATTGTTTTATAAAAAAATGTTATTTCACTCTTTTTGGTGACCCTTGCTACTTACGGGATCGATTGTCATTCACTGTGAACGACTATATCATAAAGATAGAAAAATATTTTTCAGTTATTGGAGTGTAGCTCAAAAACTCTGCTTGACCGATTATGATGAAATGTTAAATGGGACCACAAGGAAAACATCAGCATAAACAATTATCAAAATCGGTTCACCCAGTCAAAAGTTATGTGGTAACAAACAAAAAAACAGACGAATTGAGAACCTCCTCCTTTTTTTAAAGTCGGTTAAAAATACAAAACAACTGAAAAATAATTCATTATCATTAATAAATCACAATAAATTAGAATTAAATATTTATCATTATAAAATTAATAATTATTATTTCATTACTATGAAATATCCTTACAGTCAAGACTTTTTTAAATTATAAAAACAGTGCTTTGTTAGGAACTAGAGTAATTTTATTTTAAAATAATTCAATGGAAGCTGGAGCATTTCGGAAGTGCGAGTCCAAGACTAACATTCAACAAGAACGACATTCCCTGGAGTTATCCTCGAGTATAAGTATATAGAACTTTAATGTCCACCCTTTTGACAGACCGTTTTAGCAGCAAATTCTGTAGTGCCGAGACTGAGTAGGACTTTTAATAATTGTGCCACTGAGTGCGCCCAATTTCGTAAAATTATAATTTGTCAAAGTGAGTAGAAGTGCCCTTCTACTTGTTATTTTTAAAACTAATATTATTTAATATTTTATAACATGTAAATAGAAGCATGTTATGTTAGCCTGTAAGAGATTATACATTAAGCAGTGCACAATAGTATCTAGAAATAAAAATCAAGTTTGTAAAAATTTCATAATTGTTGGTTGACCAGAAATAAATTATTAATAAAATGAAAAAAAATCTTTAAACTCCTTGGTTATTTACCTGAACGTCTCAATATTGGCTTCCTGGCCAAATTTCTCCATGAAATGGTCAAATGTAAGACAATCATTGCTCTCATTGAATGTGATAACTGATGTGCATTCCAGTTTGATATTCTTTAAAGCCTCCTTGATGATTGGAGCTCTTTCGTTCTGGCAGAAAACTATTTTCGCATTGTTGATCTTGAACATTTCTTCTAATTCCACTGTGGACAAAAATATATAGTGTTTACATGTTTAGTGTTAAAGCTTGTTTAGTTTATTTTTTAGATCTAAGTAAGCCTGCAGTGTGTGCAGACTACTGTGTGCCTGGTCCTGTCGAGGGTTTGATTTGAGTTTTATAGCAGGAATCACGATCGAAGCTCTAGTAGAAGCCCAAGGTCGAAGACTGCGGGCTTACTGAGTCGAGGTTCGTAATTTCCGTACGTAGGTACCGCCCGTGAAACATACAATGTTTTTCATCACTTTTGCGAATAAATAAATAAAATTTAGAGCAGAAAATAATTATGAATTCTAGCTTTTATATACAAGTCAGCACAACTATTATTACGAAATACCTGAACTGTTTTTTAAGCGAATGGCGGGCTTTTTGCCCACATCACAGTTTGTAGAAATGTTTCGTTCAGAAACGTTAAGGGCAAATACTTACGTAGCTATAAACCTTGGTGTATATTTAGGGGCGATGCCCCGTCCACCCACTGGACTTTCCCACTGGTGGGTGGACGGGGAATTCAAGTTTCCCCGTCCACCCACTGCACTATACGATGCCATGACGGAGTGTAAAAAAAATTAAATAATTTCGAAGTTACTATTTAAATAGATTATTAAGAACATTAGTTGAGTATTTAATTAACATGTAAAGAGATTGAAAAATAAAGCTCGAGGGTTTTATATGGGGCATTACGGCCAAGTTAACCTGTATGTTTAGATACTGTTTATGTGCAAGTGTGATGAAAAATTCTAGGTTAGCCTGTACAACATCTTCGACCACATCATCACTTACCATCAGGTGAGATAGTGGTCAAAGGCTAACCAATTAGAGATAAAAAAAAAAATGTATTCAGTAAATGCTCGCCTACTAGAAAACAAGAGAACCACTAAGTTTTGACTGCAAATTTACTTCGACCACATCATTACATAACAGTTGTAGTAATTAAAAACGACCGTACTAGAAAGTAGGTAATACATCCTCTTAACAAATTAATAAGGTAAAATTTTGTGGGGACGGTAGGCTATATCTTCTCCAATAACACAAATAGTCACACAGAAATATATTTAAAACTATGTTTTCACTTACAACACAGCAACATACAGTTTAGTATAGTGCAGTGTCATGCACACGTATAGTGCAGTGTTATACAGAATGTGGACGGTGCCTCTGCAATTGTAATGGACAGGCGCCATGCCTGTCTATTACATTATGCTATCAGGTGACATACTAGTCCGTCTCGACACTTCATAATATACAAAAATAAAAAAATATACCCAGTATATGTACCTTTATGATAAATGTTTGCATAATGCCTGTTGCTCGCATAATGGGCAGCAACACCCTTATAATGTTGAAGTGAGTACTGACGTGCTGTTCATTCAGCGCATTTTATCCCTAGTCTCCTTTTACGAAATCGAACAAGAGGACATGGTGCAGTTCTTAAGTGCACGGTATACCAGTGATAAAACGGCTTTTTTATTTTTATTTTATTATAACGGAACAAGCTCGAGGCCCACCTGGTGTTAAGCGGACTAACCTCTGCCTATAACAGATACATTTCGTCACAAGTCACGAATGGTACTGCGCCCGTCACCTTGAGACATAGCTGTTAAGTCTCATGTGCCTGTAATTTCTCAGGCTCTCAAGGACTGCTGCCGGAACGCACCGTTAGGTGCTTGGCGACAGATTTTCTACTTGAGGGTGGTCGCTAGCCAGGCGGGCTTCGCAAAATGCCCTTCCATGCGGTGAAGCTCAAGCCCGCGGCGGGATTCGAACAATGGACCTGCTGCGCGGCAGTTCATAGCCAATGCCACTGAGCCATCAATGCTTAATTATTATAAGTTGTTTCTAAATCACTATTGGATCTATCCACGCACGAATTAACTTCACAATAATATTCTGATTTAGAAACATGAGTTTAGTTGACGAAAGACGAAAGAAAAGTATTATTAGTTGTGTTGTCCGTTTTAGTTTTTCAACGACTCCCCAAAACAGGAACAGGTGTTATGTTTTCAGGTTCATATATGATTGTGTGTTTCTTTATTCCCCCGTAACTTCTAAACGGCTAAACCGGTTTTTATCTATGATATATCGTTAGACTCGTCTTGATAGCGCAAGTGTCAATAGGCATATAATTTAGAAAAATAAACAAACTGGCAGATTTTATTTCTCCTGTAGTCCTAGCAGGTTCCTCACCAGTTAAATATGGATATAACTCGCTATACTTTCAAAGTGAAGATTAGAGAATTCAACACGTCATTATACTTACTTCCTGAAACACCGAAACGATTGGAAAATTATAATGAGGCTGTGTACATAAAAATAGAAGTTATTGCAGAATTGTCGCTTTATTTCAATTTCTTAGTACATTATATTATTATCAGTCAATAAAATAAAAAGGTAAACTACTGAGCAAGATAAGATTTGATAGCAAAATGATAACATTATGCAAGACTCGTATCGTTCACTCGAGTTCAAACGTGAAGTGCTACATTATATAATTATTAAGTATTAATATCGTTCTTTTACCGGCGGTATGTCTTTATTAACAAAATACTGCGAACTTTATACAATAATACATACACTACAATGAAAGCATTTAGACTACCCGCAAGTCATTGCAGACTCACAAGCAGTCCAAATGCTTCAGCCCACTACCAGTTGGCAGCGTGCCCAGCTAGCTGGCAACATTGCCCCGTTGAATTGCAATGCTTATTTGTTTGTGTATTTAGTTGTATGAAAATACGATGAGTTCCAGGTCCCCACAGACCCAACGTCTCTACACCATAAGGCTCAAATAGTCATATTAGAACCTTGGTTAAAATTAATTATTGAGCTTGTTTCCTAATTTATTTACACCTTTATTATCTAAGGTCAATATTACCAATTTAAAGCTGCTGAGATACCCCATAAGGTTTGACGAAATATTTATGGTTAGATAGATTCTACTTGATGGCTAGAAACGCGAGCATCCGCAAAATGCCCTACCACCACGGGGTGAAACAAAGCCCCGCGGTGCAATCAAACTATGGCCCTCCTGAGCGGCAGTACATAAGCTTGCTATTACCCCATCAATACTTCAAATATATATTTCTAAGAATAAAACATACTTACAAACTCCCAAATTGAAGTCCAAAGCTGCTATGGGAATCCCAAGGTACAGTGCCGCATAAAATGGAATGGCCAGGTCTATATGCAGTGGAGCTATTAAAGCTATAACATCACCAGCTTTAAGACCCAGCTTCGAGATGGCAGTGGCACATTTTACTGTTCTTTCCAAAACAGATTTGAAGGTCTCTGATTGGCCGGTAGCTGCATCAATCTGTGTAGAATATTTAACTGTGTAGTTTAAAGTTCCGTTAATGCTATCTACTGTCGATATAAACTACAAAAGTATAGTATCATATTTTTAAATGCCTTAAGGCTAGCCTTTGACCACTGTTTGTTGGTGAGTGATGACGTGATCGAAGATGATAAACAGGTTTGAACTGGACTGGGAAATGGTTCTCAAGAATGTATGCCAAAACAAAGCGTTCGGTGCTTGGCGACAGATTATTACTACATTACTTGCCCTCTAAAGCACGAAAACGCTCAGTAGTAAAGCTACCAGTGGTCACTCATCCAAGTAATGTAAGCAGAGAACATTGCTTTACCTAACTGGATCGGTTATGGTATGAACTTTAAAAGGTGTATTATACCTATTAAGTATATAGGCAGCTGGTATACATAATATAACAGTACGTAAATAAAAATATTTTCTATGCTTGTATTATTATAAAATACGTTAAAAAGTATTTCAATGCAGACAAAAGTTTCATTAAAAAATTGTTGCTATTACACTTCGTTTATTTTTATAAGTACTCACATGAAAATTAACGAAAACACCACGAGCGTAGTGATTAGTCTTAAGATCGTGTGTGTGTGTGACAGATTATGAGCAGTTTCAATAATTTGTATTCAAAATATGAAAAAAATACGTTTGGAGAAAAAATTCTGTGGAAAATCAAACGTACCTAATTTTTTTTGATTATGTAGGTGTGTCTCTTAAAACTATGCCTTTGCACGTCATTGATCTGATTAAATTGAAACTTTGAGTTCAACTAATAGGTACAATTGTTGTATTATATATAAATTATCTATCAACTTTTTTTAACTGATAGGTTATCCTTTAAGCCCTATCTCACCTGATGTGAAGATCGAAGATGTTGTTCAGGCTAACCTTGAATTACTGGCTCTCAAGGACAGCTACCGGAACACACTGTAAGGTGCTTGGCGACAGATTAATTGAGAGTGGTAGCTAGTCAGGAGGGTATTCGTAAAATGCCCTACCACCACGCGATAGTGCAATGTGCAAGTTGGACTCAAACGCTGAGGGTTCGTATAGGTATATATACGAACTTCTGTATATCTATGTAATATATATACAGCTGGGAATATGAAAGCTTCATAGTGTTCTATAAAAATATTACTAGTGATAGACAATATTAGTATCTTGGAAAATAATACAAAACTTACTCCCTAACTGTAGGTGGCCTTATTAGACCCATATACCCAATGAACGATATGAAATAATTCAAATCACTGAAGTATTGACAATGCACAAACGCTCCATTTTATAAATAGATTCTCGATGATATACGATTAGGTGATATAAATATTTCCACCACAGATTAAGCAGTAGTTAATATTAAATGCTCTTTCCTTACTTGCATAACAAATTCCGGTGCATCTTTTAGACTTTGCAACACCAACTTTCCGAGATGATACCTGTCAGTCGAGATCCCGGACGCTGCGACCACTCGTGAACTAATTTCACTCATAAACCAATGAACTGAATCACTAGATTGTTTAAAACGATACATTTTAATTTATGTTTAAATCTTCAGATATAAATAACAAGATAGGGACGGACGCGGCGTGCGGCGCAGCCGTATCTGTCAGAATTGTTTGCTATAATCAAACGTGCTGCGTCTTATGTAATTAGTGTATATAAATTATTATATATTGCTATTCGTATTAGATAATTACTGTGCCATGGAGTTCCAACGGTTCCTTATCATTCTATTGAATGATCGATAAAGGCTAGTACGAGAACATATGCCGAATGTAAAGCAGGTACTAAAGCTGACGTGAGAAGGGTAGGTATACCTACTACTGTTTCACATCTAAGTTTTTTTTGTCACTGTGACGGGACAAGCTCGAGATCCACCTGATGTTAAGTGGAGTTATCTGCCTATAACAGATGCATTTCGTCACAAGCCACGAACTGCGTCACTCTGAGACATAGTTGTTAAGTCTCATGTGCCTGTAATTTCACTGGCTTTCAAGGACTGCTGCCGGAACACACCGTTAGGTGCTTGGCGATAGATTTTCTACTTGAGGGTGGTAGCTAGTCAGGCGAGCAATAACAACATGCCCTTCCACCATGCGGTGAAGCTCAAGCCGGCGGTGGGAATCGAACCAGGGACCTGCGGCACCGCAGTTGAATGTGGTTTGTTATGCTGGTGTCTATTATAGCTTAATCGGGACTTTGCATTGCCACTGCATAAGTTTGCGATGTTTATGTTACCATATTATAGTATTGTCATTTATATATTATTATGCTATAATAAATATAAAACGGTACGAAAAATGTTATTTTTTTAATATATGTTATTTTTACAATGTAACGTGTGTTTTAAATTTATTTTTATTGTTATGATTGTGTTGTGATTACTAAAAATTCTTATAATATAGAGATACATAATATTAATAAAGTGCTCACAGATGCAATTGCTCGGCTTGCATCAAATAATTTAAAGGTGAGAAAAAAGCTAAAGTTTTACAACCATGCTCTATAAACTTCAGCTGCTATTGCAACTGCAAGTAGGTATTCTGTAAATAACAAACAAATAGAAGAAATAAATTTGGTTAAATTTCTTGGCTGTTACTGTACTTGGAAAGAACATGTTGCGGAACTATCCTCAAGACTAAATAGCTTCGTTTATCCACTAAGATTCTAGGTTCGACCACATCATCGCACTTACCATCACGTGAGATTGTGATCAAAGGCTTACCTAGCAATAAAAAAAGTTGGATTGCACAGACTGTGTCTATAAAATATGAGACCACTGCTTACTACGGATAGGTATGTCAATTCTATTTTACGCTATTATATTGTTATTTGGGGTTGATGCCGAGATATTGAGCAACTCTTTATAATTTAAAAACGCTGTCTAAAATCTATTCATGGCATACAACAAATGGATTATTGCAAACCGTTTATTATAAATAAATATGTTTTCGCAGCAAGCCTATTTTTATATAAAAAAAAGAAGCACTTTTTCAGCAATACAGCGCGCTAAGCTGTGCACATACTCTGCATATTGTATTTATAGTAATGATCTGATCGCGGATGGTAGGAATGCTTAGGTTAGAATAAGAAGGCTCTTAAAGGCAACCGACGGAACAAACCGTTAGGTTCTTGCCGATCGTAGGAAATTCATCACTGAAATTTCTACGATACTATTTTCCTAACCAATACTGACATCAATTTTGATACACATATCGTGTATGATGCATATTGTTGACCTAAACATTGATTATGTGCATCATATGCTGTTTGGCTTGCTTGTATTTGACAAATGCTGGAATAGGTATGTTAAAAACACTAATCCAGGCACAGACTTGACTGTTGACTGTTTGGAGTTTCCCGTCATGCCTGATTAGCCTTTGACCACTATCTCACCTGATGGTAAGTGATGATGTGGTCGAAGATGTTGTTCAGGCTAACCTAGAGTTAAACGCTTTTAAATAGTTCGGCAGGTAGGGACGTTATCATTTGACAAATTTACAAACAACGTCTGATAAAAGAGTTTAATTTTTTATCAACAGACATCAATTATTAAATTTTTTAGAGAACTAAATCTTAAAAAACATTACTGTAGTGGCAATCAAACTTGCTCTGCACTGGCCTTGCCTAAAATATTCGGCCACCGACACTGGCTAAATGAGGAATTCGCGTGTCAATGCACTAATACAAAGACAAGATCGTTATCAGTCGAAAGCGCGAGCGGAGCTACGAGCGACACAGCCTCCCCGTGCCAACGCTTGCGCAACACTGCCGCCCGCGTCCGCGCAGAGCACCTCGGAACCGCAAGCGTTCTGAATCTGAATAATTCGATATTTTCTTAGGAAAATATCAATGGATTTACAAATGCTATGTTATAATTGTAGTATAACAATCTAGAAATTTAATGGTGCAATTTATTTTTCAAAAATCGTAGCCGTTTAGAAGGAGTTCGCCATATAAGTCAAGAAATAGTATGTAGTTTGTATTTTTTTTAAGGCAAAAGTAATAGTAATACCGTAAAATCATATGTTGCAAATGTTGTACTTGAATTCATCTATAGAATATATTTTTTTCAAGTCTTCAACTTCAGCGGTTACGGAGGAGTTCGCTTTAGAAAGTACGAATTTGACGTACCCAAGGGCCTTAAAGTTTTGTGCTATATATGTAAAACCCGTCATTGGAGACGATGTAGCCCTCAACCAGATTTCTGCACTTCGTCTGACCGAGAGAAGTGCTTTTTCAAACACTTAACTCTGGTATATATTATTTAAGTACAATCGACTTTAAACGCCGAAAAATTTTAAATAACTTGTCGAAGTCAGTTTCATGCTGATTTTAAACAATTCAGATTGTTTAAAATCAGCACCTAACTACACTAACACTTTCATAGTCACCTTAGGTAAAGCAAGAGCTGTGATTATCAAATAATCCAGGTGTAAATAATAATAAATAATAAATAAATAATTGGCAATAATTTTTCAAATAATCGAGTGTTACTTGAAAATCACTCATAATATATATAATATTTTTAACGTTGATGAAGGTAGCCTACCTTCTGACCTATGTCTCAGCTGATAGTAAGTGAAAATGCGATTGAAGATGTTGTTCAAGCTAATCTAGAATTTTTGGTTCTCAAGGATGGCTGCCAAGTCACACTGTTGAAGGTGTGTCATAATAAAAAGCTTCAAATACGAGTAAAAGGCTTCTATGTTGGTATCCAATGGGGCATTCTCAAAATACCCACCACAAAAACCAAGTGCGAGTGGGACTCGCGCACTAAGGGTTCCGTACCATTATCTGAAACCTTAAACTTAAAAAAGAACCTCTTTTAATGTATGGGAGCCTCCTTAATTATTTATTTTAATTAATTATATTTAAAGAATTCATAAAACTTAATATTCTGTGAATAGTTAAAGCGTCTACCTGTCACCGTTATTAGTACCTATCGAGCAAGAAACAGTAAAAAATCAAGTATGATGTATGGGAGCCACCCTTAAATATTAATTTTATTTTATTTTTAGTATTTGTTGTTATAGCGGCAATAGAAATACATCATATGTGAAAATTACAACTGTCTAGCTATCACCGTTTTTGAGATGCAGCCTGGTGACAGACGGACGGACGGACGGTGGACGGACAGCGCAGTCTCAGTAATAGGGTCCAGTTTTTACCCTTTGGGCACGGAACCCTAAAATGACTAATTTGGGGGTATACTTACCGACGGAAAATTTACCATCAATATGTGTAATGTGATCCAGTGATAAGTTACATGTGTTATGCATATTATATAAATGAAAAAGTATGCTTGTGATATTATAACATTTCAGCTGAAGGATGAAGAACAAGTTCACAAAGCATACAGCCTAATTTTTCTTTATATATTATGTTACTATTGTTAGTTTACCTATATTGACTGGCCGTAGATTAAAACCCGAGTTCAGAATTTAACATACAATAGTACTTACATACATCCCCGTGGGGTGCCAGGTTAGAATTGCACCTCCCCTATTCATCCCGTGGGTGTCGTAAGAGGCGACTAAGGGAAAAATACTGGAAGGTGGGCAGCAGCGTCTTCTAAAGAACTACCAACTTACACTGCGATCCCCAAGACGCCTGCCAAGCGTGGGGACTATGGCAAATACCCCCTTAAAAGGGGAGGCTACGTTCAGCTGTGGACGATAGGCTGTTACAGTACTTACATATAATCACGCCTGTATTCCCCGGAGGAGTAGGAAGAGGTCTGTAAACGCCCACGTTTCGCCAATTAGGTTTTGGTCCCATATAGGGGCGAGCCTATTGCCATTCACCGGGCATACTGGGTTTTCTCTAACACACTGCACGAAACACAAGAACGTACTACGAATATGTTTACGCTAACCACATGTCAGACAGGAACAAGAACATATTGTATGAAACCCTGGCAGGGCACTAAGATGGTATACAGCCCCGTTGTGCATTTAATGCACACAACACCCTACTCACATCCACGTGATAAGTGGAATGCTGCTCATTTGGCGCACTTTTGCCCTAAATGGGGAAGTGACATTCTATTCCGGCACCCCACGGGTAAATTAAACAATAATTTGTTAAACAATGGTTTTGGTAGGAGAATGCAAATATTTTTACACTAGCTTACCGGGCGCGGCTCCGCCCGCGCGTATGTCTGTTATCACGCAAAAACATTAACCTCTTTTTGTGCAGTTGGATAAAAACTATCCTATGATTTTTCCCGGGTCTCAAATTATTTCCATACCAAATTTCATTCAAATCGGTCCAGTAGTTTTGGCGTCAAAGTGTAACAGACAGACAGACAGAGTTACTTTCGCATTTATAATATTATTAGTACTGATAAACATTCAGATAGTTTATTAATTGAATTATGCAGGTAATATACTTGTACAAAACTCTAAACTTGTTTTCTTTATACGACTAGATACTAGGAGACAAAAAAATATTTCTTATAGCATTTATCTGTATGATTGGCGAGATGTAAAATCATCACCGAGATGTATAATTATCACGCCATACCTTACTGACATTGCAAATATGTGCCTATTTGGAACCACATTTATAAAAAAATACATACGTACTTATGTTTTTTTAGGCTATCGTGATGGTACAAACACGACGTCCATGCACCTTGTAAGCAGTATCCTTTGCCTTGAAGATGCAGTTCTTAAGTGACGATTAAATCCATCATCTTGAGACATAAAGATGTTAAGTCTCATATGCCTGTAATTGCATCCTTCAGATCGGAACAGTATAATGCTAACAATACTGCTTGGCGGTAGTACTTCCTCGGAATGAGTCAGACCAATTCGCAAAAACAGTTCTACTGTTCAACAACAACGCCTTTCAAATAAAATAGCAAACACCTACATTTTGTATATGATACAGATTGGTAAGGCAACTATGTACTACATACAATATGGACATGGAGCAAACATCATCATTGACCGTGTCTGGAGCTTGTTCTCCTTTCTGTATAGACCGCATTATGAAACAAACAAATAAACAAACTTATGAGTAAAAAGATAACTTTTTTTTATGCATGATAGTTTAGCCTTTGACTACTATCTCACCTGATGGTAAGTGATGATGTGGTCGCTGATGTTGTTCAGGCTAAGCTAGAATTATTGGCTCTCAAGGACAGTTGCTGGAACACACCGTTAGCTGCTTGGCGACAGATTTTCTACTCTATTTTCTATTTAGATATAATTAGGATAAATAACAAATACCACATAGCATAGAAATAGTTAAGTACAGGCTAATATTTATATTTCACAATTGGATAGTTAGGTATGCAGAAAATAGCCGTGTGGCACTTGTTCCAAAAATGAGTAATAAACACAGCCATACCATTTTTGATGCTGCGCGTGTTTTGTAAAAACAGCTAAGTCAATATCACAGTTCTAACATGGAGATAAGATTCAAAAACAGCCAATGCAATTATACGAATAAATTTATTCGTAGCAATGCATCTAATAATTTTTCTGAGAACCAGTCATCGCGGTTTAAAAATGGAGCCAATATGGAAAGTGAATAACCTTTATTGCAGAAGGCAGCCTACCTATACGGCTGCTTATTACAAATTTTTAATGGAGGTATCCGTGCTTGAGTAATGTAAAAAACAGCCTATCCATGATGGGCTGTTTTATGCAAAATTATTTAATTGTTATGACTTTTTAAACCCCATCATGGTTGTTTTGTAGGATATTATTCCAACAAAATATAATTTTATACCATGTTTACTATAGACTACAGACCCTCCTGATGTTAAGCGGTAACCTCTGCCTATAACAGATTCATTTCGTCAAGTGACGAACTGCACTCCACCCGTCACCTATTCTCAAAATGCCCTCACCATGCGATGAGCTTAAGCCGGCGCGGCAGTGGGGATCGAACCGTGGACCTGCATCACCGCGCTACATAGCTATAACCGTTCGAATATCATTGCTTCAATATGCCCGTGAAAAGGAAAAAAATCATCCGAAAATATAAAATAAATACTTAATCGTTACAGGCTCAAAAAGAGGGCAGAAAATAAGTTACTTGAGTGCGTCAACAAAATTTCAGAGATTCCATTGCTTCACTCTCACTACACATGTCTCATTATAGTAAGGCAAGAACATCAGCCAAAATGTTTAAGACTGGAGTGACTTTGTCTGCTGTTTATGATGAATACAAAGCCAAACAAGCCCTGAATTCTGTAACTTATAGTTTTTTCAAACAGTTCTTTTACAGAAACTTTAACATAAAAGTAAAAATACCAAGTAAAGATACATGCAATGCTTGCGAAAAATCGGCATCGAGCAAAAAAACTGAAAAGAGTTGGGATGCCTTTTCCAGGCCGAAAGAGCAAGAAGCTCAAAGGAATAAGGCCCTTGGCTTGAATATAATAAACTACCTACTGAAATATAGTACATCATGAAACAAGTGTGTTACTTAGTTGATTATCGCTGAGGTGCCATTGAGACCCGTGCCGTTAGGTAAGGAGAGCCGAGGACGGTAATCATGAATACACACATGTACCTATCATATGACGTTTTTCAACACACTTGTGAAGAAAATAATACTAAAAAAAATATTTTATATAGTAGATAAAATTAATTTAACTAACCTTAGTACCCAGATATTGGTTATCGGGAGAATCTTTTATAAATTTTTCAATATCGTCATATCCTTTGGTTTATTGCTTCTAAAGCCATCGTATAGTCTCTTTAGATAAACTGACAAACTAGAGTATGTTTTTAAGCCACTCCATTCTTTGTTCGAACTGTACGTTTTAACATTGAGTATCACAAAGAGTTAGTTTTGAACTTAGAAGATAATTATTCTAGTAGGTACGCCATGAACACATTTTCTTAAAAAGACTGCGTATTCTAGTTGTTATGCCGTCGTATGTACCTAATTTTGGTACGCTAATACATATTTTCTTGGAGTTTTCAGGTAGTAAACTTTCCATAACGTTAAGGGCTTCTTCACATCTTATATCGGGCGGTGTACAACATAAATCATCTTCTTCATAACTAGTACTTGTAGACATCTTAAATAATAAATAATTATAATTTCAACAGTGAAAACGACTTGTGAATATTTTTCGCAATGGCGGGATTATTTTTTATCAATTTTCTTATGCGCGCGCATGGCAGTCAGCCATAGACTAAAAAATGAGGTTTCTTTTTTTTTGGCTTATGGCGGATAACGTTTTAGCTATGTACAAAATGGGGAAATCAAAGTTTTTTTTTTCTAAAGAAAGTAAAAGTTAGATTTGAGTAAAAATATAATATATTAAACGCGTAAAAGTTGGAATTATTTATTTAAATACAACGTTGTATGAAAGGAACAAACAATAGTACATATATTTATTTGTACTATTAAACACGATCTTTGTTGTCGAAATTGCGGTGAAATTAGAGCCACTTTATGAGCAAGTGTGTTGAAAAAGTTATGATCTATGGTTAAAAAAATAATAGTTATTTGTTAATCAAGAGTGCCAAGTTGCTTTTTAACCGCGAGCTCAATTTTGATAACCAAGACAGCGAAGGATTAAAAAATTTGAGTCCTAAGCGTTAGCGAGGTACCTAATCAAAAGAACACGAGGTAAAAATCTTTGCACTCGAGTGTAACACGTAGCTTTTCATCCCACCTCAGCGAGGAAATGACCAAAAACAAAAAAGGTTTACTTCAAACTTAAGGTTTTAACAATATGACGTGAAAAGAAATTGGCAAAGCAAATTAAAAAAAAAAGTCCACCATGAAGGTTCCGTGTCTGAGTTCTTAGCAAATTAAAAGAGGTTGCATATGATAAATTTGACACCATAAAAGTAGAAGTAAATAAGTTTAATAATGTTTTGAATTCACAAACAAAGTGCACACGATGTTCTAAATTCAAATGGCTTTTGCACTCAGATAATTATCGAAGAGCAAAACTACTCTTTCCGAGATGGGGGATGAAAAAGTAATTTCTGTGCTGCCTACCGAAATGGTTTTTATTTGATGACATTAAAAATTAAATTTAATATTTCTGAAGCATTTTGGAAACTGGCACGGAACCGCATGCACTCTGTTCTGAGGCATTTCATGCCAGTTATAACTGAAATAAAAGGTGAGCTCTCAGTTTGTCGTGCGCACGGGACACTTCAGCTAGATGATTTACTTATAATAAATATATGAAATATATTTAGGTATATTGTTTGTGGATAAGTTTAGTTATAAGGGTATGCTTTTATTAATATGGATATTTGTGGACTACCATAAATATATATCTAGGTATACGTAGTAACGTGTAATATAGTGAAGAGTTTGAATACTTGTGGCGCAGACTTTAACAATTTATATATATTGTAAAAAGTATTGAGTATTTTTAAATAATTTTATACACTTCATTTTTTTTTGTTATAAACCAGTTTGCTTTTTTTATTAACCACCGTATGTGAAATTTAGTACATAAAGCGCAAAGTCTCAGTTCGCGGTAAACTACTTAGCTACTAATAACTATTATTTTAATCTATGTGACTATGATGTCTAAAATAGCAATTCTATCATTAGAAGTATAAATTATCAATGTGCAAAAGCATGGCCTTCAGTAATACAGAGTCGGAAATTACCCATAATGCTACGGGACAACTCAACGAGTATCATTACAGTTTCAATTATTTATATAAGTACTCCTAGAGATGGAACAAGTAATTTTTAGCCGAATGATACCGGAAATTTTCAGTTTATATTCTAAGTTAAGTGCCCTCGTTGGACAAACAGAAATATAATAATAAAAAATATCAAATACATATTTTAAGATAACATCTTATGAATATTTTAATAAAACTTCCGGTTTGGTTGCGTGGCGTTTGTGAACATCACGTCGGCTTAACAAGAAAATTAGGCGGAATTGTCACTAGATATTTTTTTATATTTTTAAGTGTTTTATTAAAATATTAACTTAATAATTTCTTAAAATATTTGTTATTATTAAATTTGGATTTTTGCAAAGTAATGCCTGAATCTATTTATTAAACAGAAATATTTTAATTATTACAGAGAGAAAGAGAGCATTAAAAAACATTGAGAAGAATTAAATAATGCGTAAAAATATAAGAGACTCAAATGTAAGTTTGAATACTGATAGTAAAATATACTTTTATAAGAGTTAGTAATATAATGAAATTAGGTTACACCCAGAGTTGTTTTAGCTTGAAAATGTTTGCTGTATATTTATATTATGTTTATAGTTATGTTACTGCATAGATTTAACCACTTAGTTATAATCACAGTGTCATTATAAAGTTCTAGGTACTTAACCGTAACCTGTTGACCATCACGTTAACTATCCCCATACAGAATTTTTGAATGAGCTCAAATTTTCAAAGCAGTTTTGTAATAATATTTTGACTCAAATGGATAACATATTTGTATGGATATGTCTCATGAATATTAGAATCATCTGGTTTTTTTCGTGTACCGTTTACAAGTTTGACGGCTAATAAGATAAAACGCTTTTCTTTGAAATTAATTTACATAATTCATAATGTATAAATTATATACATTATATATTACTATTGAGCGCTTCCATACTTTCCAGGGAAGGTTAAGCCATATGCCCCAGTTGTATCTTAGAATGGCAGTCATTATAACATAGTGGTAGAGCAATTTACAAATGTCCGCCTAGCTAGCTACCGCCATGTTTTTTTTATAGCAGTTAGGCTAGCCTTTGACCACTATCTCACCTGATGGTAAGTGATGATGTAGTCGAAGATGTTGTTCAGGCTAGTCTAGAATTACTGGCTCTCATCTGAAGCAGAAAAACTGTCGCCAAGCACTTAACGGTGTGTTTCGGAAATCACCCTTAAAAACCATGTTCTATTCTAGGTTTCGACTGTTTATCACGGTCGAATACATCATCACATAACAGCATGTGAGATTGTGATGAAAGACTAGGTAGTAGTAAAATATACCTACGTCATTAACTGTCCGTAGATTATGTATAGAATCTTACATCCAGCTATATAATACACCTGCCGGTAGGTAATTTTGATAATTTCCACCTTGCTCGCTACAACCTCCAAGTAGAAAATCTATCACCAAGCACCTAACGGTGTGTTCCGGAACTGCCCTTGAGAGGCAGTAATTTTAGATTAACCTGAACAACATCTTTGACCACAGCATTACGTACTATATCCTTGGGATAGTCGCCATCAGCTTTAAATAAAAACAGAAAATATCGACGAGTCCGGCATCTACCTAGTTATCCGGTGAGTGTGAACAACACTAGAATGCTCGTTTTATTATTTAAAGGCACTGTCACAAAATACTATCCTATTGCTTTGTCTAAAGGTAAGAACACATCAGGTGTTTTTCTTTTTTTTTGCTGATACCTAATTTTTGACCACAATCTCACCTGATGTTAAGCGATGATGTGGTTGAAGGTGTCAACCGGCTTAACTATAATTAGTGGCTCTCATTGACAGCTGCCAGAACACACCGTTAGGTGTTTGGCGACAGATTTTCTACATGAGGTTTGTCGCTAGCCAGGCGGGCATTTGCAAATTGCCCTTCCACCATGCGGTGAAGCTTAAGCCCGCGGCGGGATTCGAACCATGAACCTGTTGCGCGGCAGTCCATAGCCAATGCCACTGAGCCATCATTGCTTTAAAACTTGTGGTGGTGATACTTATTACGATGCTACTTATTTTGAGTGAACCGGTAATATGGTAACTACATTAGGTAAGTATTTATGAAAGATATGTTTTAAAAGTTGTGTCTTCAATAGAAAAAACACAACTGTGTTATACTCCGCCTTCACTTCAAACAACCAAAACCTCTTGCACTATATAATAAAGGATATAGATAAAGGTAGGTCAGTATAATATTCGTACTAGCCTATGGCCTCCTCACCAAAAGATGTGTTCTCCAACACTGATCACCAGATAAAAAAAACATATTCATTCATTATTAAGTCAAGCAAAAGCTTCCCTATGTCTTCCAAAACGTTTTAATGTACGCAAGAACTAAACATAATACATATCCATTTAACCCTGGGTTAGTACCTAGTCCAAAATAAAATCCACTTCTCAGGATAGCTGCTGCAACCTGAACAACATCTTCGACTACATCACTACCTACCATCAAGTGAGATAATGGTCAAAGGTAAAGTTCATAAAACGTTCACCATAGTTGTAAATTGTGCATTTAAGAGTAGGTGACAGAACAGGCTCAGATACTCCAGCTGGTCTTATCTGGACTACGCCAAGAGTGTTTTCTGTAAGCAGAAAACGAACGCATATCCCGTGGGATGCTGGGCTAGAATTGCATCGTTCCATATCTGTCTGTGGGATTCGTAAGAGACTATGATGAGAAAAAATACCAGAAGGTAGGCAGCAGCGTTTTCTGAACAACTGTTATATGTATTTAACTATATATCGATATAACTGCTATCCCCAAGACTCTTGCCAAGCGTGGGTATTATAGTTATCTGTATATTACAGGTATTTGTTAAATGGAGGACGTTATAACTGTTGCTAATAAAAAAAGAGGCACAACACAAAATCGTCATTTTCAGTATTTTTGGATTAATATGGATATGGTAAGTACATTATCTTCTATTGAAATATTTGGAGTACATAGAAATTTAAGGTTCCTAAGTATTTATTTTGTTTTTGAGAGTAATTAAAAAACCATCGAATTAAAAACTCTGCTGACACCATATTTGTCATCATTAGGGTGCGGAAACCTATAAACAAATTTTTATAATTATGTAATAACGAAATCGTTTTCATGTTGTTACTGACAGGTCAGCTTGTGACCACCTTTCAGCTTACTATTGGAATACAGGTTTCCTATCTCAGTCTAGAAAAAAATAAAATATGAAAAAATATGCATATAGTAAAAATGATAATAAATAATCATAAAATTGTTATTTATTTAAATTTTTAAATTGAGGGGGCAAAATGCTGTGTCCAAAATGTTTAGCGAAAATAGACCTGAGCTTAGGGGTACCTTTTTTTCAACACAGGCATGCCGAGAAATTAATAGACATCTGTCGCGAAATCGGAGGACGCGGGTTCGATACTAGTCCTAAACAAAACATTTTGTGATTCAAAAATTTATAAATGTGATTTTCACTCAGCACTTATAAATATATTTAGAATTACAGGCATCTGTTTTAAATCGTCTTGTGATACGAGTACTTAGTACTAGTATTGTTCAAATCCGCTATATAGCACCAACGCGCTAGAGACTATAAACTATAATCGAATAGCGCGCTTTATATATATACGCTATCGTTATAACGAAACAAGGCGAACACATTACAGGTAGGTATATAGCGCGTAGGCCTATAACGCGGATATGCGCAAAGCGTGTTAACGCGACCGAAAGCGCGCGATGACTGAAGCTTGGCGCTATGCCGCTACACAGCATAGCGGCATAGCGTGATAGCGCCAAGCTTCAGTCATCGCGCGCTTTCGGTCGCGTTAAGGCGATTAGAGTCGCCAATGGCCTTGAGCATCTGGGCCTAATCGAGCTTACTTTACTCGCGCATCGCCGCATACGTTCCGCGCTCGCTGCACAAATATAACGGTCAAAGAATATGCAGATGCGCGATGCGCTCCGGTAACATGGCACTTTATATGCCTACCGCAATATTCTAGTGAGTATCCGCAGTTGCAACTGCGACTAAGATCAGTATGAAAATTTATAGTGTACCTACCTAGGTTGTTCTGGACGTCTTTATTCCTTTTATTTATTTTTCAATGTCATGTGCCGAGTGAAGAAAGTTACTCAGATTTGGCTGAAAATCGATATCTAGGTTGTGCTGAGGGTCATTATTCCGAATTTGTAATTATTTTTCAAATGTCATCTGCCAAGTGAAGAAAAATTATACGATTTGGCTGAAAATTGATATCTAGGTTGTTGTAGATGTTATTATTCCAAGTTACGAATTTGTTTTAGGTTGACGTCTGCCAAGTGAAAAGTTTACTTCGATTTGGCTGAAAATCGATATCTATGTTGTTTTCAGTTCACACACAAACACTTTCAAAACCTGCTGATTTTAGTAATATGCTACATAAACGAGTTTTCCAATTAAAATTACCTGTTATTCGTACAATAAGATTTAGCCCTTTTATTGAAACATATTTATATAATCAAGTCCTGAATCAGTGCGATATAAAACATAGTTCAGTGTTTGAAGCCAAAAGCATCATTGTTAATTGGTTGTTCACGTTTAACTATGATGAGACTGAAAAAGTTTTATCGATTACATCCTAAATTTATTTAATTGATAATTTTAAGAATTAAACTTAATATAATGTTATGGATTCATAATTTATATATTAATAATATACGTATTTATATATGATTTCTATATAATGATCATATTAACATATATTTTACATACATCCAGTTTATATATATATAAATGTCACAGGGTGCGACTGGGGGCGGGCTTTTTTGTAAGTTGTTGTTCTATTGACATTTAGTATCTTTTAATTTATGTTAATTGACATTACGGAAAAAATAATAAAAAAAAATTATACATATATGGTAGAAAATATATTTAATATTTTCATTAAAAAAATTCGCTTTAGATATAGTAATATACATAAATCATCATACATACAAACACGTATGTAACACAAATTTAGTTAAAATATAAATACCACCTGTGTGGATAATTTATAAAAAAAATGTATGAAACTGATGTTATTTTATGCATAATTTGTAAGTTAAATTTATGTTTATAACTATTTTGCGTGAAAAATTGTACTGAAGTCAACTGTGCACTAACCCAATTACTGTACAGCTCAAGCAGCAATACAAGATTTGGAAAAAGTGTTATTGGCTTTAAAAAAGGTTTTTTTTATTATTTTACTGTTTATATTACTATAATTATTATTCTGGACGTTTTTATTCTAAATTTCGAATTTATTTTTCGATGACGTCTGCCTAGTGAAAAAAGTTACTAAGATTTGGCTAAAAATCGATATCTAGGTTTTTATGGGCGTCCTTATTCCAAATTTGGAATTTACTTTACGATGACGTCTGCCATGTGAAAAACGTTACTTCGATTTGGCTGAAAATCGATAACTAGGTTGTGCTGGGCGTCATTATTCCAAATTTTGATATATTTTTTTAATGTCGTCTGTCAAGTGAAGAAAGTTACTCCGATATCTAGGTTGTGCTGGGCGTCATTATTCTGAATTTGAATATATTTTTTATGTCGTCTGCCAAGTGAAGAAACATACTCCGATTTGGCTGAAAATTGATATTGAGGTGGTCGTAGATGTAGGAAATTTGTTTTATTATGACGTCTGCCAAGTGAAAAATGTTACAACGATTTGGCTGATATATGGGTTGTTCTAGACGTCTTTTTTCTGAATTTGGAATTAATTTTTCTATGACGTCTGCCAAGTAAAAAAGTTACTCCGATTTGGCTGAAAATCGATATCTAGGTTGTTCTAGACGTATTCATTCCGAATTTGGATTTTAATTTACTAAAACGTCTGCCATGTGAAAGATGTTTCTCAGATTTGGCTGAAAGTTGATTTCTGGACGTCATTATTCTACATTTGGATTTCAATTTTCAATGACGTTTGCTAAGTAAAGATAGATGATGTATTTTTAAAACGCTAAGATGTACCGGATAAGAGTGCGAAAATTATCATAATCAATCGTTTATTCAAATCTCCTTATAAATAAGATTATAGCCGACGCAGGTTTACTCGATTAAAAACGACGATATATTAATAGAAGATTTGTATGTTTTATATTATTTTTGTATGTTTCATTGTACATTGAAAAATAAGAAAAGGGACGACTGTGTCGTACGCAAAAATACAAAATGGCGAATGTTTGTGCGCCCCGCGCCCCTGCCCTAGCCCTTCCGACATCCGGGCTGGTTTTTGATGCTTATTCAATTGCATAGATAGTACAATCGTATCTGTTAAATATAAATAATGCAACTTCCATACATTACATACACAACAAATATACCATCAAGGCTACCTTAAAAATAGCTACTTCCTTTTAAAGACATTAAAAAACATATGATATAACACATACAGTTATGTGTCGCCTACAGAGATGATCCTCAAAAATTGTAGATTGTTATACAAGGGTTGAAAGGAATCAATCCCCTTATGAGGTATTTAGACATGTCGGCCCTTGAGAAGGAAGCTAAATATCTACAGCTATATTGTAAAAATTGGTTCCATCGTGAAAAGGTAACCGAGATACTTTCTCAATTATTAGGAGATTTCAATAATTGATTGATAAGTACGAGTAATCATAATTTTCCTACTCTTATCCTGCTGCGGCGTTAGGGAGCCGCTAATCATCCACGGCCAGCAGGTAGGTAAACTCAGGAAATAGGTTTGAAAAGTTTATTAGGCCTTATCAGGTTGCACAAAGTCAAAGTCAAAGTCAAAATCATTTATTCAATTTAGGCGTCTACGACGCTCTTATGAAGGTCAATTACAAATTTTAATATTTAAATATACTACATTGTACTGCCACGTTCAGCAAACAAAAATTATAGAGCCACTGCGAGAAGAACGGGCAAGAAACTCGGGGCCATTCTTTTAAACGTTTTTTAACAATGTGTTAAGTACATACTACGTAGTGAAATTATTACAATACTTAATTTACATTACGTAGGTGACAGGCGCTAACTTGGCAGAGGCGAACCAGTCCATGCATTTTTGTCGTCTAAGTAATCACAAACTGTGTAGTAAGATTTCTTTATAAATATATTCTTCACATGCACAGCCGCACAGTTCTACCTGAAGTTATATAGACCGGGGGAAGACACTGGCCTGATAGTACACGTGATCCAGGTCGGCCGATAGTTCTGGATCTAGGTAGCGAGTGCTCGAAACAACCGTCCTCAGGTTAAGTCAGTGAAGTGGAATCCTGGAAGGAAGACACCGGCTTAGTGGCTGATATTCCTCAGCCAACTGTTGTCAAGCCGCGCCGACACGATCGTGGTACTATTACTAGCGACTTACATTTTAAAACTCACAGTCTAGCGCAGTAGGGCAGCACAGCTGTTTACGTTACATAGGTTTTAGTCAGCACTATAAAATAACAATAATAAATAAGGAACTCACCCTAGAGGGATTCACGCACTTCACAATAAGTAAATAACAATTAAGATCGATAGTACGTATTATATTTTTATTTAGCGCAAGACGAGTGTTCCTTGCCAATTGCATAGACAAATGACTGCACGCCACAGATTAACTCATAGTAGTTAAGCTAACTGCATTCAACAGATAAGGAATTTGTTTAGCGTTCTTTCACTGGTTTTCGACGCGTTAGCGAAAATACTTTTAAACGTTCACAAGCCGTGGGTTCCACACGTAATTATTTTTCATAATTAGCAATATCAACGTAAGTTTATAATTTTAAGTGGTATGTAAGTTAGTTAAAGAATTTAATTAATATATTTTTAGTTTATGATTAACATCTATTGTTTCATATTACGAATAATACTTTATTTAAGTAACAGCGTTAGGCACAACGTTACACTACATATCTTACCGTTTTCGAGATACGTCATATATCTTCACTTGGCGACGTCATTGATAAATAAACTCCAAATGTTGAATAATGACGTCCAGAACCATCTAGATATCAGTTTTTAGCCAAATTGGAGTACCTACTTTCACTTGGCAGACGTCTTCGAAATATTAATTCCAAATTCGGAATAAGAAAGTCTAGTACAACCTAGATACCTATCGATTTTCAGCCAAATTGGAGTAACTTCTTTTACTTGGCAGACGTCATCGAAAAATTAATTCAGAATTTGGAAAAAAGGCGTCCAGGAAAACCAAGATAAGTATCGATTTGTAGCCAAATCGAAGTAACTTTTTTCACTTGGCTGACGTCATTGTTAAATAAATTCTAAATTGGGAATTAAGACGTCTAGAACAACCTAGATATCGATTTTCAGCTAAATCAAAGTAACTTTCTCCACTGGGCAGACGTCATCGTAAAACAAATTCTAAATTTGGAATAAAAACGTCTAAAACAACCTAAATATCCATTTTTAGTAAATTCTGAGTATTTTTCTTCACTTGGCAGACGACATCGGAAAAAATATTCCAAATTCGGAATAATGACGCACAGCACAACCTAGATATCGATTTTCAGCCAAATTGGAGGAACTTTTTTCACTTGGCAGACGTCATCGAAAAATAAATTCCAAATTCGGAATAAAAACGTCAAGAAATACCTAGATTTTAAATGTTAGCCCAATCGGAGTTACTTTCCTCACCTGGCAGATGTCGAAAAATGTATGCCAAATATTGAACAAAAACATCCAGAAAAACCTAGATATCGATTTTCAGCCAAATAGGAGCAACTTTTTTCACCTGGCAGACGTCATCGAAAAATAAATTCTAAATTCAGAATAAAGACTTCCAGAACGACCTAGATTTTGAATTTCAGCCAAGTCGGAGTTACTTTCTTCACTTGGCAGATGTCGTCGAAAAATTAATTTCAAATTTGTAATATAGACGTCCAGAAAAACCTTGATATCGATTATTGGCCAAATCGGAGCAACTTTTTTTACTTGGCAGACGTCATCGAAAAATACATTCCAAATTCGGAATAAAGACGTCCAGAACTACCTAGATTTTAAATTTCATCCAAATCGGAGTAACTTTCTATACTTGGCAGTTGTCATAGAAAAATACATTCAAAATTTGGAATAAAGACGTCCAGAACTACCTAGAGTTTGAATTTCAGCCAAATTGGAGTAATTTTCTTCACTTGGCAGACGTTATCGAAAAATAAATTCCAAATTCGGAACAAAGACGTCTAGAACTACCTAGATTTTGAATTTAAGCTAAATCGGAGTAACTTTCTTCACTTGTCAGACGTCATCGATAAATAAATTCCAAATTCGGAATAAAGACGTCTAGAACTACCTAGATTTTGAATTTCAGCCAAATTGGAGTAACTTTTTTCACTTGGCAGACGTCACCGAAAAATACATTCCAAATTCAGAATAATGACGCACAGCACAACCTACATATCGGTTTTCAGCCATATCGGACGAACTTTTCTCACTTGGCAGACGTCATCGAAAAATAAATTCCAAATTTGGAATAAGGACGTCCAGAAAAACCTAGATATCGATTTTCAGCCAAATCGGACTGGTTTTGATTTCGAGATACGTTACCCATCTTCACTTGGCAGATGTTATCTTTATGCAGTATTAATTAACCTATATCAAAACACATAATACAATTATCAAAAAAAGCTTAGAACTCCAAAAGATGTATGAAACCCCATACAAACTCTTAATGTAGTAGAGAACCATTTTGTACCCTACGAACTACTAAAGCCGGAAACTATTGACCATAATATAAAAAAAAAATATTATCTTTAGTTTACCAGTTATAACATGAGAGCGTTATAGACATTACTAATTAATTCTGTACATAATAATATATTATGCACCTAAACCTTTCATTGATCTTATTGGTAATGCCGCCCATTGTAAAGTACCTACAACATTGTCAATTTCAAGTTTTAATTCTTTTCATATGTGATACAATTCAAATAATATTAGTCTACAAAGTACCGATAATAAAGCGACAACGCACATACTTCACGTCGCAATCAAGTTGGCCCTCTGCAGCGAGCGAATCATTACACGCACACAGCTGCGAATCTCGCGTGTCAATGCACTAATACATAGACAAGATTGTTGTCAGTCGAAAGCACGAGCGGAGCTACGAGCGACACAACCTCCCCGTGCCAACGCTTGCGCAACACTGCCGCCTGCGTCCGCGCAGAGCACCTTGGAACCGCTATCGTTCTGAATCTGAATAATTCGACATTTTCTTAGGAAAATATCAATGGATTTACAAATGCTATGTTGTAATTGTAGTATATCTATCTAGAAATTTTATGGTACAATTTATTTCTCAAAAATCGTAGCCGTTTAGAAGGAGTTCGCAATATAAGTCAAGAAATAGTATGTAGTTTGATTTTTTTTTACGGCAAAAGTAATAATAATACCGTAAAATCATATGTTGCAAATGTTGTACTTGAATTCATCTATAAAATATATTTTTTTCAAATCTTCAACTTCAGCGGTTACGGAGGAGTTCGCTTTAGAAAGTACGAATTTGACGTACCCAAGGGCCTTAACACGCTTTGCGCATATCCGCGTTATAGGCCTACCCAGCCACGTTAGTGGACGCTTGATGCTAAACGTTATATTTATAGCGCGAAGATAATATATGCATAGCGCGCTGTATGCGCTACAAGGCAATAACCCGCTATGCTATGGCGCTAGATGCTATATTATCCACCACTACTTAGTACCTAAGTAAGCGTCATAAAAGCAATCAACCCTGCCACTAAATATGGATCCAATATGAATAGTGACAAGATGTTGATCATTAAGATAGATAGATAGATAGAAAATTCTTTATTTGCATACCTTAAAAATAACATTACAAAAAAAACAACAAATAAACGTATACAAAGGGCGGTCTTATTGCTTAAAGCAATTTCTTCCAGACAACCGATCTGAGAAAAAGAAAAACTCGCAAAATTAGCCAGGATGGCAGTTAACAAATTAAACACGTCTTATATAATAATTACCCAACTAAGTATTTACACTTTTACACCTATTTAAATAAATACATATACATACATACTTACATTATATATTATCTAAATAAACGTACATACAAACACTAAATAAATACATACATATATATATATATATATACTAACATGCCGTAACGATCTAAATACATACACAATAAAATATATATAGACATACTACATAAATATAAATATAAAATTTTATGATATGGAAGGAAAAGATTAGCTAAGAGTGGACAAATAAAATTCTTTGACTCTATTTTTGAATATGTACAATGACGGCGACTTTCGAACGGAGACTGGCAGACTGTTCCAGAGTCGAACAGCCTGTACTGAGAACGAAGCATCATAGAGCGATGTACTGTGCGGCGGCACTTTAAGCAAAAGATTTTCTGATGACCTCAATGTCAAGGCATGAGCCGAATCAAGAAACGAAAAGCGTTCCTTAAGATAGCGTGGGGAAAATGGATTAAACAGTATGTTAAAGAGAAGGGAAAGAATATGAGTATTCCGGCGAAGGCGAATGGGAAGCCACTTGAGCTTATGACGAAATTTGGAAACGTGGTCATATTTGCGTAAGCCAAATATGAACCTGATTGAGAAATTTTGGAGACGCTCAAGTCTGTTTAGCTGATCCTCTCTAAGATCTAGGTAACAGACATCGGCATAGTCTAAAATTGGAAGTAAAAGAGATTGAGCAAGGGCAACTTTGGTAGCAGTCGGAAGAAAATTGCGAAGCCGCTTTAGAGAGCCCGCAGAGGCAAACGTTTTGCGACTAACTGCTTCCAACTGAGGGCCCCATGACAAGGACTGGTCAATTATTAATCCAAGATTGTTTATTTGTTTGCTGTAAGGAATGATTACGCTGTCAAAAATGATCGGAGGCAGTGTATCCCAGTCCAATTTAGCCAACATTCGGGAGTTGCCTACGACAATAACTTTTGTTTTTGTTGGATTAATCACTAAACCAAAATCATTGCTCCATTCTGATATATTTCTTAAATTTTTATTGGTAGTTTCTACACAATCTGATAATTTGTTAAGAGAGGCTTGTGAATAAATCTGTAAATCATCCGCATAAAGGTGGTAAGATGAAGTGATATTTTTAGATATAGAGTTTATAAAAGCAGCAAAAAGAAGAGGAGATAAAACAGCGCCCTGCGGTACGCCGGCTGTCGTGTTACACCATGAAGAACAGGAATCTTCAAGGCGAACCCTTTGTCGGCGTCCAAATAGGTAACTGTGGAAAAAGTCAATAACGGTAGGAGATATGTTAATAGAGCGCAGAAGACTTAAGAGGATATCGAAGTCAACGGTATTAAACGCGTTACTGAAGTCAAGTAGGGTAAGTACGGTTAACTCACCCTTCTCCATACCAGCACGTATATCGTCAGTTATCTTTAGCAATGCAGTAACTGTACTGTGGGAAGGGCGGAAACCGGACTGGAAGGGATTTAGAAGGTTGTTTTTGGTGAGAAAACTACTGATCTGGTTCTGAACTAAGCGTTCCAAGACTTTAGATAAGAAAGGGAGAATAGATATCGGCCGATATTCCGACAAATATTTAGGGTTTAAGGTTTTAGGCAATGGAATTATTTCAGCATCCTTCCATAATGTCGGAAAAGCTCCTTTTATTATAGAATAATTAAGGATATGTAATAGAACAGGAAGGATTAAATCAATTATTGGGATTATCATATTGCGACTAATGCCATCTATACCAACAGCATTAGACGCAATAGAAAGTACGCTCTTCTTAACATCACTAGCCGAAAATTGAATAAAATCAAATGGAGTATAGGCGGGAGTTAACATGGCAGAAAGAAGATTGAGAGTATTTGCTTTAGTAGCAGTATTCATATTAGGTGTTGTAGAAAAGTTTTTATTGAGAGAATTTATGTCCAAGTCATGAGGAACGGAGCCTAGTCGTGATTTACCAACTCCCAATGACCTTAAAAATTTCCATACCTTAGCTGGATCTTCGTTATTTACAGATTCGTGGATGTGTCGGCGTTGAGCATCCCTACACACCCTATTGCAGTGATTTCGAGCAGAATGATATTTTGATTTATTCTCATCATGAGGACAACGCTTATATTTGAATTTAGCAACATCTTTTTTGTGCATTAACAGCCTTATATCATCTGTCAACCAAGGCGTAGGAGAATGTTTCATCTTTACTGGTTTGATTGGAGCATGAATATCGTAAATCTGCGTTATTGAGCTGTTGAAGATATTAATTTTGTCGTCTATGGACTCAGCATCTATCAATGAGGACCAGTCAACACGAGCTACGTCAAAGCGGAGCTTCTCAAGATCCATACCACCAAAGTTGCGTTGCAAGAGAATTTTGGGCTTTGCTTTAGGAGGACGAACTTTGTATGATATGTAAATTAATTCATGATAAGAGAATGAATCAGCTGCGCATTGGCCATGTTTCGCAACATGAATTGTTGACGATACTATGATTAAATCTAAAAGTGAAGGAGTGCAATTTGGAAAATGATGAGTCGTACTGAGCGGGAGAATATTCATGTTGCTAGAGTTTACAATAGATTTGAATCTAGAAGAACGGTAATCATTTTTGAGGAGGCAAGTGTTGAAATCACCCATTATTATGGAATGCTTATAAGAAGGAAGGAGATCTTCAAGAATCTTTTCAAAGGAGGTAAAGTAGTTAACATCTGATGAAGGGTTATAATAGACACCAAGAAGAATTTTTTTATGAGAAAGGAGAACTTCAATGAATAGATTTTCACCAGCATCGACGGGCGGTGGTTGAGCAGACATGTGTACTATAGAGAAGGGGATATGAGCACGGAGATATATAGCTACACCACCAGCACGCCCACCAATCCGGTCATTACGGATAAGGTGAAAACCAGGCAAGGGATAACAAATTGAAGACAAGGAAGGCTTTAGCCAGGACTCTGAGACTAAAATAGCGTGGACATTTTTTTGATATTCAAAAGCAGCCAACATCGCTGGGAAATGAGCTGGAATACTCTGGGCATTAATATGGATGACATTAAGGTTTTTTGGCACATCAGAAAAGTAAGACAATATGGAGTCAGAGAGAGACGGAATACTTAAAAAGCTATCGTCACTATCATTCGAGTCAGGTGACGAAGAACAAGATATAAAATCATTGTCGCTATCATTATGTAACAATTTTAACATATATAAGACAAATAAATAATAAAATTAAGCAAAGACCTATCCAATACTAATAATATACTGTATAAATAAATTTAATACCATAAGACGTCAATAAGTTAAGTACGTCAATAAGAAGATAACACAGAGAGATAAACAATTCTCGGAGAAAGACGATTGAAACAATTAAGTCGACAATAGTCGATGCTCATTAATGATATGGGTAGCCCCTTTCTACTTAATTATAATTATTTTGTTATGAATATCTATTTATGAGAGGTTAATAATATTAGCTGTTAGTTAATTAGGTAATTTTCAACGGGCGGTATGCCTTTATTAACAAAATACTACGAACTATATACAATACTACAGCTACTACAATAAAAGCACTTAGACAACCCATAAGTCATTGCAGACTCACATGCTCCAAATGTTCCAGCCCACTACCAGTTGGTAGCGTGCCCAGCATGCCGGCAGCATTGCCCCGTTGAATTGCAGTGCTTATTCTTTGAGCCAAATAGGTGCCAGCATTTAGATAACGCGTCGCATCGCCTAAGCGCTCTGATAAGTTTATTAAATTAATTGATTGGTAAATAACTTATAGCCTTGTCATAGCTAAATTATTATGCATAATTATAACCATGCAAAGATTCTTAAATTTGTTTATATAATCTCATTCAGTAATATTCTAATTATGAAATGAAATACAGACTTTTATTGGCATATTTTATTTACATACTTCTTTAAGAAAATTAAAAAAATAAAGTAAGGCATTATTCTCTTAACAAAACAATACTTTAAACCAATTTTTTAGTTATTAAAGTACAATGTGTCCCGAGTCCCGACCAAGGTTTCAATTCAATTTAAGTACACTTATAAGTGGTAAGCGCGATGCGCGCGCAACGCGCTTGTTTTTTTTTTATATTGCATTTTATTTAATGTAGCTGCCCATGAGATTAAATAAAGTAGTGTATGCAACTGCATATAATTATGTATTAAAACACTCGTGTAATCTTATTATAAAACTCGCCTGCGGCTCTTTTAAAAAAACTACACTCATGTTTTAATACCCTCTATTATATAAACTACTATTATAGCTTCTTTAGAGAAGCTACTCCCATACTTTAATGTTACTGCTATTTTAAACTTGGTTCATTACTGAATATTCGCTCTCTGCCATAGGCTTCGCCTGCTGGTAACATAAATAACTGTTGAAAAAAATAATGTTCTGTGTTAGATAAATAATTTTTTAGGAAATCAACAATTTATTTTTAATATTAGTTTTCCAAAAATAACTTGTCAAGTGCTAGTCGGATTCGTACAGAGGACAACCTATTATTGCATTACACACAAGGTTTTTTTGCACTGTATATTTCACCATTTAAGACTAAGTAAAAAAGGATATACTTAGTACGTTTTCGCTATCTCACGTAATGTATTGAACGAAAGTATTTTATTTTTCAATATTTTTCTTTAAGCTATACATCTGTGGTTGTCAATAAACTCTATAAAAAATGTAGTAATTTGTAATAACATTTTTCACACTATAATAATTATGAGATCTAGATAAATTTATAAAAATGTCAGTCAAAAACAAATTAGGTATTTGCCATTTTACAACTGTGTCTTGTTTTACTACTGCGTGAATAGGGAACGTTATGATTAATGTAAAATTTCTGACGGTAGACCAAATAATTTCAATAACTCATGTGCCAAATAAAACCAATTAGTCACCCCGTGACCACGATCACTGCAAAGTGTTTGAAACGTCGTGACCAAAAAAAAGATAAATATACGCGATTTATTCCATTTAAAGTTGTTTAATTACTATTAGGAACATATTTGCGTACTCGTTGAACCCCGTGGTTACACACGCATAGACAATGATGAAAAGTAATTATGAAAATCACGAAAAGTATCCTTTGTGATAAACCAGGACCTCAACTATATACCTACTATAAGGCAATGTAGGTAAGTTTCATTCGGCACTTCCCCCTTTTTCCTCACTCACACAGACTATATTAGTTAGTGTAATAGTATGTTTTAGCTTCGGGTTTATGGCCAGCGGGTTCCTGATTCCTTTGATAATAGATCACTTTTATCAAAAGTGTAACTTAATTAAAGTAAAAAAACCGATCGTAAATTATTTATTTTTGTTAAGCGTTTATCGTTCCAGCGAAATGATCCCAAAACAATGCAAGTTTTATATATATTTATTATACATATTCCCTCCTTAAAGGCCGTCATCCTCGAGGGTTCGTGGGTTCGTGGTCGTAAAAAAATAGTAATCTCAATCACAGTTTTGTTCACCTGTATTGTTCTATATCAAGAGAATTATTTTACCTAATTATGACAATCAGTCTCAAAAGTAAAAAGATAACATTTGAAATGTGTAGTTTTCTTTAAAAAATTTGTAACATTTCAAAATAATCAACTTTAAAAACTAATATATGTATATAATTATAGAACACATTTATTACCTTTAATAAAATGAACAAGCAAAATCGTCTCTATTTAGCTAATAAATAATAAAATGTTACTTTCTGGTCGAATTTCCACAAAACAAAATGATTTGTTGTAAAACATGACCATGCAATTTTTTTTTTCATATTGTTCAGTGAACTTGGCAATCATATTTTCATTCTTCCTTGTGGTGTTCTTTCGGCCCAGTTAGTAGACGTGTTGATTAAAGATGGAAGATAAGATTTCACATGGTAATTTATTATTTACTAACAAAATTTACCAACGTTTTCAAAATGAAAACTAATAATTATTTAAATAGAAAAGTTTTGATTATTCTTATTTTTCTATATTTGTTTTAATGGGTAAACTCAAAATGTTTTTTTACAGATAGAAATCTACATTATTAGCAAATAAGTGACTACTAACTTAAACACGGGAAAATAAAAGTTTGTTTTTAAACCTTTTATATTCCCGTTTGCCATTTAAATGTTTCCCTTTTAATAACTGCATCACGTATGCATGGTACGTATGATCTTCTTTGTACGTATGATAATTTGGTAAAGAAAGACTTTTGTCGTTTACTGTACTTAGTGAAAATAGCACAAAAAAATATACTAAATTTATTACAATCGAAGGCGTCAGCCACAGGTGCGTCGACCACTGTGCGCCTAACCCATCCTCGAGACCTCTGGTGTTGCGGATGTTTGTTGGCGACGGTGATCACTTACCATCAGGTGAGCCGCCCGCTAGTTTGCCCTCTCCCATAAAAAAAATGGAATCGTTTGTAAAGCCCTTCATTTCTTTTTTACTCACAATATGGCATCTAAAATCCGGCAGTCTGATTTTAATGTATCCAGTGTAACTTGCGCTATTAAGATAAATCTAATGATATCTCATACATTAAAATCGGTGTAGGCGTTAAGAAGTTATGGTGGAATAAAGAAACTCACATACATGAACCCTGAAAACATAACACTTTATTTTTGGTAATCACGTAAATATAGGTAACATCGGTATTAATGCTGTCAGCGTGTACACATGCCCTTACGAGTAAACTTGAACCTATTACTTACTTACCTATTTATGCCGACTAGCTTGTCCTTATGGATGTATTTAGATTCCATAGCTAGGTTCTCATCGCAGACTCAAACGGACTTTCAGCGGACCAGGTCTTATATTGAGTGGCAATTTGTACCATTTATTTCAATGAGATAAACGTTTTTGATGTGATATGAAACGTTTTACATATAGCGTCAATTTATTCTGTTCTGTGTGGTTAGGTCTGCGGTTCAGTTTTAAACTAGATTCAATTTTAACATAATAAGCGCAATAAAAGAGAAATGTAAGTAATTATTACCCTATATATCACTGCCTTTTTGTCCCTGTACAGTTACACTGTAGGTTATGAGACTGCTCTTATAATTTGATACGTTTTTTAAAAATGTTACATCTCTTTATATAGCAGTATTTTGATTCTTATTATCGTTTATGACGTTTTATTTGTCAATCAAAAATACATATAAAATAAACTTGCATATCAGCAGCGTTCTTGCTGATAAAGGTTAATAGTTCTTTAAAATCTGTTGATGTTAATAGGACCATTCATTAAACATTACTTTAAGGACAGAATTTACTCCATTAATTTTAAGTACTTCCACGTGTTTATCTGACCAGTAAAGAAATATTCTTCATAAATACGTATACCTTACCGATTTCCAACTCTGAATATGTTATGTTTTTGTAATTATTTTTGATTGTATGATATTTATGTCGATGCGACGCGTGATCGAAATGCTGGCATTTATTTTTAGTTTGAAGTGTTTACCCGCATACCGTGGGTAAAAATTAACAAATCGATATAATAATAATAATAATAATAAATCTATTACCTCAATTATACAAGTTTACAAGTTTAGTACTATTATAACATTAATACAAGGTATCTATTTTATTATGGAATAAGTCGGTACCAACTGATTCAAAACACTGAGCTCACATTATCGCTCTCCGACTTCTACAAGTTATTTCATACTTTTCAGTGCTGGAAAGGTTACGAATTAAAAAAAAATATCTTTTTAGTGATGCATACTGCATCAAAATAATAGGGCGAAACAAAAAAAACATTCTGTCAAATTGAGAAGCTCCTCCTTTTTGGAACTCAGTTTTTTTTTCATTCAATTTAAATTTCTTCTAAGTGGTTTGCATATGTTATTGTTTCTGCATAACTTGTTCGAAAATATTACATCACGTATCATGCATATTAGTCATTTTGGCCTGCAGCCGAATACAGTACCTAAAAGGTTTCATCCCAAAAGAATTGCAACATAATTTCCTTTGAGATAAGAACAGAATACAAAGCAAAGAAAAAAGCTGGGAAAACCGCCTATATATAGAAGAATACAAAAAGTTTTATAGCCAAAATGTATCGATGCATTTATAACATTCCATCGTTATTTATTATAACTTATAAGTATACATAATATAAATTAATTCTAATATATATTGCCATGGCTTGATATTGTACTGGATTTAAATGATTTTATTTATGTAATAATGAGATTTTTGAAATCTCACATAAGCTGGGAAAACCGCTCATATATCTAGAAAAATACAAAACGATGTACCTATAAGTCACAACGTTCTGACACATTTTATAACGTTCTTTATTAAGGTCTTTTATTATAAATTCGCTGACAAAATTGATTTGAATAAATCGACATAGATAATTTAAAATAACGTTCTCGTCATATAGTGGGAAGATTGAACGGTAAGTAACCCAAAAGCTATTGACAATTTCCAATAATAGGAAACTTTATAATTGCCTAGCCAAGTTTAGCCTGAATTAGTGTTTCCAGCATTCGTCATCTACCAAAAATCGGTCACCTTTTCATGCTCTATATAGTGTACAAGTCAACCATTTGCGTCAAACTCGATAATTACGTAGCTATTAAATACCTAGGTAATCGAGTAAAATTTTGTCTTTCCAAAACCACTAAATTTAATTATTTATTAAATTAAGTGGCGGTAATATCAATTACACTACAACACTATACTTCTAATTACGTAATTACCAACATAATATGATGTATAGTTAGCAGGTGAAACTTTATGGAATTAGATAATACGCTAATTCCATAAAGTTTCACCTTCTTCGATGTATAAAAATGTTAAACCAAAAATTGGAACCGACTTCAACACTCAGTATGTAGATAATAACTTGTTGAAGTCGGTACCATGATAGTTCAAGTACCTATTATCACAATATTCGACGACTTCGACAAGTTATGACACACTTTTGTAGTGTTGGTTCCATTTTATGGTTACATTTTTTTTCTCTCTTTTAAGTGACCCTTGCTACTTACGGGTTCGATCGTCATTCACTGTCAACGACCATATTCATCAAGATAAGAAAATATTGTTCAGTTATTGGAGTGTAACTCAAAAACGGCTCAAACAATTTTGATGAAATTTAAATGGGACCAAATGACAAAAATCAGCTTTCAAATAGAACAAAAGATCTGAGGTAACAAACATAAAAAAATAAAAATATAGACGAAAACTACCTCCTCCTTTTTTTGAAAATAGAATATTCTCCTCGGAGATAAAGCTCTCTTCGTATTAGGCGATCTTAAATTACTCCTCTTAGGAGTCTAGCCAACAATAGAAAAAACCCAAAATACTGTCCAAACCGGAAAACCCAAAATATCAAAATCTGTCTAAACCAGGATTCACATCAGGACTTCACGATTCTTTGTTACTTTTACGCTACTGGACTAAAATAAAAAGTACAAGTTTTTTTTTTGTATAACTCACAGGTTATTTTTTTACTAATATCTGCCTATTATATGGTGGTTCAACCTAAATTGGAAACTAGCTCTATAGACCAGCTGCTGGATCTCATCAAATACAAATTGTTTATTGCTCCAATAAAAAACAACAGAATAAAAATATTTAAATACTAAAGTCGTAAGATAATACACAGTATAATGAATACCTTCCATTAGCAACCGTACTAGGTGAACCTGTGTCATCGTTCGGTGCTTAATTAAAAGTCCACTTGTCCGTGGGAGCTGGTCACGATCGCATTCAAAAAGCATTCGGCTTGATATGGATCGTGGTCACCACGCTTGGCAGAAGACACTCACTGTCAATAAGCTACTATCGTTCACCTTCTGCTTTGACACGAATGCCAAAAAGTTTCTTAGTTTTGTTAGCTTTTGTTTTCAGTGTTCATGTACATGTATGTATGTGAGTTTCTTTATTCCACCATAACTTCTAAACGCCTTTACCGAATTTGATGTATGAGATATCATTAGATTCCTCTTGATAGCGCAAGTAACACTAGGTACGCAAGAAAAAAAAACTGGTGGGTTTCAGACGCCATATTGTGGGATACCTAAAAATGCTTTCATCCAAACCCATTGGATCTCTAAGGGTTTTAAAAAACGATTCCAGAAATATTTATAACTCATAATTTCAATGGAACGATAAAACTTCTAACCAAAATAAATAATTTTCAAATAAAAAGTCTGGTTTTTTAATTCATATTTAATTTGATTTTTAATTAATTAATTTTTTATTAATTGTTTTTTTTTTTAGTTTTTTTTATTAATTTATACTTGTGTGATATTGCAGTAAGATGGCAAAACGATTCGTGAACGACTCTGTGCATTGGTATATGAATGAGCTGACATCCCGCATCGTTGCTGAGTCTGGGATTCCGAGCGACAGGTTCCACCTCGGGAAAATTATACTGCAGAGCATGAGAGATGACCCAAACTTGGTTTTACAGGTAGGTTAACTTCACCAAATACGCCAGAAACTAAAAAATAATCATGTCCTTATTCACGTAAAATGGTTCATTGTATACTTACCGAGAGGAGAAAGTGACCGATACCTAACCTAACCAACCTAATAAGCATTACAATTCAACGGGGCAATGCTGCCAGCATGCTGGGAACGCACGAGTGCGTTAATGAATTTAAGTTTTTACAAATGAGTAAAAAATTCTAACCTTAAAATTAAAAACTTTTTGCAAATAATAAAACTGTATTCGACAAAATACAATACAAGACAATTACATTTTAGCAAATAATTAATTTATATGTATCCATCAGATTAGAAAGTAAAAAAATAATAACAGTTTAAAAGCAAAATTATACACAACAATTATTTTCGGAGGATTAATACGCGCGTCGTGAGAAGTGCGAAGCGTGCTAACAGAAAGAGTTTGATTACTTATGTGCGAAACTCAGATGCGAAACCTCTTTGGTCTCATTTTATCTGTGTGTGCATGTTTGCAAACGCGGGAAAATAGAAAATTCATTTTCTGCATTTGCTCTTGGATTTAATGCAGAACAAAAAGTTAACCTTTAATAGATAATTATTATTCTGTACATAAATTCTAAGCTATTTGTGGCTATTTATTGCGAAAAATTGCAGCTTCTATCAATGAAGATGAAAACGAACTCAACAATAAGATACAATCTACGCCACCAGAAATATTATCTGAAGCTCAAATTGCAAGTGAAAGCTTGTTGCCATGTAAATCTAAAGATAAGTACATGATTGCCTGTGAAAGGTACAGTTCGCACCAAAAATGGCGTTGATATCAATTCATATTCAAATTTGACTGCGTTCTTGAATAGACGCTCAGATGGATTTAGAAGTCAAAAGTCGAAGGTGTTGACATCAAATGATGTCGAAAAATTCATCAAAGAAGCTCCAGATTACCAATCTCTTGCAACTAAGGTCAGTTAGAAGAAATTGGTTAAAAACTTATTCCGTGCTTTATCCAGGTAATATTAGTTTAAGTTTATGAGTGTTACTGTAAATAATGTTTTTTTTTGTACTTGTCAGGTTGCTTTAATTTTCGGCATCACTGGTGCTTGTCAACGCCAGGAATTGAGTAAAATTACAACAAAAGATATTAAAAACCATGGATCCATGCTTCTGGTCAAAATACCTAACACTAAAAACAAAATTCCGCACTCTTTTACTATACACGGTCCATTTTACGGTATTGTAAAAAAATATGAAAATTTAAGATGTAAAAAAGCAATAAGTGACAGATTTTTTCAAAACTATCAAAAAGGTAAATGTATAATCAATGCATAGGAATAAATAAATTTGTTGCCATGCCGAAAGAAATCGCAAAGTTTCTAGGTTTACCAGATGCAGAATCATATATAGGACATAGCTTTAGGCGAACGTCAGCCACATTATTGGCTGATTCTTGAGCTGATTTGCTTACATTAAAGTGCCATGGTGGGTGGCGCTGCAATGCAGTGGCAGAATCGTATGTAGAAGACTATACAAAATAAAGCCAACATAAGCGCCAGAATAACCCAGGATATCAATTTAGAACCAAAACCAAAAAAAAAATATGTTTAGAACCGGTTCCTTTAACGTCCTTCGAGGTCAAGACCGATTTAGTGTCTGCTACTTATATTAATGATAAAACACTTTTTCTTACTCCCTACGAGAACAATCACCCACGAGCAAAATAATGATGTTTTTAACAGAAAAACGTTAACCTATAATTTTACCAATTATTATTGTACTTTCAATAATTGTTATAATAAATAAAAAAAAATTAACTGAAGTTTTTCTCAAGCATGTAAGTGTGTTGAAAAACTTCGTATGAAACTCGTGCGAGTTGTTTATTACAATCTCTACTCTATTTAGGCCTTCGATCTTCGATTATGTGCGTAAAACCCGTCTCGATTGTAATAAACACGCGCACTTGTTGCATAATGTACTATTATTGTAGTAGCTGTAGTGTTGTATATAGTTCGTAGTAATTTGTTAATAAAGGCATACCGCCGGTATAAAAAAAAAACAAAAACTAGACATAAATTAACCTAATAGGACATAGATGTGAGTTGGCGTTGCACTTTATTCCAAGTGGTACATAGTTAATGATAAGGTTTATCGTGAAAAATACAGGTACATAGATCAGACAGTATGGAATTTTAACATTTTATGAGTAGAATTCGTCTAAATAATAGGATACTATATGATTATATACCTAAAATGAAAGTTGTCTTATGTCACAGTAGCTCCCACACTTCCATTGAATGATCGAAGTCCCCACATTAAGATACCTTGGGTTGTCCTCCCAAAGTACATTAATTTCATATTCAGACGTCAATACAATTATTTAAAGTAATAATTAGAAACTATAACGATAGAAACCTGTTTGGAATGTAAAATAAACGTTGTAACAAAGCTGAACGAGGACCTTATTTCGGATATGACAACAATTTTAGAGTAAACAAATGAAAAATAAGAATCAACGAAATAATATACATGTAAAATAGAAGCTTACCTGAATTGTAAAAGAAAGTTTGGAACATATCCCTTAAAATGTACATGCACTCGTATCACACTTATACATAGTTAATGCGAATTTTTAGCTCACAAAAACTTGTCAATATCCTTGCACGTAGGTTAATACATTAGAAAATTATATCTAAGTTATTTATATATTAGTTATTCACTAATCTATTGTAAATTTTCTATGAACTTTTTTTAATAAACAAACAATATTACAAGTTGTTGATACAATTACAGTGACTAAAATAAGAATGGTACATGGTACATGGGGGTAGCTAGAATAAATTTTCTAAATGTGTTGCAGTACTTACTATATTTCGAGAAGACAGTAAATATAGATATTGAAAATTCAGATCTAACAATAGTAAGCAAGCTAGAAGTGGATTACAAGTCTTCTAAGAATAGGGCTACTCTGAAAGCCATTAAATCCATAATCAATAACCGAGAAAAATAAATATTAATTGATATTTTAGAACGTTCTTAGAACATTTTCCCATCAAATTATTTACTGTCACGTGCATCAGTGTAACTTAGGTACGCCAACGTAACCTCAGAAACATTATACAAACGTACCCAGCCGGAGTAATATTGCTGTAGTTTTATTTTTTTCACGAAGTTTATACTGAAGCGTTTATTGTCCTAGCGCGCTCTCTTTACAATTTTCCGTACAACCACTACAGATGAAGGTTGAAACCTTTTAAGCTGCCTCAATACTCCAGCTCACTGCTAGATGGCAGCGTATGTAACAGCAGAGGCTTCATCACCAGGTTTGGTAGGTAAATACATTAAGCTAAATATGTAATGCATTTTAAGTGCGATACATTATTTAAAAAAAGTTTTCATTTACTTCAGAGTAATTAAAATTAAGATTTCGAGGAATCAATAATATTCTTTTAAATAATTAATATTTAATAGTACATTATATAAAAAAAATGTTTTCATTCACTTCAGAGTAAATCAAATTTAGATTTAGTGGGATCAATAACTTACTTTGAATAATTAAAGTTTTAACAAATAAAAAAAAATGAATTCAAACAAAGCACACATTATTAGGGATAACTCCTACGAATAAATTTATTATAAAAATACTATTCGTCAAATCTCACTCAAATTATATGTAGACATTTAGCATGTAAAAATGTTTTTATTAATATCGGCACACCCTGTAGTGAGTTATGAGGTAACACACAAAAAACAGTCGAAGAAAAAACCTCCTCCTTTTTTGATGTTGGTTAAAATAGTAAGTAGGATGTCATAGTCACAGTAATATAAATGTTCGAAGAGAGAAATGTTCTTTCGGTTGGAATCAGGTGAGCTAAGAAAATGACTACAAAAAAAAAGGATTATTTTTCCCCAGAACCTGGAGAAGATGAGCGTCAATCCACTAAAAGGATTACTGCACTAGCGATGCTAAGAACATAAAGCTATTGAATTGTGTTTTTTTCCTTCTACATCGCTTATCTTCTTTGCGCATTTCTTGTGGGTACACAGCCTTATGGCATCTCTTGTTGATTAACACATGCAAAGGGTTTAATAGAGTCACCAGCGAGTAGTTCATTAACTTGAAACACGTAAAAGGGTATAAATATAATAGTAGCAGAAATATACAACGTATCAAATAGGTAGTTACCAATTATGGTGCCATTATTTTGTCATTAACGTCATTATCTGTTCTACAGCACATTATAATGTAATAACTCGTATGATAAGTAGTTAAAGCTAATCATTATCAAAGAGAATACAATTATTGAAATGCGTTGCTGTATTTTTTACAAAACCAGTGTTAGAATACCTACTACATTTTGGAAATAATTAAGCATCCAAAACATACAAGATGTTCATAAACGGAAATTTTAATATGTTTTAGATTTTTATTTTAAAAGAAATAAATACATCTATTGTCAATGCACAATTGTTCTTTCACTTGCACGAACAATTTAAATAATTTGATTTTGAAGCGGTCGTAGCGAAGTTAGCTTAGCCATTCTGAACCGATAAGCAAAGTTAAGCAACGTCCGCAGCGGTCATGAGTTGGATGGGTGACCGCTGGTGACATTACTACTGAGCGCTTCCGTGCTTCGGAGGGCACGTTAAGCCGTCGATCCCGGTTGTTGTCTTAGGATGGCAGTCGTTATTGCATGGTGGTAGGGCATTTTGGGAATGCCCACCTGCCTAGCTACCACCCTCAAGTAGAAAATCTGTCGCCGAGCACCTAACGGTGTGTTCCCGCAGCTGTCCTTAAGAGCGAGTAATTCTAGGTTAGCCTGAACACATCTTCGACCACATCATCACTTACCATCAGGTGAGATAGTGGTCAAAAGGCTAACGTATCAAGCATAAAATAAAAGTTGCTATTTACCATTTGGAAGTGATAATAGAACTACGTCACTATTGTTACATAGTTCCAGGTGGCTCTATAACCAAATCCCACGCGGCTGAAGTACTTAGTATGTAGAATAAAGTAATATCAATTGCAGTAGCTTCAGAAATCGACAAATATATACAGACTAACAACCTAATTACACTGCATGATACGACTAACATGCAGGCTTACAAAAAATACTAATTTATCTGAATAAGCGTCATTATTATCGCCAACTACTCGCGTAATTACTACTACTGGAACTCAAAATCTTTTTTGGACATTGTACATCAAGGTAGCAAAAACAGACTACAGGAGAGTTGCGTCTCGCAACTAAATAAAATTGTTGCATTTTCAATAGTTGTTGGTTATATAGAGGATGGTGGTACATCTGACCATCCAGATGCACGAACAAGTACACCAGTCAAGTCTAATTAATAAGGCTCCGTTTTTCCGCTTGTGTATGGAACCCTAAAATGCACCTATGAACAATTAGTTCTGTGAAATTTAATTATTTCCATGATCGAAGGTTATAAGGTAATAATAATAATAATAAATTAGAATTTGGAAAATTAACAAAGTGTTTATTGTGCAGGTAGTGCTTTCGATTACAGGAGTTGTTCCGAAACACACCACAGCATCAAATTATTAGATTTACCTAAAAGTATATATTTAACAATGCAAAAAGCCGCCATTCTCAATACTTGCCGCATTGTTCGTAAGTTTTTGCAGGACAAAACCACAATCACAATTATTGATACAACTCCCGATAATGATCTACACTTGATTTCGTAATACTACCGAAATTCTTAAAATTTCGAGATGAAATAAACTTTCAAAAGACAATAATAATTATAAAGTTATCCCTGAAACTGTGCCCGGTGTATGGCAATAGGCTCTACACTTTTACATGGGACCAAAACCCAATTGGCGAAACGTGGGTGTTTACACGCCACTGCCTAGTAGGGGGTGTATAGGTGTAGGGCTTATACATGCGTGTTTATATTTTTTTTTATAAATTAAGGCGACTCCGTTTACGAGTATTTCAATAATTGGCTTAGGCGCAGAATGTCTCTTTCGCAAAATGTATCTTTCTCACAATGTCTCTTTCGCAAAAGATCGCTTTCGCACAATGTCTCTTTCGCAAAAGATCGCTTTCGCACAATGTCTCTTTTGCAAAATGTCGCGTTTGGAACTTTGAATAAAATTTGGATTTTTACAGAAAAATCATTTATTAAAGTTGTAGGGTACACAAATCATAAATGTCACAATTCTGTAAAGTTTACTTTAGTAGGTATTACAATTCCAAAAATATATATTGAAAGACATCTCAATTGTTATACCAAAAAAATACCTATAAACATTGAAATAAGGTAAACAAGTGATAAGTAAACAAATCATAAATGTCATAATTTCGTACTTAAATTAATTTTAGTATGTGTTTAGGTATCCAAAACGTTACACCAAACAAAATAATGTACTTAAGTGTATTATTGCAAGAAAAAAATTTGGTACAATAATTAGATTTGAAAAAAAAAAACAATATTATCGGAAACATAAAAATCTTCTAGTTGGATTATATTAAACATACCTACCTTTAAAAAGTGATACCAAAGAAAAGGCAAAATACAAATAAGACACAAAAATATATTTTAATACGAGTAGAGTAAAACCCAAATTAAGCTATTTGAACGTTTGCAAAAATATTATTTGTTTAATGAATTGTTGATGCGTCAACTTCTTACGCTCAAGTTGTCTCAATAGTTTTTTGTATTTACCGTCAAAGTAAATCTTTCTTTGTATTTTGCCTTTTCTTTGGTATCACTTTTTATAGGGATCAATGTACTTTACTATAATCCAAGTAGAACATATTTATGTTTCTGTTACAATTTTTTTTCAAATCGAAATACAGTACCAAATTTTTTTTAGTAACGAAAGACTTTCAGGAATAGAACACATAGTTTTATGTATATAACGGGACATGTTTTAACGCGATTAAGTCACGACAAATATTTTTTTCTTGCATTACATAATTTTTTTTGGTGTTACATTTTGGATACCTAAATACATACTAAATTTCATTTTAGTATGAAATTATGACATTTATGATTTGTTTAACTGATTTCAATATTTATAGGTATTTTTTTGGTATAAAAACTGAGATGCCTTTCAATATATATTTTTGTGATTGTAATACCTACTAAAGTAAACTTTACAGAATTGTGACATTTATGATTTGTGTACTCTACAACTTTAATAAATGATTTTTCTGTAAAAATCTAAATTTTATTCAAAGTTCCAATTGCGACATTTTGCGAAAAAGACATTGCGCGAAAGCTATCTTTTGCGAAAGAGGCATTATGCGAAAGAGACATTGTGAGAAAGATACATTTTACGACTAAGATACATTTTGCGAAAGAGACATTCTGCGCCTAAGCCCAATAATTAATTGGTGTGTTATCTAATACCTTCTTGTTTGTCAGAACCTAATATTGTTTTCCTTCTCCTTCTTTTATACTGGTAGTTCATGGGCAACGAATGTGACTAATGGCTATGTGCTCGCTTACAGCTTTCATGTCCACCATAAATCTTACAGTCTTATTAAAAGTTAATTTATAAATTTTCCACTACAGTTTTACGGGCATTCATGAGTCGCAAATTTATTTCATTTAATTATTCGGTATACAACTAGTATCGCCCTCTAGCGAGTGTTTCAAGAATATTAGTATTACTAGTTTCCTTACTACGTTATTTACCTTAGTAGGTACATTTGTTTGCAAGCTCTCTATTTCCCTAATTTTTAATACTATTATTCTGTAGTACGCACATAGTTACGCAGAAATATAAATTTGAAATTTAAGCCTTCTTATACCCAAAAATACGATGAATAAAAAAAAAAAATGCCAAGTAAGATAAAATTACCCAGCTTGGTTTGTAAGGATTTTTCTCCACAGACAGATGGGGCAACTGGTTTATCAGAAACCAACGGATCTCTTCTACGAAGGGCGGTAAAATGCGCGAGCAGCTTCAGAACCTTGGGTCTGGGGAGAGGTGACGTCATGGTCCTCATGGCTCCGAACCACCTGGACCTGGCTGTGCCATTCTATGCAGCTTTGTTTCTTGGCATGAGTATCGCCGCTGTAGATCGGACACTGGGCTTGAGTAAGTTGTAGATATTAAGAGAAATAATATTGGAAAATAATATGAATTTTTAAGTTGTCTTGGATTTAAGGAAAGCTGTTAAGTACCTTACGAAATTTGTGAGCTACATGCAAATACTTCTCTATATCTAATACTATTTTTATCATCTGATTATATACATCTTACGAGTACAAAACTTTATATGATTATAATTACTATCTTCCGACTTTCGGGAAATATTCAGGTATCAAAAATATAATTTAGTCTAAATCCAGGATCCGTTCAGCCATTGTGTGAGTGGCAACAAGCATTACAACACAAAGATTTATACATTGATAGATGTAAGAATCATTCACTCTTTAAAAATCTTAAATATCCGTAAGTGCCACACCTTGAAATTTAAAAAGTTTCTTATATAAAAAGTATTATTTTTATAAAATGTTATTCATAACCTTTAAGTGGTATACCCTGGTCATTGATGATTTGTATGTTTATTTTAGAACTATAGTGATCTCTTAGCATCCGCAGTGTACGATATCGTCAATTTCTATAGTTAGAAATATCTACAATGCGCATGGGTTAATATATAAATACAGTTTCAGAATAAACGCCTCGCTTTATAACTTATTTTTTAATGAATAAAGTTCAAAAATTTGATTAAAATGTACAAACCTTAAAACGATTGATATAAGTCTACAAATTTTAAAGTCATTGAAGTATTACTATAGACATTGAAGTACCTGTACACTGCTATTGCTTTTTGTTTAGATGAGCTCCAAGCCACATTTTCTGTGGACCAGCCTAAAATAATATTCTGCCAGAGCGAGAAAGCGACTGACATTCAAATAACACTCAACGAGCTGGAAATCACCGCTGAGATTGTTACGTTTGATAAAGGAGACTATCTGGTGAGCTTTCAGGACTTCATGGAGAAGTATGCTGACGATGCCACGGTTGAGGATTTTAGGTATGAAAGCTTCTATACTGGATAAATAACATGATAAGGAAACTTTTACCTTTAAAAGTTCTAGGACATCAAAAGTAAATATCAAGCGTTCCTCCTTCCGTAGTAATGAATAAGCAAATGCTAAACATGATAATTTGTTTTAATCGGAACGTTTACTGAAATGGTACTTGCCCTCAAACGCTTGGATAAGAATATCCTGTGGAACACTAATATTTTTCCGAGGTTTTAATAAATATGGCAAATTTTTAATCAAACATTTTCACACCCTTATCTTCCTGTTACGATTCATACTTCACCATAACCCACCTTTTTTTCTTTCAGAGCTGAAGACTTCGATCCTGAAGATACCATAGCTTTCCTGATAGCTACAAGTGGTACTACCGGTTTACCAAAGGCAGCAGCTGTCCCGTATAAGAGCATCGCTATAACATCCCCGTATTTATGGTAAGTTAAATAAGGGATGTCGACTAAAACAGCCAAATACAGATATAAAATGAAACTTAAGTGTTGTTTGCTAGGAGTCGATTCAGAACCTTCCCTGGCCCAACCCGCATGGCACTCGTGGCATCACCACTGCAATGGTTGACCGCCATCATGGGCTACGTCATCTCCGCCATCATGCGGTATCCTCGTCTCACGACTTCGGAGCCATTGACTCAACAACACGCCTACCATCTCATCAATACATACAGGGTAAATTTCCTGTTGGAATACGTTCTTTATTTATGTTTCTTTCTAGTTTTACACTATATCATACCTTTTTATTGTCACCACCGACAAGTGCAACTATATCAATTATATCAGTAACAATAATTGCCACCGTCACTTATAAAAGTCAGGTAACAGTTTTTCGAGTACGTGGCATGCAAATCGGAACTTTATTTACGAGGACATGAGTAAGCCAAGGTAGTAATTTTGAACCAACTATCTGCAGGATTGCGGATGATTTCAATTTGATCAATTATCAACAAAAGAGACTGTGTAGGTACCTTTTCAGAAAGACTTGCATAAGGTTTTGGTGTCAGAGAAGCAAATTGCAGTTTACCGTGGAAAAATGTTCCATAACAACGTTTAGTGGAGCAACTGCAGTATTCAAATAAAAAGACATGAATGAAAAAATGCATTTGAAGTGAGTAAAATCGGTGGGGATCTTGCGTTTCGTCTAAATACGGGGTTGAGGTATAGATACCTAACATTGTTATTTTTCTCAAAAAGGCGTACAGAATTCAAGTAATTGTTTTATACCGAGCGGACGGTTTTACATACTGTAGCTAAACTAACAACAATGTATGCTGCACTGGTCAGCAGCCAGCTGGAGAGCCTGGCTTTAATAGTAGCTTTTCATGAAATTAAATCTACTAAAGGGGCGCATTCAGAAAGAGTTCACTAGATACCTATCCTGGAAGAGATATGGCGTCAACCCTTTCTATCCCTTGATGTATTCAATACTGTTCATTTTGTGCTTTGTTGGTCAAAACAAGTTGGAGATTAGAAGGGATGTGTCACTTGCTGTGAATGTAGGTGCTCCGGGTTATCATGACCAATCTTTTTTCGAGGTAACTCGTTTTATAACTAACCTGTTTAACAAAGTGCCACTGACAAACACCATACAAGTACATAATCAGTTGGAGGAGAACATTGTCATATTCCACTGTTCACAGAGCGAGTTCGTAAGCGCTAGGTACACTATATTATTTCATATAGTTATTTTAAGACCTGTGACTAAACCGTATGTTGATGACTTTATGTGAAGCCTGGAGTTGTAATGTTTTCATCGGACCGAATGTTAGTTCTAACCCCATTTGCATGGTGTTAAAGATTTGACTGCGGGTCGGATGGTCTTCAATACTATATTATTTATTGACCAACGGTAAAAAGCCATGGAAACACAATGAAATGACCTTAATTTAGGTAGTAAATACGATTGTGACAGTTACATCTATTCTCAAACTACAAGTCATTAATTTATTTTTGTAGCTTTAACGATGATGTTTACAAGATAATTATATATATGATGTAGGTTCACAGTTTGTCAAGGGCCAGTAAGACAAAATTATTGTACTCTTGATATTAGTTTTGCTTCATAACATAAAGAGTTAGCACTATATGAGCGATGTATTTTTCTCCTTGGCAGCCAACGCACACGATACTCAGCCCAACATTGATGACCACCCTCTTGAAACATGGTGACCGCGAGGAGTGTGACTTCACCTGTTTCGACCTCATAATGCTAGGTGGCAGTGCTGTACCTCCCGACCTCATTGATGAAATCAAGGTTCAGTTTTACTCATATTATTAGTATTATAATTAATCAATTTGGTGGAAACGTGAAATAAATAAGATATATTATCAAAGTTGGTTTTAGTGATACGATCAAAGGCGGCGGGAATGAAGGGATGTGCACAGGAACATGTTGTATTTAACGTCGACAACATTGGGCTGAAAAATAGTACCTTCAACAGTTCCATCGCCTCTAATCCGAATGTACTTACAGTAAATGACTTGTATTACCTACTCGTGTTCTAAAACTATTACCAAACAATACATTTCAAGAATCAGATACCGCCATCACATTGACAAAAACTCTACTTCTTATTAGAGATTCTTTTTATTAGAGATGAAGCCTGTATGTCCTTGATTTTACTTCTAAATTGAACGATCGTATAAGACTTGGGAAAACATTTGTAATATGAACGTAAATCTTCGGGTCTGGTACTTTTTCAAGCGCCAATATTTCTCAAGAAATGGTGCCGATACCAAATTTTTTTCTAATGATATTCTTAGTATGTCATCCAATCCAATATTACAATCTAGCTAACAATACGGACTAATGAGTGAGGTACGGTTAGCTTGACTTAAATTGGTAAATAACGCTCAATGCCGATACTGTATATGAAAAACGGATTGAAGATCAGGTGTAGGTACTGCGTACCTAATATGAATGTTTTGTTAATACACATGTATGGTCTACCCTTTTCGGGGTACTTACTTACATTTATGTCTATGTTATTTTATTTCTATTTATTATCAATTCCAGACGGTATCTCCAAATACAGAAGTGATGGATGTGTATGGAATGAGTGAGTTGACAAACGTCGCGTTTCACGGCGGAAGCTCACCGCCAGGCTCCTGTGGGAAACCTGTAGGCTGTTACGAGTATAGAGTAAGGATCTCTCTTTATATTATTCTATTGGAATTTTAAGTTTATCATTATATGTATCGCAAACTAACCTCAAAAAAGTGCGAAGCTGGATTTAATGTTGATTCTGCGGCGTAAGGAACAATATTATATAAATATATAATATATGAATTCAAGATTATTCTTAAAAATTTCTTTGAAAGCCATCCATTTTACCATATCAACGGGTACATAAGTTGTTCATTTTCTGATTTGCAAACTTAGTTATTTTTTTTTATGAAAATGTAGTCGCTTAGTTGTACTTTTATTGTGACATTGTGTAATATTTAAGACATGCGTTAAAGCTATGTATGTTCTTCTGTACCGATTTGACTTACCAACGTTATGTAATGTAACAATATGGTTAAATAAATAAATAAAATATACTTCACCTAGAAAACTATTCGCACGTTTTGCCCATTATAACTTAATAGGCACCTTGCTGGGACCAGAAAGATTCCGGTGAGAGTTACGTGCTGAGGCCCGTGCTCGCCGCTTCGCGCAAACGTGACTCCCAGACGAAGGGTTACAATATAGCCCGAAACTGGTCGGAATCTTTCCGGTAACTATAACATGAGTCCCAGCCGGGTGCCTATTTGAAAATGGATGTTGCTGTATGGCAAATATGAAAGCATTGTTTAGTAATAATTGCTGTTTTTATTGCTATATTTTTAGATCGTCGATGTTGACACCTTAGAAGATATAGATGCACCAAACACACGGGGAGAGCTATGGATCAAGGGGCCAGGATTGTTTAAGGTTAATATCATAAAATTTCCTTTCGGTTTATAGGTATTATATAAAGCAACAAGAACTTTGTTTTCTAAAACGAAATAAAACAATGGATTTAGATGAAGATCATTCAAATTTTTATTGTATTACGAAGAGAAAAGTTTGGCAATTATGAATGAAAAATTATATCTGATAAATGTCCACCACGAGCACGCTGACAGATATCGATTCATTTATTAACTTTGGCCTATTATTGATGACGTTGATATCACACATGTGGTTTCAACAGTACGGTGCCACATGTCACACAGCCAATGAAACGATCAATTTATTGCAAACGAATATTCCCGATCGCATATTTTCACGAAATTCAGCGGTTAAGTGGCCAGCCAAATTGTACATTTTGCCAATAAGTGATTAAAAACTTTGATGAAAGAATCAGACATTTGCCAGATATCATTTTTCATTCATAATTGCCAAACTTTTCTCTTTGTAATACAATCAAAATTTAAATCATCTTCATCTAAATATTTTGTTTTAGAAAACAAAGTTTAGAAAACCATTTACATAAAAGTCCACTGAATACAATTTTTGAGCAATCCATCAAATTCGTTTTACTATGTCAATATTCAATTCCATTTACGTTGTTTCATTGTGTTTACTATTTTAAGTTGTATGTAACAATGTCTAATACTATTAGGATGAGTTGCACCATCTATCGTAAACGTTAAATCCTCCGTCGAATCAACTGTTTTGGTAAAAAAGGAGTTAAACTATTTAACAATGGTTAAAATTACGTCATACTTTGACGATAATCAAAAATGGCTGGTTATTATGTTATTGTTCACATCAAATCAACCGTCAGTACTAAAGAACGATGAGTAACCTACCTTTTTAATTAAGAATACTTTTTTATTTGGTGATGGTGATAAATGTCGTATTGGATCTGTCAATAGCTTAATTATTATGTCTATGTTACTAGAGGAATAAAATTTGATGGCGAAAGTAACAAAATATAGTGTTGTGCTTGCACTCTCTGTGTAGGACTGGATCGCTGCAAGGGGAAAGTTTATCTACGTATAATCAGGATATGTGAAGAAATGTGAAGAAAAAATATTCTGGATGAAATTTTATGATTCCAAAAGGCACATATGTGTTTAAATAACGCTTGAAATCCTTGTTACTGCTGTGAATGATGAAGTTCCTAAAAGTAACAACTTTTAGTAACTTCTGGACCCTACATCCACAGCTGGTGGATTTCTTTCAACTGTGGATTTGAACAAATGCCTCAACCATCATGGGGATTACAGTGCAAGAAAAGTGTTATTCAGGAGCTGCCCATTTCTGGTATTGTCTATTACCTCTTATTATACAATGGTGTGCCGAGCAAGCTATTCCCCATGTTATATACTATAATAGGAGGCGTCCTTATACCTCTTGCATTAAATTAATAACATAATAATATCAACTGACATAAGAATAGTTCATTTTTATATACTTAATCTCATTATGTTTTTTACTATGTACAGAAGTAGTACAACATGTGCTGATTGCTTTGGAAAAGTTTGGCAATTATGAATTAAAAATGATATTTGGAAAATGTCCACCAGGAGATGATTTTTAAAATATTTGTTACTAGCTTTCCGGGCGCGGCGCCGCCCGCGCGTATGTCGGTTATCGCGCGAAAACATTAACCTCTTTTTGCGCAGTCGGATAAAAACTATCCTATGTTTTTTCCCGGGTCTCAAACTAGCTCCATACCAAATTTCATTCAAATCGGTCCCTTAGTTTTGGCGTGAAAGCGTAACAGACAGACAGACAGAGTTACTTTCGCATTTATAATATATTAGTACTGATTAGTACTGATTAGTACTGATTAGTACTGATTAGCAGTGGTCTTGGTTTTAGTTAAAAAATATAAAACATAAAATAATAATAGAATTTTTGACTGCCTCTTCGTACTTTGGAAGTTGGAATCCCCCTATTATAGTTTAATTTATTGAATTTCTAGTCCAACATTGGACTTTAAATCTAAGGCATCTAAATTTTAGTTATTTTTAGTTTGCCGTTAATGAACTAGATGAGGTGTACGGATGGATAGACAGACAAACATATAAATCCGTAGACAGCAGATTTTCATTAAAAGAGCGCCATTTGGCCCTTGGACAAAACATTTCTCTTTTTGCCTTTGGGGAGTTCCTCATTAGACAAGCAGCTTTGACAACTTTAACGTTGAAATAATATATCATGTTGTAACCTGTTTTAATAAATGCTAACCAGTAACATTAACAGCAGTTTTGGTGCAACTCACCCTAAGCTTTGTTAAGCAAAGTCCTAGTCTTATACTTCAATAATCTTGCTTTGTGAAAATTTCTGGTTCGTTAAATAAGTTGTTTCACCTATTATTATTTTTATAACTTCCTCATTAACAGGAATACTACAATAATCCAGAAGCTACAGCCGAGACTTTTGCAGAAGACCGTTGGTTCAAGACTGGTGACATGTTCTACAGAGACGAAAACTTTAACTACTTTTTTGTAGAAAGGATAAAGTTGCTTTTGAAGTACAGAAGCTACCAGGTAACAAGTTTGAGTAAATATTAACATTACTAAATTACCGTTTCACGTCGAGTTTCTTAATTTACGGTTAAATTTAGGAAGCACTTTTGAATGACTTTCAATGATCCGATTGGTTTTAAATTTGTCATACACATAATCTAGGACAAAGATCTCTTAAATGGTATTTTCAAACTGGCCTGATGATGATCATCGAAATAATGGCCAGGATATTATCGTTACCCGATTATTTCTAAAATCGTGAATTTCACGGTTCGAAGTAATACAAGAAAGAAGTGAAAACTACACCTTTACAGTGCGGATTAGAAATGTTATATTTCCACCGAGTTCAAAAATATCAAATGAGTTGTAGAAATGGATGGAACAGGAACCATATAACAGTATAGCAGGAAACATAGAAACAGTGAATATCAAAAACATGACAAAATAATGAGAGCTTTATAATATAAATCGTTTTTATTTAGCTTGCCCTGTTTGTTGTATCATACGAAAAATTAATGTGAACAGTAGCATGGACGAAAATGACGTGATAATGTGATATAAGTGTATTTTCTTGTTAAACTATACATTTAATAAATGTTAATTACATGTATTTATATTATACGTTTAATATGTGTTTAATATGTATTTATATTATACATTTAATAAACATTATACAGTGTTAAGTTTCTGAGATTAAAATCTTACAAGTTGGGCAGTAAAGATTTTAATTTCATGCTTGTTACTACGAGCTAAAGACGGACACAGACAGAAAGAAGGCGGAGTCTCATTTATTTATGGCTTCTGTTTAACTTACCACCAGATAAAGTAACATATAACAGGCAAAAATAGTAAATGATTACCAAAATAAAACCCGCATTTTATTGTATAATTACAACCAAAGTTTTTACATCTTGCTATAATACTTCTGGTGCATCGCCGGCCGCTGCCGCGACACGCTCACTTCGCTCGCTCGGCTCGCGCGATTTTGTTGTCACAAGTAACCTAACGCTCCTCCTCGCTTCGCTCCTCGTTGCACCTAAATATGAATTTAGTAATAATTTACTACATTTGGTGTTCGATTAAAATTTTTGGTAAAATAACTAAGGGTATCAATACATTTTATGGTGGTCATTATATTTAATCCCTTTATTTATCCTACTCCAGATATCACCAGTGGAGCTCGAGACAGTGATACGTCAGCATCCAGGAGTGTTGGACGTAGCTGTGACAGGCATCCCTGATAAGGAGTGTGGAGATTTGCCGGTGGCGTGCGTCGTGCCCAGAGTAGGTTATGAGCCGACTGCGCAAGAGATCAAGGATTTAGTAAAAGGTACATTTATTTAAAATTTGGATTGATTCCTTAAAACCACTATTTAAGATGTAAACTCACGTCTGTGGCGGGAAACTAAAATATTAGTAACATTTTTTAGCTTGGTTTGGTACCTAGCTAATGTACATAATCATGGAATTCGCAACAAATTAGGGTAATCTGTCCAGTTTACCGGCCTCCACCAATGTCCGTCCGCCCGACACATTTTTAAATTAATTAAGAATATTCAAACGTTTTTGACTCTAAAACCAAATTCCTTAAATACTTTGATGTTGTATCTATAACTTAGACGTAGCGGCATCTGCCGTAAGTAATCAGCGGAGTTTTAATTTTCATTTAAACGGCGAGGTGAGTGCAAGCATGTCGAAAAGACAAGATTAATAAAAAAAAAAATAGTGGACTGGTGTTTTCAAATGGTTAGTTCATGCTCTTAATCATTATATCAAAAGAGGTTTATGTTATATACCATATACATACGTCTATTTACTCAATTTAGGTGTAAAGTATGCGTTATTTTGTACAGTAATATAAAAAATTGGGGGGCCGGTGCACTGGAGGAAAAAAAGGCTACTTCCAGTGTCCGGCCTACCCGGCCGGTCACTAGCTTTGATGGGTGGAAGTATTTATTATATTTTATTGTAATCAGCTTGCTGTGATATATAAATTTATTAGTAATGTCGTTCTTAATATTTAGCTAACCTTACGTCCAGTCTCCGGCCGCAAAAATAGGCTGTATAAATATTATACGTAAAAGACTTTGTATGAGAATATGGTGGCCGGACTACTAGTATTGTCTAGTATAGTATTGTCTATTGTCTAGTTCGCCGGTCTGAAAAAGACTTAGTGGCCGAAAAACTGGCTCTAATTCCAGTCTCCGGCCACTATCTATACGTAAATCTGTTGTATCAGCGTGTCTGTCTGCACATTGAATATATTTATAAAAGTGATTAATTGAATTTCAATAAAATTCTTGGATCTACGGCACGTTAACATTTGATATGATTTTATTATAAACGGAGCGGTAGCCAACGCAAAAAAGCCCTTTACATATTAATATTTTAACTTCAAAAGAGGTAAAATAGTATATAATGTATATACATATAAATATTTGGTATCTTTGGTTTGATTTGATTCTTTGGAATTGCCTCTTTTATATAGTTAAGAATCAGTAAAAAAATGTATTAACATTCAAAACCAGTTCTTATTTCAATATAACGAGAGTCCTATGGCCATTCACTAGCCATTTAGAGATATTAGTGCCCTGTGGCCAGCCTCTAGGTTTCTGTTAGGAGGCCGGACACTAGGCATAATGTGGTCGGACACTGGATTGGGACGGCCGGATACTGCAGAAAACATACTTTTCCAAAAAACTATTTTCTATATAAAAACTGACTGTCTTTGTATTTTTAATCAGTATTAAATATGTTATAAATTATATTTATGACTTTATAAAAATATACTTATTCACTTATGCCTCTAAAGAACTTAGTTAAAAGTGAAATAAGTTACCTAACGTCTTAAGAGGCCGGACACTGGGCATGTTACCCTACATTGAAAATAATATTTTTAAAAGTTATCGAACTTTGATGAATATGGTCAGTTATATAATCGTGAAAAAAAAGATACATTTAATGAGTTTTATAATATATTTAGATTTTTATAATCGTAACTTATGTGAAAACTCAATTGAATTCGTTTATCGATAATCAGGTAGCAGATAAACTAATTATAACCTGACTAAATTCTAACCACAGTTCTACTATCTCTATAATTTGAAGCGCTCGTAGCGAAGTTTGCTTAGCTGTTCTTAACCAATGAGCTAAGTTAAGCAACGACCGCCGCGGTCATGAGTTGGATGGGTAACCACTAGTGACTTAACTACTGAGGCTTCCGTGCTTCGGCGGGCACATTGTCATCCCGGTTGTTGTATTAGGATGGCAGTCGTTACAGCATGGTGGTAGGGCATTTAGCGAATGCTTGCCTGGCTACCACCCTCAAAAAGAAAATCTGTCACCAAGCATCTAACGTTGTTTTCCGGCAGCTGTCCTTGAGAGCTAATTATTCTAGGTTTGCCTGAAAGACATCTTCGACCACGTCATCACTTAACATCCGGTGAGATAGTGGTCAAGGGCTAGCCTATCAGCTATAAATAAAAAAAAAAACACGATGTATGCAATTTAATTAGGCACATAACACTTGCTTGTATTCGTATGTTACTATTTGAAGATTCTCCATCATCAAATACCGGCCGGTAGGTGCATAATTGTGCTACCCTATGAACTATTTAAATATTATAAATTTAATTTCCCGCCAAAAACTTGATTTAACTTGAATCATCAGTCACCATAGCTATAATTTAATAGCATATTTTTTTATTAAACCTAATATAATCTCTGAGCAATACCAAAGATTACTTTACTTAGACTAATCTATAACAGAAAATAAAATATAAACCGACCGTGCTTAGAACTGATCAGACCTGAGAAAGTTGCTTCAACTTAAAAAATACCTGGTGTGTTCAAAAACCTGAACCGATTCTTTGGATTCTCACAAACTAAATGCACTTTAGGAAAAAATATCTTAGTCAAGTCTTCCAAAGAAGTAGGTACTTCCCCTATTTAAATCATTTCCTATGTTTTATAATATCTATGATACATACAGTTAATAAATTGTATTATTTTTCCGCGCTTCCTGTTCGTATCAATAAGTTATATTACCTACTCATGGCTTGACATATTTTTACCGGTGGTATGCCTATGTTTAACAAAATACTATACGAACTATAGGTATACAACACTACAGCTACTACAATAAAAGCATTTAGACAACCTGTGAGTCATAGCAGACTCACAGGCAGTCCAAATTCTCCAGCTCACTACCAGTTCGCAGCATGCCCAGCATGCTGGCAGCATTGCCCGTTGAATTGCAATACTTGTTCGATTCTATTGCCTTAACTTATTAACGCTTCAATATCAAGAACATCTGATGTACTAACTTAAGTAGATTGATCTGTTCTATGCATAATACTTTTCAGAAGCACTTTCGGACGCTAAGCAACTACGAGGTGGTGTGATCTTCCTGAGTGAAATACCCATGACAGCCTCTACCAAAGTCCATCGCAGGAAACTGAAAGAAATTGCACTAGCTTTGGAAAGAGTATAAAATTATAATGTACATTTACATTCTGAGGCTATAAAAATTACCTTTCTTTCCAAGACACTGAAGGAGTACGGTCTATTTACAATTTGCATTTTAAATTTAAAGTTAAAACTATGTGCAATGTACTAAGCAATCATGTCAACTATCGATAAGCTTAATTATGTTTTAGTTATAAACGTAACTACAATCTGTGGATGTTCTATATTAATTTTATGCTTAAAAAAAATAAGTTACCTGGAACATTTCCGGGGTGTTGAAAATTTGTGATTTTTATTGATTTTTACGTGCATTTTCCAAATTTCTACTTATAACTATTTGCCGCTCGCATCACTATATTGGAAAAATGGCGCCTAAAAAGAGTTTTTGACAAACATTTTATGGTAAAAAGCACAGAAAAGAGAAATGCATTTTATATGTCTAAGGTGAAAAGTGTCATATATTAAATTAAACTACAGAACATTCCTAACATATGATTTATGTTATAATCTTTTTTTTATTGATTAGTTTTAGCTTGCGAGTGCTTCGAAGTCGATTCGACGAGCCTTTTGAGATAACATCTTATTTGCAAACCACCACACGCGTGTGTTAGTTTAATAAAATAAAAGGTCAAAGTCAAAGTCAAAACCATTTATTCAATTTAGGCGTCTGCGACGCTCTAATGAAATTTCAATATTGAAATATTCTAATTTTACTGCCACGTTCAGCAACAAAATTGTATTGAGCCACTTCGAGAAGAACGGGCAAGAAACTCGGGGCCATTCTTTTAAAAATCTTTTAACAATGTGTTACTTACTTTCTAAATACATTTTATTTACACTTTTACTGGTTCATCAACTATTAACTAACATTATTATAATTATAATTCAATATAATTTATAACAACTGACAAAACCTTTTTAACAAACTATTTTAAGAACCATTACATATAAACAAGGTTGGTTCAGTAATATCATAAAAGAGAAATAATAAATCACTTAACTTTCACACAATCCTGATCGGGCAGCACATCGTCGTTAAAGACCACTTTGAAAATATATTTCGACACCACTGTGAGATCTGAGTTGTTCACTCTGAGCTTGCTTAAAGACGACCGACTTGCTGGGCAGAGCCCCTTTCAAATAACAACTTCGGCAGTCAATATCAATACTTTCAAGTAATAACAATTTTGGTTTACTATTAAATTATTTGATTACAATTTGCTTATAAATAACTATTTTAATTATAGGTATTATTACATTAATCTTAGTATTGATTTTATACAATTATATGTATTGAACAAATATAATATATTTAATATGACTAACGTCAAATCAAGTACCCTTATTTTAAACCTTAAATAAATGTACAATGATTCAACATGATACAAATACTTATTAATAGTTCCTTGCAAGTCCTATTTTATTCAACATATTAAAATTAAAACAAAGGACATTGCCTAAAACGTAAATCTAACGACACAATATTTACCTATGCTATCACGGCCATACTGACATGTACTTCGCTCTCGAAGTACCACTACTTCATATTCAAAAGTGATTGATATCGAGTAAAAAAATTTTTTTTTTTGGTTGTTGTTTGAAAGTGTTTTATTTCATAAGGTTGTATATTTTATACTTTTATCAATTGCCTAGACATACTTGACTCCCTCCACCCGCTGCTAGTGGGATAAGCCAGTACCAAGCAATTAATCGACCAGCGGAAAGTATTTTATTTCATTTTATACTTTTATCAATTGCCTAGACATACTTGACTCCCTCCACCCGCTGCTAGTGGGATAAGCCAGTACCAAGCAATTAATCGACCAGCGGAAAGTTTTTTTTTTTTTTTGTATTAAGCATTACATTTTATTTTATTTTATCAATCACTTTTAAACAAAAAGCTTCTTCAAATCATAAATATCAAACAATACAACAAATATAATATATAATACATACAAATAATTAAAATTTTAAGGCATAAAGGCATTTCCAGCAACCACGTTTTCTTCGATTAATTCACCTAGCCAATATCTTAACTTCTGTTTGGCAATAGTTATTTTATGTTCCGTAGATTATCCGTACCTCTCAAAGAAAAGTCTATCGTTTGTCAGAATAGATAAAATTTCATAAGGTTGTTGTATTAATCATTTGTTAGACTTCCTACTATTCGCTCGGCCAGCCTGACGACAGTCATGTGATATGCTTAACACAATATTGTGTTCCGCATTTCAAATACCGTGTAGAGGTAATTCTTGGAGTACTTATAAGTTAAATGGAGATGAACTTGCAACTGTCTAATAAGAGTCTGAATTTGGTTAGAGCTAAAATTTGTGCCTCGATCGATAATTACTAGCGGAGGTTTCTCGGAGTTGTACATGCTTTATAAACTACCACCACTAATTCAGGTCGGCCACTGTTTTTACAGAATCCGCAAAACGCTGATACTGAAGTTTTAGTTCTTAAAACCAGTTTGCTGAACTACATTTTGAGAACATTATAATGCAATATAACCTCACTTTCCACACATAAAACTTTCTTAATATAATAATATCCACTTTGGGATGTCCATGTATTTGAGAGGATCGGTGATATCTTAAGAAACGCTAATCTCAATAGTTTTATTTTTTTAATAATATATATATTAATGTTATTATTTTATTTTTCGCTTAAATTCACGTTGCTGTTGAAATATGCCATTCTAACGTTTATATCAGTAAAACTACAACTATAGACTAGTACCATCAATTGGTTTTCAGTTCATACCTACTTGAAAAAAATTTGTTAAATCGTTTCGAAACTGTTTCTTAAGAACGTTAATAAAGCAGCCCTTTATAAGGCCTTACCAGTTTTAATAACAGTTTCAACGCTGCTCCCTCCAAATTCCTCAGAGAGAACCTCAATGTTTTTGCACCAACTTTCTGCACCATTGTCGCTTGTTGCCGATGCCATGTCGTCGGTTAAGACAGCATCGCGGATTGCCTTAAGAAGGCCCTCTAGGATGGCAGGATCCATTCTGAAACTGACAAGAATTGTATCAGGAAAAATTCTAAAAGGCCAATCCCACTTCTGATGTTAGTTTAATATAATAAAAGGTCAAAGTCAAAGTCAAAACCATTTATTCAATTTAGGCGTCTGCGACGCTCTAATGAAATTTTAATATTGAAATATTCTAATTTTACTGCCACGTTCAGCAACAAAATTGTATTGAGCCACTTCGAGAAGAACGGGCAAGAAACTCGGGGCCATTCTTTTAAAAATCTTTTAACATTGTGTTACTTACTTTCTAAATACATTTTATTTACACTTTTACTGGTTCATCAACTATTAACTAACATTATTATAATTATAATTCAATATAATTTATAACAACTGTCAAAACCTTTTTAACAAACTATTTTAAGAACCATTACATATAAACAAGGTTGGTTCAGTAATATCATAAAAGAGAAATAGTAAATCACTTAACTTTCACACAATCCTGATCGGGCAGCACTTCGTCGTTAAAGACCACTTTGAAAATATATTTCGACACCACTGTGAGATCTGAGTTGTTCACTCTGAGCTTGCTTAAAGACGACTGACTTGCTGGGCAGAGCCCCTTTCAAATAACAACTTCGGCAGTCAATATCAATACTTTCAAGTAATAACAATTTTGGTTTACTATTAAATTATTTGATTACAATTTGCTTATAAATAACTATTTTAATTATAGGTATTATTACATTAATCTTATTATTGATTTTATACAATTATATGTATTGAACAAATATAATATATTTAATATGACTAACGTCAAATCAAGTACCCTTATTTTAAACCTTAAATAAATGTACAATGATTCAACATGATACAAATACTTATTAATAGTTCCTTGCAAGTCCTATTTTATTCAACATATTAAAATTAAAACAAAGGACATTACCTAAAAAGTAAATCTAACGACACAATATTTACCTATGCTATCACGTGCATGATTAAGGCCTTTGCACTTTGAATAGTGATTAGTGCAGGTCTTTAGTGCTTAGCACCTACTAAACAAGTTTTGACAACAACTGTTTAGTGATTAGTATATCTGTTTAGTGATCGTGTTAAGTAATGCATTCTATTTTTTTTTCTGCGCAGCCACGTCCCACACGTCTTTCCAGGTAGCGAGTGAAGATCTCAATTTGTGTAAGGATATATATAAAAATCGAATATCTACAATTTAAAGTACCGAAGTAGTATACATTAACGTATAACTGTATTCTTCTATTTCTAATAGTACAACTGCATTTTATATCTCTTACAACGCGTTTATATTTCTTAAAAGGATTTTAAATTAATGGCTCGTCCAATGTAGGTGGCGGGACCGATACTGATCTGCTAATTAGATCAGATAAACAGTGTTGGCAGGTATGGCGCACGCTGAACTTTACGCACGGTCGTTTTGACAAGTAGTTTGAGAGTAAGCTCCTTGAGAGCCAGTACGTAAATCTAGGTTAGTCTGGACAACATCTTTGACCACATCATCACTTACCATCCGGTGACATAGTGTTCAAAGGCTAGCCTATCAGCTATGAATAAATAAGAAGTCAAAGATTGTATATACTTGTACCTTATCAAATCGATCAAACATTACACAATAATTGCTTTTAGATATACGAGTACATAGTTACATATTAAAATAGTTTTCTGCTAATATTAGGTACTTTATTACAACCCTAACCTATGTACCGCATCAGAAGAGATATGAGCTACACGCGCGATAGAATAGAGATAGAGAGGCGTCTTGTAGGTGAATATAAATGCTAGGTACTCAGCGGTGTGCGATCTGAATTGCTCTTTATTGCGTCGTAGCAGAGTGCTTATTTATTTAAACGTCTTTGCGGAGAGATACTTCTGGTCCTTTTTATTCTGTGGTATTGGATACTTCTCACAATAAACAGCACTGATCACTAATCAGCGCCACTAAACACTAAACAAAGTGCAAACACGCCTTCACTTACCAACAACGCAACTCAATGTGAATGGTACCTACGTTTTTTATTCGGGTATCCCCAGTACCTATAACTAATCCACTCGCAACGCACCAATACAATATTTGAGTCGCTTCGCTAATCTTGATGGACCACAAATTGAGCCACCAGCTCTTGAAAGTTTGTGAAAATTAATAATATTGTAATATAGGGAAAAAAATCTTGTTTGATATATAACATAACAATGCTTATAATAAAATGGAAAGAAAATATTGTCACAAAGCCGGCGCAAATAGGCGCCATTATTCCAATATGGCGGCGCGAGTGGCAAAGATATGGCAAGGTAGTTTGGAAACAGCACGGCCAAATCTATTATCACGAAATTTTTCAAGGTCTAAACTACTGAAATATGACTGTATTGTGTTAGTGTATTATATTAATGAGAATAGGCGTTATGTTAGGTAATACAGTGAAAATATGGAATAATGCTCTCTAAGTAAAATTTACATTATAGTAATATCCGGTTCATGTAGTTTGGTTGAGGACACGAAAATAATCATCTCTTGCATTGTAACTATAGGTATGCTTTCTATATTTTAAGGCTAACATCTACATAAATACAAATTTAAAAAGAAAAATACACAATATTATAAATTAGAAAGAAAAATACAGCCTATTACATGTCACCACATCCCTGATAACCTAATTTTTTAACTACCATTTTTTACTAGTGTTTTTTACTTCGTGCTAGCCTGTGAAATTGTTTTAATAAATTCGTAGATTTAAGATCCATTTATGAGCATAAAAAAATAGATAGTTCAATTTTCAAAATGAATTGCATTCCTAGAGCGAAAATTTTATTTACCCTACGAATAAATTATACTGAGAATTTACCACATTTAAGAGCATGACTGATGAAAGATATTATATATTCTAATATATTTGTTTAATGTCAACCAACTGAAATATTCATTGAACCTGAAAACATATGAGTTATATTTTTTATCTATATATACAATGTTACTGCTAATTAACTGGCGAAACTCGACAGGCGTGATGGGCATCGATAGCAAAAACTAAAAAAATATAAAAAAAAAATTTTTTTTTGATGATTTTTTTTAAGTGGTCATGTAGTTATCAATTAGATATTAAGTAATACACAATACGGTATGGTGCTTAGATTCACTAACAAAACAATAAAAAAAATCCTAAGTAAAAGCATCAGCTGTTAGCGCTGCCACCCGCTCGTCTTCGATCGCTCCGGGATTGAAACGGCCACCGCTTGAGGGTAGCCGGTTCGCAGCGCAGCGCGGAGCAAGGCCCGCGCCGCCGCTGTATCCACACTCCATCTTTTCTTTAGGCTACCCTAATCCATCCATGAACTTTTATCCATATCAATCAGTCTCTTGGTAAGCGTTGCAACACCTACTTACATCCTATCTTTTTTTTTATGTAAAGAAGTGACGAGACGAGCGAGACGGTGCCTGATGGTACCTAAGCATCACGTCTGCTCATAAACACTTGCAGTGTCATCGATCTGTACACTGCACTGCGCTCGTCACTCCGAGACATTCGTTTACCCAGTAACTTCACTCGCTACAGTGCGCTTCATACCTAAACACAGTGCAATACTGCTTTGAGGCAGAATACAGACGTGAACAAGACATTACCTGTTGGTAGGTACCTACGTAGAAAGTAGATTTTGCAATAACAAAAAGTAAGAAACCCAAGGGAAACGTTTCCAAATTTTTCTAAATAAAATCTCTACATACCTACCTAATTAGTTTTTTACCAAAAATGGAACCGACTTCAACTCAGTGTAAAATAACTTCTTGAAGTCAGTACCTACTATGATAGTTCAAAAGTAGGTACCTATTCTCACAATATTGAGCGCATGGTACCTACCAACTTACAAGTTATTTAACACTTTTTAGTGTTGAAGTCGGTTATCTTTGGTAAAAATATTCACCCTTTTCAGTAGGTACTTTTCAATGACCCTTGCTAGATACCTACTTACAGGACCGATTCAGGCCGATTGTCATTCACTGTTAACAATTAAATCAAGATAGGCGTACACTTTTCAGTTATTGGAGTGTTGTCTAAAAGTGCTTGACTGATTTTGTTGAAATTTAAATGAGACCACCTCGAGACGAAGTTTTCTTAAAAGTTTTCTTTTCTAAGAGTAGAAGAGTTTTAAATCGGTTCACAATGGCCAAAAATTACGATGAACATACACAAAAAAATACATACAGACGAACATAAAACCTCTTTCGGAAGTCGGTTAAAAATCTAACTCGCTAGCTGTACTACCTACCAATGAACTCGAGTTATCCGTATCATAAACGACTGATTATTGACACTTAGAGAACAACTTGGCGTTTAAAAATTTGAATAGGTAAATTTTGTTTCTTTTAATTATCACACTATAGTGTGAAAATGGTAGAATGTTTGAGAGCACGTTTTTAATATTTTAACATCTCTTCAGTGATGCACCTATCTAGAAGAATGTAAAGTAAGTGGAAAATTCACATTATCAATTGCTTTGACGATATCCCATGGACGATACTACAAAAATAGTATGTATCTTCATGGTAAGTACTTTCAAGGGAATACGAGCAATATTATGTTATATTCCTTAATACCATGGAACGTTATAATGCTTTAAATTTTTTTTTGAAACGAGAATTTTGAATGAATTCCTTAAACGCATCAATTTTCATATTTGTCTACAGAAAACAAAAGACAAGAAAAACAGAAGAAAAAAGCTGTTAACGCTTAACTACGCATTTTGCGTAACCCAATGGTCCCCAACCTCACATACTTCCTTATGCATCCAATAACAAGCCCTATTGTCCATTTCAGCATGCACGGCCGACCCAACACGTATCTTTTACTAAGTTGCAAGAAGCTCACTGTGATTTCACAGTTAACGACATCTCAATTTATGTAAAAATATTAAATTATTTAAGTAAATGGGCGCTTATTTTGAATAATGGCAATAGATTGCTAGGGGCATTAAATTATTGAGTTTTTCTACCACAAATGAATAACGATATTGTCAAGAATCGGCAGACCCAAACGACGAATAGCCCAGTCATTTAAGCTTAAATTAGGGCAGAATCTCGGAATTCGAGATACCCAGCTGTAAGTCTGTAAATACTTGTATATTGACACCCTAAAAGTTGTCTCAAAATCTACATATGGTAGGATGTGCGCAACTATTAAATTTCAAGGTCAAAGGTTATAAAAATCGGTTTTCTGCGCTTTTTTGTAAATATCTAATCTATTTTTATTTACAATCAATATTGTAGGATACAAAATTTTCTACAAATTTTGTTAAAAAGAAAATTATGCAGTGAACCGTTTTCCAGATAGAGGGCGGAGAGCGCGCGGTCACAGGATCACTTCAGGTGAACCGGTGCCTCCGCACTCTCCTTCTGATCACTAAAGTGGAATAAAAGGGTAAAGAGTGTTAGCACCAGATGCCTTTGAAGACTACTTGACGAACTGGAAACAGACAAACTAGACTCTATTTGTAGCAAATAAGAGAACATTCACTATGAAGTGCCCTAAAGTAGTATTTCGGCGCCCAACCTTTTTTAAATTTGCCTTACCAGTCTTTGCAAGCTCGCTTCAACAAAATGTCAAGTCTATTGTTACGGTCATGGTACTCTAGCTTCGTTAGTTAGGGGTAGCAAACTATGCTAGTATCAAATTAGCCAAATGAAATTATACTTACCTACATTGAATTACAAATTATATTACATTCTCTATAAAAACTTCTACACAACCATCACGAGTACAAAAATTAGCTATTACAATATAAAAGTAAATTTATGTACGAGTGTGATAGATTATTTGAAAATTGACTTACTATGTAATGAAATATTTGTTCATCTTCACTTGATTAGCTTTAAGCTTAAGATTAAACAACTGGTTTAATGTGACATTCTCATTTATACTCTGTGGTTTTTAAGAGGAAAATAGGTATTGGTTTAATTATCCATGTGTATACCTACTTTATCTGTGGTGTGAATTTAATACTGTACCTAATTGTGTTTGTTGTTAGACTGTGATTAAGCATAATATATTGATTATCATGATCACTTGAATCATTATTTGATGATAATATTACTGGAAGTATATTTTATAAGTAGCGAAATTGATCACGTGACAGTGTAAAGTACTTACTAAAAATAGTTTATAATATGTTTTTTATTTATGATGTGTAAAACATTGAAGATTTTATTATACTTATTGCCATATGTATAGATCACTTGAATCATTATTTGATGTTATTAATACTGTAAGTATATTTTATAAGTAGTTTAACTGGTCATGTGACATTTGTTGAGATACTTAGTTTATAATATGTTCTTTTTTATGATGTGTAAAAACATTGAAGATTTTATTATACTTATTGCCATATGTATAGATCACTTGAATCATTATTTGATGTTATTAATACTGTAAGTATATTTTATAAGTAGTTTAACTGGTCATGTGACATTTGTTGAGATACTTATATAAAATAGTTTATATAATGTGCTTTATTTATATGTGTAAAAACATTGAAGATTTTATTATACTTATTGCCATACGTGAGCTTGAGATCACACAATTGTCAATTATAAAGAGTAATGTGTTTGTGACGGTAGTCGCTTTGTCACCTTGTTTGTTCACTCACTGCGAGTAGATTCAGTGTCTGTCGGACCGCCGTGCGGAGCGGACCTCTCTAGTGGTATCGAAATAGTCTTTAATGACGAAGTGCTGCTCGATTCAGTGTCTGTCGGACCGCCGTGCGGAGCGGACCTCTAGTGGTATCGAAATAGTCTTTAATGACAAAGTGCTGCCCGATTCAGTGTCTGTCGGACCGCCGCCGTGCCGAGCAGACCTCCAGTGATGTAGAAATAGTCTTTAACGACGAAGTGCTGCCGAATCAAGATGTTGTGAAGTTAAGTAATTTATTATACTCTTTTTTGGTATTATATAACGAAGAATATGTCAATCAATAGTTGATAAGTGTAAATGAAGTGTATATAGTAAGTAAGTATCACATTGTTAAAAGACATTTAAAAGAATGGCCTCGAGTTTTTTTTTTTTTTGCTTGATAGGTTAGCCTTTGACCACTATCTCACCTGATGGTAAGTGATGATGTGGTCGAAGATGTTGTTCAGGCTAGCCTAGAATTAGAAAAAATTATTAAAATTTATTAATACCTTTTGTTTCTTCCCCGTTCTTCTCGAAGTGGCTCTATACAACTTTGTTTACTGAACGAGGCAGTAATGATAGAATATTTCAATGTTAAAATTCCATTAGAGCGTCGTAGACGCCTAAATGGAATAAATGGTTTTAGCCCCGTGAGGTGCCGGGTTAGAATTGCACCTCCCCATATCATCCCGTGGGAGTCGCAAGAGGCGACTAAGGGAAAAATACGGGACGGTGCCTTCTAAAGAACTGCCAACTTACCCTGCGATCCCCAAGACGCCTGCCAAGCGTGAGGATTATGGCAAATACCCCCATAATAGAGGAGGCTGTGTTCAATAGTGGACGATCTGGCTGTTCCAGTTGTCTAAGGTTATCGCGATTGTTACACATAGTAATTAAACTTATTACAAAGTATTTTTATTTTTATTTGCTTATATGGCAAAACAACTCTTTTTTATGCCTGATAAGGTTAGCCTTTGACCACTATTTGACCTGATGGTAAGTGATGATGTGGTCGAAGATGTTGTTCAAGCTAACCTAGAATTACTGGCTCTCAAAGACAGCTGTCGGAACCCACCGTTAGGTGCTTGGCGACAGGTTTTCTACTTCAGGGTGGCAGCTAGCCAGGCGGGCTGTCGCTAAACGCCCAACCACCATGTTATAACGACTGCCATCTGCCAAAACTTGTCGGGTCAGCTAGTACTTTATAATTATGTTTAAAAACCATTATTTAAAATACTTACTGAGCCTGTTTACAAAATGTCACATACGCCCTTTCATTCCGAGAAGCGTTAACATAATGTCGCACTATTTACTCCAGCGATCTACGTATATTGCTATCATCCTCGCTCATATCGCGGTCAGCCGCGTCGTGCGTCGGACCTGCGTCACTTTTCTCGGCGATCTCAATTAAAATAAAAAATGGGTAAAATTAGAAATAAACGCTTTGGGAGGGCAAAAAAGATGTATAAAAATCGTCAAAAACGCATGATGGACATAGTAAGGTAAGCATCTATGGCTTCCTTTCTCCATGTTTGTATTATATTTCTCTTATATTAATGAAATTATCATGTGATTGTGAACCATAACGCAATATAAAAAACACTTCAAACATTTTACAAGACGTAGGTACACCTTTAGCTACCTAAAATTATTATAAGCAGTATTTAGAATTTTTCCTAATGAATGTGTCGTTATTATTTTAGATGCATGATGATGATGATTAATTTATTTAGTTTCTGACAATAAGTCACAAAGGTTATGTAGGTACATAATTTCCGACGAATTAATCGTCGTTCAAATAGCGCATAGTCAGTGATGTCGCTTCGCAATAAAGAGGCTCGTGGATCGAATCTACCGTAAAGAGATTCTTTTTGGTCAAATTTTAATTTTACGACATAATTCTTAATAATACAATAATAACTTTACGTATGTACGTGGACCATTAAAAATATAATGTGTCCGACAGTAAGGCATAAACGATATGTGTGTAATTTTCGACGCTTTTCTCAATGACTGTTTAGTGTGTAACTACTGAAGTCGAATCGGAAGATCGAGTACTGTGGATCAAATCTCACATACTTAGATTCTTTTTGGTGACTTTTTATTTGTATTACTATTTATTTGATACGTATTATATTTACGTATAAGGTCAACTCGGCGAAGACCGTCTGTCGGGAAAGATCGTACAACGAGAATTACAACAAATTGAGCAGACTTTCGAAGGTGGCAACACAATCAACCGGCTAATAAAGCCGTTCTAGTTTTTGTACATTGACAGAGACGGCGGTGCATGTAGTGCAAACGGAAAAAAATAGTTTATTTAATTTAGTACGGTGCGCGACTTGCATTGGGAGTGTACCACGTACTAACAAAAATTTTAAAGAGTGTTTAAATCATAGTTATTTTTGAGATCTATGCAAGTAAATTCATTCTTTATGAATATATCTATCTAATTATTATATGACATCAGTGTTATACACGTTTTGTACTACGTTATTCTTGATGAAAATAAAAAGTAACCTCTCAATATGTAGTGGGGAAGTCCGTCTAGGTTCTGGAGGGTAATAACGTCATATGCCGGTCTTCGCCACATTCAGAAGTCGTCAACGTTTGGTGTCTAACTAAGCATTTTTTTAATTACCTTCCTGATTGGTTACACTTCTAAGAATGTTAAATCGTAATTTATATTCGTTTTTGTTAAATGGAAGACTGATTATTTTGTTCAAAGAAAAGCAAATAAATTTTGCTAATAATTTTAGGTTTTACTCAGGAGCGGTTATTATGGTTAATAGGTTTGAATCTCATTATTTTAATACTAAGCACTCGTTTATTGATTACGTACTCGAAAAATTTTAAAATTTTTCTATAAAAATCATTAATTATTATTTAAGGTGAAATATGTTTTGCACCCCTGGAAGTGCGAAGTATGCCGGTCTTACCCGACAAATGCTGTATCTCGCGAAATAAGCTATAAAAAACCTGATTCCTGAGAGTTAGAGTGCACAAATTAAGTTGTTACAAGAACTGGCACTCTTACACACTATCTATAACTACAAAAACTGTCGATAAGTAAGTAAATTTGCAACTAGACGGTCTTATCCGACATGGAAGCCAAATCCGTCTATTTTCACTGTGTTATCAAAATTGGTTGTTATTCCGTGACCGATAGTTTCTATGGGATTTTGAAATGTCTATTGCCAGGTCAACTAAATATCTTATTACCTTGTTTAACAAAATTTGACTTCAAGGTTATAGAATAGCCAAAATAAGTCAATTTGTAACATTTTAAATGAAGTATGCCGGTCTTCGCCGAGTTGACCTTAATTAAGTTTTCTGACGCGTATTAAATTTACAATTACAATGCTTGCAAATTTATTAGGTATCTCGAGTTTCCATGTTTTCATATAATTAGAGAGTTTAGTATATCTAATGAACGTGAACATTAAATAGGTACTACCTAATCTAGCTACCTGACCACGTTTTTCGTAGATCTCGGAAAAGAATGTCTTTTATCTTGGATGGACACGAGTCAATGGAAACAATGGAAAGGTAAGAAAAACATGAACATGTTGAAATTATATCTAGGTACTTACTTTACGAAAATATTGTTCAGGCCACAGCGTAATAGTAACAGTAGAACAACATTATCAATTTACTACAAAGCTATGTTGAGTAAACACCGTCCTTCTGTCCACTACTATAGAAAAAGGCAGTCTCTTTAGCGTATACACAACTAAACAATTATTTTTAAGGTACGTAATGTAAAATATCAGACAAGTTTTTAATAATAAATATAAGTACAAAAAATCAATACATGGGGATAATAAGCAACGACGTGTTACATAATATTTAATGTGCATTTTTTATCGCCAATCATTTTCCCACCCTTATATCACTTATATAGAACCAATAACCCTGTATTACAAAACCCTATGCAGTATGTGCGCGGCAACCTTCTCCATGTGATTTTTTGTTATCTGTCGTTTGATCAACATTGGTAAAAATACCCAATAGTATATCTGTCGTTTGATCGGCTAAAACCTTTTTCATTCTCGATTTTACACGCTTAGCATCAGACCAAAGAAAATTCATAAATACAAAAACTATTGTAATATTGGATAATTTTACTGTAATATTGGAATGTAATCCATCAAAGCATGCGTTATTGCAAACATAAAAATATTTTATTTTTTTTATTTATTTCGGTATTTTTCAGATGTTAAAATTTTAGTCAAAGTGATCTTACCTTTCCAACAGGAATTTGGAAAGTCAAAGCAACTCAGGTCCTTAAATTTACACTTTATTTCGATCAGAGATGTGCTATTTTAGTGAGTTTTTTTCCTTCGTCCATTGCAGCGAGACTAGCGAATAAACTCACAATGTAACTTGAGTTGCCAAGCCAACTAATGACAAGATAATCTTGAATATCTTGTCATTAGAAAAAAGTTAATGAGAAAAAAGCACCAAAAACCCTAGAAATATTCAAGACCTAGCACCAAATGCGCCAAAACAGCAACACAGTGACTGAATGATCGGTGTCGGCGGCAGTTTTTTTATGGTGGGGCCAGCGCAGCGCGGAGTACGGTCTGTTGTTGTACATTTTGCAGCGCCGGAGTTAACTTGTATGCAGCTTACAAATGAATTTTAAACTCAGATTTGTTTCAATCAATTGCTTATACTTTAATCAATCCGGATTCCCCTGACACAAGTCTCCGGGTTTTACCCCGACACTGTTTAAAAACCCCTACCGGACGCCCCCCGGACGCCCTCTAAACTAAGGCAAATCCGGGGAAACCCGGACGGATGGCAGCCCTACTCTCATAGAATGTCCGATTTTATGTCGCACTCCGGTGCATCTTCGAAACATAATCTATCTATACAAGTACATACATCAATTGACGGCACGGGTGTCGTTTACAAACATAAACGTATCTTTCGTAATCTTTGATAAATACAGTTAATAACAGTAATACCACGGTTTTATAATCGATATGTAATATTGTGGTATTACGTACGAATAGTAATACAAATAGTAATAAAATTTTCAAACAAAATACTTATCTTTCTCCTTGGGTGATCACAATAATGGTATTATTTTGTTAGAAGTTTTGTTGTTCCACTAGATGTCATGAACAGATAATCGTGTAGCCCGGTGGCTTGGCATATATTAGGGTTTTCTCTAAAATATGGTAAAATTAACACCGTTGGCTCTCTTCCCACGGCAGATGTTTTTATAATATCTGAAATTGGGATTTGTAACGAATCAGCACATTTATTTATGTTTGATACTCTAATCAATGACAAAGTTTGTACTCTGTGAGCTCGACAAAGGGCCAGTAAAACGCATACTTTCTTGGTAATCTTTTCTAACGTCATGTTCCTGTTCGGATACCAGGTGGCAACAAAGTTTAGCACTATTTGAGGCTCCCAGGTGCCTACGTACTTGGGAATAGAAGGTTTAAGTTTATAAATGCCCTTCATCAAGCGTTTTATACTCTCAGCTGATCAAATTCAAAATTCAAATTCAAAATTATTTATTCAATTTAGGCGTCTACGACGCTCTTATGAAGGTCAATTACAAATTTTAATATTGAAATATTCTACATTGTACTGCCACGTTCAGCAAAAAAAGTTTATAGAGCCACTGCGAGAAGAACGGGCAAGAAACTCGGGGCCATTCTTTTAAATGTCTTTTTACAATGTGTTATAAACAATATAATACAATTATTACAATATTTGTTTAAATTACGTAGGAGACATGTGATGGCTTGGCAGAGGTGGAATTTTCCAAGCATTTTTGTCGTTTAAGTAATCACAAACTGTGTAGTAGGATTTCTTCATCAAAATATTTTTCACGTGCAATTTGAATTTTCCTTCTGTGAGCATTGTAATATGTTCGGGAATTTTATTATAAAACCGCACACAATTACCTAAAAAGGACCTTTTATTTGTCTTTGCTAATCTAAAACATGGTACCGTTAATTTATATTTGTTCCTAGTGTTGTAATGATGGTTGTCACTGTTTAATTTAAATTTACTCAAATTTTTCCGAACATACATAATATTTTCAAATATATACAGACTCGGTAAAGTTAATATATCAATTTCTTTAAAAAGATCCCTTAGAGATTCCCTAGGATCCATTTCATATATGGCTCGAATTGCACGCTTTTGTAAGATAAAGATTGTCTCTATCTCAGCAGCAGCTCCCCACAGCAATACACCATACGACATAATACTGTGGAAGTATGCGAAATAAACTAGCCGTGCAGTAGCTACATCTGTTAACTGTCTTATCTTACAAACTGCATATGCAGCAGAACTAAGTCTTCCGGCTAGATCATGTATATGTGGATCCCACTGTAAAGTTGAATCCATTTTGATTCCCAGAAAGACTGTCGCTTTGTCAATAGAGAGTTTATCTAGGCCAAGCTTAATGTTTGGTTCAACATAAGGAACATTTGGTAATGAAAACTTTAAACATTTGGTCTTTTTTGAATTTAACAGAAGATTATTAGCGGCGAACCATCCAGAGATCATAGATAACACATTATTTACATGAATGAGTTCACTATCTTTCCTATCTACTTTAAAAATCAGAGAGGTATCATCCGCGAATAAAACAATATCACAGAAATCTTTGACCATGCAAGGCAGATCATTAATATACGCTAGGAACAGAAAAGGTCCCAAAATTGATCCCTGCGGTACACCTATTTTTACGAAAGACCCGGAAGAAGTATTGCCATTTATTCCAACCATCTGTAGCCTGTCAGACAGATATGACTCTATTAGATTCAAAGCTTTTCCACGAACGACGATCCAATATAACCCCCTAGGACATTGCTGATCAGTGAGAATTAATATTAATTAATAGTTCCATAAGTTCCCCCCTTATGAAATTGTTCTGCCAAAAATAATAGAATATTTGCTAACAGGGGATCATACCTATCAATAGAGTGAGTATCGCAAAATTGCCACCAGAGTTTGTAAGACGTATTATACTGTTTTAAAGTACTATTAGAGACGGAATCCAACATTAAATCCAATGCTGCTGGTGGGGTCGCCTTCCAAATGCGAACCTGAGAGCATCGCGGCTCCCAGGGTAAGGCTCTGGTACAGTGGGTGTTGCGATCTGTAACGAGATTGCAAAAGGTCTCTGGTAATTTTAGAAACCAGTAATTTCATAAGAAGTGGGTACCAAGGCTGACCCGTCCAGTATGGAAAGACCAAAATACCTGTCGCTCTGTCATTAATAATCTTTCCTTCACATTTCAGGACTAATGAAAACGGGGAAATGCGTAGAAACGACAGGAAGACCAACTAATTGTAAAAGCGTCTACCAAAAATGCGTCTGGGTCTTGCTTCCACGAAATGTAAATTTCACATTTGGGCTTGGAGCGAGAAGCGAAAAGATCTATATCAGGTTGACCCAGATCGTGAACGATCGTTTGGAAAGCCCAATCGGATAGTTCCCATTCTGTGTCAATGTTGATTTTGCGAGATTCTTCATCTGCTTCAACATTGTCTTTTGTATTAATATACGACGCAAACAACCATACGTTCCGCATCTCGCACCACTGCCAGATGGTTTTTGCTAAGTCATTAAGATATGGAAATTGAATTCCGCCCATGCGGTTAATGTAACTTATAGCAGTTGTGTTGTCAACTCGCAGTAGAATAGCACAGTTACGGGTATCACTTGCGAAACATTTCAAACCCATAAATATGGCAAGAAGCTCCAGATAGTTAATATGGAAGAACAGTTCAGATTCCTTCCATCTACCTTTAGCCCGTTTACTATTACAGTACGCGCCCCAACCAGTTCTAGAAGCGTCTGTATACAGGTCAATTATAAATGTTTCATCTGGCCACATGGAATTGGAACATGAAAAGATGTTATCTTTCCACCATTGCAAATCCTACAGAATTGCTGAAGGCAATTTAATTTGAGTTTCAAAATCACAATATTTTTGTAAAGCCAAGAATTTATGCCGCTCGAAGGTTTTGGTATACAGCCAGCCATATTTAACAGCTGGGCAAGCGGCCACTAGCACTCCTATAAGTTGCGAAAACTCTCTAATTGTGCAATTTGGCAAAGAGAGAAACTTTTTGATTAATTTATGAATCCTAAACATTGCAAAACTTGGATAGTTTTCGTTACATTAGCGCGACATTCGTCATATGTGTCACCTGCGCAGAGTATATCATCTAAGTAAATCACTGATTTGTAGTTTCTTTGCCTAAGGTAGCTTATCACTTCCTTCATAACTTTTGTGAAAACCCTTGGGGCAGCACATAAACCATATGGAAGGGCATCAAATTCATAAACAGTATCTTGAAAAATAAAGCGTAAATACTTTTTATGAGTGTCATTAATTGGAATTAAAAAATAGGCCTCATTGAGGTCTATTGTGGCCAAAACTCCGTTTTTAGGTATTAATTTAGCTGCAGTTCTATGGTCTTCCATCTTAAAATGTGACTTTTGGATGAAATTATTTAATGGTTTTAAGTTTAAAATAAAACGTTTACCCCCATTTGATTTAGGCGTCAGAAAACAACTGGATATAAAGTCTCCTTGTGAGCGCTTACACGCAGAAACTGCCCCTAGGTCAATAAGTTTGCTAATTGATAAAGCCATATCAGCTTCCTCGTTACAGGACAATTTATTAGTAGGTATATTAGTTTGCCTAATATTACTGCAAAACTGGATAGAATAGCCTAATACACCTAATCCTCCAGTATTAACTGTTTTTTTGTGACTTTTTGCCAACAGTTGTAAAAATGTCGAATTCGACCCGCGTATACCTCTATTGCTGCTGAACTTGGACACGTGTCTTGGACTGGTTCTGGGGCTGTATCAGTTGCTTCGATGTCGATGCTGGGGGTCCTTTCCGGCAGGCTGGGCCGGTCTTCTTGTATACACCTCGTCCCCCCCTGTTCGATGTGTGACGAGGGGGACCGGTCTAGTTTCCCTGATTTCGTTGACGGTTAACTTGCTGAGTGGTTGGCACAGGCGTCTTCGCCGGCACAGTTTTCTTTATTTGCAGACTCTGCTTTTCTATAGCTCTTGAAGCTTTAATTTTGTCTGAAAGCTTTTTTCCAAATAAGGTTTCATCTCTGTCAACGTCTTGGATCAGATTAAGGAATGCTTTGTCTAAGCCCGGTGTCATAAACTTCCTGCGAACCTCGGTTTCGACGAAGTGGAGGTCGCAGAGAAGGCGGCAACTATCGCTCAAAAACTTGATCGCGTTCACTCTCTCTTTGTCGTTGTCGAGGAGCAACGATAGGCCTCTGTTGAGATTAGTAATGGCCAAGCCTAGCTGTTGCTGGGCGCTCTCAACTCGTTTATCTTTAGTTCTGGTAAAGTCAGAAGTCGCGGCTGCGATTTCAGGATTAAGTTTAGGGGTTTTTATGAGAGTGCAATTCTCCGGGATCAGGTACTGTTTCTTCAGCTTATCTTTGGCTTCTTTGTCCATCTCCTTTCGGAGTATTGGGAGCCATAGCTGCGCCAATTGGTCGTGAATTTTTTCACCAAATTTGGGAGTCTCATCTGCCATTTCTTCCAGAGCCAATAGAACGTCCGGGTCGAGATCGGAAGTCACAGGAAGTTCTTTAACTTGCTCGTCTGTTGTACTTGCAGGCCCGTCCGGGAAGTTTTCCGGCAGAGGTGTCTCCAAGGACGACATAAGAACTTTTTCACCAACGGGATCTGGCAGTTCATTTTCTAAAAGAAAAAGAAAACGATCCCTTTGTTAGTAATTATAAAATTTTACCTTCATAATTATGAAAACGTATTTTATTCCCCAATAAATTGAGGTCTTTTTCACATGTCAATTATGAACCATTTTATTGTCCCGCGGACAATCTCCAGGCAAGTACGTAAGTACAATGTAACCAGTGGTTAAAATAAGTACAAAGTACTTACTTAAACTTAAAACTTAACTTTTTCGCTCTCGTGGTAACCCGCGGTTACCCTCTAAGCATGATAATTTACCACTGGGTTGTAGGTAGGTTGTGTTAAAATTTTGTTCTATATATAGCTTCGTGGTAACCTTCGGTTACCCTCCAGCATAGAACCACCATCCTGTTGACCCTCGGTCAACCTCCAGGTAAAATAGAATCACAACGCATTTGATTTTTATAACACTCAAATATCACTTTAATAAATAACACTTTGATTACCTGAATTATTTTCTGAAGAATCCGACGAGTCTATTATTCGCTGGCGCCTTTTCTTTTCCCTTTCTTCCAGTTTTCTTATTTTAGCATGGTATTTCTCCATCTTTTCTTCGAAACGTCTTTTCGACATGATTTAATTTTTCTTTTTATGGCGAACGAAGGTAGGACGTGCGAACACTGCCGCGCACGAAAAAAGAATGGAGTCGAGCGCACCGCCACGACAGGCGGAGGAGTTGAATAATACCATATACAAAAAAAAAGAGTGTTAAGACATTCTTTAAAAATCGTGCGACTGCCTGTAGGATAAAAAGGACTACCTGTTAACTAATATTCTTTAATCGTTTTCTTCTATTGCTTTTTATTTTCTTTTGACACATCACTTTTCAAAAGTGTTGTTCTCCTCGACTGCTTTAACGGATCTTTTTCTATTTACTTCATTTCAGATTTTCTTGCCTTTAAAAAAAAGTGAAGAAGTTGGTAGAGACCAAGAAGTTAGTAGACACCGACTTCTTTTTTCCAGTTTTACCTTCTCTTTATCCTCGTTAAACTGACGCCATATTTCAGCTGGTGTATGAGTACTTGCTGTTTTTTTATTTCTAAGGATGATTTGGTATAAACAAATATTTTCTAAAAGCTTCTCGATGTTTTATTTCTTTAACAGAATCTGTTTAAGTAAAAATTGGTGTTCTGGTTTGGGTCAGTGCTTTTTGGATTGATGTTGTAATTTCCGTTTCACAGTGGTCTGCATTCGCTTTTTTATCATAATTTCGTTTGCTGCATGAGATATACCGTAAAATTACTGGTACATGAGACTTTACAGCTTTGTGTCTCAGATATTTAAATATGATATTTTTTGAAAAGCTTTAAAAGTAGGATTGTCTAGAGTGATCATTTTGTTTTTTTTTTTGGTTTCCCAGAGTCTTATAAATTTTTTTTGGACCGTGTCTGGTAGATCTGACTTTAAAGGAAAACCACACTTTGCTCAGTTCAATAATCAATCTACGAGAAATTTTTTGATTTCATTTATGATAAAAGGATTAAGCCGCGCTTTAATCGTATCACTTGTTCTTTTTTGTTTCTCAGAGATAAGATCTTGTATAGAAATTCCGTTGTGTCGGCAAACTTCCCTTATAGACAATTTTTTCTCTCTGAAATCCCTAAGCGTCAAGATCAAGTGATTTTTGTTTTGATTCTAGAGGTGCCATCTGGACAGACATTTTTTATTCGTATTTTTCATTAGTGTTGATTTACGTACTCCAATCTAAAACTTCTAAAAAAACGCTTGAATACATAAGGAGGATAATTATGCAATAATAATACATATTTTAATCGGTGTTAAGAAATTTTTTTGCAACATGGCTGGCAAATTGGTGGATCAATTTAGTTTTCAGCCTAATTTGCTCCATACTAGAAAACTAAAAATATTGTAGCTATTTTAGATATCGGCCGTAACTGAAATATAACTTTTATTCATTTATTTTGAATTGTTATTTACTTAAACGACAAAAATGCTTGGACTGGTTCGCCTCTGCCAAGCTAGCGCCTGTCACCTACATAATGTAAATTAAGTATTGTAATAATTTTACTATTTAGTATGTACTTAACACATTGTTAAAAAACGTTTAAATGAATGGCCCCGAGTTTCTTGCCCGTTCTTCTCGCATATGGCTCTATAATTTTTGTTTGCTGAACGTGGCAGTACAATGTAGTATATTTCAATATTAAAATTTGTAAATGACCTTCATAAGAGCGTCGTAGACGCCTAAATTGAATAAATAATTTTGACTTTGACCTTGTACAGCTAGAATTTTCTGAATTTAAAACTAGATGCCGGTCACTAGTATACCTCATATTTTCAAATATGATAATATTATGACATTCAAAAACACCAGATGTTTAGCGGCCGATAACCATTAAAAACAATACCTGTATTCGGCCGTACGAAATTAAGGACGGCTGAAAATTGGTAAACATTAGACCTGTTTCTAGCCGTTTGAAATAACGAGCTGCCGAAAATCGGTAAAAATTACACCGGATTGTATTTTAAGTCGTCGGAGTAAAAATAATCAGCATTTTGTGAATATATTATTTGTTTTACTCTCATGCTATTATAATCCCTATGAGTATTGAAATTAAGAGTCGTTTTTCTACCGTGAATTAGGTGGCCGTTAACCAGTGCACTGGTGGACGATAACTGAGTGAAAAGGCCGAATACTGGTATATATACTACATTTACGTAAAATATTTTTCCATTAATTATGTATCATAAATACGTCTATAATCTTTAGAATTTATGATAATAGACTAATGTAGGATGCAATGTTTTGTTTTTATAAAACGACTTAAGACTAGGGCATTATGATAGAAAACAAGTCGGAAGTCAAGAAGTCGCTTAAACGGCCGATAACCGGTATGTTTGCCCTTTTCCTACCACCATGCAAAATTACTAGTTCTCAAGGACACATAGGGTCACACACCGTTAAGTTCTTGGCGACAGATTTTCTACTTGTGGTGGTAGCTAGCAGCTAGTAAGGCGGCATTCGCAAAATGCCCTACTACCATGAAAAATTACTGGTTCTCAAGAACACATAGCAGCACACACCGTTAAGCGTTTGGCGACAGATTTTCTACTTTAAGTATATAGTATTTAGCATTCGTAAAATGCTCTATCTTGCAAAATATATATTCGTTACTTGTGTAAAAATACTGGCCAAGTGCGAGTGGGACTCGCGCACGAAGGGTGTTGTACCATTATCTGTATCTGTAACCTAATCTTGCAAGTTACAGACACTTTAGGTAGGTACGAACCCTAAATAGTGATCTCACTAATTGTTTATTTTCAAAGTAAATATACAACTAAATATTCGGTGAATATTTCAAGTTTCTACCTGTTTTCATTATTATTTATTTAGCGAACAAACCGAGAAAACCTCTTTTATTGTATGGGAGCCCCCTTAATTATTTATTTTATTTTAATATATATAAAGAAAACATAAAACTAAATATTCTGTGAATTGTTAAAGCGTCTACCTGTCACCGTTATTAGAATCGAGCAAGAAACGGTAAAAAAATCAAGTTAGTTGTATGGGAGCCCCCCTTAAATATTTATTTTATTTTTAGTATTTGTCGTTATATCGGTAATAGAAATACATCTGTGAAAATTTCAATCTTTTTCAGCCACCACCGTTTTTGAGATACAGCCTGGTGACAGACGGACGGACAGCGAAGTCTCAGTAATAGGGTCCGTTTTGACACTTTGGGTACGGAACCCTAAAAATTAAAAATACCTAGCTTCTAATATGTAGGTACATCCATTTTATTCTGGGGCAATACTACATACATAACTATATATGTGTTGGTATATTACTCAATTATTAATAGTGCCTCAAATTTTCAGTGAAATCTTTTCTAGATTTGCGATTTTATTTATGAATACGAAAATCTACAACCACATGTACACGAAGTAAGTAAGTAACCTACAAAAATGAAAGTTTTACATAATATTGGTTTTGAAATATCCCGCGGACAAAGTTGTCTGTGTATGTTTTGAATTTAAACCTACAATAGTATCATTAGTAGTAGTAGTAGTAGGTACTTATAATCGTAATAAAACCATTCATTTACCTGTCTTTAGTTATCTGTCATAATCTGTTGTTAACTAGTTGCTCGGGAAGTCTATGTAGCATAGTGGTGGTAGGGTATGTATTTGGCGAATACCTACCTGACAAGCTAACACACTCAAATAGAAAATCTGTCACCAAGCACCTAGCAGTGAGTTCCGGCAGCAGTTCTTGAGAAACCAGAAATTCCAGGCCTAGTCCGCTTATCATTCTCGACCACATCATCAATCATCACTCACCAACAAGTGAAATAGTGGTGAAGAAAGTCTAGCTTTTCCGTGGGCTACATATTAATATGTAGGGTGATTGCGTCAGTTTTCAGCCTTATAGCGCAAACACGAACTTTATGATACTGCCATAATATAACTGCAAGGTTTATAATTACACAATTTATGTTTCTTGGTAGCTTATATATTGTAGTTTCTACTGCTGAACACAGCCTCCCCTATAAAGGGGGTATTTGCCATAATCCCCACGCTTGGCAGGTGGTTTGGGGATTGCAGTGTAAAATGACAGTCCTCTAGAAGGCGCTGCTGCCCACCTTCCAGTATTTTTCCTTTAGTCACCTGTTACGACACCCAATGGGAGGTGCAATTCTTACCCGGCACCTCACGGGGGCTTTTCTTTGGTAGTATAGTGGTAAGTATCCCCGCTTGTCATCAATAATAATGTCTTCATAATTCATTCGAACTCTGTGTGCGTGAGTTTAAATAAAAATCTTTGAATAATGCTGTAGGTAGTGTAGATAAGTTTTTCAACTATTTTAAATGTAGGTAAGTAATTACATTATAGGTAGATACCTAGCTGAATACTCAAAAAAACTATTATATGTAAATAAATGAGTAGGTATTAAAAGTTTAAATTTGAAAATATAGTACTTGTATTCAATTTTTTATGAAATTCGCAACAGTAAACATTTAAAGTAATCTAAATGAATAACTTCGTTTTAGGGTTTCGTACTCAAAAATAGATTGCTATAAAATATTATTATATTGTTTAATAAAGAAAAAATAGATGGGACACTGAAAACTAGTTAAGTACCTACCTAGCTGTGATAAAAACTTTGTTTCGCTACTTAGCATTCATCAACAAAAAAAAAATTTAAGCAACAATCGCATCGTCAAAAGTGCCCTCCTATTTACACCTTTATCATTCGTTTGAAAATTACATCAACGAGAATAGTTTTTAATAATAAAAATCATCATAATTTGTAATGAACTGTCGAGAACGGTAACAATGTATATAAACATTGTTTACAAAAGTATGGTATTTTATTAGTACAAAATCTATCACTGCTTATTTCCTAAAACTGTTCACAATTCAACTAACAAATAGCGCAATGGAGAATCGTTTATAGATAATCTCAATTAACGGATCTTAGCGTGGTGCGGCCGCTGCTATCGTCAACCACTCTCTCTCTCTACGCGCGAGAAAAATAATCTTCTCGTGTCATGCGTGACATATTATTATTTCTCATCGAAATATAACGCTTATTTCGGTGTTATGTCTTATTTGCGCATGCTAGGCAGGCAGGTTTATATTTCAAATTAAAAACATACCTAATCGTAGGTATCGGTAGTTGTATCGGAAATGTATAAGGTAGATACTTACTACGTAGGTATGTTAAGAATCTTCCTACGTAAATTCATAGAATATGTATATAAGTAATATTATAGTAGGTATAGTATGTAGGTAGGTAAGTATATGGTACTACGAAAGTTTTTATGGGAAACTTACCGATGGTTGTAGGCACTTATGTACCTAATCAAAAATAACCTACACTTAGTTATTCATTCTTATTGGATAAACCTTCATATGTATACCTATTAATTCTTACTTATGTAATTATTTAAATCAGTTACCTACCCACACAGTCCGCAAATTTTGGGCAAAGTAGTAGGTACCTATTTTAATTCCTTCAACCTAGTTCTCGAAATAGTCCCATATAAACATGTAGAGTTAGGTACCTGGGTACCTAAGTAGTACATGTATTTTGCAGATGGAATAAAACTTACCTAACTATTATTTCCAATAACAAGGTCAACAGAAAATAACAAAGAGCCATACCTACTGTTGTTTTGTTATTTGGACCCCAAACGGCACGGAATATGAATTAACTGTAAAGCTTAAAGTTAGGTATTTTACCGAGATTTTGTTATATTTAAAAAAGTATAGCTCCGATCGCGCTCAATCCAACGGGACACGATCGGGGACCGCGGCCCGCGTGTTTTGATGCGTGGAGCTATTTAAAAAGGTTGAAATCTGATTTTTAATTTTGAAAATACACACATTTTTAATTAAAAAAACAAGTCGGAAGTCAAGAAGTCGCTGAAACGGCCGATAACCGGTATGGTTGCCCTTTTCCTACCACCATGCAAAATTACTAGTTCTCAAGGACACATAGGGTCACACACCGTTAAGTTCTTGGCGACAGATTTTCTACTTGTGGTGGTAGCTAGCAGCTAGTAAGGCGGCATTCGCAAAATGCCCTACTACCATGAAAAATTACTGGTTCTCAAGAACACATAGCAGCACACACCGTTAAGCGTTTGGCGACAGATTTTCTACTTTAAGTATATAGTATATTCTTATTGGATAAACCTTCATATGTATACCTATTAATACTTACTTATGTAATTATTTAAATCAGTTACCTACCCACACAGTCCGCAAATTTTGGGCAAAGTAGTAGGTACCTATTTTAATTCCTTCAACCTAGTTCTCGAAATAGTCCCATATAAACATGTAGAGTTAGGTACCTGGGTACCTAAGTAGTACATGTATTTTGCAGATGGAATAAAACTTACCTTACTATTATTTCCAATAACAAGGTCAACAGAAAATAACAAAGAGCCATACCTACTGTTGTTTTGTTATTTGGACCCCAAACGGCACGGAATATGAATTAACTGTAAAGCTTAAAGTTAGGTATTTTACCGAGATTTTGTTATATTTTAAAAAAGTATAGCTCTGATCGCGCTCAATCCAACGGGACACGATCGGGGACCGCGGCCCGCGTGTTTTGATGCGTGGAGCTATTTAAAAAGGTTGAAATCTGATTTTTAATTTTGAAAATACACGAAATTTTGAAAAATGTAACTGTAAAACGTTGATAACTTTTTTATTATTGAAGCTATAAACAACGCAGGACGGTCCGCTACCAGCGGCTGCAAATTACCATACACAAAAACACCACACAATTAGGAAACGAACAAAGACAACACGAATATATGAAATTTCTTGCAAAAATATTTGCAATAACAGGTTTTAGATGTCTGGTGTAAGATTTTATTAGCGGGCGATACTAATTAAACTGTCTACATAGTTAATACGAATTGAAAATGATACAAAATTTTGGCCAACAGTAAATATTACTAATTTTTATTTAAAATGTGTTCTACCAAAATTGGCAGATCCAAAATTACCCCTTAAATTACCACAAGAGAAATCGGTACGACATTATCTCAAGAACGGCTACCCAAACACATCGTTAGGTTTATTTTTGACGGCTTAGCTATTCCATAATTGTGATTCTTTCTTCCAATCTGGCAAATTTGTAAGGTATAACTGCATTCTCCTCTAACTTCCTAAATGATTCATGGGTTCAATCGTGCTAAAAAATACCAAAGTGACTAATTTGCATTTTTATATAAAAAATAAAATATTTAAATATACCTTTAAAATATAATTTGATAACCCAAAATTGTATTTTGCTACTCTTAATATATAAATATAAAGAATTAGAACAGTTTATGGCTATATTATGTCGAATTTGTACATATTTTATCTCTAGCGAACCAAGTAGCGACATCTATCGACATTATGTGAACCATTGGTAGGCATGTAAGGAGTTAGCAATCTTGTCCTTTTCATTTATCTATGCCAATACTCAGTAGGTTAGTAGGTATTATAGTTGGTAGGTTGGTAGGTACCTCGAAGGTACTAGAAGCTATTTGATCGCATTAATGAAGTAGGATAGTAGATAATTAGACCTTCAGAATATGCCTAATTTCTCATAATACTCTGGTTTGTATTTTTTTTATTTCAGGATGCATTCCTTATCATTAGAATGAAGTAAGTACAAAAATCAAAATAATAACAAACAAAGATTGTATAATATACTCCGAGTCAAGTTAAATAAACAGGTATATATATATATATATGTATAGATGCCAGTAATTTCACACCTCACCGCGTAAGAAAATTAATTTTCCGAGGTTGAGAACGTCAGATATTCGCATTCGAAATGTTAAAAACCCTTTTTTGAAAATTCACTTATTATTGTTACCCTAAAGATCCCCGAAACTAATTTATCTCCAAAAAATATTTTAATTATTCCCTAAGCGTGAAGAAATCTCATAATCCTAACAGAAAATAATGTAATGAGGAAATGCTGCCCACACTAATAACTGAAATAGTGTACAGCAAGGGGAGAAAACTCTCAGGTCTATCTATTTGCTGCACGCTAGGTTTAAACATACTCGAGAACAGAAATAGCCAACGTGGGAAATAAAAGACAATGTTTCTTTAATTAAAATTTATATTAACATAATGATTAAAATTACATTTTTTTAATTATTGCAATATTTTTAGTGACGTTTTTTCCAGTAAGGCTACTTTTTGTTTGAGACTAAACCGGGACACTTTGTTCTGCTGTTGATGCACTTGTGTTTGTGGAAGGAGATGGTTTGACAGTTTGAGTAGAATCATATTTTGCCAGAGAAGCTGTTGGCACTGTGCTAGTTTAATGTTGTGGGAACTTTTTGTTATGTAAATTAATTGATCCCGATATTTGGTTATTAATGAGTTTTTATTTTCTATGAAATCTTCGATGTAACTTTTTGTGACAGCGTACGATTTCCATCCACCATGTCGTTTGAGATAAAAATCCATAGGTGCATCTTTTCAATATACTAAAGAATGTGTCGGAAACAACAAAACTCCTCTCTATTTTAGTTTTTGTTCGGGGAAGCTTTACTATGGCTATATCTTCACGGATATCTATGTCGTCAGTAGTTAAATCCAAAAGCTCTTGAGAACGACAGGTACTATTTATGTCCAGAATTAAAATAACCTGTACTTAAATAAATAGAAATAATTAAGTTAGTTGCTACTTTAATTCCGTAAATAAATTAACAACTATTTAGGTACAATATTCATGTTAAATAGTTACCTTCATAAATAATTGTTGCCTGGAGCAATATATATCCACTCAATTCCCACTCTTGTAAAAAGAATAATTATAAACAGTGGTATGCCTTTATTAACAAAATACTACGAACTATTTACAACACTACAGCCACTAAAATAAAAGCATTTAGACAACCTATAAGTCATTGCAGACTCACAAGCAGTTCAAATGCTCCAGCCCACTACCAGTTGGCAGCGTGCTCAGCATACAAGCAGTATTGAATTGCAATGGTTATTCGATATTAAAATAATTAAATCAAATGTAAAGGAATCTAAACTATCAAGAGACGGAAAATTTGTTTCGCATATTCAGGTAACTCCCTAGAAGTTGCTCTTTTCTTTTAAGAGTAACACTTATAATATAATTTTATACATTAAATATATTTAACTATTGTTCCCATAACATCTACATACTGAAATATTAGTTTAATATTACACTTTCTCTACACTATATAGTACATACATTCCACAATGCTTTTATATAAACCGTCCACATATTCATATATACTATCACACACACTACCATTATGCAACAGTTAAGTAAAGGTATTTAAGGTATTTTTGGTCTTTCTTGATATTATTTGTAATCTTTACTTGTACTTTGAATTTACTTATTTGTTTATTACCTGTAATTTGTTAAGACAAATATTAAAGAGAATGTTAATACAAAATAGGAGGGTGAAAACGGGATATCTTAGCACGGGAAAACCTAGTAAGAATTCTTGTTTTACACTCATGTTTTCTTTATTTTGTATTATATTTCTATACTTACAGTTACACAAGGTTTATATAATGCTAACTAGACAACTGTTTTATTTATTATGTATAAATAAATTATTTTATAAAATTTGCGTAAAGTTCGTGAAAGGACGCTCTCCAACATTATTTTTCATCGGTTGAGAAAAATGTTGGTGAGCAATATGGTTCTGCTGTGCTCAAATACGTGCTCGCTCGGATAAATAAAGGGTCACCTTTGAAATGAGCAATATCTTCAAGAAATTATCAAGATTACTTCGTTTGCTTATGAAATAAAAAAAAAAGGATACCTATGCGGACTGCATGCAACCCTTCATTTAACCTTTTACTGTAATGGCGTAAATAAGTGCTTTAGTAAAAACGGCCTGTTTTCAAATTGAGATTAATACTTTTTTTTATTGATTTGATTGATTAATTTCAACTTATTACCTATTTCAATTTTCTTTTTCGATTTTGTAGATATATGAGACTTGAAATTGATTTTACTTATTCAATTAGTGTAATTTGTGCAAAACCATACCTTTAGAAAATGCGCCAGAATTATTACCATGTTAAAAGTTTGGGTATAGCCAGCGCTAAACAGAAGAACAAGTGTGACGCTTTTCACTGTCCAAAAAGTGCTGAAAAGATAAAGTAAACTGGACAACATCTGAGAAGACCAGGCAACGGCAGCCCAAGAGGTAAAACAACCAGAGAAGATCGCTTTATAGTCACGAGTTCGCTTCGGAATCGACATTTATCAGCAGTTGCGATTCAAAACAATCTTTTATTTAGCAGAATAGATTACATTAGTGATGATACAGTAAAAAGACGCCATGTAGAAGCTAACCTGAAACCATACAGACCAGTTTATAGCCAAAAACTCGAACGTCATCATAGAATTTCAAGATTGCGTTTTGCGATGGAACACGCTGCTTGGGGTAAAGAAGATCGGGCACGTATATTATTTACGGACGAGTCAAGATTTGCACTATATGTCAACAATACAAGGGATAGGGTGTATCAATGACCTGGAGCACGTTTTGCTCAGACAAGTTTTATAGAAACGGTTTCTTATGACGGCGGGTCCATGTATGGGCCGGCATTTGGCAGAAGGACAAACAGACCTAGTTTTCAATGTAAATGGGAACCTAAATGCGGAAAGGTACATAATGGAAATCCTTAGTGAACATACAGGTCCTTTCCTATTAACCATGGGTTATGATTCAATACTTACTTATAAACGATAATACTCGCCCTGACACTGCATTATCTGTGAGATGATACATTGAAGAAATGGGTATCGATCTCGTGGTCTAGGCAGCGAGGAGTCCTGACATGAAGTCTATGGAACATGCATGGGACGATTCGAGCCTGGAAGGTTAGATAGGAAACGAATCCACCTCTTTTGACACTTCCTACTTTGAAACAGCCTTATTGAAAAATGGAAGCATTTACCTAAACACCGCTGGAAGAACTTAGTTTTTAGTATGTCTGATTGCAAACAACCCTTGAAAATAACCCATGGAGGCAACACAAGGTCCTGTAGTATAAGGTGACCACGTCTTTTCATATGAAACTGACAAGAATTTAGTAACTTCATATACTGGCTAGAACTCCCGGTGTTTAGTTGTTATCTCCGACCGGTGTTCGAGCAGTAAAGAGCAGTTGCGAGCAGCCGCCCTAGCAGTTCGCGTCTAGCGGCCCTCGAAGCTGCCCGCATTCCTTGAGAATGAGCATCTTTACTGCTCGAACACCAGTCGAAGAAAATTACTAAACACCGTGACTGCCGCTCAGTAGGTCCATGGTTCGAATCCCGCCGCTGGCTTGAGCTTCACCGCATGTTGGAAGGGCATTTTGTGAATACCCGCCTGGCTAGCGACCACCTTCAGGTAGAAAATCTGTCGCCAAGCACCTGACGGTGTGTTCCGGCAGCAGTCCTTGAGAGCCAGTGAAATTACATCATGAGACTTTACAACTACTTATGTCTCAAGGTGACGGGTGCAGTGAAATTCGTGACTTGTGTCGAAATGCATCATTTATAGACAGAGGTTAGTCCGCTTGACATCAGGTGGGCCTCAAGCTAGCTCCGTCACAATCAGATAAAAAAAACTTTTGGCCCATGTTTGTCAATTAATGGTTTCATTTTCAAATTAATAAGTGATTATATTGAACCATACTGTAGTTTATTTTATGCGTTATGTATATGTGTGTATAAAATTAAATATTGTTTCAGATGGATTGTGTGGTATCGAAGGTGACCATTTATTTTTGCGGGCGTGTTTATATTGCACTACCCATCATCCAACATAGTAGTGTAAGTAAATAGAAGTAAGTGTTAAAATATGTGTAAAAATTGCTATGCAAAAAACTATAAGGAAGTTTAAAAGACATATCTACAAAGATAACAATAAAAACACATATCAATTGCTACAGTAACGTTATATTTTTGCCTCCAAAAGAAAAAAAATATACTATTGTAGGTTCATAATTAGTAGCTATACATACTCAGCTTATTCTGTGCGGTCTACTACTGCTTATTCTTTGGTAAAGCAGTACCATAAACAATGATGAAGCAAACGACACATTATATCAGATGATGATTAAAGTAAGGTCCAGTTTGTTCAACGGCAGTGGGCCATCTGATAGTAGACGATATTAAAACCTTTGATAGTATGTAATGTTATTACCATAAAGTGTAGGTTACATAAAGTACCTATTTAAGTTAATTATTTTTAATCTTGTATTATACACCACCGTCATGTATCATGGCTAAATTTCTCTCCATCCAAAGGTTGTCTGGAAGAGATCGCTTTTTAGCGATAAGACCGCCAATTGTACAACATTACTTAAGTTTATGTTATTGTTTATAATGATTTTGTTATTTTGGTGTACAATAAAGAGTTATCTATCTATCTATTTAGGAAATCAATAGTACTATCCAATCGTCTGTGGCTTGCAGCAAAAATCTAATTTATCTACGAGTTTTTGAACACCAAAAACTCTTTTCGTGCTGGGTAGATGAATTTTTTTTTTATTTGTGTTCTTAAAATGTAACTAACTATACTCCTATAGTTTTATTCTCTTTCCGTAGAAAATGCAATTTCTTTGAGTTTCCTACGGTCGACTTTGGTAGAGGCTGTCACGGGTATTTCACTCAGAAAGATCACACCACCTCGTAGTTGCTTGGCGTCCGAAAGTGTTTCTGAAAAGTATTTTACATAGATCTGATTAATCTACTTAAACAGATAGATGAATCAAATGCGCCCTGCATCGTTAACACGTTAAGCTATTAGTATATATTATACAGCCTTGGTTATATAGCAGAACGCATAAGTTCCCATAGAAAGATGGGCATTTTTTGCCACTTCTGCCAATATGTTCTAGCTTCGCTTTGGCTATCTTTTATCTTTTGAATCTTTTGATGGATTTAGTGACAAAGTTTTAATTCTTTTTCAGTTTGCTGCTATTTATTTATTTCCTTAGATGCCAGTGAATTTGCCAGAGTTTGCTTGGTAGTGCTCTGACTTTAGCGAAAGCAATCAATGCAGGGCTATACACCGACGGGTACCGCAGGTTATGGAATGAAGAGGTCTATGCCCTGAAGCACCACATCATTAACAAAGTCAGCATTGATCCGGCATGAAGCAAATTGCCGTCATACGTAGGATGGGTGCTTTGGATACACCTTCTAGGATAGCAGTTACGACTGTCCTTGAAAGGCCTTTCAGTAGATTATATAGGGATTTTGCTGGTATACCCTTTGCTCCAACTACTACGGTACATACATAATTGCACCTTAAATGTGTTGAAGACCCGCGAGACAGTTTCCGCGGCCGGGACCCAAATGTTGAGAAACCGCCAGGTGGGTCCTGTTTTCCGCTGTTTTAAAAGGAAACTAATTTTATGATTTCTCAAGTTTGATAAGGCGGTAAGGTATGCTGCCTAAGTTGATAGAATGGCCATAAAATGATAGTGAAAAATACGATAAACAACCTATTTTTAAAAATATTTAAAGCGAAGTTCTCTAATTCCTATTACTACTGAGCGCTTCCGTGCGCACCTAACAGTGTGTTCCAGCAGCTGTCATTGAGGGGCAGTCATGGTAGGTAGGTGTAAGCCTTTACAACATGTTAGTCCACATCATTACTTACTATCAGATGAGATAATGGTCAAAAATTAACCTATCAGGTATAAAAACAAAACATTTATAATATATATTTTGGATTCTCCGCCAACTGACTTCAGTTTTGAAGAAGATAGAAGATTTTTTAGCAATCAAACCGGATTCTATTCTAAAATAAATGTACCTTTTACCAAATCCTTGATCTCTTGCGCAGTCGGCTCATGACCCGCTCTGGGCACGACGCACGCCACCGGCAAATCTCCTAACTCATAGTCAGGGAACCCTGTCACGGCTACATCCAGCACTCCTGGATGCTTACGAATCACTGTCTCAAGCTCCACTGGTGATATCTGAAGAGGAGGATATTTTGGAAAATTTGTGCATCTAAGAAAATGAAACTATTTGAGTAACTTATTACAGTTTATTAGTTTTCTTTTGTCGATAAAAAGTGTAGTGTATCTTTAGTACCATAAAAAAGGACTCTCTTACTAAGATGATCAAAAGGGATCTTTTCAATTTTCGGGTAAGAAATTAGTGTTTATTATTTAACATAAAGCAGCTTTACATTTTAAAATTGAAAAATTGTTATCTTTGAGTAAAATTTGTTGCATATAAAGTAAATTATTGAGAGAAATATACCTTCAGGCCCAACTTAAAACTTCAACTCGGAATGAAAACTATATATAACACTAGCAGCACGCCCTGGCTTTGCGCGGGTATATAACAACAAAAAAAAACAACTTCTTTGGAAATATTAAATTGCATAAGTTCATCAGGGATCATGTTGGATTCTAAGAGTGAAAGAATGTTTCAAAGTGGCTCAGTAGTTTTGAATTTTTTCATTACATTCAAATATACAAATCTTTCCTCTTTATAATATTAGTGTGACGAGAACTTTGCCATATTTTTGGAAGTCGGTTAGTAAATAATGAAAAAATAAATCTTACAGGAATTATGAACTAAAACTCTAAAGAGAAGAAAGTAGGTAAGGCAAAATTATACTATTGTATATAAGTTAGACAACATTTTGAAGCAGTGATGGCTCAGTGGCATTGGCTACGTACTGCCGCGCAGCAGGTCCATGGTTCGAATCCCGCCGCGGGCTTGAGCAACACCACATGGTGGAAGGGTATATTGCGAATGCCCACCTGGGTAGCGACCAACCCTCAATTAGAAAATCTGTCGCCAAGCACTTAACGGTGTGTTCCGGCAGCTGTCCTTGAGAGCCAGTGAAGTTACAGGCACATGAGACTTAACAACTACGTCTCATTGTGACGGGCGTTTGTATTTTTGTGTTTGCAGCTAATAAGCAAAAGAACACTAGCAGGGCAGGTATGGATTTTCATACAACACATTCCTGCACTGCTACGGAGGGCTGGAATGAAATTCCACATAACTTTTCCCGCCACACATATATAAGGGAGAAATGACGAACATAATTATCCGTTTTTGAACGAGCAATGAGGCGCTATCTGAGTGGGCTTAGTATAAAACATTTGTATATTTACTTCGGTGGTGTAATTCTAATGAAACGAGGCCGAAACAATATATTTCATAAAACTGGTAGATACTTATTACCAATCTATGATCAACTTCATACTATGTAGTGTTGGTTTCGTTAAGTTTGCAGAGAGATAAGCTTTCACGTAATAGGACAGTAATGAGCTCATTTTGAATAGAAAATATGTTCATGTTTGCCACATCAACTTTCAAAAATATTATACATGTATACTATTTGATTTCAATAGTAGGTAGGTACATGTTTAACAGATGTCATTTGAAGTAAAGTTCTCGAACATAGATATCAATTATTTCTAAATATAATTACAAGCACTATCGCGTGTTAAGCGAAAATCCAGTTTACAGATTATTGAGCACAATCTTGCTAAAGTTTAGTGTTTGAAAAATCACTTCATTCGGTCAGATGAAGTCTAGTAGTATGGTTGATGATCCCGCACTGTCCCCTATGACAGTTAAAGTAATACAATTCGAGCACCAAGATTCGGTTCGAACGAGTAAGGTTTTGGTGGCCGAGTGGAATAGGCATCCGGCACAAAATCGGAGGACGAAACAAAAAAAAATGTGCTGCAATCATTTGTAGATAAGATCAATAACTTACTAATATAAATAAACTGTGCATTTGGGTTAAATATTTTTTATTAAACCCTCCCCCCAAATAATAAAATAAAATTGTATTTATGTATAGATTTTTGTTTCAGCATTTTATACATATATGTAAATTTCAAGTTTGTGATTCATTCCATTAACGGGCTAAAGCTAGAGATCTATGACATACTTACGGACTGACATAGACAGATAGAGGTCTCAATAAGGGCTTCGTTTGCCTTTTGAACACAGAAACCTAAAGAGCAAATATAATATCTTTCTATGAGATTAGGAACTCTATAGTAACTAGCCGTTGGATATATAACATTTATAAGCCGGACCGTAGATACTACTCTGTTATATCATGTTACGTCAAACCGCGCTAATCGATTTTCAAGAATTAGGGCAATAATTGCCTCTCCGTGATATTCTGGCCATTGCTTCGATGATCATCACCAGACCCGATCATATAAGTATACCATATAGGATGTCTATGTCATCCTACAAATAATTTATCCGAAGATGTCATTATACACGTTCAAGGCAAACTTCAACTCAATCAGATAATTGGAAGTCGTAACACATCGTGAAACGTAATAGACAGATGTGAAAATTCGGAACTTATCTAATATAATAATGGTTTTATTGAAAATAGTTACCAGGGAGCTTCTGTAATTCAAAAACAACTTTATCCTTTCAACAAAAAAGTAGTTGAAGTTTTCGTCTCTGTAGAATATGTCGCCAGTCTTGAACCAACGGTCTTCTGCAAAGGTCTCGGCTGTAGCTTTTGGATTATTGTAGTATCCCTGTTAATGAGATTGTTTATTACACACATATTACTGTGGTATTTCTGTTAATGAGATTGTTTATTACAATAGTAGGTTAAATAACCTACCTATCGAACCTATATAGCCATTATTCGCAAAAGCAAGACAATTGAAGTAAAACTAGGATATTTTCTAGAGAGGTACGATTTATCTGCAATTATTTTTAACTTAGGTACTACTTTAAATAGTTTATAGTAATCGAAGCCTAATAAGATTAATTATATTAAAAATAATGTAAATGATAATCAACCACAATATTTATTTTCATTCTGATGGCTTGACAAAAATGTTGTTGGAGTCAAATATTAATTTAATTATTTAATTAATCAATCAATTACATATTGGAATCTGTAGGATTATTTCCTTCTCATAAATAAACTAAATCGTTTGAAATTAAATTATATGATATTCACCTTAAACAATCCTGGTCCCCTCACCCACAGCTCTCCTTGTACGTATGGCTCATCTATATCTTTCAAAGTGTCAATAGCGACGATCTGAAAATATAGTAATAAAAACAGCAATTACAAAAATATTATATTTGCTACGCCTATATAGAATAAAGCCAGTCAAAAAAATTAACGAATTACACACTTTGACACTGTAAATTATTTGAAAGCTTTCACACGAAGACTGGGTACGTGAAAAGCAGCCCAAGAAATAGTTTATCGGTCATGTGCTGAAATGTAGGCTATAAGAGAACTTACAGTACCAACATTATAATATTACCAATGACTTATGACACCTACAACCGCTCGCGCTGTTAGATCAAATCATGATCCAATCGTTCAATAATCAATAATTGAATGTCAATAAACTACAGTATAAAATGAATCTCTTAGTATTTTATTATTTTATATAATTGCTGATAGGCTACTACTAACAATCTACCTCATTAAATTAACAATTTGATTAATAATTCGATAAGGATATGACTATCAATAACTTTTAACATTTACAACCACTCTAAACACAAAAACATGATGCAATCGTTCAATAATCAATTGAATGTCAATAATATCGTGAATCTCTTTGAATTTTATTTTATTGCTGATAGGCTGATACTACACACAATAAATCCCATTGAATTATCTCCCCGTTCCAAACCGACCATCTCAGTTGGCTGGCTATCAAGGACGAGTGGTGGAACATATTCATTAACGGATGTTACCAAATAGATTCTGGTGTTACTTTGTGGGAATCCATATTTAATGATAACAAATATCTTTAAAATATTTTAAGTATACATAAAATTAATATTTTAGAAAAATATATATATCTAGTGACAACTCCGCCTAATTTTTTTGTTCAGCCAACGTGACGTCATAAACGGCACGTAACTAAACCGAAATAATATTTGACACGTTTTTCTCTATCGTACGCTCAAGAGATCAGACCTCCTGAGGATCCTTCGTGTAGAACATATTTTTAAATTTATAAAATATTGATTAAATATGTTTATTACTACACCGTTAGTTACTTTGTCACAGAATTTTAGAAGGTAGTGGGGGGTACATTTATCCAGTCAAGTATGTGTAAAAGGTGACTTGGTGAAGCTCAGTTCTTATATTAACAATACTAGAGAAGAACCGGTGCTGAAATAACCTTTTTCGAACTATAACATTCATCAATACCCATTTACAATTGAATATCGTTGGCTTGTTAGTTGTCGCCACACAAGTAAATTTGGCTTCCATTTGACTAGGTATATGCTTAAAATATGAATAGAATAACTGAGATAGAGAGCCTTACTCTATACTCGTGACAGCCAAGAGGTTTCCCGCTGGAGCCAGGCGGTGAGCTTGCGGGGTGGAATGCAACATTTGTCAGCTCCGTCATTCCGTACCCATTCATCACCTCTGTATTTGGAGATACCGCCTGGAATTAATAATAAATAAAAATAAAAAATCAACATAGATTTTATAGTCAACATAGAAGAATCGCCGCCAGGGAAGGCACACAAAACATCCACGTTGCACTTGATCTTTAATAACTCATTCATAGTTACTTGTTTGGGGTGTAGTGGGGTGTTTAGCAGTGAGACCGTTACAGAGCTGCCGATCGACTTGCGTTACGCGGGTGGTAGTTGCTGACTGCACTGCAGACCCTCATAACTCTCATAAAATAGAAGGTTTAGCTTAGATTTAAGTATATATTTGGCTTGTTAAGAAGATTATTCCGGAAATCCTCCATTTGCGGTGTAATTCCGGTTTTATTCTTGAATTACCCAGCTTAAACAATTTTTGCTATCACCTACATATAGCTTTAGCTTTGAAAATATTTTTTTTTCGCAATGGCTTAGTCTCATAATTCACACTTATTTTGCTCCCATTTTGGGACTTTTAGAAGCAAAGTCCCCTTTAATCAGCAACCAAAGCCTTAAAGAGGATGTCGATTGGTATCAAAGTCGATTGCTAGTTTGATCGACTGGGACATTCCAATCTGTTAGATAATCACATTTATAATTTAACTACTTGGACAAAAACCTTACTTAATACCTTCAACTAGTTATGGAATTATTCTTCAAATAAAATTTCATTTTAACAGGATTTCCGGTGTGAACGGTACGGGGCTCCAACTTATTGTTAAATTCTTAGTTGTTAATGTCATCAGAATCAGCAACAGCAATTACCTACTTCTGCCATTAAACAAGCGCCTCTCATCATTAGAGAGGCGCAAAACAAACAACAACGCAGAGTTATGCCATCCAGATAATTGAACGAGCGAGCGCGAAGTCTCCATTGCAGCTTGGGAATAAAATGCTTTCGTAAGTATATCCGGCGAACGTCCAGCCATTTTGCTCTACAGGTCTTATTCTCGACCAATCCTCGTGAAATTTAGCGAAAGTTTGGTAATTACATGGTATTTTTGTCGATTCAGTTTTTAGAAAATATTCAAGGCGGGATGTGGCGGTTTATGACAATTTTATTTATGTTTTCAACGAAATAAATCATGTATCAGTAGCGAGATCTTCCGCTTACAGAGACAGACTAATTAAATCGGTTAAAAATGAACCTTGATTTCTTCAATGAGCTCGAGATATACAGGACTGCCACCGAGCAATATAACGTCGAAACAGGTGAAGTCACACTCCTCACGATCACCAGGTTTCATGAGAGTGATCATCAATGTTGGGCTCGGCATCATGTGAGATGGCTGCCAAAGAGAGAAATACATCAAGCGGAACATTATTGCAAAACTAATAGGTATCAAGAGTACAATAATTTTGTCATAGTACATTGGGATCCCTGACAGCTATTTTATTATATGCAGTATTCACTTTAAGCGTTTATATTTTCTTAATTATTCTAAGCAAACTATTAATAATAGTTGAAATATCTAAGAGTGTATATTGGAAATTAATAAGTACTTGAAAATTTTATAATTTTAAAGTAGTTGCTATAATTTTTTTTTTGTAAAAGTGATGTTTTCTCATCATGTGATAGTGCCTCAAATCGTATATAACTATATATATATTTAAGGTAATGGATAGATTCAGGCGTTACTTTGCGGAAATCCATATTTAATAATAACAAATACTTTTAAAAGAATCCTAAAAATATTAAATAATATTTAAATAAATCACTTAAAAAAGCATAAAATTATATATCTAGTGACAATCCCTCCAAGCAAATCGATACATCTCGATCGTGCGCTCGGTAATTCAAGACCTCCTGAAGATGCTTCGTTTAGAAGCGAAACTAGTCGGGTATTCTTCTGGTTAGGCTGCGTGATGTTTGTGACGTCACGTAGATAACAGGAAAATTAGGCGGAATTGTCACTAGATATATAATTTTATGCTTTTTTAAGTGTTTTATTTAAATATTATTTAATATTTTTTAGGATACTTTTAAAAATATTTGTTATTATTATATATATATTTATTTATTATTGGAAATGAAAACTTTAGGTGTACTAAGGAAAACCTCTTAAGCTAAAACTCATACATTAAGAATATTTGTCACTAAAGATGTGTTGTTGCAGCTGATTTTAGTCAGTTCCCATTGTGCCTGTGGACGAACTACGACCACGTCATTATCATCAGTTTAAATTGTCCATTGGCAATTAAAAAAACATGATTGATTACTGTACTTTGCTTTTCTATACTTAGAAAGTTCACGTTCTTCTGTTATACAACAAACAAAACAAATTCACGATAGCAATTAAATGTGAGTGATCGATTGAAAGACCAAAAGATATGTCATATAAAATTATAAACACCAGCCTAATGTACGGTGTAATTTTCAAACAATTCAGCCGTTGTGCAGCATGTGCTGAGCCTTATTTCAAATTTGTTATGTTTGATTTTGTACAAACTTCTAACTAGCTACAAATTTAGCAAGTTGCACATACTTGTGACTATGCCAAAGTTCATAATAATTAATAGTGATGGCAATTATGGTAACTGATCTTTTGATTGTTTCAATTGTCCGTGGTGTCATTAAAGGGTTATATATTTATAAGGGAAACGTGTAAAACAGTAAGGAAATAAGAACAGATCTCAATAAGAAATTTACCCTGTATGTATTAATGAGATGATAAGCGTGTTGCTGAGTCAGTGTCTGCGAAGTTGTGAGTAAAGGTATCCGCATGACGGCGGAGGCGACGTAAGCCAAGATCGCAGTCGACCATTGTAGCGGTGCCACCACTATCGTCATGCAGGTTGGGCCTGGGAAGGTTCTGAAGTGACTCCTGGTACAAAACAGATGAGTTTCATATTATAATTAGTATTTGGCCGCGTTAAACAACAAGTCGTCTTTAACTTACCATAAATAAGGGCCTGTTATAACCATGCTCTTATGCGAGACAGCTGCTACCTTTGGTAAACTGGTAGTGCCACTTGTACTTATCAGAAAAGCTATGGTATCTTCAGGGTCGAAGTCTGCAGCTCTAAAAGATAAAAGTTGGGTTTTTGCGAAGTATATAATCTATATATCTTTATATTGGTTAAAGAACAGGAAGGTCAATATGTAAAAGTTTTAATCTTTTGCCATATTTCCCGTAAAACTTCGCAAGAGTTCCATGGAAAATTTATTTTTACTTAAATTTTGAACGAGATTTACGTTGAAATACTGGTTTATCTATAAACGTTCCAACATAAACAAAGCATCATATCAAACATATTATCACTCATTGCTACGAAAAGACTTGATCTCCTGACTCTAAACTAACTAGGTTACAAAAAACTTTAATTTTTAATGGTATCTGTTTAATATAATTAGGCTTAAAATAAGCTTTCATACCTAAAGTCCTCAACCGTGGTATCGTCAGCATACTTGTCCATGAAGTCCTGAAAGCTCAGCAGAGAGTCTCCTTTATCAAACGTTACAATCTCAGCGGTGATTTCTAGTTCTTTGAGTGTTATTTGAATGTCAGTTGCTTTCTCGCTTTGGCAGAATATTATTTTGGGCTGTTCTATGGAAAAAGTAGCGTGGAGTTCACCTGTATAAAAAACAGTGTACAACTTTACACCATTGGCTTTTGAGGCTTGTAAATTTATACGAACTGTTATATATATAGAATGCACCCTTTCTTGCATACCAAGCCCTCCTATCACGCAGTCAGCTATTCCCATCCATAATTCGACTGTACATCCATCCATTAGTCTCATCCCGCCAGCCATCCAAGACGGTTGCTTCTACTTTAATTAATTCTTTTTTTTAAAAACCCAAAATCCTCGAGGCTCATAACATTTGGTGGCAGCGTAAAGGGATTAAAACAATCCCCGGTACGTCTCTCAAAATCCATCATATCTCGACGCGAGTGTGTGTTTGTGTTTGAATGTAAGTGCCAGCTCCATTGTGCATATCATACTATTGCACCGAGTTCCGGCCCGGCCCCCAAGGACGTCAGTGTACGTGTTAAAGTTCGTGAAAGGTTTATTGCCGAACACTGCTCGTGCTGCAGCCGATCTTTGGCCCGCACCAGCGAAATTATACCCACTGTCACGCACAGTCCCGTGCTGTGACCGGTACAAGCTCTTCTGGGACGACGCGACGACCCGTGGCTTATCTACACCTTCACTCCGCCGATATCAACGCAAACTTCGAGAACGATGATTATTATCACCATACTGTCTGCATTCCAGTAAGTCAACTCATGCACTTGGTCATTGCTATTGCTGAATTGTTAATACTGTGTTTTTAATTATCGTTTTATACTTGTAAATTTGTTGATATTATATGACTTTGTTATTATCGTTACTGTTGATATAATCAATTTATAATTGTAATAATGGCTGAAAGATCCAACAGTCCTAAATTCGAAAAACCTGAGTTTACCATTACTGACACTGAGGAAGAAGGCCAATGTCCTCCCCCTCAAGGTCCAAATACTAGATCGCTAGCGAAAAAGAAATTAGCAGCAACCTCCGCTAAATCAGAAATTGACCTATCCACCTTACTTAAGTTTATCAAGCCTTATGATGGCTGCAGAGAAAAACTCAACTCGTTTTTAGTCAATTGCAATAATGCCTACGAGTTAGCTTCAGACTTTCAGAAAGATATTCTCTTTAAGTATATACTTTGTCAACTACAAGGCAAAGCAGAAACTGCTTGCTCTATAAAAGAGTTTACCAATTGGCAACAACTCAAAGATTTTCTAAAAATCCAATTTAGCGAAAGAAAACACTATGCTCATCTTCTGACAGATTTACAGGAGTGTAAACAACAATCTAATGAAAATGTAAGCCAGTATGCTCTAAGAATTGAGACATGTCTATCCCAACTTCTAACAGAAATATCCATATCACACGGTCATAAGAGCCGCGAAATGCTAGGAAGGACTGCAGCTATGGAGGAATTAGCTCTCCATCATTTCCAAATGGGACTAATGCCCCGTATTTCTAATATCGTTAGGTGTAAATCAGCAAGAACTCTTAACGAAGCCATTAATATGGCGATTTCAGAAGAAAGGATCCAACAATCCTTATTTAGGCAAGGACCAAGTACATCCGGCCTTCAACAATCGCGCCAAGAAAGGACGAATTCGTCAAGGCCAAACTATCAATTTAATCGACGCCAGAGTCAACCACTACCGAGCTCTAATAATTCCAACTTCAAACCAAACTCTAACCCTAATCGACCTTATAATACCAATAACTCTGCAACCTTATTCTGTAGGTATTGTAAGAATCCGGGTCACACCCTAGAACAATGTCGAAAGCGTGAATTCAACAATAATCGTTTCAAGAATTTTGATCAAAACCAATCAAAGACACCTTATCGCGTTAATTTTGTTACTGAGGAAGCATTAGAGACTAATGATGACGAAGATCCTACGCAACCGGAAGAAGGTTACGATGCTATCGATGGAACTTCAAAAAACGAGTAACTGTCTCGTCCCGATGTCGTGCGGGACTTCGTAATTCTAAAATCGGCATCACTAATTTTACTACTACATCCAACTTATTTCCACCACATCAAAACCAGGCTATGAACGCCACTAAATCATTGCAAGCATCGCAACATGATTGCCTTGCAAAACCCACTGTATCCTTGCAGCAACTAAATAAAGTTGATCTGCCAAATCTCACTGTATCCACGCAGCAACGAAAAGCTGATCTACAAAGTTCTTCTAAATCCAATGTTTTTGAAATTACAAGTGACCCTGCAAAAACGTTACTACCTCACGTTCTTGTCAAATCTTCTATATCCGACATACCACTATCCTTGTTAGTCGACTCAGGTTCTTCGGTGAGCCTACTGAAACAGTCATGCTTAGAAAAACGTCCTAAACTGGTGAAAGAAACGATTCAGTTAAAAGGTATCGACTCAACGGAGGAGACTATCTCCACTCAAGGTCATTTTCAATTAATGATACAACTACCCAAGTCTAATGTATCACACCGATTCCATGTTGTTGACACTATCCATTTACCTTACGATGGAATCATAGGTTCTGACATGCTTACCGCGCTTAGCTGCAATATTAATTATAACAATGATCTACTCAGCATTGGAAAGTCATGCATTAAACTACATTTTCACGACCCTGCCTATTTAATTCCAGCTAGAACCGAAACAATTATTGAATGCTCTGTTCAAAATCCTGAAATTAGGGAAGGATTAGTCGTTGACCAGAAGATCTCAGAATCTTTACTAATTGCTAACTGCCTAGTAAGAGTCAAAGAAAATAATAGAATAAACATATCAATCGTAAATACTTCTGAAAATCCCATAACACTTAAATCGAACCTCAACTTAAAAATTAATTCTATTGATTCTTCTGAGTTTCAAGACAACCCTACTAAATCAATAAACCATATCAAAACTACAACTAACACCGTTACACGAACAGAAGAAGTGTTAAAACAGTTACGTGTCTCGCATCTGAATGAAGAAGAAAAAAGTGCTCTCATACAACTATGTTCTGATTTTTCAGACATTTTTCACCTTCCTGGAGAAAACCTAACACACACAAACGCCCTCAAACACGAAATCAAAACCACAACAGAAATCCCAATACATACTAAATCCTATAGGTTTCCTGAAATTCACAAAGCTGAAGTTCGAAAGCACGTAGATAAAATGTTGGAACAGAAAATTATAGAGCCCTCTGATTCTCCTTGGTCGTCACCTATATGGGTTGTCCCCAAAAAACTAGACGCCTCTAACACACAGAAATGGCGAGTGGTGATAGACTATAGAAAACTCAACGACGTCACCATTGGTGACACGTACCCTATTCCTCAAATAACTGAAATCCTAGACCAACTCGGCAATAGCAAATATTTTTCCACATTAGACCTAGCATCCGGCTTTCATCAAATTGAACTGAATGAAGCCGATAAACCCAAAACTGCCTTTACTGTCCCAGAGGGACATTTCCAATTTACAAGGATGCCATTTGGGCTAAAAAATGCTCCGTCTACGTTTCAGAGACTCATGAACTCTGTGCTATCAGGGCTACAAGGTATCCGTTGTTTTGTATATTTAGATGACGTCGTTTGCTATGGTTACGACCTCAAAACTAGCATTTCTAACCTAAAGGAAATTTTTCAAAGAACCCGTGATTTTAATCTCAAATTGCAACCGGAGAAGTGTGAATTCCTTCGCCGTGAAGTCGGTTATCTTGGACATATAATCACTGAAGAAGGTGTGAAACCAAATCCAGAAAAAGTCAAAGCCGTGACAGCATTTCCAACCCCAAAGACTCCAAAAGACATTAAATCATTTCTCGGTCTTGTCTCGTACTACCGCCGCTTCATTCCCGACTTTTCAAAAAACGCGAAACCTTTGACTAGCCTCCTGAAAAAGGATACACCATTTAAATGGGAAAATCAACAGCAACTTGCTTTTGACACCCTGAAACACAAACTGACAACTGCTCCGCTCCTGATTTATCCAGACTTTTCCCAACCTTTTATTCTTACCTGCGATGCCTCAAACTACGCCGTCGGGGCCGTCCTCTCACAAGGACCTGCTGGCAAAGATCAGCCTGTAGCTTTTGCCTCACGCACTCTTAATAAAAGCGAGTCAAATTACAGTACAACTGAAAAGGAATTGTTGGCCGTACTCTATGGGTGCAAAACATTTCGTCCTTACCTTTATGGGCATAAATTCACCATCATTACCGATCACAGGCCCTTGAAATGGTTATTTAACCATAAAGATCCGAGTAGTAAACTCCAACGATGGAGGCTAAAGTTAGAAGAATATGATTATGACATAACATATCGTAAAGGCAAGCTGAATTCCGCTGCTGACGCCCTCTCTAGATACCCCGTTAACCCCATATATCCTGAAAACAAATTAAACCTTAATCCTAATAATAACGACACGGACGGCAAACTTCCACTACAAACATCACAGCCTTCACGGTCCCCTAATGATATTAATAATGATTTCCAAAGCCTCTTAGTGTCCCCGCTGTCTGGTCTTGACGCTGATCTTATAGACTCTGAAATAGAAAACGAGGTATTGGATTACCTAAATTCTGTCCCTGATGAACCACGCGCTGAGACGGCAAATCCTGAAACCTTACCTGTACATAATCAACCGGATCTAGTTACTCCACCAGCTCCTGAAAACCAAGCTTTACCTGAAGACGAAACCTACAGCAAATTTTTAAAATCATCTGCGCAGTCACATGATACAATTATTACAGAACATAACGAAAACTTACTCAAAGGAAAACAAACACTAATTATTGTACCTACCTCAATAGACCTGGACGAATCTATGCCTTATGTCCAGGATATCCTCGATGATTGCCCGGAACCCAACCGTAGTGAATTTCTGAAACAAGAAAAAACTCTGCATACATTCCTATCTCTTACAGTTGGAGATAAAACTTACCTTTTCCTATTTACGAAAGTACATCATTTCGATGATTACTCATACCCGGATATTTTTAAGTCCTTACAATATGCACGCGACCAAATAATAATGTCCTATCCTACGATAAATGAGATCAGTACATCCGATTTTAAAAACCCTTTCGATAAACACTCCTTTGTGAAGATATATAACATGTTTAGTTACTTATTTGATGGCTTTAAAATTAAAATTCATATATATCACAATAACATTATATATCCCTCTCTCAGCGAAATTTCAAAGATACTTAAAGAAAACCACGATATACCAACTGCTGGACATTTAGGATCTATTAGAATGCTGAACCGAATTAAGGATAGATTTTATTGGAAAAACATGCGCGGTGACATTGAAAATTATGTAAAAAATTGCTCATCGTGTCAACAAAATAAAGCCTTGCGTAAAACAAATAGAGCACCAATGATTATAACATCTACCTCTACATCACCATTCGAAAGATTATCTATTGACATAGTCGGACCTCTACCCGAGTCCGGCACGGCAAAACTCAAGTTCATCCTAACCATGCAAGATGATCTTCCAAAATTTTCTACCCTATCCGTAGTAATACTGCCGAGGAGTCGTGTGAATGTCTACTTCACTTTATATCTCTATTTGGAATACCAAAACATATACTCACCGACCAAGGCACAAATTTCACGGCAGATCTATTTAAAAGGACATGTGACTTCCTTAAAATTAAACAATTATGGTCCTCCCCTTATCATCCGCAAACACAAGGCGCTCTAGAAAGATCGCATTCCACCCTTAAAGAATACCTGAGACCTTACACAAATGCAGATCAGGATAACTGGCCACGGTACGTCTACACAGCCATGCTAGCATACAACACTTCTGTACATTCCACCACGCACTACTCACCATTCGAGTTGCTCTATGGTCATAAACCTCATATCCCAGACTCAATATACAGTGACTCTTCTAGCACTACTTACCCCGAGTACGTAAAAATGCTGCAACATAGAATGAAATATACACGTGACAGAGCAATAGAATTCATCACGAAATCCAAGGTTAACTCTAAAACTAATTATGACTTGCACACCCGTTCGGTGACATATAAAGTTGGAGATTACGTCCTGCTGAAGAACCATGTCAGGCTCCGCAAAGCCTTATCACCCGTGTGGAAAGGACCTTACAAGGTCGTTAAGGTACACGGTAACCACACTCTAACTTTACTCATAAATCGACGCCACGTGAAACATCACTTTGATGAGGTTAAGCACGTAGGTGCCCAAGATATACAATCTACTACGTAAGAATGGTATACTTAATTTTAGATAGATTTAAGATTTATATGAGCTAGGTACTTATTATATTATATAAACGTAGGTTATCTTATTAGTATTTAGAATTTTTCAATGTCTCTTTTCATTACAGCATACTGGCCCATGGTCACCCAGAATTTGTTCGACCAATCAACGCAAGCACCGGTATATATTTTGACCCAATTGGTGAACTCAAAGTACATGCAAGCTACTTGGATATTATAACACCAATCGATATATCCTATATTGAACCACATATTCGAAACATTAATTCAATAATAGGTACAATGCGTTTTTCATGTAATCAAATTCAGATCGAAACTTCAAATAACCTAGAGTGTCACAATATATTAGAACCATTAGCTGTTAGATACAACGATATTGTCTCTGGGTATTCCGCTATTTCCCATTTAGTAGAGAAGAGGTTTAAGCGAGGGGCTTGGATCGGTGGTATTGGCACTTTGTCTAAAATTATATTTGGAACTCTAAATGAAGATGATGCCGTTAAATATGACAACGCAATCCAAAGTATTCAAAATAACGAAAAAAGACTGGGTTCATTAATGAAAGAAAATATCCTAATAACCTCCACTATTTTAACGAAATTTAATACCACTTTACACCAAATAAAACTTAATGAAGCCAGCCTTAATCAAGCTATCGACAACTTCTCTTCAAAATTAAAAAGTAATATTTTTTAATTTCCAACGAATTAATTATTAAAACAAACATGAATTCAATTTTGAACAGTTTGGAAGCGTCCATACTGACTTTATCGTTTCAATTGGAAGACGTAACTAACGCAATAATGCTTTGTAGTCAAAACATTCTCTACCCGGCCGTGTTATCTCCTGCGCAGCTATACGAAGAAATTGTCGATAACTACCGATACTTACCTGTAGATCTTAAGTTGCCTGTAAGTTTAGCGTTAAGTAATATTCATAGTTTGATGAACATATCTAGGGTGGTATGTTATAGTTTAAACAACCGAGTTGTTTTTATTTTAAGAATACCGTTAGTATCCCCTAAGGAATACAATTTATACCATAGTGTGGCACTACCAACCCCACATAACAGCGCGAAACCAGACTCGTTTAGCTTTATTATTCCTAACTCTAAGTACATAGCAATGACCAAGGACAAATCCGAGTATTGTAACCTGGATTCATTAAAGGAATGCATAGCTATAAGCCCGCGCGAATATATATGTAACGTCATGACAGTGTACCCGTCTAGTGCTAATCCGAGTTGCGAAAGTGAACTTTTATCAAGTGTAATAAGTGCTTTACCAGTGCAGTGTCAAACAGATTTCCTCCATGGACATATAGACTTATGGAAACCATTACAAAGCAATAATTGGATTTACGTGCAGTCGCAGAGTAACAAACTTTATATCGAATGTATAAACCAAACAATTATAGATATAAGCATTGTTGGGACAGGGATTCTAAGTATCCCCAATAATTGCGTCGCGTATTGCAAAAGTACGAAATTAATACCTATATTTAATGCAATTAAAATTAATGTTACAGTTACACGTTCTGATTTCAACATTATAAACGATTCTTGCTGTAATTTAAATAAGTTTATAAATATCATGAGTAATGAGCCCCCTATGAGACTACAAAATATAGATTTGGATATATTCACATCGGAAACGAAATCTAAATTAAAATCTATATCTGATCAAGCAGATAAAATTATAAATGAACACCAGATAATAAAATATGGAACTCATTACTCAATCGTGATTATTTTGATTATTTGTATAATTTTTATTTTTATTATGTATAAAATATTCTTGTGTATTAAATCACGCAACCGTCTCCTTCATCGTATCCCGAGATCGCCGACGTCACTCCCAATAAACTCACCACCTGAACAAACGTCAGACCCTGAACCTGTCGTGTCCCTGAAAATGAAAAAACTCCGCCCAGAACCTGAAAATATTCCGACTCCTAGTATTAGGAGAAATGTATAGTTTACTGATACCCATTTTCCTAAACATCGAAAATTCAACCCCGATGTTTAGTCTACCCCAGGGAGATGTTATATATATAGAATGCACCCTTTCTTGCATACCAAGCCCTCCTATCACGCAGTCAGCTATTCCCATCTATAATCCGACTGTACATCCATCCATTAGTCTCATCCCGCCAGCCATCCAAGACGGTTGCTTCTACTTTAATTAATTCTTTTTTTTAAAAACCCAAAATCCTCGAGGCTCATAACAGAACGATATTTTTTATATCGGCGAAGTTCAAGTTTGGGTTCGTGTCATAAAAATTTAATTGGCTTTGGTCATTATTTGTGGTCTTATGTTCATTAGGTTTTCGAGATTGTTACACATAGAAATTAAACAACTTTAAACGGTTTAAATCGCGTATATATATCATTATTTTTGTCCCGGCGGCGTTTCAAAGAAATAAAGGATCGTAGTCACCCCGTGACCGTTTAAAGTTGTTTAATTACTATAGGTTTGGTAATCTTTGATAAACTATCTCCGAGAGAAGAATTGATGGTTCGGTCAATCTGGCAACTAATGAGTAATTTCATTTTTTCGTATGTTTATAATTTTAAATTGTATTTACCTAGTGTTGTTTTTAGATAGTGCTTATGGTAATCTATTGATTTTTATAAATTGCTGATGTTTTGCCCTTTGAACATAATCTTTTCTCAGATAAGTGTTCATGTAGGCGAAAGTGTTAAAACGCTTAAGCTAACATTGATGGCTCTCAAGGACAGCTGGTGAAAAACACCGTCCTGACAAAAACAAAGTCCTGACTCACTGACTGACAATGCACAGCCTAAACCACTGGTCGCAGAGACTTGAAATTCGGTATTTGTCTCGATGTGCAGGCGTGAATTACTAAGTAAGGTTTTTTGAAATTCAACTCCTAAGTGTGTAAAACTGGGTGAAAACCTTTGTGTGAAAGTCCTTTGTTTTTAACTGACTTCCAAAAAGAGAAGGTTCTCAATTCGCGTGTTTTTTTTTAATTTTGGGTAAAGACTGGGTGACCCGATTTTGAGAATTCTTCTTTTGATTGAAAGCTGATGCTTGTCGTTTGGTTCTATTTTAATTGTATCAAAATCAAGCTGTTTTTGAGTTACACTCAAATAACTGAAAAATATTTTCCTATCTTGATGATATCCCGTAAGTAGCAAGGGTCACTAAAAAGTGTGAAATAACTTGTTGAATTCGTTGTATGTGATATTAGGCACTTTTTATCATGGTACCGACTTCAACAAGTTATTTCATACTTTTGAGTGCTGTAATAGGTTCCATGTTTTATTTTAAAATAATTTTGAACTTACATTTCTGAAAATTTGTTTTCGGAGAGATAATTCGAAATAAAAAACGTCGTAGTCAACATTTTTTGACAGGGATGACTTAAGGGGGTGAAATTGGGGATGAAATCTTGCAAATGTAAAAAATCTGAGGCAACTTCGAAACTTTTGATTTTCCAAGATTGTTCCTTTGAATACCACTTACTCAAGTCCAGTGTCCGATCTACAGCGGCGATACTTATCCCAAGAAACAAAGCTGCATAGAACGGTACAGCCAGGTCCAGGTGGTTCGGAGCCATGAGGACCATGACGTCACCTCTCCCCAGACCCAAAGTTCTGAGGCTGCTAGCGCATCGTACCGCCCTTCGAAGAAGAGATTTGCTATTTTCTGATGAGCCAGTGGCTCCATCCGTCTGCAAAAAAATGTCTAGTATATTTAACTTGATCTATTTTTCAGAAAACTAAAGCATACATTTGTTATTTTACGTATGTGACTCACGTCCATGAAATTCTGGTAGAAATATTATAAATCATATGATAATGTACGAATTTCAGTTTTGGACTACGGTTTTGGACAACGAAGAAAAGGGATGAGGGAACAGACAATTATGCAAATGTTTATTTAAATGATCACCTTGTTGGTGGAGTTTAGGTTGAATCCCGAGACTGACAATTGTTTGGTTTTCTGACTTATAAATTATCAATAGATATGACTCTCAATCTTTACATGGGACTATGTGTCTGACGAAATATTACAATACTTTGTATACACCATCGGGAAATACAGGTTTAACGATTTTAATGTATGGAAAACGAATGAGAGATGCAACTAAAACAGATCAGATTCAAAACGAGTAAATTTGAAAAAGCTTGTAATTGGCGCTAGTGACTGAAAATTTCTTGCCATGCGTATTTTTTAGTAATGGTTTGATAGTCAAGCTATATTTCGAACATTTTTTATTTTCCCACTCGCCCTTTCAACAAGAATACATGTTCTTGGGTATCAACGCATGGAGTATTTATAGTTCAAGGAGTATCATGCAAACATTCCTCTGCTTATGCATCGGCATTGTCTTAGTATTGAAAGAGCAGAAAAGGAGCATCTTGGTCTGCTGCTGTGATCATATCACTACTGAGTTTACTCGTATAATGCATGAAGGACGGATCTCATGGTTTATACAATAGCCAGTTCAACAACGTTATACTATAGTTCAACCTTTCCAAAAAATCTCGTAGTATTAACAATTTGATTAAGAAGGGTAGATGAATGTGCTAGTATATACGAATGAAACCTAAAGCAGACCTTACATTTAAACTAGCCTTAAAAATGGTTTAAAGCTTTTCCAAGCGTGATTTTCACTTAGACCAAGTAAGCAAAATTATCATCTGCTTCTGGAAGAGAAGCTGGCTTGTACTATATAGAATAATGAAAATGGGATAGGTGTTATTTAAACTTACGAATGTCTCAGACAAAACTGCAACTTTTCCCGCAAATACTACAATTGCTAGAGTCGTTCCGAGTATAGAACAGGAAATCGTACATACTAAACGGATTTTTCAGGATGTCTCCACTTTAGAGCCGTTACAAAAGTATTATATAAAAAACGGTCCCGAAGTGAATACTATTACGAAATGAGAGCTCGGGATTATTCTAGATTGTTCGAGTTCTTGCGCCGTAACAATACTACAATATTCGATAAGCTCTTGCATCTCTTGCAAAGTTACCGCGAGTGCTTTGTATTGAACCTGAGTGAGATAGAATGCACAATTTTCGTAGAAATAAAAATCAATTTATAAGGTGATAGACCCATTGTTTACTGTTCGAGTTCTTGCGCCGTAACAATGCTACAATATTCGATAAGCTCTTGCATCTCTTGCAAAGTTACCGCGAGTGCTTTGTATTGAACCTGAGTGAGATAGAATGCACAATTTTCGTAGAAATAAAAATCAATTTATAAGGTGATAGACCCATTGTTTACTGTTCGAGTTCTTGCGCCGTAACAAATACTACAATATTCGATAAGCTCTTGCATCTCTTGCAAAGTTACCGCACGTGCTTTGTATTGAACCTGAGTGAGATAGAATGCACAATTTTCGTAGAAATAAAAATCAATTTATAAGGTGATAGACCCATTGTTTACTAATTTTATCGGTTATCACACTCTGAAAGAGAATAAACGCGGGTAGTAGTTGGGATTTGTTACACAACCATCTGATTCGAACTATGCTAGTCACATTTTAAATGTAAGGAAGCAATCTGTCAAATTCAATTAATACTAGCATACCGAAGGTTCCATACTAACACCTAATGCACTTAAAATTTTATTATTTTAGTTCTGTATGAACAACATGACATTTTATTCTAGAGAGTTCGAGATTTTAGTGGGGGTCCAATCAGGCTGGTTGTTGTTATATGGTATAAATTGGACTTTAATCATACTATGTTTGGACGGACGGATGAATAGCCATGGCTTAGTAATTGGGTCCCGTTTTCTAGCATAGAACTCTCAAACAGCGGTTATGCGTGGACTATATAGCGTTAAACAATAAAAATAGTTACGATTTAAATATTATAAATTAAACTGGCTAAGACACTCACGTTGGGGATCAAATACGTTGACCCGGGTTACGGACAATATGTCGACGTATTCGATTCCCAAATTGAGTGTTTTTATCGGTTTAATTTATAATATTTAAATATGTGTGAAAACGAGCATTACATTTCAAAAAAAGGTTACGAATATTTTCACCTACCGTTAATTGACGGCCAACTAGCTAAATTCAGCGGCAACAAGTTCTTTTCTTTATTAGACCTTACTTCTGGATACTACTAGCTCCCCATGGCTGCAGGCAGTGTACCCCTGACTGCATTGTAACCGCTGTCTAACTAGTAAACGATGTTCATTATGAATTTAAACGGTGCCTCTTGGATTGGCCAAGCCAATACAGCTGATGTTTTCTAAAAAGTCATAAATTATATGCTAGGTCCTCAACGACACGAATCTCCTTTAGCATACTCAGGTGATATTCTTATAACATCAGTTACTATAGAACTATAGGTTTTGAAGGGCTTGAAGACGTTCTAAAAACATTTTCGAGGCAACTTTTAAGCTTTTGAAATGTTGTTCCTTTCAAAGTCAAAGTCAAAATCATTTATTCAATTTAGGCTTCTACGACGCTCTTATAAAGGTTAATTACAAATTTAATATTGAAATATTCTAAAATTGTACTGCCACGCTCAGCAAAAATAAATGTATAGAGGCACTGCGAAAAGAACGGGCAAGAAACTTGGGGCCATTCTTTTAAACGTCTTTTAACAATGTGTTACATACTTACTATATGCTTAGTAAAATTATTACAATATTTGTTTAAATTACGTTAATGACAGGCGATAGCTTGGCAGAGGCGGAATCGGCCAAGCATTTTTGTCGTTTAAGTAATCACAAACTGTGTAGTAGGATTTCTTAATCAATATGTTTTTCACGTGCAACTTGAATTTTCCTTATGTGAGCGTTGTAATATGTTTCGGAATTTTATTATAATACAGCACACAATTACCTAAGAAGGATTATTTGTCTTTGATACTAAGATAAATTCAAATTCCGCCCTGGGACTCGTATGATATCTACATGTAGATGCATTGAGCTGCAGTACGACTCGACCTTTCGTAAGTAATGAAGAATCCACTATAATTTTTTATAGCTGGATACTGCCATATATCTTCTGGTTTCCTAAATTACGCCGATTTATTGAGAAATACATACAATCATAACATGTATTGAGTGTGAGGCACTTTGTACTCTCAATTAATAATGAATATTTTTTTTTCTAAATAAGATGATGAATCATTTTGGTATATTGTGGGTAATGGCAACCTACCTGTGACAACAAGTGAGGGTCGTCCCTCAAGCTCTGCAGTATAATCTTCCCAAGATGGAATCTGTCACTCGGGATTCCAGACTCAGCAACGATGCGGGAAGTCAGCTCATTCATGTACCAATGTACGGAGTCGTTTACAAATAATTTCGCCATTGGGCTGCAATAATAAAATAAAATGGTCTACAATGTTAGCTCAGTGGCAATAACTCCACCACGATTCATATAGTGCCGCAGGCTTTTGTTTCCCAGCAAATGGTGATACGCCATTTTGTGAATGCTTGCATGTATAGCTTCATGGAACGGTACAAAATGTTAAAAAGAAAGTCGAAGACACAGTGGGTTTCGCTTGTCGGACTGCGAGGATTTTATCAGAAGAGAGCAGCAGCAGCAGCGATGGAGATAACATCTCGCAGGCGGGTCCCAACATGCAGCAGTCACCACCCCGCACCCCGCAACAGCCACCGCTGTCGTCCCGAGCGCTACTGCCGCATTGTGAAACGGGCTGCGACAGCGATCGAACCGCACTCCAGATTGTAACAAACCCCTCTATCTAAGATACATTCTCATGTGTAATCTATATGCTACCATCTTATACAAAAATGAAATTTTATTGTGATATTCTATATGTGTTAACTTCTCCCATTTTGAGATACCGTATCTACACATAACACAAAAACCTAATTTTGAGTGTGTCTTGACTGAGATCATTATAAGGCCATGTGATCGTCTAGTATATAGTGGTCATGATCCTATATTGTGCCCGTAAGTAGCAACTCAGTTTCTTTTCCAAAGGGCTTGAGACGTGACTTACTCTACCTATGTACTCTCCAAGTGGTGTAATTAAGAACCGGCTCTCTAACACAATACAGTAAACGTGTTAAGTTGCAACAACAAAACTTACTATAACCACTTTCTTACTATCAAAACCAAACTACCTATTTCATGACTAAATGTTGTGAGTCTATTAAAACTTCAGCATATTGCCATAAGTATTATGCAGCGATAGATTCTATCTATAGTGACTATTAATGTCATGTTCTAATAAAGTTGAATAAAGAATTACTGCGTAGATATGTAACTATCTGCTTTATATTAATATGGTAGAGTGAAAAGAAGAATATGTTGCTAAGATGTTCTAAGAATGAAATAAGTAAGATTTACATAAGAACCTTTAAAGTAGGTAAGTATGCAAATAAAATTGAAAATGATATTTAATTGATTGCGGCTAAGGATAACAGCCCCTCCCCGCTGCCATCTGTAGATTTCGACTTGTCCAAACTGGTCATCTTCCACCGCATAGGTCTGTTATATTCCTTACTAATTACCCAACATAATTAGTAACCATATAATATACCCAACATAATTAATAACCCATTGTAAGAGGACTTTATAAAATTTTTATTTTTATTTTTTTGTTTTCTATCATTTACAAATGTACTAAAAGTCAGTCAGTATGTGTATTGCAATTGATTCAGTACTCAGAGAAATGAATAAGAAAGAGGGAGTCTAATGAAAATCAAAAATGAAGCATCAAATTCGGCCAATTTTATGTAAGACACAACTCACTCACACAAACGTATCCAAATTCGGCCAATTTCGTCCTCATTCAGGATAGACCATCACACGCTATGCACGTCACACATAACATAATAAATAAAATAAAAACCATCTTGAGTATTGAACATAAGAATTGAATATAATGTACTTTCTTTAATATTAAACAACGTAATTTAGGTTATAATTTCGAATAAAAATGTAAACAAAAGTGTTGCCAGACATACATTTTAGATTGTTCCAAAAGTGTAAAGTTTTCAAAAGTCGGTATACGTATCACTACTTACTAAGGTACATATGTTGACTTTAAATAAACAAGCTAATGTTTATTAGTGGAATCTTAGAGGCTATTGTAACTTTTGATTTTCTTTAGACTCCCTCTTTCTTACTTATTGCTCTGAGTTAGGGATGTTGAAACAAAATAGTATCATATATTTTTTACGATATAATATATCGTAGTGTTGTATCGATACTTTGCTATATATCGTAGAAACATATCGATACTTTCGACAAATCTATAATATTAAATATTTGATAGGTTGATATAAGTAAAAACAGCTAGGGTAAAGAAACAAATCAACTTTTTTTTTTCAATTCGCAATATTTTTTTCTCTGCACCTTGGATTCAAAATATAGGCTTGCATAAAAAAATGCCGTTACGAAGGTTTTGTTTACAGCAAAACCTTCATAACTGTGAAGGCTATATATTCACAATTCGTGGTTTTACTTTTTAAATACGTTGCCAACCATAAATCAGTATCTAATTATTTATTTATTTATATTGATACACAAAACAGAATACAATCACTAAAAGAAGACATATGATATAGGTTAACATTTACGAGCCGGTATATATTCCTAAATATGTGTACACATTATGATCAGCATAATTAGCAGTATGCACTTATATTATACTGTTAGAAGTTAATAGAAAATAATAAAATTAAGGTGGTGTTAGCAACGTTTACGATCAATTTGCCATAAAAAACAACTTTGCCAACATCCCTTTTAAAAATGTAAAGGTTTTGGTCAAACATGTCAAGTGAGCTATGGTGTTGTATCGGTTGAATAATATCAATTGATCATATCGATATACATATCGGAAGCGATATATCGTGTTCGCATGTCGATATTTTTTGTAATATCGACATATATCGTGCACTCCTACTCTGAGTTCACGATAGACCGTCGCACATTACACACGTCACACAACGGAATAAATAAACTAAAAATGCCCACTTGCGTGTTAAGACACTGCAAAAACAGAACATATTCAGTGAAGAAAACTTATCTGGAATTAGGTACTTTTCACACGTAAGTATTGAATTTAATGTACTTTTTGCATATTCCGTCAAAAAAATATAAAAAAAAAAACACACAAAAAACGGCACCTGCGGCGAAACCATACCATATACGTAACCTAACACGCTTTTGGTCAATTATTTTTTGTCCTAGAGAACGTAAAGTCTAGAATATATTAAAAAAAATGCGAAACATATTAAGCAATATTCGTGAAGATTGTGCAATATTATAATAATATTGCAGAATATAAATAATATTATGTTATTGCGAAGTATTCTTACGAACAGATTTTGCTGTATATTTATATCTACTAAAATTTTTCTCCCATAAATCCTACAATTTGGTTATTTTTGCTTTCATATGGCAACACTTCTATCGCACACATGTATAAAAGTGTGGGTTCAGTTTGATGTTTTACGAGCCTCCGTCTTTTCTTCTATTTTGTCAGAGATTCAGTATTCCTAATACTACATGGGCATGAGGACACATTTTTTAGGCAAAAGGGAATGTCGTATGATATTGTCATCGACACTGGAAGTATGTAAGTTTGTATCTTGTCTGCACATTCAAGGACTTTTTTACTTTACTTCTATGAAAATGAGAGACATCATTATCCATAGCTATACAAAACAAACCATCCATACTACCCAAATGAGTATCTACCATAGCACCAAGACGCTGTCCATCTCTGGAGCTGCCTAGCCTAAGGGCATACATCCAATCATATCTCTGTTCTTAGCGGGACTTCCTTTTATTTTTAATTGTAAAAAGGAGTTCCTAATATTATGCTAGTATGTAGGTACTATGTCCTAAAACCTGATTGGATTGGGACTACTAGTAACCCTATACATTCTACAGCCTATCGTATCTCTGTTTGAGTAGACATATCTAGTTAAATAATATCTTTGAAACTATTCCACCACTTTGTTTAGATGTCATATCCTGTTAGTTGATATCATTGATCCAATATATATTATTTTGAGAGTGGAGTGATTATACAGCTTTACTTGATTTTATTATATCTAGTAATTTTAATAGTGCAACAAATAAGTTTAGTATATTTTCAAGGTATTCTTGAGTATTTGTTGTTTGAAATTCTATCTTTATTTCTGCAAACTTAGAACTTCAAAATTAGACAGTATATTCTTCCCATGTTGTTTGAGGAATAACATCCCTTTTAAAAATGTAAAGGTTTTGGTCAAACATGTCAAGTGAGCTATGGTGTTGTATCGGTTGAATAATATCAATTGATCATATCGATATACATATCGGAAGCGATATATCGTGTTCGCATGTCGATATTTTTTGTAATATCGACATATATCGTGCACTCCTACTCTGAGTTCACGATAGACCGTCGCACATTACACACGTCACACAACGGAATAAATAAACTAAAAATGCCCACTTGCGTGTTAAGACACTGCAAAAACAGAACATATTCAGTGAAGAAAACTTATCTGGAATTAGGTACTTTTCACACGTAAGTATTGAATTTAATGTACTTTTTGCATATTCCGTCAAAAAAATATAAAAAAAAAAAACACACAAAAAACGGCACCTGCGGCGAAACCATACCATATACGTAACCTAACACGCTTTTGGTCAATTATTTTTTGTCCTAGAGAACGTAAAGTCTAGAATATATAAAAAAAAATGCGAAACATATTAAGCAATATTCGTGAAGATTGTGCAATATTATAATAATATTGCAGAATATAAATAATATTATGTTATTGCGAAGTATTCTTACGAACAGATTTTGCTGTATATTTATATCTACTAAAATTTTTCTCCCATAAATCCTACAATTTGGTTATTTTTGCTTTCATATGGCAACACTTCTATCGCACACATGTATAAAAGTGTGGCTTCAGTTTGATGTTTTACGAGCCTCCGTCTTTTCTTCTATTTTGTCAGAGATTCAGTATTCCTAATACTACATGGGCATGAGGACACATTTTTTAGGCAAAAGGGAATGTCGTATGATATTGTCATCGACACTGGAAGTATGTAAGTTTGTATCTTGTCTGCACATTCAAGGACTTTTTTACTTTACTTCTATGAAAATGAGAGACATCATTATCCATAGCTATACAAAACAAACCATCCATACTACCCAAATGAGTATCTACCATAGCACCAAGACGCTGACCATCTCTGGAGCTGCCTAGCCTAAGGGCATACATCCAATCATATCTCTGTTCTTAGCGGGACTTCCTTTTATTTTTAATTGTAAAAAGGAGTTCCTAATATTATGCTAGTATGTAGGTACTATGTCCTAAAACCTGATTGGATTGGGACTACTAGTAACCCTATACATTCTACAGCCTATCGTATCTCTGTTTGAGTAGACATATCTAGTTAAATAATATCTTTGAAACTATTCCACCACTTTGTTTAGATGTCATATCCTGTTAGTTGATATCATTGATCCAATATATATTATTTTGAGAGTGGAGTGATTATACAGCTTTACTTGATTTTATTATATCTAGTAATTTTAATAGTGCAACAAATAAGTTTAGTATATTTTCAAGGTATTCTTGAGTATTTGTTGTTTGAAATTCTATCTTTATTTCTGCAAACTTAGAACTTCAAAATTAGACAGTATATTCTTCCCATGTTGTTTGAGGAATAATGCGCCCTGACTATCTCTGACAGAAAAGATCACAATGGAACGGCTTCGCTTGTCCATACCATAGATAAATGAAAAGGACAAGATTGCTAACTCCATACATGCCTACCAATGGCTCACATAATGTCGATAGATGTCGCTACTTGGTTCGCTAGAAATAAAATATGTACAAATTCGACATAATATAGCCATAAACTGTTCTAATTCTTTATATTTATATATTAAGAGTAGCAAAATACAATTTTGGTTTATCAAATTATATTTTAAAGGTATATTTATGTATTTTATTTTTTATATAAAAATGCAAATTAATCACTTTGGTATTTTTTAGCACGATTGAACCCATGAATCATTTAGGAAGTTAGAGGAGAATGCAGTTATACTTAGTTCCGATAGATGGCACATATTTAACAAATTTGCCAGATTGGAAGAAAGAATCACAATTATGGAATAGCTAAGCCGTCAAAAATGAACCTAACGATGTGTTTGGGTAGCCGTTCTTGAGATAATGTCGTACCGATTTCTCTTGTGGTAATTTAAGGGGTAATTTTGGATCTGCCAATTTTGGTAGAACACATTTTAAATAAAAATTAGTAATATTTACTGTTGGCCAAAATTTTGTATCATTTTTAATTCGTATTAACTATGTAGACAGTTTAATTAGTATCGCCCGCTAATAAAATCTTACACCAGACAGCTAAAACCTGTTATTGCAAATATTTTTGCAAGAAATTTCATATATTCGTGTTGTCTTTGTTCGTTTCCTAATTGTGTGGTGTTTTTGTGTATGGTAATTTGCAACCCCTGGTAGCGGACCGTCCTGTGTTGTTTTTAGGTTTATAGCTTCAATAATAAAAAAGTTATCAACGTTTTACAGTTACATTTTTCAAAATTTCGTGTATTTTCAAAATTAAAAATCAGATTTCACCCTTTTTAAATAGCTCCACGCATCAAAACACGCGGGCCGCGGTCCCCGATCGTGTCCCGTTGGATTGAGCGCGATCGGAGCTATACTTTTTTAAATATAACAAAATCTCGGTAAAATAGCTTTACAGTTAATTCATATTCCGTGCCGTTTGGGGTCCAAATAACAAAACAACAGTAGGTATGGCTCTTTGTTATTTTCAGTTGACCTTGTTATTGGAAATAATAGTTAGGTAAGTTTTATTCCATCTGCAAACTACATGTACTAGGTACCCAGGTACCTAACTCTACATGTTTATATGGTTTATTCCTAACCTGACCCAAAATCCTAACCCCGTCGGGGGTTAGGTTAGGAACTTGAAAAAAAAAACTATATTTGTTCCGAACCTAACCCTTTTCCCAACCTGACCCTACGTATTGTTCCTAACGTAACCCAAGTTGCGATAAAGGGTTTATTCCTAACCTGACCCAAAATCCTAACCCCGTCGGGGGTTAGGTTAGGAACTTGAAAAAAAAAACTATATTTGTTCCGAACCTAACCCTTTTCCCAACCTGACCCTACGTATTGTTCCTAACGTAACCCAAGTTGCGATAGAGGTAGTTTTTAGCGTCTATTTATTATTTTAAAAACTCTTTCAAATTATCTGATCTTTTTTATTTTGTTGTCAATTGTCATATTGTGGTGTGCTGTTGTAAGTAATTTAAAACTGTGCAATAAATGTGAAATACAATAAATAATTACACAGTAAATCTATACATTGATATCATAAAGTTTATAAATTGGTTGCATTGTTTTCGTCTTTGAGCTTATAAATTATTAGGTAGGTATTTGTTTTATTTAACAGAATAATGTCTGATGTATCAGGATTGTGTGATTTTAATTTAATAAATAGAAATGGTGATACTGTTTTGTTACGAGCTGGATGCCAGTACACAAAGAAAAGGAAAACTAATGGAGCAATTGCGTGGAGATGCGTTAATTATCAAAAAAAGTATTATATGCAATGGATCATTATCGATATCCCCGAAATTCTCAATTAACGCGTTCATTTGAACCACCAGACCAATCCCAATTTAATGGAGGTTCTGCCGACCATCCCTAAGCAATAGATTAATTTACTACAATTACCAGCAATTCTGTTGTACAATCACTAACTATACTAACTGATATCTAATTTTAGTTTTACGAATCCTAAAAGTTATTCTGCTGTGACATCGCACTAAATTTAAAATAGTAAAATTTCAATCCTGAATTGAATTCACTTTGTTGCTACTTAACGCTAGATAGCGCACCATTCAATTTGTTTTTAAGACTTTTTCGTCTGTGGTACTTTGTTTAAATCACGGCATTACTACAGCCTGATTATGTTCCTTACGTTTTGATATAACTATCGACATAAACTCATATCCAGGGTCAAGGCAAACTGAAGTCTGGCACTATGCCTGCTAGATGACAATAAGCTCATTCCCTATTTAAATACACCTTCCACCTCTCCGAGTAGGTAATACAGGCGTCACATGATATTGTAAATCCAAGTTTGTTGTTACTTGCCTACAAAGCTTTTTCTCTAGAAATGCTTTAAAATTACCGAAAAATACAATCCTTTACGAAGATCCCGCATGTTTATCAAACTCATAGCCGCATACTTCATAGTTCAAACAACTGAGAGGAGCCGTAATTAAGATAAAACAGCCAAAATAAAATAATTGCAGAACTTTACAGCTAAGCTAGGCTGATCAACACTAATTTCGATAGTGATTAATTTTAGGTTAAATCGTCTATTGATTCCACCTAATCTGACTAAACTGTGTTACAACAAAATAGAACAACTGCCCATTTTACTAAGTTTAGTAACTTCAATAATTTTAGAGCTAATTAACTATACCTACTATGGCGCCGATATAATAAGGAATGTTCATTTGACATTTTTAAATCTAATTTTACAAAATTTTTGTTAGTTTGTTGTACAAAAGAATTGCGACCAATGTCTATCAATAGTGAAGATAAATTAATTACAATTTTACTGAATATATTTAACATCCATATTGTAAAATAAATATCACAACTAATTAACTCAAGAGATTGAACATGATCCCCAGTTCCCTTAACATTTCTAAACAAACTCAAGCGAGTTAAACATATGCCTACTCTTTGGTATTTATTAGCAGATTAGTATCAGATGTGTAAGGTGTACACTTGACTTGATACATAAATACCTGAAACATAATTCTATTTATGGGGAGAAACCGCGCGGTAGGCCCAACGCGAACAGTGCTCAATAAAGTGGATACAAAATGTTATAGATAGCAAAATAAGTAGGTAGTAATTGTTCATGACATGGCTACACACTAGGTACTAGTAAATCGGCGGTAAGAAGCTCCTTACTTTTACGAATGATTAGTCGGCGGGTAAGTAGGTACCTACCCTCCCAGTTAAACAAAAATCTCAACAGTGCCAAGTGCCTCTTTATAACTTATCGAGTTATAAATAAGTACCCACCTTAACATAACACGACAAGGTACGCTATCTAGGTACCTACGTGTTCCAAGCATCCTATTTTGTTTACATTGAGTTTAGGCACGCCACAATAATTATTATAGCCACATAGGTAGGTACATTTATTTGAATCTGGAGTTCCGATTTGTTAAGTCTATTATATTCCACTAATGTTATCGTTACAAACCATAAGTGGTACTGTAATTAATAGTATTCTGCTTTGTTAATATGATGTGAGTTCGGCATTTTTACGAAAATATTTAGTATTTCGAGTTTGTAACTTTATATAACTACAAAATCGTTGTTTCCCGTACGTGTGATTTTAGTAAGTTTTATTACCTTTTACTCGTCGCCACTTATAGGGGTTGCTTTACTTTCCCTCGTACTACTTCACTGGCTCAACAATGTCCGTGTATCTCACAAAAGCACTACCGTCCACTCTCGCCCATGGCTCTCGTGACAGTGCCGTTTGCTAACCAACGTTGGGATGGGTACCGGAGACTAATCGGTGTTTCTATTAACTACCGGTTAATTGATTATATGATAGGGCAACCACCGGTTGGGATGGGTACCGGAGACTAATCGGTGTTTCTATTAACTACCGGTTAATTGATTATATGATAGGGCAACCACCGGTTGGGATGGGTACCGGAGACTAATCGGTGTTTCTATTAACTACCGGTTAATTGATTATAGGATAGGGCAACCATTTCTGAACGCGCGATTTAGTCGCGATCAGGGTAGGGGTGTATCTTTGTTCGATACTACTCATATGAATATCATAGAATTATAATATTAATTTCATTTCATCTCATTCGTACTATACATGCGTTTTGCTTCTATTAACCTACACGGGAAACCATTATTACTACTACCCCATTGAGCTCTCCTCCGTTTATGCTACCCACGAAAAACACTTGTTCTCGGTAGGTCAGTATTTTGATGATAATCAAAACCATTTTTTTTCCTTGGATTGCATTCAAAAATATTTTATATAATCTCATTCGGTAATATTCTAATTATGAATAAAAGTGAAATACAGACTTTTATTGGCATATTTTATTTACATACACCTTTAAGAAAATTAAAAAATTAAATTAAAGCATTATTCTTCTAGCAAAACAATGCTTTAAAACATTTTTTTTAATTATTAATGTACAATGTGTCCCGACCAAGGAGGTTTCAATTCAATTTAAATACACATTATCTGTAGAGAGCTCGCTGCGCGCGCAACGCCCTGGTTCCGAGCCAATAAACCAAAAACAGACTTTTTTCTTTTGCCAGAATAATCAAGAAAAGCTTATAGCCATGTGATAAAATAAAGTAGTGTATGCAACTGCATATAATTAGGTATTCACACAAACACTCGTGTAATCTTATTTTGAAATACGCCTGCGGTCATTGCTGCCAACTCTATTTAGCAAAAACGCGCTATCAGCTCGTCAAAAACGCGCTTAATGGCACCTACTAAATAAAACCGCCCTAAGTGTAGTCAATCTGTTTCGAAGGCATTTATCAATTCTAGCGTATTTTAGTCATTTGATAAGGTAAATAAGATAAACGAGGTAATTTTATCACACTATTACAAAATAAGCACAAAAAATGAATATTAGGTACTTTTATTAATGAAGGAACAATTAAATGTCAAACGAAGAGCAAAATAAAAGTACGTGGCTACTAGTCTAATCATAGTATAATTACGTAAGTAAGTACATAATTGCTTATCATATTTAAATTAAATTAATTATATTTAATTAATAAAATAAAGAATCATTAAATTAAACGTAATATATCTCACGATGTTATCATCTTCAAGACATCGCTCGGAAGATAATAAATTGTTTTTTTTTAAATAAGTCAGTACCGATTAGCAAAATGGCGTTTATTGCAGACTTAATCCACGGCACAGAACTTTATCGATATCAGTAAAACAGGCGTTGTGTTAATGAAAACACTTTTCTAGGCATGCCAAATGACTTCAAAAAAAAGCGCTAGATTTAGCGCTAGGCGATTAAACCCGCTAGGTTGGCAGCACTGCCTGCGGTTCGTTCCAAAAAACTACACTCATGTTTTAATACCCTCTATTATATGACAGTTACATAAACTACTATTATTGTTCACATTAACTTCGATTGGATGTCAAGTACTTTCTGTGCATTAGTAATAAAATATACTGACTATCCGGAGAACAACCGGAGAAACACCGGCTATTCAAGAAAATCTCCGCAAAATCTCCGGAGGCTGAAATTGCCTCCGGTACACACCTCTAACAGGGACACACGAGACAGCGTATGTATGCTAAAGCGCATACACTACAGTAAGGAATGTTATGCACTCACCTAGGTTTAAATGTATAATATTTAGAGTCTGCTTATGTAACAATGATTATCTGAGTTGTTCGATCGTTACTGTAAACTTTTAAAACTGCATACAAATGTTCGAATAATTTTGAAGCTGAATAAAGCTCTTTTCCTTTCTTAAACACATGTAAAATTAGACTTCACAGTAATTTGATTCTTCACAGTGATGCTTTTATGACATTGTGCATATGTTAATGGAGAGCAACAAAATAAAACATCTATCAAAATATACTTTCTGGGTTTCAAAGACAATAGTGTAATTTATTTTTGCATCTGCCGTGGAAAATGAGACATAATACTGAATTTATTTAGTTTTAGACTTAACTTCATCGACATCATAATATGTTGTAACGTTTCTGCTGATAGCTTACAATTTGTGTTACAAAATTACATTTGTTTTTAATTTTTTTTGTTGAACTTTAGTTTTCACTCCATCCCAATACGATGGTTAAAGAACGATATGATAAATTTGAGTGATGACTCCTTGTCATGTTAGCTCAATTGGTTAGAGCATACCCCAGCTAAATGGGTAGATCACAATGGGTAAATCACAAATTTTCAATCAAATTAAATAATTAAAACAATCCAGCATTGGAAATTACAATTTGTGATCAAAGGAGAAAGATTTTTCTTTCCATTTAGATATGGCAGTTAACCTTTATATCTCCTAGGGCATAAGAAATTAGCTAGGGAATGTACGAATAAAAAACTATAGGTACCTACATATGCATTTTTAGTTTCTATTGTCGCACAAATGATTGAATACATTCAGTACTTGCACTACAATACACGAAACTTATTGGAATCTAATAGTCAGTAGGTAGGTACCTAAAAAACACCTAGATTAATGTTTTGATTTGTTTTATTTTATTTCAGGAGGCATTCCTTCTCATTTATATCAAAAAAGAAAGAAAATCGAAATAACAACAAACAAACATTGGACAATAAACTCGTAAGAAAAGTTGAATAAACGGGTTCATATATAACTCTATGCTAGTAAGTGAACACACCAAACCGCGAAAGAAACGGTATTCGTAATTAATATCTTCGAAGTTAAGAACATCACATATTTGCATTCGAAATATTCAAAAACTTAATTGAAAATTCTCTTATTATTTTTACCCTGAACATCTCCTAAACTATATAACTTATCTGCAAAAGAATCCTCTAAGCGTGAAGAAATCCTATAAAACTAAGGGAAAATAATGTAATGTGGAAATGAGAATAATCAAATAAGAATATAAGAATAATTTAATGTGGAAATGAGAATAATATAATATGGAAATGCTACCCACACTATTTATTGAAAAAAATAGTTGCTCATTTAGTTTTTTTAGATGATCAAACGAACTTCGAAGTGAAGTTCGATCACTATTATATAAGATATTTCATTCGAAGATATAATTAAAATATTGTTTAACAGGTAGTCCTTTTTATCCTAGAGGCAGTCGCACGATTTTTAAAGAAAGTCTTAACACAATTTTTTTGTTTATCCCTCTACTTTTAACTCCTCCGCCCGTCGTGGCGGTGCGCTCGACTTCATTTTTTCAGAGAAGAAATTAAATTGTTAGGGATTTGGGCCTTAGTTTTATGGGTGGGTGATTTTATATCTTCGAATGAAATGACTTATATAATAGTGATCAAACTTCACTTCGAAGTTCGTTTGATCATCTATTAATATCACGTCATTGCATTCTTCAGATATAGTTAAAATATTGTTTAACAGGTAGATGTTTAGAGCATTTTTTATGATTAATGAAAAGCATTTTATTACAAAAATAAATTTAATTTCCTTAATAAAAACTAAAATTTTTAATCATTACAGCTTCTTAGTTATAAGAACTTAAAAATAAATCACAGATCACATGTTATTATAATGATTGAAATTATTCATAGCAACAATTTACAAAGCATTCTGGTTTGTTAACGAGAAAACTGATCGGGCAAAGATTCCATCATCTAATATTGGTCGATTATAGAATCTAGCGAAACTTTGGGACGAGCTGGACCATCCAGCCGTTTTCTTTATCGAATCTATGAAAACTCCAGCGGAGGAAGCGGCTGACGTAGAGGCATGTCTTGTACTATGGGCACTGAACCTGCTTACGTCGATGCCGCTCTCGGCCAAAGTTTGTTTTATCCACCTACTGATGGATTGCGAAGAAGCTTTTCTGTAAGGTTTTTGTAGGTGAGCAGAAGATTATCTACACTTTTTGATTTTTACACTTGATGATTTTGACTGCTCACGGAGGGGTTTTAGTGGGTTCAAGTCCCACACATCCCCTTCCACCACCCCCATGGTGGAGGGGTAGTGCGAAGGCATTTCCCACCTCAAAAAAAAAAAAAAAGGGTTAGGTTCGGAACAAATATAGTATTTTTTTTCAAGTTCCTAACCTAACCCCCGACGGGGTTAGGATTTTGGGTCAGGTTAGGAATAAACCCTTTATCGCAACTTGGGTTACGTTAGGAACAATACGTAGGGTCAGGTTGGGAAAAGGGTTAGGTTCGGAACAAATATAGTTCCTAACCCCCGACGGGGTTAGGATTTTGGGTCAGGTTAGGAATAAACCATATAAACATGTAGAGTTAGGTACCTGGGTACCTAGTACATGTATTTTGCAGATGGAATAAAACTTACCTAACTATTATTTCCAATAACAAGGTCAACTGAAAATAACAAAGAGCCATACCTACTGTTGTTTTGTTATTTGGACCCCACACGGCACGGAATATGAATTAACTGTAAAGCGTTAGGTATTTTACCGAGATTTTGTTATATTTAAAAAAGTATAGCTCCGATCGTGCTCAATCCAACGGGACACGATCGCGGACCGCGGCCCGCGTGTTTTGATGCGTGGAGGGTGACATCTGATTTTTAATTTTGAAAATACACGAAATTTTGAAAAATGTAACTGTAAAACGTTGATAACTTTTTTATTATTGAAGCTATAAACCTAAAAACAACGCAGGACGGTCCGCTACCAGCGGCTGCAAATTACCATACACAAAAACACCACACAATTAGGAAACGAACAAAGACAACACGAATATATGAAATTTCTTGCAAAAATATTTGCAATAACAGGTTTTAGCTGTCTGGTGTAAGATTTTATAAGCGGGCGATACTAATTAAACTGTCTATATAGTTAATATGAATTGAAAATGATACAAAATTTTGGCCAACAGTAAATATTACTAATTTTTATTTAAAATGTGTTCTACCAAAATTGGCAGTTCCAAAATTACCCCTTAAATTACCACAAAAGAAATCGGTACGACATTATCTCAAAAACGGCTACCCAAACACATCGTTAGGTTCATTTTTGACGGCTTTGCTATTCCATAATTGTGATTCTTTCTTCCAATCTGGCAAATTTGTTAATTCTAATATTCAAATATGTGCCATCTATCGGAACTAAGTATAACTGCATTCTCCTCTAACTTCCTAAATGATTCATGGGTTCAATCGTGCTAAAAAATACCAAAGTGATTAATTTGCATTTTTATATAAAAAATAAAATACATAAATATACCTTTAAAATATAATTTGATAAACCAAAATTGTATTTTGCTACTCTTAATATATAAATATAAAGAATTAGAACAGTTTATGGCTATATTATGTCGAATTTGTACATATTTTATTTCTAGCGAACCAAGTAGCGACATCTATCGACATTATGTGAACCATTGGTAGGCATGTATGGAGTTAGCAATCTTGTCCTTTTCATTTATCTATGGTATGGACAAGCGAAGCCGTTCCATTGTGATCTTTTCTGTCAGAGATAGTCAGGGCGCATTATTCCTCAAACAACATGGGAAGAATATACTGTCTAATTTTGAAGTTCTAAGTTTGCAGAAATAAAGATAGAATTTCAAACAACAAATACTCAAGAATACCTTGAAAATATACTAAACTTATTTGTTGCACTATTAAAATTACAAGATATAATAAAATCAAGTAAAGCTGTATAATCACTCCACTCTCAAATAATATATATTGGATCAATGATATCAACTAACAGGATATGACATCTAAACAAAGTGGTGGAATACTTTCAAAGATATTATTTAATTAGATATGTCTACTCAAACAGAGATATGATAGGCTGTAGAATGTATAGGGTTACTAGTAGTCCCAATCCAATCAGGTTTTAGGACATAGTACCTACATACTAGCATAATATTAGAAACTCCTTTTTACAATTAAAAATAAAAGGAAGTCCCGCTAAGAACCAAGATATGATTGGATGTATGCCCTTAGGCTAGGCAGCTCCGGAGATGGTCAGCGTCTTGGTGCTATGGTAGATACTCATTTGGGTAGTATGGATGGTTTGTTTTGTATAGCTATGGATAATGATGTCTCTCATTTTCATAGAAGTAAAGTAAAAAAGTCCTTGAATGTGCAGACAACATACAAACTTACATACTTCCAGTGTCGATGACAATATCATACGACATTCCCTTTTGCCTAAAATATGTGTCCTCATGCCCATGTAGTATTAGGAATACTGAATCTCTGACAAAATAGAAGAAAAGACGGAGGCTCGTAAAACATCAAACTGAAGCCACACTTTTATACATGTGTGCGATAGAAGTGTTGCCATATGAAAGCAAAAATAACCAAATTGTAGGATTTATGGGAGAAAAATTTTAGTAGATATAAATATACAGCAAAATCTGTTCGTAAGAATACTTCGCAATAACATTATATTATTTATATTCTGCAATATTATTATAATATTGCACAATCTTCACGAATATTGCTTAATATGTTTCGCATTTTTTTTAATATATTCTAGACTTTACGTTCTCTAGGACAAAAAATAATTGACCAAAAGCGTGTTAGGTTACGTATATGGTATGGTTTCGCCGCAGGTGCCGTTTTTTGTGTGTTTTTTTTTTTATATTTTTTGACGGAATATGCAAAAAGTACATTAAATTCAATACTTACGTGTGAAAAGTACCTAATTCCAGATAAGTTTTCTTCACTGAATATGTTCTGTTTTTGCAGTGTCTTAACACGCAAGTGGGCATTTTTAGTTTATTTATTCCGTTGTGTGACGTGTGTAATGTGCGACGGTCTATCGTGAACTCAGAGTAGGAGTGCACGATATATGTCGATATTACAAAAAATATCGACATGCGAACACGATATATCGCTTCCGATATGTATATCGATATGATCAATTGATATTATTCAACCGATACAACACCATAGCTCACTTGACATGTTTGACCAAAACCTTTACATTTTTAAAAGGGATGTTGGCAAAGTTGTTTTTTATGGCAAATTGATCGTAAACGTTGCTAACACCACCTTAATTTTATTATTTTCTATTAACTTCTTACAGTATAATATAAGTGCATACTGCTAATTATGCTGATCATAATGTGTACACATATTTAGGAATATATACCGGCTCGTAAATGTTAACCTATATCATATGTCTTATTTTAGTGATTGTATTCTGTTTTGTGTATCAATATAAATAAATAAATAATTAGATACTGATTTATGGTTGGCAACGTATTTAAAAAGTAAAACAACGAATTGTGAATATATAGCCTTCACAGTTATGAAGGTTTTGCTGTAAACAAAACCTTCGTAACGGCATTTTTTTATGCAAGTCTATATTTTGAATCCAAGGTGCAGAGAAAAAAATATTGCGAATTGAAAAAAAAAAGTTGATTTGTTTCTTTACCCTAGCTGTTTTTACTTATATCAACCTGTCAAATATTTAATATTATAGATTTGTCGAAAGTATCGATATGTTTCTACGATATATAGCAAAGTATCGATACAACACTACGATATATTATATCGTAAAAAATATATGATACTATTTTGTTTCAACATCCCTAACTCAGAGCAATAAGTAAGAAAGAGGGAGTCTAAAGAAAATCAAAAGTTACAATAGCCTCTAAGATTCCACTAATAAACATTAGCTTGTTTATTTAAAGTATACATGTACCTTAGTAAGTAGGGATACGCATACCGACTTTTGAAAACTTTACACTTTTGGAACAATCTAAAATGTATGTCTGGCAACACTTTTGTTTACATTTTTATTCGAAATTATAACCTAAATTACGTTGTTTAATATTAAAGACAGTACATTATATTCAATACTTATGTTCAATACTCAAGATCGTTTTTATTTTATTTATTATGTTATGTGTGACGTGCATAGCGTGTGATGGTCTATCCTGAATGAGGACGAAATTGGCCGAATTTGGATACGTCTGTGTGAGTGAGTTGTGTCTTACATAAAATTGGCCGAATTTGATGCTTCATTTTTGATTTTCATTAGACTCCCTCTTTCTTATTCATTTCTCTGAGTACTGAATCAATTGCAATACACATACTGACTGACTTTTAGTACATTTATAAATAATAGAAAACAAAAAAATAAGAATAAAAATTTTATAAAGTCCTCTTACAATGGGTTATTAATTATGTTGGGTATATTATATGGTTACTAATTATGTTGGGTAATTAGTAAGGAATATAACAGACCTATGCGGTGGAAGATGACCAGTTTGGACAAGTCGAAATCTACAGATGGCAGCGGGGAGGGGCTGTTATCCTTAGCCGCAATCAATTAAATATCATTTTCAATTTTATTTGCATACTTACCTACTTTAAAGGTTCTTATGTAAATCTTACTTATTTCATTCTTAGAACATCTTAGCAACATATTCTTCTTTTCACTCTACCATATTAATATAAAGCAGATAGTTACATATATACGCAGTAATTCTTTATTCAACTTTATTAGAACATCACATTAGTCACTATAGATAGAATCTATCGCTGCATAATACTTATGGCAATATGCTGAAGTTTTAATAGACTCACAACATTTAGTCATGAAATAGGTAGTTTGGCTTTGATAGTAAGAAAGTGGTAATAGTAAGTTTTGTTGTTGCTACTTAACACGTTTACTGTATTGTGTTAGAGAGCCGGTTCTTAATTACACCACTTGGAGAGTACATAGGTAGAGTAAGTCACGTCTCAAGCCCTTTGGAAAAGAAACTGAGTTGCTACTTACGGGCACAATATAGGATCATGCCCACTATAAACTAGACGATCACATGGCCTTATAATGATCTCAGTCAAGACACACTCAAAATTAGGTTTTTGTGTTATGTGTAGATACGGTATCTCAAAATGGTAGAAGTTATCACACATATAGAATATCACAATAAAATTTCATTTTTGTATAAGATGGTAGCATATAGATTACACATGAGAATGTATCTTAGATAGAGGGGTTTGTTACAATCTGGAGTGCGGTTCGATCGCTGTCGCAGCCCGTTTCACAATGCGGCAGTAGCGCTCGGGACGACAGCGGTGGCTGTTGCGGGGTGCGGTGTGGTGACTGCTGCATGTTGGGACCCGCCTGCGAGATGTTATCTCCATCGCTGCTGCTGCTGCTCTCTTCTGATAAAATCCTCGCAGTCCGACAAGCGAAACCCACTGTGTCTTCGACTTTCTTTTTAACATTTTGTACCGTTCCATGAAGCTATACATGCAAGCATTCACAAAATGGCGTATCACCATTTGCTGGGAAACAAAAGCCTGCGGCACTATATGAATCGTGGTTCCCACGCACCGCAGGAGTTACTGCCACTGAGCTAACATTGTTGACCTTTTTTTTTGTATTATTGCAGCCCAATGGCGAAATTATTTGTAAACGACTCCGTACATTGGTACATGAATGAGCTGACTTCCCGCATCGTTGCAGAGTCTGGAATCCCGAGTGACAGATTCCATCTTGGGAAGATTATACTGCAGAGCTTGAGGGACGACCCTCACTTGTTGTCACAGGTAGGTTGCCATTACCCATAATATACCAAAATGATTCATCATATTATTTAGAAAAAAAATATTCATTATTAATTGAGAGTACAAAGTGCCTCACACTCAATACATGTTATGATTGTATGTATTTCTCAATAAATCGGCGTAATTTAGGAAACCAGAAGATATATGGCAGTATCCAGCTATAAAAATGTATAGTGGATTCTTCATTACTTACGAAAGGTTGAGTCGTACTGCAGCTCAATGCATCTACATGTAGATATCATACGAGCCCCAGGGCGGAATTTGAATTTATCTTAGTATCAAAGAAAAATAATCCTTCTTAGGTAATTGTGTGCTGTATTATAATAAAATTCCGAAACATATTACAACGCTCACATAAGGAAAATTCAAGTTGCACGTGAAAAACATATTGATTAAGAAATCCTACTACACAGTTTGTGATTACTTAAACGACAAAAATGCTTGGCCGATTCCGCCTCTGCCAAGCTATCGCCTGTCATTAACGTAATTTAAACAAATATTGTAATAATTTTACTAAGTGTATAGTTAGTATGTAACACATTGTTAAAAGACGTTTAAAAGAATGGCCCCAAGTTTCTTGCCCGTTCTTTTCGCAGTGCCTCTGTATATTTATTTTTGCTGAGCGTGGCAGTACAATTTTAGAATATTTCAATATTAAATTTGTAATTAACCTTTATAAGAGCGTCGTAGAAGCCTAAATTGAATAAATGATTTTGACTTTGACTTTGAAAGGAACAACATTTCAAAAGCTTAAAAGTTGCCTCGAAAATGTTTTTAGAACGTCTTCAAGCCCTTCAAAATCTATAGTTCTATAGTAACTGATGATATAAGAATATCACCTGAGTATGCTAAAGAAGATTCGTGGCGTTGAGGACCTAGCATATAATTTATGACTTTTTAGAAAACATCAGCTGTATTGGCTTGGCCAATCCAAGAGGCACCGTTTAAATTCATAATGAACATCGTTTACTAGTTAGACAGCGGTTACAATGCAGTCAGGGGTACACTGCCTGCAGCCATGGGGAGCTAGTAGTATCCAGAAGTAAGGTCTACTAAAGAAAAGAACTTGTTGCCGCTGAATTTAGCTAGTTGGCCGTCAATTAACGGTAGGTGAAAATATTCGTAATCTTTTTTTGAAATGTAATGCTCGTTTTCACACATATTTAAATATTATAAATTAAACCGATAAAAACACTCAATTTGGGAATCGAATACGTCGACATATTGTCCGTAACCTGGGTCAACGTATTTGATCCTCAACGTGAGTGTCTTAGCCAGTTTAATTTATAATATTTAAATCGTAACTATTTTTATTGTTTAACGCTATATAGTCCACGCATAACCGCTGTTTGAGAGTTCTATGCTAGAAAACGGGACCCTATTACTAAGCCATGGCTATTCATCCGTCCGTCCAAACATAGTATGATTAAAGTCCAATTTATACCATATAACAACAACCAGCCTGGTTGGACACCCACTAAAATCTCGAACTCTCTAGAATAAAATGTCATGTTGTTCATACAGAACTAATATAATAAAATTTTAAGTGCATTCTGTGTTAGTATGGAACCCTCGGTATGCTAGTATTAATTGAATTTGACAGATTGCTTCCTTACATTTAAAATGTGAGTAGCATAGTTCGAATCAGATGGTTGTGTAACAAATCCCAACTACTACCCGCATTTATTCTCTTTCAGAGTGTGATAACCGATAAAATTAGTAAACAATGGGTCTATCACCTTATAAATTGATTTTTATTTCTACGAAAATTGTGCATTCTATCTCACTCAGGTTCAATACAAAGCACTCGCGGTAACTTTGCAAGAGATGCAAGAGCTTATCGAATATTGTAGTATTGTTACGGCGCAAGAACTCGAACAGTAAACAATGGGTCTATCACCTTATAAATTGATTTTTATTTCTACGAAAATTGTGCATTCTATCTCACTCAGGTTCAATACAAAGCACTCGCGGTAACTTTGCAAGAGATGCAAGAGCTTATCGAATATTGTAGTATTGTTACGGCGCAAGAACTCGAACAGTAAACAATGGGTCTATCACCTTATAAATTGATTTTTATTTCTACGAAAATTGTGCATTCTATCTCATTCAGGTTCAATACAAAGCACTCGCGGTAACTTTGCAAGATATGCAAGAGCTTATCGAATATTGTAGTATTGTTACGGCGCAAGAACTCGAACAATCTAGAATAATCCCGAGCTCTCATTTCGTAATAGTATTCACTTCGGGACCGTTTTTTATATAATACTTTTGTAACGGCTCTAAAGTGGAGACATCCTGAAAAATCCGTTTAGTATGTACGATTTCCTGTTCTATACTCGGAACGACTCTAGCAATTGTAGTATTTGCGGGAAAAGTTGCAGTTTTGTCTGAGACATTCGTAAGTTTAAATAACACCTCCTATCCCATTTTCATTATTCTATATAGTACAAGCCAGCTTCTCTTCCAGAAGCAGATGATAATTTTGCTTACTTGGTCTAAGTGAAAATCACGCTTGGAAAAGCTTTAAACCATTTTTAAGGCTAGTTTAAATGTAAGGTCTGCTTTAGGTTTCATTCGTATATACTAGCACATTCATCTACCCTTCTTAATCAAATTGTTAATACTACGAGATTTTTTGGAAAGGTTGAACTATAGTATAACGTTGTTGAACTGGCTATTGTATAAACCATGAGATCCGTCCTTCATGCATTATACGAGTAAACTCAGTAGTGATATGATCACAACAGCAGACCAAGATGCTCCTTTTCTGCTACTAATACTAAGACAATGCCGGTGCATAAGCAGAGGAATGTTTGCACGATACTCCTTGAACTATAAATACTCCATGCGTTGATACTCAAGAACATGTATTCTTGTTGAAAGGGCGAGTGGGAAAATAAAAAATGTTCGAAATATAGCTTGACTATCAAACCATTACTAAAAAATACGCATGGCAAGAAATTTTCAGTCACTAGCGCCAATTACAAGCTTCTTCAAATTTACTCGTTTTGAATCTGATCTATTTAGTTGCATCTCTCATTAGTTTTCCATACATTAAAATCGTTAAACCTGTATTTCCCGATGGTGTATACAAAGTATTGTAATATTTCGTCAGACACATAGTCCCATGTAAAGATTGAGAGTCATATCTATTGATAATTTATAAGTCAGAAAACCAAACAATTGTCTGTCTCGGGATTCAACCTAAACTGCACCAACAAGGTGATCATTTAAATAAACATTTGCATAATTGTCTGTTCCCTCATCCCTTTTCTTCGTTGTCCAAAACCGTAGTCCAAAACTGAAATTCGTACATTATCATATGATTTATAATATTTCTACCAGAATTTCATGGACGTGAGTCACATACGTAAAATAACAAATGTATGCTTTAGTTTTCTGAAAAATAGATCAAGTTAAATATACTAGACATTTTTTTGCAGACGGATGGAGCCACTGGCTCATCAGAAAATAGCAAATCTCTTCTTCGAAGGGCGGTACGATGCGCTAGCAGCCTCAGAACTTTGGGTCTGGGGAGAGGTGACGTCATGGTCCTCATGGCTCCGAACCACCTGGACCTGGCTGTACCGTTCTATGCAGCTTTGTTTCTTGGGATAAGTATCGCCGCTGTAGATCGGACACTGGACTTGAGTAAGTGGTATTCAAAGGAACAATCTTGGAAAATCAAAAGTTTCGAAGTTGCCTCAGATTTTTTACATTTGCAAGATTTCATCCCCAATTTCACCCCCTTAAGTCATCCCTGTCAAAAAATGTTGACTACGACGTTTTTATTTCGAATTATCTCTCCGAGAACAAATTTTCAGAAATGTAAGTTCAAAATTATTTTAAAATAAAACATGGAACCTATTACAGCACTCAAAAGTATGAAATAACTTGTTGAAGTCGGTACCATGATAAAAAGTGCCTAATATCACATACAACGAATTCAACAAGTTATTTCACACTTTTTAGTGACCCTTGCTACTTACGGGATATCATCAAGATAGGAAAATATTTTTCAGTTATTTGAGTGTAACTCAAAAACAGCTTGATTTTGATACAATTAAAATAGAACCAAACGACAAGCATCAGCATTCAATCAAAAGAAGAATTCTCAAAATCGGGTCACCCTGTCTTTACCCAAAATTAAAAAAAACACGCGAATTGAGAACCTTCTCTTTTTGGAAGTCAGTTAAAAACAAAGGACTTTCACACAAAGGTTTTCACCCAGTTTTACACACTTAGGAGTTGAATTTCAAAAAAACCTTACTTAGTAATTCACGCCTGCACATCAAGACAAATACCAAATTTCAAGTCTCTGCGACCAGTGGTTTAGGCTGTGCATTGTCAGTCAGTGAGTCAGGACTTTGTTTTTGTCAGGACGGTGTTTTTCACCAGCTGTCCTTGAGAGCCATCAATGTTAGCTTAAGCGTTTTAACACTTTCGCCTACATGAACACTTATCTGAGAAAAGATTATGTTCAAAGGGCAAAACATCAGCAATTTATAAAAATCAATAGATTACCATAAGCACTATCTAAAAACAACACTAGGTAAATACAATTTAAAATTATAAACATACGAAAAAATGAAATTACTCATTAGTTGCCAGATTGACCGAACCATCAATTCTTTTCTCGGAGATAGTTTATCAAAGATTACCAAACCTATAGTAATTAAACAACTTTAAACGGTCACGGGGTGACTACGATCCTTTATTTCTTTGAAACGCCGCCGGGACAAAAATAATGACATATATATACGCGATTTAAACCGTTTAAAGTTGTTTAATTTCTATGTGTAACAATCGCGAAAACCTAATGAACATAAGACCACAAATAATGACCAAAGCCAATTAAATTTTTATGACACTAACCCAAACTTGAACTTCGCCGATATAAAAAATATCGTTAGTATAAATTTACAAGCCTCAAAAGCCAATGGTGTAAAGTTGTACACTGTTTTTTATACAGGTGAACTCCACGCTACTTTTTCCATAGAACAGCCCAAAATAATATTCTGCCAAAGCGAGAAAGCAACTGACATTCAAATAACACTCAAAGAACTAGAAATCACCGCTGAGATTGTAACGTTTGATAAAGGAGACTCTCTGCTGAGCTTTCAGGACTTCATGGACAAGTATGCTGACGATACCACGGTTGAGGACTTTAGGTATGAAAGCTTATTTTAAGCCTAATTATATTAAACAGATACCATTAAAAATTAAAGTTTTTTGTAACCTAGTTAGTTTAGAGTCAGGAGATCAAGTCTTTTCGTAGCAATGAGTGATAATATGTTTGATATGATGCTTTGTTTATGTTGGAACGTTTATAGATAAACCAGTATTTCAACGTAAATCTCGTTCAAAATTTAAGTAAAAATAAATTTTCCATGGAACTCTTGCGAAGTTTTACGGGAAATATGGCAAAAGATTAAAACTTTTACATATTGACCTTCCTGTTCTTTAACCAATATAAAGATATATAGATTATATACTTCGCAAAAACCCAACTTTTATCTTTTAGAGCTGCAGACTTCGACCCTGAAGATACCATAGCTTTTCTGATAAGTACAAGTGGCACTACCAGTTTACCAAAGGTAGCAGCTGTCTCGCATAAGAGCATGGTTATAACAGGCCCTTATTTATGGTAAGTTAAAGATGACTTGTTGTTTAACGCGGCCAAATACTAATTATAATATAAAACTCATCTGTTTCGTACCAGGAGTCACTTCAGAACCTTCCCAGGCCCAACCTGCATGACGATAGTGGTGGCACCGCTACAATGGTCGACTGCGATCGTGGCTTACGTCGCCTCCGCCGTCATGCGCATACCTCGTCTTACGACTTCGCAGACACTGACTCAGCAACACGCTTATCATCTCATTAATACATACAGGGTAAATTTCTTATTGAGATCTGTTCTTATTTTTGAAACAATCAAAAGATCAGTTACCATAATTGCCATCACTATTAATTATTATGAACTTTGGCATAGTCACAAGTATGTGCAACTTGCTAAATTTGTAGCTAGTTAGAAGTTTGTACAAAATCAAACATAACAAATTTGAAACAAGGCTCAGCACATGCTGCACAACGCTTGTTTGAAAATTACACCGTACATTAGGCTGGTGTTTATAATTTTATATGACATATCTTTTGGTCTTTCAATCGATCATTCACATTTAATTGCTATCGTAAATTTGTTTTGTTTGTTGTATAACAGTAGAAAGTGAACTTTCTAAGTATAGAAAAGCAAAGTACAGTAATCAATCATGTTTTTTTAATTGCCAATGGACAATTTAAACGGATGATAAAGACGTGGTCGTAGTTCGTCCACAGGCACAATGGGAACTGACTAAAATCAGCTGCAACAACACATCTTTAGTGACAAATATTCTTAATGTATGAGTTTTAGCTTAAGAGGTTTTCCTTAGTACACCTAAAGTTTTCATTTCCAATAATAAATAAATATATATATAATAATAACAAATATTTTTAAAAGTATCCTAAAAAATATTAAATAATATTTAAATAAAACACTTAAAAAAGCATAAAATTATATATCTAGTGACAATTCCGCCTAATTTTCCTGTTATCTACGTGACGTCACAAACATCACGCAGCCTAACCAGAAGAATACCCGACTAGTTTCGCTTCTAAACGAAGCATCTTCAGGAGGTCTTGAATTACCGAGCGCACGATTGAGATGTATCGATTTGTTTGGAGGGATTGTCACTAGATATAAAATTTTATGCTTTTTTAAGTGTTTTATTTAAATATTATTTAATATTTTTAGGATTCTTTTAAAAGTATTTGTTATTATTAAATATGGATTTCCGCAAAGTAACGCCTGAATCTATCCATTACCTTAAATATATATATAGTTATATACGATTTGAGGCACTATCACATGAAGAGAAAACATCACTTTTACAAAAAAAAAATTATAACAACTACTTTAAAATTATAAAATTTTCAAGTACTTATTAATTTCCAATATACACTCTTAGATATTTCAACTATTATTAATAGTTTGCTTAGAATAATTAAGTAAATATAAACGCTTAAAGTGAATACTGCATATAATAAAATAGCTGTCAGTGATCCCTATGTACTATGACAAAATTATTGTACTCTTGATACCTATTAGTTTTGCAATAATGTTCCGCTTGATGTATTTCTCTCTTTGGCAGCCATCTCACATGATGCCGAGCCCAACATTGATGATCACTCTCATGAAACCTGGTGATCGTGAGGAGTGTGACTTCACCTGTTTCGACGTTATATTGCTCGGTGGCAGTCCTGTATATCTCGAGCTCATTGAAGAAATCAAGGTTAATTTTTAACCGATTTAATTAGTCTGTCTCTGTAAGCGGAAGATCTCGCTACTGATACATGATTTATTTCGTTGAAAACATAAATAAAATTGTCATAAACCGCCACATCCCGTCTTGAATATTTTCTAAAAACTGAATCGACAAAAATACCATGTAATTACCAAACTTTTGCTAAATTTCACGAGGATTGGTCGAGAATAAGACCTGTAGTGCAAAATGGCTGGACGTTCGCCGGATATACTTACGAAAGCATTTTATTCCCAAGCTGCAATGGAGACTTCGCGCTCGCTCGTTCAATTATCTGGATGGCATAACTCTGCGTTGTTGTTTGTTTTGCATTATTAGAGAGGCGCTTGTTTCATGGCAGAAGTAGGTAATTGCTGTTGCTGATTCTGATGACATTAACAACTAAGAATTTAACAATAAGTTGGAGCCCCGTACCGTTCACACCGGAAATCCTGTTAAAATGAAATTTTATTTGAAGAATAATTCCATAACTAGTTGAAGGTATTAAGTAAGATTTTTGTCCAAGTAGTTAAATTATAAATGTGATAATCTAACAGATTGGAATGTCCCAGTCGATCAAACTAGCAATCGACTTTGATACCAATCGACATCCTCTTTAAGGCTTTGGTTGCTGATTAAAGGGGACTTTGCTTCTAAAAGTCCCAAAATGGGAGCAAAATAAGTGTGAATTATGAGACTAAGCCATTGCGAAAAAAAAATATTTTCAAAGCTAAAGCTATATGTAGGTGATAGCAAAAATTGTTTAAGCTGGGTAATTCAAGAATAAAACCGGAATTACACCGCAAATGGAGGATTTCCGGAATAATCTTCTTAACAAGCCAAATATATACTTAAATCTAAGCTAAACCTTCTATTTTATGAGAGTTATGAGGGTCTGCAGTGCAGTCAGCAACTACCACCCGCGTAACGCAAGTCGATCGGCAGCTCTGTAACGGTCTCACTGCTAAACACCCCACTACACCCCAAACAAGTAACTATGAATGAGTTATTAAAGATCAAGTGCAACGTGGATGTTTTGTGTGCCTTCCCTGGCGGCGATTCTTCTATGTTGACTATAAAATCTATGTTGATTTTTTATTTTTATTTATTATTTATTCCAGGCGGTATCTCCAAATACAGAGGCGATGAATGGGTACGGAATGACGGAGCTGACAAATGTTGCGTTCCACCCCGCAAGCTCACCGCCTGGCTCCAGCGGGAAACCTCTTGGCTGTCACGAGTATAGAGTAAGGCTCTCTATCTGTTATTCTATTCATATTTTAAGCATATACCTAGTCAAATGGAAGCCAAATTTACTTGTGTGGCGACAACTAACAAGCCAACGATATTCAATTGTAAATGGGTATTGATGAATGTTATAGTTCGAAAAAGGTTATTTCAGCACCGGTTCTTCTCTAGTATTGTTAATATATGAACTGAGCTTCACCAAGTCACCTTTTACACATACTTGACTGGATAAATGTACCCCCCACTACCTTCTAAAATTCTGTGACAAAGTAACTAACGGTGTAGTAATAAACATATTTAATCAATATTTTATAAATTTAAAAATATGTTCTACACGAAGGTTCCTCAGGAGGTCTGATCTCTTGAGCGTACGATAGAGAAAAACGTGTCAAATATTATTTCGGTTTAGTTACGTGCCGTTTATGACGTCACGTTGGCTGAACAAAAAAATTAGGCGGAATTGTCACTAGATATATATATTTTTCTAAAATATTAATTTTATGTATACTTAAAATATTTTAGAGATATTTGTTATCATTAAATATGGATTCCCACAAAGAATAAAAAAGAGATTCACGATATTATTGACATTCAATTGATTATTGAACGATTGCATCATGTTTTTGTGCTTAGAGTGGTTGTAAATGTTAAAAGTTATTGATAGTCATATCCTTATCGAATTATTAATCAAATTGTTAATTTAATGAGGTAGATTGTTAGTAGTAGCCTATCAGCAATTATATAAAATAATAAAATACTAAGAGATTCATCTTATACTGTAGTTTATTGACATTCAATTATTGATTATTGAACGATTGGATCATGATTTGATCTAACAGCGCGAGCGGTTGTAGGTGTCATAAGTCATTGGTAATATTATAATGTTGGTACTGTAAGTTCTCTTATAGCCTACATTTCAGCACATGATCGATAAACTATTTCTTGGGCTGCTTTTCACGTACCCAGTCTTCGTGTGAAAGCTTTCAAATAATTTACAGTGTCAAAGTGTGTAATTCGTTAATTTTTTCGACTGGCTTTATTCTATCTAGGCGTAGCAAATATAATATTTTTGTAATTGCTGTTTTTATTACTATATTTTCAGATCGTCGCTATTGACACTTTGAAAGATATAGATGAGCCATACGTACAAGGAGAGCTGTGGGTGAGGGGACCAGGATTGTTTAAGGTGAATATCATATAATTTAATTTCAAACGATTTAGTTTATTTATGAGAAGGAAATAATCCTACAGATTCCAATATGTGATTGATTGATTAATTAAATAATTAAGTTAATATTTGACTCCAACAACATTTTTGTCAAGCCATCAGAATGAAAATAAATATTGTGGTTGATTATCATTTACATTATTTTTAATATAATTAATCTTAATTAGGCTTCGATTACTATAAACTATTTAAAGTAGTCTCTAAGTTAAAAATAATTGCAGATAAATCGTACCTCTCTAGAAAAAATCCTAGTTTTACTTCAATTGTCTTGCTTTTGCGAATAATGGCTATATAGGTTCGATAGGTAGGTTATTTAACCTACTATTGTAATAAACAATCTCATTAACAGAAATACCACAGTAATATGTGTGTAATAAACAATCTCATTAACAGGGATACTACAATAATCCAAAAGCTACAGCCGAGACCTTTGCAGAAGACCGTTGGTTCAAGACTGGCGACATATTCTACAGAGACGAAAACTTCAACTACTTTTTTGTTGAAAGGATAAAGTTGTTTTTGAATTACAGAAGCTCCCTGGTAACTATTTTCAATAAAACCATTATCATATTAGATAAGCTCCGAATTTTCACCATCTGTCTATTACGTTTCACGATGTGTTACGACTTCCAATTATCTGATTGAGTTGAAGTTTGCCTTGAACGTGTATAATGACATCTTCGGATAAATTATTTGTAGGATGACATAGACATCCTATATGGTATACTTATATGAACGGGTCTGGTGATGATCATCGAAGCAATGGCCAGAATATCACGGAGAGGCAATTATTGCCCTAATTCTTGAAAATCGATTAGCGCGGTTTGACGTAACAAGATATAACAGAGTAGTATCTACGGTCCGGCTTAGAAATGTTATATATCCAACGGCTAGTTACTATAGAGTTCCTAATCTCATAGAAAGATATTATATTTGCTCTTTAGGTTTCTGTGTTCAAAAGGCAAACGAAGCCCTATTATTGAGACCTCTATCTGTCTATGTCTGTCCGTATGTCATAGATCTCTAGCTTTAGCCCGTTAATGGAATGAATCACAAACTTGAAATTTACATATATGTATAAAATGCTGAAACAAAAATCTATAACTAAATACAATTTTATTTTATTATTTGGGGGGAGGGTTTAATAAAAAATATTTAACCCAAATGCACAGTTTATTTATATTAGTAAGTTATTGATCTGATCTACAAATGATTGCAGCACATTTTTTTTTGTTTCGTCCTCCGATTTTGTGCCGGATGCCTATTCCACTCGGCTACCAAAACCTAACTCGTTCGAACCGAATCTTGGTGCTCGAATTGTATTACTTTAACTGTCATAGGGGACGGTGCGTGATCATCAACCATACTACTAGACTTCATCTGACCGAATGAAGTGATTTTTCAAACACTAAACTTTAGCAAGATTGTGCTCAATAATCTGTAAACTTGATTTTCGCTTAACACGCGATAGTGCTTGTAATTATATTTAGAAATAATTGATATCTCTGTTCGAGAACTTTACTTCAAATGACATCTGTTAAACATGTACCTACCTACTATTGAAATCAAATAGTATACATGTATAGTATTTTTGAAAGTTGATGTGGCAAACATGAACATATTTTCTATTCAAAATGAGCTCATTACTGTCCTATTACGTGAAAGCTTATCTCTCTGCAAACTTAACGAAACCAACACTACATAGTATGAAATTGATCATAGATTGGTAATAAGTATCTACCAGTTTTATGAAATATATTGTTTCGGCCTCGTTTCATTAGAATTACACCACCAAAGTAAATATACAAATGTTTTATACTAAGCCCACTCAGATAGCGCTTCATTGCTCGTTCAAAAACGGATAATTATGTTCGTCATTTCTCCCTTATATATGTGTGGCGGGAAAAGGTACGTGGAATTTCATTCCAGCCCTCCGTAGCAGTGCAGGAATGTTGTATGAAAATCCATACCTGCCCTGCTAGTGTTCTTTTGCTTATTAGCTGCAAACACAAAAATACAATCGCCCGTCACAATGAGACGTAGTTGTTAAGTCTCATGTGCCTGTAACTTCACTGGCTCTCAAGGACAGCTGCCGGAACACACCGTTAAGTGCTTGGCGACAGATTTTCTAATTGAGGGTTGGTCGCTACCCAGGTGGGCATTCGCAATATACCCTTCCACCGTGTGGTGTTGCTCAAGCCCGCGGCGGGATTCGAACCATGGACCTGCTGCGCGGCAGTACATAGCCAATGCCACTGAGCCATCACTGCTTCAAAATGTTGTCTAACTTATATACAATAGTATAATTTTGCCTTACCTACTTTCTTCTCTTTAGAGTTTTAGTTCATAATTCCTGTAAGATTTATTTTTTCATTATTTACTAACCGACCTCCAAAAATAAGGCAAAGTTCTCGTCACACTAATATTATAAAGAGGAAAGATTTGTATATTTGCATGTAATGAAAAAATTCAAAACTACTGAGCCACTTTGAAACATTCTTTCACTCTTAGAATCCAACATGATCCCTGATGAACTTATGCAATTTAATATTTCCAAAGAAGTTGTTTTTTTTTGTTGTTATATACCCGCGCAAAGCCAGGGCGTGCTGCTAGTGTTATATATAGTTTTCATTCCGAGTTGTAGTTTTAAGTTGGGCCTGAAGGTATATTTCTCTAAATAATTTACTTTATATGCAACAAATTTTACTCAAAGATAAAAAAAATTCAATTTTAAAACGTAAAGCTGCTTTATGTTAAATAATAAACACTAATTTCTTACCCGAAAATTGAAACGATCCCTTTTGATCATCTTAGTAAGAGAGTCCTTTTTTATGGTACTAAAGATACACTACACTTCTTATCGACAAAAGAAAACTAATAAACTGTAATAAGTTGCTCAAATAGTTTCATTTTCTTAGATGCACAAATTTTCCAAAATATCCTCCTCTTCAGATATCACCAGTGGAGCTTGAGACAGTGATTCGTAAGCATCCAGGAGTGCTGGATGTAGCCGTGACAGGGTTCCCTGACTATGAGTTAGGAGATTTGCCGGTGGCGTGCGTCGTGCCCAGAGCGGGTCATGAGCCGACTGCGCAAGAGATCAAGGATTTGGTAAAAGGTACATTTATTATAGAATAGAATCCGGTTTGATTGCTAAAAAATCTTCTATCTTCTTCAAAACTGAAGTCAGTTGGGGGAGAATCCAAAATATATATTATAAATGTTTTGTTTTTATACCTGATAGGTTAATTTTTGACCATTATCTCATCTGATGGTAAGTAATGATGTGGACGAAGATGTTGTAAAGGCTTACACCTACCTACCATGACTGCCCCTCAATGACAGCTGCTGGAACACACTGTTAGGTGCGCACGGAAGCGCTCAGCAGTAATAGGAATTAGAGAACTTCGCTTTACAAAATATTTTTAAAAATAGGTTGTTTATCGTATTTTTCACTATCATTTTATGGCCATTCTATCAACTTAGGCAGCATACCTTACCGCCTTATCAAACTTGAGAAATCATAAAATTAGTTTCCTTTTAAAACAGCGGAAAACAGGACCCACCTGGCGGTTTCTCAACATTTGGGTCCCGGCCGCGGAAACTGTCTCGCGGGTCTTCAACACATTTAAGGTGCAGTTATTTATGTACCGTTATAGTTGGAGCAAAGGGTATACCAGCAAAATCCCTATATAATCTACTGAAAGGCCTTTCAAGGACAGTCGTAACTGCTATCCTAAAAGGTGTATCCAAAGCACCCATCCTACGTATGACGGCAATTTGCTTCATGCCGGATCAATGCTGACTTTGTTAATGATGTGGTGCTTCAGGGCATAGACCTCTTCATTCCATAACCTGCGGTACCCGTCGGTGTATAGCCCTGCATTGATTGCTTTCGCTAAAGTCAGAGCACTACCAAGCAAATTCTGGCAAATTCACTGGCATCTAAGGAAATAAATAAATAGCAGCAAACTGAAAAAGAATTAAAACTTTGTCACTAAATCCATCAAAAGATTCAAAAGACTAATATAGCCAAAGCGAAGCTAGAACATATTAGCAGAAGTGGCAAAAAAATGCCCATCTTTCTATGGGAACTTATGCGTTCTGCTCTGTAACCAAGGCTGTATAATATATACTAATAGCTTAACGTGTTAACGATGCAGGGCGCATTTGATTCATCTATCTATTTAAGTAGATTAATCAGATCTATGTAAAATACTTTTCAGAAACACTTTCGGACGCCAAGCAACTACGAGGTGGTGTGATCTTTCTGAGTGAAATACCCGTGACAGCCTCTACCAAAGTCGACCGTAGGAAACTCAAAGAAATTGCATTTTCTACGGAAAGAGAATAAAACTATAGGAGTATAGTTAGTTACATTTTAAGAACACAATTTAAAAAAAAAACTATTCATCTACTCAGCACGAAAAGAGTTTTTGGTGTTCAAAAACTCGTAGATAAATTTGATTTTTGCTGCAAGCCACAGACGATGGGATAGTACTATTGATTTCCTAAATACCTACTATCAAAGGTTTTAATATCGTCTACTATCAGATGGCCCACTGCCGTTGAACAAACTGGACCTTAATTTAATCATCATCTGATATAATGTGTCGTTTGCTTCATCATTGTTTATGGTAATGCTTTACCAAAGAATAAGCAGTAGTAGACCGCACAGAATAAGCTGAGTATGTATAGCTACTAATTATGAACCTACAATAGTATATTTTTTTTCTTTTGGAGGCAAAAATATAACGTTACTGTAGCAATTGATATGTGTTTTTATTGTTATCTTTGTAGATATGTCTTTTAAATTTCCTTACAGTTTTTTGCATAGCAATTTTTACACTTATTTTAACACTTACTTCTATTTACTTACACTACTATGTTGGATGATGGGTAGTGCAATATAAACACGCCCGCAAAAATAAATGGTCACCTTCGATACCACACAATCCATCCGAAACAATATTTAATTTTATATTAAACACACATATACATAACGCATAAAATAAACTACAGTATGGTTCAATATAATCACTTATTAATTTGAAAATGAAACCATTAATTGACAAACATGGGCCAAAAGTTTTTTTTATCTGATTGTGACGGAGCTAGCTTGAGGCCCACCTGATGTCAAGCGGACTAACCTCTGTCTATAAATGATGCATTTCGACACAAGTCACGAATTTCACTGCACCCGTCACCTTGAGACATAAGTAGTTGTAAAGTCTCATGATGTAATTTCACTGGCTCTCAAGGACTGCTGCCGGAACACACCGTCAGGTGCTTGGCGACAGATTTTCTACCTGAAGGTGGTCGCTAGCCAGGCGGGCATTCGCAAAATGCCCTTCCAACATGCGGTGAAGCTCAAGCCAGCGGCGGGATTCGAACCATGGACCTACTGAGCGGCAGTCACGGTGTTTAGTAATTTTCTTCGACTGGTGTTCGAGCAGTAAAGATGCTCATTCTCAAGGAATGCGGGCAGCTTCGAGGGCCGCTAGACGCGAACTGCTAGGGCGGCTGCTCGCAACTGCTCTTTACTGCTCGAACACCGGTCGGAGATAACAACTAAACACCGGGAGTTCTAGCCAGTATATGAAGTTACTAAATTCTTGTCAGTTTCATATGAAAAGACGTGGTCACCTTATACTACAGGACCTTGTGTTGCCCCCATGGGTTATTTTCAAGGGTTGTTTGCAATCAGACATACTAAAAACTAAGTTCTTCCAGCGGTGTTTAGGTAAATGCTTCCATTTTTCAATAAGGGCCTGTTTCAAAGTAGGAAGTGTCAAGAGAGGTGGATTCGTTTCCTATCTAACCTTCCAGGCTCGTCCCATGCATGTTCCATAGGCTTCATGTCAGGACTCCTCGCTGCCTAGACCACGAGATCGATACCCATTTTTTCAATGTATCATCTCACAGATAATGCAGTGTCAGGGCGAGTATTATCGTTTATAAGTAAGTATTGAATCATAACCCATGGTTAATAGGAAAGGACCTGTATGTTCACTAAGGATTTCCATTATGTACCTTTCCGCATTTAGGTTCCCATTTACATTGAAAACTAGGTCTGTTTGTCCTTCTGCCAAATGCCGGCCCATACATGGACCCGCCGTCATAAGAAACCGTTTCTATAAAACTTGTCTGAGCAAAACGTGCTCCAGGTCATTGATACACCCTATCCCTTGTATTGTTGACATATAGTGCAAATCTTGACTCGTCCGTAAATAATATACGTGCCCGATCTTCTTTACCCCAAGCAGCGTGTTCCATCGCAAAACGCAATCTTGAAATTCTATGATGACGTTCGAGTTTTTGGCCATAAATTACTGGTCTGTATGGTTTCAGGTTAGCTTCTACATGGCGTCTTTTTACTGTATCATCACTAATGTAATCTATTCTGCTAAATAAAACATTGTTTTGAATCGCAACTGCTGATAAATGTCGATTCCGAAGCGAACTCGTGACTATAAAGCGATCTTCTCTGGTTGTTTTACCTCTTGGGCTGCCGTTGCCTGGTCTTCTCAGATGTTTTTCAGTTTACTTTATCTTTTCAGCACTCTTTGGACAGTGAAAAGCGTCACACTTGTTCTTCTGTTTAGCGCTGGCTATACCCAAACTTTTAACATGGTAATAATTCTGGCGCATTTTCTAAAGGTATGGTTTTGCACAAATTACACTAATTGAATAAGCAAAATCAATTTCAAGTCTCATATATCTACAAAATCGAAAAAGAAAATTGAAATAGGTAATAAGTTGAAATTAATCAATCAAATCAATAAAAAAAAGTATTAATCTCAATTTGAAAACAGGCCGTTTTTACTAAAGCACTTATTTACGCCATTACAGTAAAAGGTTAAATGAAGGGTTGCATGCAGTCCGCATACGTATCCTTTTTTTTATTTCATAAGCAAACGAAGTAATCTTGATAATTTCTTGAAGATATTGCTCATTTCAAAGGTGACCCTTTATTTATCCGAGCGAGCACGTATTTGAGCACAGCAGAACCATATTGCTCACCAACATTTTTCTCAACCGATGAAAAATAATGTTGGAGAGCGTCCTTTCACGAACTTTACGCAAATTTTATAAAATAATTTATTTATACATAATAAATAAAACATGTTGTCTAGTTAGCATTATATAAACCTTGTGTAACTGTAAGTATAGAAATATAATACAAAATAAAGAAAACATGAGTGTAAAACAAGAATTCTTACTAGGTTTTCCCGTGCTAAGATATCCCGTTTTCACCCTCCTATTTTGTATTAACATTATCTTTAACATTTGTCTTAACAAATTACAGGTAATAAACAAATAAGTAAATTCAAAGTACAAGTAAAGATTACAAATAATATCAACAAAGACCAAAAATACCTTAAATACCTTTACTTAACTGTTGCATAATGGTAGTGTGTGTGATAGTATATATGAATATGTGGACGGTTTATATAAAAGCATTGTGGAATGTATGTACTATATAGTGTAGAGAAAGTGTAATATTAAACTAATATTTCAGTATGTAGATGTTATGGGAACAATAGTTAAATATATTTAATGTATAAAATTATATTATAAGTGTTACTCTTAAAAGAAAAGAGCAACTTCTAGGGAGTTACCTGAATATGCGAAACCAATTTTCCGTCTCTTGATAGTTTAGATTCCTTAACATTTGATTTAATTATTTTAATATCGAATAACCATTGCAATTCAATACTGCTTGTATGCTGAGCACGCTGCCAACTGGCAGTGGGCTGGAGCATTTGAACTGCTTGTGAGTCTGCAATGACTTATAGGTTGTCTAAATGCTTTTATTTTAGTGGCTGTAGTGTTGTAAATAGTTCGTAGTATTTTGTTAATAAAGGCATACCACTGTTTATAATTATTCTTTTTACAAGAGTGGGAATTGAGTGGATATATATTGCTCCAGGCAACAATTATTTATGAAGGTAACTATTTAACATGAATATTGTACCTAAATAGTTGTGATTTATTTACGGAATTAAAGTAGCAACTAACTTAATTATTTCTATTTATTTAAGTACAGGTTATTTTAATTCTGGACATAAATAGTACCTGTCGTTCTCAAGAGCTTTTGGATTTAACTACTGACGACATAGATATCCGTGAAGATATAGCCATAGTAAAGCTTCCCCGAACAAAAACTAAAATAGAGAGGAGTTTTGTTGTTTCCGACACATTCTTTAGTATATTGAAAAGATGCACCTATGGATTTTTATCTCAAACGACATGGTGGATGGAAATCGTACGCTGTCACAAAAAGTTACATCGAAGATTTCATAGAAAATAAAAACTCATTAATAACCAAATATCGGGATCAATTAATTTACATAACAAAAAGTTCCCACAACATTAAACTAGCACAGTGCCAACAGCTTCTCTGGCAAAATATGATTCTACTCAAACTGTCAAACCATCTCCTTCCACAAACACAAGTGCATCAACAGCAGAACAAAGTGTCCCGGTTTAGTCTCAAGCAACAAGTAGCCTTACTGGAAAAAACGTCATTTAAAATATTGCAATAATTTACAAATTTTAATTTTAATCATTATTTTAATTTTAAATTTTAATTAAAGAAACATTGTCTTTTATTTCCCACGTTGGCTATTTCTGTTCTCGAGTATGTTTAAACCTAGCGTGCAGCAAATAGATAGACCTGAGAGTTTTCTCCCCTTGCTGTACACCATTTCAGTTATTAGTGTGGGCAGCATTTCCTCATTACATTATTTTCTCTTAGGATTATGGGATTTCTTCACGCTTAGGGAATAATTATAATATTTTTTGGAGATAAATAAGTTTCGGAGATCTTTAGGGTAACAATAATAAGTGAATTGGATTCCACTAAGTGTCGTGTATTGTAGTGCAAGTACCTACTGAAAGTATTCAATTGTTCGTGCGGTAATAGAAACTAAAAAATTACATAGGTACCTATAGTTATTTCATTCATACAGTCCCCAGCTTAGTTCTTATTCCCTGGGAGAAATAAGAGGTTTACTGCTACATCTAAATGGAAAGAGAAAAACTTTCTCCATTTGCTTTATCACCAAATTGTAAGCTATCCGCAGAAACGTTACAACATATTATGATGTTGGTGAAGTTAAGTCTAAAACTAAATAATAGTACATTATCGTACAAGTAGGTATGTAACGATGGTGATTACCGCTGAAGCACCATTGAGACCCGAGCCGTCAGGTGAGGGTCTTAAGAGCGCCGAGGACGGTAATCATCAATACGCATGTGTATAATTTTTTTATGCCCGATAGGTTAGCCTTTGACCACTATCTCACCTGATGGTAAGTGATGATGTGGTCGAAGATGTTGTTCAGGCTAACCTAGAATAACTGGCTCTCATGGATAGCTGCCGGAACACACCGTTAGGTGCTTGGCGACATATTGACATATTTTTCAACACACTTGTGAAGAAAATAATCCTAAAAATTCATCTTACCTTGGAGTTTTCAAAGTTGCAAACTTTCCATAACGTTAAGCTTCACATCTTATTTAGAGCGGCGTACAAAGTAAATCATTTTCTTCATAACTAGTACCTACACAGTAGACACCTTAATTAATAACTAACTATAATTTCAACAGTGAAAGCAAGTTGTGATTTTTATCACAACTTGCTTTGCTTCGCGCGCGCACGGGGATTGGCCATAGACTAAAGAATTAGGATTCTTTTTTTTTTTTTTTTCACGGTAAGCGTTTTAGCCAAGTACAAAATAGGGTTTTTAAAGTTATCTTTATTATAGAGAAAATAAAAGTTGTATTTGAATAAAAGTTTAATTTTTTAAAAGTTGTAATTATCTGTATAAATACGAAGTTGTATGAAATGAGCAAACAATAGGTACCTACATTTTATTTGTACTATTGAACACGATCTTTCTTGTATCGAAACATTTTTAAGAACAAAAGAACTCAACCAATATTATATAGAAAAAAAAACTATATATAACTTACTTGTGAATAATAACAATGTAAAAGTCACAGTTTGATTACAGGTGTCATTATGTGCCTAATTGCGGTGAAATTAGAGCCACTTTATGAACAGATGAGTTTCTATTGTTTCATTTACCACGGCAGATATAATGTTGAAAAATCTATAAAAGACATAAGCACGTACTAAGGTATGTAACATATATATTTAATAAATAAATATATGACACTTTTGTCTTTGAAACCCAGACAATATAATTATTTTGATACATGTTTTGTTTTGTTACACTCCATCAGCACAATTAAGCATCACTGTGAAGAATGAAATTACTGTGAAGGTTTCAATAAGCATGTTATGAATAAAGTTATTTAACTTTAAGTATTTAATCAACCTCAAAATTATTCATCATACATTACATGCAGAATATTTGTATGCAGTTTAAACAGTTTACAGTAACGATCGGTCAACTCAGATAATCATTGCTACATTAACATAAACTAAATATTAATAATTTAGAATCAGGTAAGTGCATAATATTTTCTTACAAAGCCAGGTTTCACCAAAAAACACCACATCTTTATATTCTAATTATGAAATTAAATACAGACTTTTATTGGCATATTTTATGTAGGTACATACTTCTTTAAGAAAATTAAAAAGTTAAATTAAAGCATTGTTCTCCTAACAAAACAATGCTTTAAAACAATTTTTTAATTATTAAAGTACAATGTGTCCCGACCAAGGAGGTTTCAATTCAATTTAAGTACACATTATCTATGGTGAGCGAGATGCGCGCGCAATGTGCTGCGCTGGTTCCGAGCCAACAGACCAGTAACAGACTTTTCCATTTTGGCGCTATTTCGTACATACGAATTTGAGTAATATTTTATTGGATAAAACTTTAGTAGCAAAAATGTCAAGCAACACCCACGAAACTGATGATTTAACTCCACCTGATATTCTAGAAACAGCTACGAAACTGACGAATAGTCCTTTGCCAGAAAATCAAGAAAAGCGTATAGCCACAGAGAGTTGAAATACAGGTAAAAAAAATTTATATAGCCATGAGATTAAATAAAGTAGTGTATGCAACTGCATATAATTAGGTATTAAAACACTCGTGTAATCTTATTTTGAAACTCGCCTCGTTTCAAAAAACTACACTCATGTTTTAATACCCTCTTTTATATGACAGTTGCATAAACTATTAATAAATTATGTACTAGTAAACATGACAAAATACAACAAATAAAACAGAAATTATATTACAGCAGCAAGAAAACGTTCATTATTTAGCGTGCTACATAAAAAGTTCTGAATTTTAAATGAATTTATTTGTTGGGCTTTTAAAAATACGTAACGGTACGGATAAAGAATACGTACGGGAGAGCGTTCCATAAAAGGTAGTATTATGACCTATATATGTTCTATGATAAATTTACGGATTCAGCAGTGAATAGCCCGTTGTAAAATGAAGTTCTAGGAGCAGTTGATGATAGTATTCAATTTTTAAGCGACTTCCAAAAGAGGAGGAGGTTCTCAATTCGTTTTTTATGTTTGGTACCTCAGAACTCTTGACTGGGTGAACCGATGTTGAAAATTATTTTTGTTTGAAAGCTGATGCTATTCGTTTGGTCCCATTTTAAATTTCAACAAAATCGGTCAAGCCGTTTTTGAGTTACGCTCCAATAACTGCAAAATATTCACATATCTTGATGATATAGTCCTTGACAATGAATGAGAATCAATCCCGTAAGTAGCAAGGGTCACTAAAAAGAGTGAAAAATTTTTTTTTACCAAAAATTGGAGCCGACTTCTACACCCAAAAGTGTGAAATAACTTGTCAAAGTCGGTACCACGTGCACAATTTTGTGATAACAGGTACTTTTGAACTATCATGGTACCGACGTCAACAAGTTATTTCACACTTTTCGGTGTTGACTTCAACACCGAAAAGTGTGAAATAACTTGTTAACGTGTTAACGGTTCCATTTATTGGTAAAAAAATAATTCTGATGACCTTACACTGTACTTTGTGTTATTCAAGAATTCAAATCGTTCTTCAAATAAAGAAGAGTATGAAACAATATATAATACAAAACTAAAAGAATATGATATTCCGGCGAAGGTATTACGGACAGCCATTTGAGCTTAATACAAAACTGAGAAACGTGGTCGTATTTTCTAAAACCGAAAATAAACTTTATACAATAATTTTGAAGTCACTGCTGGAACACGTCGCTTGATGGATGATTGCATACTTGACGATGGTAGCTGAACATGCAAGTATTCACAAAATGCCGTATCGCCATTTGCTGTGAAACAAAAGCTTGCGGCACGATGCATCGTGGTCCCCACGCACCGCAGGAGATACTGCAACTGAGCTAACATTGTTGATTTTCTGTTTTGTATTATTGCAGTCCAATGGCGAAATTATTCGTTAACGACTCTGTACATTGGTACATGAATGAGCTGACTTCCCGCATCGTTGCTGAGTCTGGAATCCCGAGTGACAGATTCCATCTTGGGAAGATTATACTGCAGAGCTTGAGGGACGACCCTCACTTGGTGTCACAGGTAGGTTGCCATTACCCACAATATATAAAAATGTTTCATCAACTTATTCATAGAAAATGTATCATTATTCACTGAGAGGAGAAAAGGACCGATTGCTAACTTTATATCCATGAGTTAGGAAAATTGCACTTTCTTTCGAGTGATAGTGTATTATAACCAAAATGTACCATACATATGTTAGATTGTCAACGTATTGCTAAGGGCGAGGCCTAAAACCTATTTCACCAGAGTGCACGTGATGTGCGTTGCTACGAATATATGCAGGACAAGAAGTACTGTGCATTGCAATCCTCAACGTCAATTGGCGGTAGGTAAGTATAGGTTGCAGAGTTTTAGTATTACCTGATTTGATGCGGACCTATTTTTTTAAGGAACCAAACATGTATGATTTTTACTTTCCTCCAAAGATCTAGAATATTCTAATGAGGAAAGATTTGTATATATAATTTTTTGTATGTATTGAATAAACTTAAAAACTAGTGGACCGAGTTGAAAAATTGTTTCACCATTAGAATCCTACATTATCCCTGATGAACATATGCTACAGAATATTTACAAAACATTTTTTTTTTTAATATACCCTTGTAAAGCCGGACCTGGCCGCTAGTTTATTGTTAGAATGTCGTAAACCTTATTCAAAAGTATTATTAATAATAATTGTCTGTTACCTCATCATTCTTCTTCATTGTCCATTACTAAAATTCGTACATAATCAAATGTCTAACGGTTTATAATATTTCTGCTAGAATTTTGTGGGACTTTGTGAGTCACATACGTAAAAATACAAATGTCAAGCTTTAGTCTTCTGAAAAATACGTCAAGTTTCATACACTAAACTTCTTTTTTACAGACGGATGGGGCAACTGGCTCATCAGAAACCAGCAGATCTCTTCTTCGAAGGGCGGTACGATGCGCGAGCAGCCTCAGAACCTTGGGTCTGGGGAAAGGTGACGTCATGGTCCTCATGGCTCCGAACCACCTGGACCTGGCTGTACCGTTCTATGCAGCTTTGTTTCTTGGGATAAGTGTCGCCGCTGTAGATCGGACATCGGACTCGAGTAAGTCGTATTCGGAGCAAAAATCTTGGAATTTTTTTCAAGTTGCCTTATATTTTTTACAACTTTATATAGGTACTTAATAAAATTTAAGAATTTTTATTTGAATTTATGAAACATGCGTCTTTCAATTAATATAAGATTGTTTTATATACAAAATATAACTGACGTCCTACCCTTTAATATATTATAATATACTTAGTTACATACAGGATATTTATTATCCGCTAGATTAAGATACATAGGCATAAGGCTAAAGGCTTGGTATGTAAGCTTTCCTAGTGGTGGTACTACGCTTTACCGCTAAGCCTGTGGAGGCCACGGGTTACAGGTGCATGGGCCGACAAGACAGGAGCAGTATCTCTCCTATTTAATATCTACGTGAAATTGTAGCTATGCCACTGCGTTTCAATTGTGACCCGGGGGCAAAATCTCCCCTTCTTTCAACTCCCCAAAAGGCATATGGCCGCACATTAACGTGAGGTATTACTCCACGAGGTTACAAACCGCAAAAGCGCTGAATCTCTGTCAGGGCATTTACCCCCTGTGACTTTTATCTGAAGGTAAATGTACAGTTAGAGGCTTATTTAACACCTGGCTGCGCGTAGCTGTAAATGCATATTGCGCAACGCGAATCTAATTGCGTGTCTTTATAAGTCCAACAATAACGTTTTATATTACATATGTTTTTTTCCAGAATTGAGTTCAGTTCTTGCCGTGAATTCTCTTTTATATCTTCTACCGAATGAAAATGAGTGTCACGAAGTGATTTGAGCTAAGGAAAAAATAAAGAAATTGTCTAAAGCCATATCTGGTGAATAAGATGGTATTTGGTCGAAAATTCGTTGACAATGGTGGCCTTGTGCAAAAGTGCATTTTCGTTATGCAAAATCCAAGAATTTTTTTCATCAAATTGGGATTTTATCTATATATTTGGAATATCTGTATATTTGATGGATAATAAAAGACTCTTGAAATTGAAAACTTCAGTATTAGATGTAAACATTAATATACGTAGAAAGAAGGTGAGTAAAAGCAACAAGAAGAGGTTTGATGAATAAACATTTTGGACATAGAAGGACAAGTCCAGAAATGCCCATTATAAACATTCATCCAAGCCACCATGATTGGTATTCATAGATTAAATAAAACTACATATATATACCTATGACATCAACTGTCACTTTAATAGCTGTCATACCTAAGATATTTTTCTTCATGATACAATAATATATACTAAGCCAGGTATTACACTCCGAGACCGGATGTCGCGTAACCGGGACACAAGCATACTGTCAACATTTCTATCAACGGCTCTCAAACTTTATACCTAATTTGAGGAAATTCGGGGGCAGTAAAATAACAGTTAATAGATTGCACCTTTTTTTATTAAAGAAAATGACGTGACATTAGTGATATAGATTACACAGATTAATGATTATTGAATGAGTTATGGTTATCAAGGTCATACAGAGTGTTTGACAACGAATAGTTTTCCAATACTGGGTACCGTCGATGCTACTATAGTAAATTTTTTGTAACAAACGAGTACTGAGTATGTCTCTCGCTCATTTCCGATAGTTGCCAGATTTACTGGACCGTCAATTCTACTCCCGGAGTTAGTTTTTCAAAAAGCTAAATGTATATGGCACGAGACCAAAATCGGCTTTCGCTTATAAAATAAATATTAGAATGCATTGAAAGCCTCAAGAGCCAATATCGTAAATTTGTACACTGTTTTATTTTATACAGGTGAACTTCACGCTACATTTTCCATATACGAGCCCAAAATAATATTTTGCCAAAGCGAGAAAGCAACTGATATTCAAATAACACTCAAAGAACTAGAAATCACCGCTGAGATTGTAACGTTTGATAGAGTAGACTCTCTGCTGAGCTTTCAGGACTTCATGGACAAGTATGCTGACGATACCACGGTTGAGGACTTTAGGTATGAAAGCTTCTATAATAAATAAATATCTTTAATAGTTTTTAGATACCTAGTTAGTTTAGAGTCAGGAAATTAAATCTTTCCGTAGCAATGAGTGTGAAATTCCTTAACATGATGCTGTGTTTCTGTTGGAACGTTTATTAATATACCGGTACTTGATCAAAAACTAAAAAAAATCTTTCGTGGAACTCTTGCGTTTTTTGAATGTTTTACGGGGCAATATGGCAATTTAAGTTTTAATTTTTTACATTCAAACATTTCTGTCCTTAAACCAATATAAAGATTATATACTGATTCAATTCCACCATAATTCTTTTAGAGCTGCAGACTTTGACCCTGAAGATACCATTGCCTTTCTGATATCTACAAGTGGTACTACCAGTTTACCAAAAGCAGCAGCTGTCTCGCAAAAGAGCACCGTTATAACATCTCCCTATTTATGGTAAGTTAAAGAAGATATTATGTGGTGTAATATTACGCGGTCAATTACTGATAATAATATGAAACTTATCTGTTTTGTACCAGGAGCCAATTCAGAACCTTCCCTGGCCCAACCTGCATGACGTTAATCATAGCACCGCTACAATGGTTGACCGCGATCATGGTTTACGTCGCCTCCGCCGTCATGCGCATACCTCGTCTTACGACTTCACAGACACTGACTCAGCAACACGCTTATCATCTCATAAATACTTACAGGGTAAATTTCTTGTTGAGATATGTTCTTCTTATTTCCTTACTGGTTTCACACGATTCAATACCTCTTTAGTGACACTACAGACATGAGAAGCTATCAAAAGATCAGTAACCAGAATTGCTATTGTCAGCTTTCTTGCTGTGTGTCGTTGCTGGCTGTTTTTTTGTATATCTAAATTGTTAGAATTGTTGGCATATTCACATTGAGTATAAATGCAACTCCGTTCTTAATGCAGTATTATAATAAAAACGAAATGTCAATTTTGAACCATGATTCATAACAATAGCCCAAGACAAGCATGTCACAGCAGAGGAAGGAACTGATAGGTTGCTACTTCTTGCCCTCTAGTTGGTTATTAAAAAATCCTTCTCTATTATTATGTACTTCAGTTTAGTCATAAGAGTAAATTTGTAGCTCGTTAGAAGTGAGTTAAAAATCAAACATCACAACTTTGAAATAAGGCTTGTATCAGCACACGCTGCAAAACGGCTGAAATACTTAAAACTTGCACCATATCTTATGCTGGTTTTTATCAGTACTTCAGTACTAATATTATAAATGCGAAAGTAACTCTGTCTGTCTGTCTGTTACGCTTTCACGCCAAAACTACTGGACCGATTTGAATGAAATTTGGTATGGAGATAGTTTGATACGCGGGAAAAAAACATAGGATAGTTTTTATCCGACTGCGCAAAAAGAGGTTAATGTTTTCGCGCGATAACCGACATACGCGCGGGCGGAGCCGCGCCCGGAAAGCTAGTAATTTTATATATCTTATCTTTCGGTGTAAGAATCGATCATTACCATTTAACTGCTATGGTTAGTTTTTTGTGTGAGAAGTGTAACAATAAGGCGTTAAATATCTAAATATAGAAAAGCAAATAACAATAAAAATATAATACTGTATATAAATTAAAACAAATATCATGATCTCTATCTACTCTAACAAAGTTATTGTACTCTTCATACCTATAAGTATTGAAACAATGTTGTGGTTGATATATTTTCTCTTTGGCAGCCATCGCATATGATTCTCAGCCCAACATTGATGTCTACTCTCATGAAACCTGGTGACCGCGACGAGTGTGACTTCACCTGTTTCGACGTCATTTTGCTCGGTGGCAGTTACGTATCTCCCGACCTCATTGAAGAAATCAAGGTTCATTTTTAATTGATCTAATTAGTGTAGCTCTGTGAGCGGAAGACCTCGCGACTGATATATGATTTTTGGTGGTTGCTGGACAAACTGAGTCTTGTCGATACTAATCATTAAACCAGATTTGCGGCATGTTTCCTGTAGGGCATCCTTATGAGTTTACATGGCAAACGTCATCGGCATAAAGGATGTCCATAATGTAGAGGTTAGTGATTCGGGATCTTTCTATAAACCGCGAAAAGTCAAAGACGCTTTTGTCCCTTCGCACATCTAGCTGGATACCTTCACCTCAACTTTGAGAGCGTCATCCGACACTGCAGCAAAATAGAGAGCAAACAGACTTGGTGCCATCACGCTTACCTGTTCTTCACCACTAGTCACCGAAAAAGGTCCTGAGAAGTTGCATTCGTGCATAACCTCGTCTCTCATGTTGTCATGGAACTGCTTAAACTTGTTCGTTAACTTCTCAGGACATCCGGACTGTTTTATCATTGACACTGTGGAGGTATCTCACATATATAGTATAGGTAATAGTGTATTCTCGTATATGACACATACAATGAAGTTTTTTATTTGACGAATAAGTAGAGCTGCCTAAATGAATTTTTAAAAATAACACAAAACACAAAAAATTAACAGTCTGGCGCCGGGAAGCTATTAAAAGATAAAAACAAACGCATTCAAAATCTATTCTTGATTTTATGGCCACTCGAAAGCGAGACTCACAAAAAAATTTGGGTTGGAGGGTTTTTTTGTGAAGCTTGGCTAAACTGCAAACCGTGGGAAATATAAAAAATATTGTTGCGAGGGTGTTTACTTAACCGATCCTGGAATTAACCTATCAGAGAACAAATGATCTGTGGCTGTTTTATTTTATTTTAGATCAACCAATCGATGACGATGGGGGTGTTTCCTTACATACAGAGAGGGGAGATAAAAAGTACTGGCTGGGAAAGACGAACAGAGGAGATGAGGAACATTAACAGATTAGCGCTGGTTTAACGCGGAAGTCAGTTTAAAAACTGCAGTAACTTCAGTGTTTTATTATTATTTGATAAATTAACAACTTAAGTTTAAATTCAGTGATATTAGAAGACAATCATTCGGTAAAGTTGATAAATCCTATTCTCAACATACTATAGAGTTAATTCTAGCGATAAATTTAAAATTACACCCAATATATATTTTATGGAATTTCAGAGGATTTGTTGTAAGGAAAATTAAATTAAATTGAATAATCAATTTATTAATGATAGTATTAAATCGTATTACCTTATTGAATACATATATCTTATTTGCTACATACAATTAGTATATTCATGTCAAGGATATCACTTGTTATGTTGAAAATTACATATGGGTATGGTTTTATTTTGTAAATAATTGTGTGTATTAACATATATTATATGTTTTGTTGATTCTACTGCACTGTGTAATACGACTAAAGAGGTTTTTACGTTAACGCAATTCTATTTTCCTCTTTAATAAAGTCTAGGAAATGAATGGCGGGTCATGTGATTAATATATATGTGTATTTATATAGATACATATATATGTAACTTTCATGATTTAAATAATCAAAGAGTGTCGCTTAAATACCACAACAACTTTTAAGATCATTATAATAAAAAATAATATGATCTATATTAAACTTATTTTATTTTATGATTAAGAACCTTTCCAATCAGATAGAATATAATATATATATTAAGAATAATTGAATCTAAAGTAAATTAAATGAATATTTGAACTCTAGCTATTGAAATAGTAATCCACACTTAATTAGATCTTGAGATAAATTTATAATTGTTTTGATAAATAATTTACGATAGTTTACTTAGTTAATAACAGTTAGGATAGTAAAATAATATTTGAGTCTAATTATTTAGTATAGCAGAATATGCTGGAGTATAGAGTTTTCTTTACCTAATTTAAGATAGTAATATAACATAAATTATTTCATTAGGGCTATAACGTAGCATCTAATCTAGATAGATAGGTCATATAATTTCCAACACAAAGTCCTGCGAGCAGACAGCAAGGGGAGATCGAGTCCAGTTACTGATCAACAGGGAGTATATTAAAATTAGTACAGTATACAATTCCATTAACTCTAAACATCTATATTATGTCTTTTGGACTATGATAGGGAATAACTGCAAAACGATATCTTAGGAGAGCGTGCCTTTTACTGTCTTATATTGAAGGCCTATAACAAGAATATGGGACCTAGATTTCACAAGTCATTACATGGTTGTGCCTAGAAGCGGCAGTACAATACGTCACAATACACGTCCTCTCTGAACCGACCTATAGATTTCTATAAGCCTGGCCAGGCAAACACAATTTTTGTGTTGAATCACGTGATATTTGAGATAAACATAAATCCATGGTTTTAAAAGGGCTGATAAAATATACAAATAGCGCTTATTTCGCTATAAGAATAAATAGAGCTCCTCAGCTCATGATAGGTTAAAAGGTTGGTTCCGCCCTGAAAACACTTAGGTGTACGCTGAGCCGCGTTTTATAGGTTCCCTAGACGTTACTTGGACTGGTTTCTATTGGGGAGATGATCTTTCCTTCCACATAAAATAAGGCATTCTTGTATTGAATCCTGCCACTTGCTAAGGATGGTCTAATTAGAAATAACTCTTCCATATATACCTTATGAATCAAACGCATACACTAATATAATTAATTTAATTAACTATTTTAATTAATTTACTTGTTGACCTCTCTTATTTAAAGCAAGCCAGGAGGAATATGAAAGTGATTATTTTATGGACATTCCGCCTATGTACTGACATAAAACTTGTGTAAGACATGAGTGATGATTTACAATCATTAAGTAAAGCTCTCCTATGATTTCGTATCTCTGAATCAAGTAATCCTTTCTCAATATATCATAACTCTTAACTTAGACGATCACACTAGCCTGTACCACCACAGATGGTGCCGGAGACCAGAATTTTCAACTACGCATCGATATAACGATACGATTGAAATAGAATCAGGATTATACAACGAAAAACACAACGTAGAAATAAATTATTGAGGAAGTCAGGGTTTTTCTTTCAGAGATAATAGAATAAAAATAGGAAATTTATTACATTTTCAGAGATCGCAGCAGAGGAGAATTGTTTTGCATGAGCATTATTTTATACTACTAACAACTGTACATATACATTTTTATTGAAATATTACATTAATTTACAGTATCTGCATATATTTTGTGTATATTTCCACAGATTGGTTAAAGGAAAACAACTCGCAACATTAAATATCACTTCTTTATAATATAAAACGCGAACGATATAATAAAAAAAAAAAAAAAAAAAAACTTTAAACTCCGCACTTAACATCTATTTAGACTTCTTTAAAACATTATGGCAGAGAGTAGAGGTAAACGTACGAAAGGGAAACGCGGATTAAATAACGAAATCAATACGGATATATCAACGGAACAAGAGACTTTAAATAACTCGACATTACAATTACTGTTAGCTAAGATGAACGAGTTCCAAGAAAAGTTAAATTTATTAAACTCGAATAAGAATGACATGAACCTGGCGAGCACTTCGTCACGCGAAACTGTTAGTATTGCATCTGAGGAATGTAACGGAACTCCAATACCAAATCAAAATATTTTTGTTATACAACCAACCATTAGCAAACCTATTTTTGACGGAAAATCACAAATAAATCCTATAACATTCTTAAAAAGAGTTAAGAAATATATTAAGTCATTAAATGCGTTTGATCGCGAAATTGACATTGTATTAGAATGCGTCACTGGACATGCTCGGAAAATCTTAGAATTATATTCAAAGAACTGGAACACGTTTTCCGATTTCGAAGCTGATTTTAGACAAATTTATTGGACTGATCAAATACAAGAATCAGTACGATACAAAATAATAAGAGGGGAGTATTCAATTAATTCAGGTATCTCTATGAGTGAACATTTCGCCGAACAAACAGAGACGTTGCAATCTTTAACAATAGCATTTAGTGAAAGGGATATCGTAAATTCTTTAATGAGACATTACTCCGTAGATGTTCAACAACTATGGTTTACTAGACCTGAGGAACCTACGATTATAAATGGAGCTAATTTCCTCAGAAACTTAGAGCAGAATATTGTCTTAAGGCATCATACACCTACGAGATACCATAAAGATAGACAACCTATACGTGGAGGTCACCCAGTAACCGCTGTAATGACTGCCGGGGTATGGCAAAGGGGTTCGTTTAGAGGCAGGGGATTTCAGAGAGGAAGAGCTGGGTATTGTAGGAATTATAATAGAGGTACATCACGTGAGAATGGAAGACAGAGTGTAATGAGAACAGCGATAGATTTTGTTAAGGAAACTGGTTCTACTAATCCATCAAAATCTGGGGGCGGGGATGTTCAAAAGGACTAGTATTACTTAATACATATGATTCTTAATTACGAAAGATTGTATATTATTGGGAATGAAAGAACTTCTGAGTGTTCTAGGAGGAACATATATATATATATCTTATAAAAATTCACACGAAACATGGTTGGCAAGTTAGCAATAAACTGACTCTACTTAGTATGACTTAAACGAGATTAAGCGGTATAATATTGACTATAAATCGTCAACAGACGAACAACAATCGTATTGGAAAACCAATCCAATACGAACGAAACATGTGATGATACAGGAGATGTGTGTGAGTGTGGTATGTTCGGATAGATATATACATTATACAATATTTTATAAGTTAGACGATATAGACGAACAGGTTAATGGTTACTCATTGCCTACATTGCTTGAGGTATGTATGTGTTTGTATGGCAGAATTATTAAATATATCATAATGGACACAGAGTCAAATTAGTAACATTACAAGCGAGAAATATCATTCATCATAGGAGAAGGGTGTAATCTACTTGAATTACGATACCAACTATACAGGTCCAAGGAGCATTTGGCTCAAGGAGCACAAGTAGAAACCACTTATTATTGATAAAGGTTAATTTAGGTGATTTTTATTTCTAGGTGAAATCTCGGTACAGTTTACCTAGTTCGTTCATATAAGATATGAATGAGTCGAGTGATCTAGACGTCCGGTGCAAAATCGAAGGATTCGGGTTCGATTCCCGCTCGGGGCATACAATTTATGCTTCAATAATTTGTAAAAAACGAGATATGATTGATTGAAACGGGTAAGAGGCATAATAAATTGTGGAAGTTAAGGGACACTGACTATTGAACATTGGGATTATGAACAAACGTTAGATTGAACTCTGGGTACTAAATAATAAGGTTATGGGGGCGTGGCTAACGCCATGACTATTAACTCTTTATTAAAAAAATTAAATAACCGACAGAGCTTTCCAACTCGTATACCGAGAAAACCTGTAAGAACGATTGATGGGTGTGGTAAATTGTAAGGGAAAGAACAATTAGTATAAGAACATTTGGGGATACGAACTAACGCTAAATTAAACTCCAATTGAGAGATTAATAATTACGATATCGAGAGGTTGGGGGGCGTGTCGAAATTCTGTGAATGATGTACGTGGATTCTGTATGAACTATTATAGTGATATCATAGCATATACGATAGGAAACCTAGATTTATACTTAGATTTATTACAATAAATACTAGTAAAATTAGAAAGGGTGGATCGACGACGAAGTATGGGTAATCTGATTTTGTAATAAAACATTAACAGATGCTGGAGTACAAAGATTAGGAGCGTGGTGACGGACTTTCTACTTGAGGGTGAAGCTCTAGCAGTGACAGGATTCGAACCATGGACATGCTGTGCAGCAGTCCATAATCAATGTCACTGAGCCATCATCACTGCTTTATTTACGTTGGATTCATTATATTAGTAGGTTTGATTTTACCATTTAACATGTCAAGGATCGAGATAATGTAGTCGCAGATGTATTATCAAGACATATAAAGGGGACTACAGATATAATAACAAATAAATCTGTTGGGCCTGAGATGAATCTATTTAAAACACAGTTAGGGAAAAGGATAAAACAAAATTGTAAGGATATTCGTGAGCTTCAAAATAACGATACAAAAATTCGTGATATAATTAAACGCATGGAGGACATAGGTACTGCGGAAAATAAATACTTTATACTAAAGGAAGGAGAACTGTATCAAATAGTTACGTTATTGTATATGTTCTTGACGAATTACAGAGGGAATTGATCTTAAGCATACATGAAGAGAAAGGTCATTTAGGACGATACAAAGTACATGCTTTAATGAGATCGCAATATTATTTTAATATGTCTCGTAAGATAGGACAGTTAGTAAGGACGTGTAAACTATGTCAGAAGTCTAAACGAGTCTTGGAAGTGCATACAGGGCCTATAAAAACGGTAATATCGACGGACATAGGTAACAAAGTATTTTGTGATATATATGGGCCATTACCATCAGGGAAGTATGGGTTTAAATACATCTTTGTTATACAGGATGCATACAGCAAATATATTAAATTATATCCGTTACGACGAGCGACAGGCAAGGCTTCCTTGGCTTGTGTAAAAAAATTTCACAAAGAACTAACGATAAAGGTATTGTGTTCTGACAGGGGTACTAATTTCACATCTATAGTGTTCGAAACAGGGATTAAACAGTTAGGAATCAAATTGACACACACATCGATTCGTCACCCAAGACCTAACTCTACTGAACGTGTAAATAAGATTTTGGGAAGATTGTTTAGGTCTTACTGTCATAAAAACCACCGTTCATGGGTGAGTCTATTACCTAACATTGAAGAATGTTATAATAAGGTCACTCACTTAACGACGGGATATTCACCAAACGAGATAGTATGGGGTGAAAAGACTTTCCTTACTTCTGATTCAGATTTTATTAAAAGTAACAAATCAAATTATGAATTAGAAACATTACAAGATATTCGCGAACAAGCCAGATGTAACATACTTGAAACCGCAAGCCAGCGGGAAATACAATACAACAAAAATCATAAACTGGTCCAATTCGAAATAGGGGATTTAGTTAAATTAAAAATATATACCAAATCGGACGCAAATAGAAAAATAACACAGAAATTTGCACGCTTGTTCGAGGGACCGTATATTATAGGTGAAATCCCATATAAAAATGTATATACCTTAGTAGACCCTGAATCAAGAGAGATAAAAGGAAATTATAACGCAATACATCTATTTAGGTATTACAAATAATTAATGACAGACGTAAATTTTCTAGTTTAGTCCAAGTGAATAACATACAACAGAAATTAATGAGAGATGTAGTATATCAGTCATTTGATAAGAGATATGTGGTCAAGCATAGTACTTGTAATTAGAAAGGAAAATAGATGACAAAAAGTATGTCAATTAAAACAAATTCATGACAACATTTTAGTATCTATTTGGGGGCGTTTATGTGGAGGTATCTCACATATATAGTATAGGTAATAGTGTATTCTCGTATATGACACATACAATGAAGTTTTTTATTTGACGAATAAGTAGAGCTGCCTAAATGAATTTTTAAAAATAACACAAAACACAAAAAATTAACAGTCTGGCGCCGGGAAGCTATTAAAAGATAAAAACAAACGCATTCAAAATCTATTCTTGATTTTATGGCCACTCGAAAGCGAGACTCACAAAAAAATTTGGGTTGGAGGGTTTTTTTGTGAAGCTTGGCTAAACTGCAAACCGTGGGAAATATAAAAAATATTGTTGCGAGGGTGTTTACTTAACCGATCCTGGAATTAACCTATCAGAGAACAAATGATCTGTGGCTGTTTTATTTTATTTTAGATCAACCAATCGATGACGATGGGGGTGTTTCCTTACATACAGAGAGGGGAGATAAAAAGTACTGGCTGGGAAAGACGAACAGAGGAGATGAGGAACATTAACAGATTAGCGCTGGTTTAACGCGGAAGTCAGTTTAAAAACTGCAGTAACTTCAGTGTTTTATTATTATTTGATAAATTAACAACTTAAGTTTAAATTCAGTGATATTAGAAGACAATCATTCGGTAAAGTTGATAAATCCTATTCTCAACATACTATAGAGTTAATTCTAGCGATAAATTTAAAATTACACCCAATATATATTTTATGGAATTTCAGAGGATTTGTTGTAAGGAAAATTAAATTAAATTGAATAATCAATTTATTAATGATAGTATTAAATCGTATTACCTTATTGAATACATATATCTTATTTGCTACATACAATTAGTATATTCATGTCAAGGATATCACTTGTTATGTTGAAAATTACATATGGGTATGGTTTTATTTTGTAAATAATTGTGTGTATTAACATATATTATATGTTTTGTTGATTCTACTGCACTGTGTAATACGACTAAAGAGGTTTTTACGTTAACGCAATTCTATTTTCCTCTTTAATAAAGTCTAGGAAATGAATGGCGGGTCATGTGATTAATATATATGTGTATTTATATAGATACATATATATGTAACTTTCATGATTTAAATAATCAAAGAGTGTCGCTTAAATACCACAACAACTTTTAAGATCATTATAATAAAAAATAATATGATCTATATTAAACTTATTTTATTTTATGATTAAGAACCTTTCCAATCAGATAGAATATAATATATATATTAAGAATAATTGAATCTAAAGTAAATTAAATGAATATTTGAACTCTAGCTATTGAAATAGTAATCCACACTTAATTAGATCTTGAGATAAATTTATAATTGTTTTGATAAATAATTTACGATAGTTTACTTAGTTAATAACAGTTAGGATAGTAAAATAATATTTGAGTCTAATTATTTAGTATAGCAGAATATGCTGGAGTATAGAGTTTTCTTTACCTAATTTAAGATAGTAATATAACATAAATTATTTCATTAGGGCTATAACGTAGCATCTAATCTAGATAGATAGGTCATATAATTTCCAACACAAAGTCCTGCGAGCAGACAGCAAGGGGAGATCGAGTCCAGTTACTGATCAACAGGGAGTATATTAAAATTAGTACAGTATACAATTCATGTGTGTGTGGACTGAGTGACCACATTTTTTTTTAGTTTATTTTTGTCTATTTAGTGACTTCAAGAGTTAGTAAAAGTTATAATATAATTTGTAAAATGTGTTTTGTAATTTGTAAAGAATTAATAATGAAGTTATGATTCCTAAACTGTGGTCACTCAGTTCTCACACTCAAAATTCTAAATCTGGGTAAATACATACCTTATAAGCAAATATTGTTTGCAGATATTTAGTAAAACATATTTTAAAGTGTTTAGAAGAAAAAAACCACAACATGGAAACTAAAATTAAAAATTATAAAATTCTTCCTGATGTCTCTGAGTGACCACTTATGAAAAACCTATAATTTATTTATTATGCCACAAAACCTATATATTTTAACTGCTAACGTTAGTAAAAGTTACATGTAAGTTTGTAAAAGTAAAACAAGAGCAACGTTTTTGTTTACTGATGTTAAATTAATATTTAATTGTGGTCACTCAGTTCACACATGGTGAATATGTAAATTAATTCAAAGTTATTGAATTATAAGTATTACATAAAAACTGAATATTTCAGTATTTAGTAAATATTTTTTACTACAAGGACGTGTGTTTTTATCATATTTTGATTGCTTTTAAGAAATTATAATTGCTATTTAATATTTTCTATACAATTTATGTAGTAGGGTGACCACACACTGCAAATTCATTTGAGTCATTAACTTATTTACGCTAACGATTAACAGAACCGCCGATTACGTTTTTTAACAATAGCAAAATAAATTTAATCACACACTCTAATACCTTTGATAAAAATAAACAACAACACTAGTTGTTATTTAAATGAAATTTATGAAAGTTACTACCAAAATCGTTCTATTGCGTCATAAATATTTTGGTGTTTTTCCAGAAGAATTTTGTCTTCGAAATCATAAACATGTATTAGTCTCTGTTAGAATGCATTTGACTGCTAGGTGAAGATATAACAAATGTACTGATTATTTAGTGTCTGTTTTTATCCCACCTAGGTGATGAATGATGTTTCGTTCGAAGATAAGTGTAAGTAAAAATTTTCTTCTTGAGACATTTCTTTTATAGGTATATGCCTACACAGAGGAGTGTATTTAGCTAGTGTCAAGTTTTAGAAATAACAGTTTTAGAGATATTTCAAGTAGATAGTAGGTGAAGTAAAAATCAGAGCCAAGTAAAATGTCATGGTCAAGTTAAAGCTGAGTCAATCATGCCTTCGTACTGAATTTTTTCATGGAGATCAAAAGAAATCACGAAAAGTCATGTTTTACTACTATGTAAGCAAGTACACTTGTGCACGTTAATGAACACTCAATGAATAATTCTACACCATAATTACACATAAAAACTCAAAGGAACACTAGTTCCGGTAAAAAAAAAAACATTGGCTTTTCCTCTCTCACTTTTTCCCGCGTAAAACTTCCATTAAACTTTTTGGAGGGCAGTAATGAGATTTGAATTTGTTACTTGTAATAATGTTTATTAATTAAAAAACTTTAAACGCGTTACTTTTCGGAAATACATATTTAATAATAACATATATATTTTTTAAACTATTTTTATAAAATAATTTAATGAAAGTAATTTCATAAAACTTTAAAAAAACACTTTAAAAAACTATAAAAATATATATCTAGTGACAATTCCGCCTAATTTGCCTGTTAAGCCTACGCCACGCCACGCAGCCTAACCGGAAGAATATTCGACTAGTTTCGCTTCTAAACGAAACATTTTCAGGAGGTCTTGACTCTACCAGCGCACGATCGAAACTAAAGCGAGCCGCCGCCGGCCGTTTCGAATCGAAGACCTATGACAACTTTACGTTATAATGTTCATTTTACCAATCTACGAGATAATACGAAAATTTTGTATGAAAAAGATACTGGCCACTTCGAACACAGCACCACAATAGATACATGGAGCTTCTTAAGCAGTAGTTTAACTACGAAGATATTACTCGAATTCAGTCACGTGATCAACCGTGCGGCCTACCCTAGATCGAGGAGGTACAAAAAGATACAACTAGACTGGTTCACATGCTTTACTGCGGTGTTTACTTACAGTTTAGTTTTAATAAGTTGTCAGCAGATTGACACTATAGAGGTTGTAATCTTTTCATCATTTTAATAGAAAAAAGAACCCAAGGAGTTTTAAAGGCAAATAATCATACAATAACCTCTTTACTGGTGGCCTTACTATGTTACCAAAGACAATGGCGTTTTTAATCAATTCTGCGCACGCTTGTGTTCTCTCAAATAAATAGATATTTACAGTTATATTTTTACCTATTAACAAAAAAAATATTTATAAAAAATCAATTATTATAAAAAAAAATTATTTATAACAAACAACAACACTCAAAATTTCGATAGTGATTTCCCTAGCGCTCTGATCGTCATTTGTCATTGAATTCCAGGATACCGCGGAGTCGAACTACTGTATATATGTCTATTGTGACAGCACCGTCGTCGCTGCGTCGCGTCGATGTGTATAAAAGAAACAACTGTAACCCGCGAATACCGAATAGCTACTTCCACGTCTTTCACTTGTAGCCGACATGTGAATGACGTGGAACTTTCGTTCTCAAGATCAAAAAGAAAAACTATAAGGACAAAGTAAATAGAACCTGATTAGACTCACTGAATTTTATGTACTTTTGGATCTGATGAAATGAAATATGAAACACGTTATGTTCCTTTTAGCACTCTACGAGATCATACGAAAATATTGTATGACAAAGTTACTGGCCACTTCGAACGCTGCACTGTCGTTGTCGCTGCGTCGGTAAGTATAAAGCTGGTGATAGACGGCGCGGGCTAGCGCGAGCCGGACAACGGACGACGCGTCGTCCGCCATATCACGCGCCGTCTAGCACCCCGGCGCGGCTCGCGGCGCGCGTCCGCCGTCCGCGTCCGCGCGATCCATCGAGCGTCGGTTTTTCGACACGAACCAAAGGCGCGCACGCGGCCTGCGGCGCGGCTCGCGCTAGCACGCGCCGTGTATCACCTCTGACGAGCCGAGCCTCTAGACGCTGCAGAGCCATGGTGCCCATTTGGAGTTTAATTTTCTATTTGAAACACATATACGTGAATTAAATGATTATGGACTTTATTCAACTCTATGAAAAGGAACCGTTCATATGAAATCATAAAGATACAGGTCACAAAAACCACATCCGCGGACGTCGCGGCCTGAGGCGCGGCTCGCGCTAGCACGCGCCGTGTATCACCACAGGCTCGTGTCCGTGCTAAGACGAGCCGAGCCTACACGGACGGCGATCCGTCGTCCGTGGAGGCTCGGCTCGCGTTAGCCCGCGCCGTCTATCACCAGCTTAAAAGCAATACCTACAAATGAATGACACCGAACTAATGTTCTCAATATTAAAAAAACAGATTTTAATACTAAAAAGCTTGAAATTAATTGTGAATGTCTGTACCATATCCGCACAATGGTAATAATTTCTACACCTATATATTCTTGTAGGTACTTATATTTGTTTCAGGCTAAGAGATCACCACAATTATGGGAATATGTAGTTTCTATTATTTTACGTAAATAAATCTCTAACTATTACACTACTTTTCCAAGTGTGTTGAAAATTTAAAGGGTGAAAATGGGCAAATATTGGACGACGCGGACGGCAGTAAGCTCACGAAAACAACAGCCAGAAAAAAATACTCTAATTTGGCGCGATTTGCAAAAAGGCTCAAAAATTTTAAATAAAAGTGTTCGAATATGATACAAGAGATAGTAAGTTGAAAGTCAAAATAATATCACGGGTTAAAAAAAGCACAGATTGTGTTACCAAAGTACTTGCATGGTATATTAACATATTATTTTATTTTGCAAAGAACAATCTTTGTACTGCAATGGATTTATTATTCATACTACTGTTTTACCAATTGTATGTCTGGTAGTTTTAAATTCGATTATGTTGTTGCTTTAAGTAATTTAAATTCATTGGCGTTCATTGCAATACTTGTAGCACTGTAAACATTACTGTAATGTCATAACTTTATATAAAATAAATATCTAAAAAAGCCTAATAATTCATGTTACTTTACGTTGTGTGGTCACCCTACTACATACATTTTATAAAACATATTGAATAGCAATTATCTTGTCTTAAAAGCAATCAATACCAGATAAAAGCATACATCCCTGTAGTAAAAAATATTTACTAAATACTGAAATATTCAGTTTTTATGTAATACTTATAATTCAATAACTTTGAATTAATTTACATATTCACCATGTGTGAACTGAGTGACCACAATTAAATATTAATTTAACATCAGTAAACAAACGTTGCTCTTGTTTTACTTTTACAAACTTACATGTAACTTTTACTAACGTTAGCAGTTAAAATATATAGGTTTTGTGGCATAATAAATAAATTATAGGTTATTCATAAGTGGTCACTCAGAGACATCAGGAAGAATTTTATAATTTTTAATTTTAGTTTCCATGTTGTGGTTTTTTTCTTCTAAACACTTTAAAATATGTTTTACTAAATATCTGCAAACAATATTTGCTTATAAGGTATGTATTTACCCAGATTTAGAATTTTGAGTGTGAGAACTGAGTGACCACAGTTTAGGAATCATAACTTCATTATTAATTCTTTACAAATTACAAAACACATTTTACAAATTATATTATAACTTTTACTAACTCTTGAAGTCACTAAATAGACAAAAATAAACTAAAAAAAAATGTGGTCACTCAGTCCACACACACATCATACATTTTATAAAACATATTGAATAGCAATTATCTTGTCTTAAAAGCAATCAATACCAGATAAAAGCATACATCCCTGTAGTAAAAAATATTTACTAAATACTGAAATATTCAGTTTTTATGTAATACTTATAATTCAATAACTTTGAATTAATTTACATATTCACCATGTGTGAACTGAGTGACCACAATTAAATATTAATTTAACATCAGTAAACAAACGTTGCTCTTGTTTTACTTTTACAAACTTACATGTAACTTTTACTAACGTTAGCAGTTAAAATATATAGGTTTTGTGGCATAATAAATAAATTATAGGTTATTCATAAGTGGTCACTCAGAGACATCAGGAAGAATTTTATAATTTTTAATTTTAGTTTCCATGTTGTGGTTTTTTTCTTCTAAACACTTTAAAATATGTTTTACTAAATATCTGCAAACAATATTTGCTTATAAGGTATGTATTTACCCAGATTTAGAATTTTGAGTGTGAGAACTGAGTGACCACAGTTTAGGAATCATAACTTCATTATTAATTCTTTACAAATTACAAAACACATTTTACAAATTATATTATAACTTTTACTAACTCTTGAAGTCACTAAATAGACAAAAATAAACTAAAAAAAAATGTGGTCACTCAGTCCACACACACATTACAATTCCATTAACTCTAAACATCTATATTATGTCTTTTGGACTATGATAGGGAATAACTGCAAAACGATATCTTAGGAGAGCGTGCCTTTTACTGTCTTATATTGAAGGCCTATAACAAGAATATGGGACCTAGATTTCACAAGTCATTACATGGTTGTGCCTAGAAGCGGCAGTACAATACGTCACAATACACGTCCTCTCTGAACCGACCTATAGATTTCTATAAGCCTGGCCAGGCAAACACAATTTTTGTGTTGAATCACGTGATATTTGAGATAAACATAAATCCATGGTTTTAAAAGGGCTGATAAAATATACAAATAGCGCTTATTTCGCTATAAGAATAAATAGAGCTCCTCAGCTCATGATAGGTTAAAAGGTTGGTTCCGCCCTGAAAACACTTAGGTGTACGCTGAGCCGCGTTTTATAGGTTCCCTAGACGTTACTTGGACTGGTTTCTATTGGGGAGATGATCTTTCCTTCCACATAAAATAAGGCATTCTTGTATTGAATCCTGCCACTTGCTAAGGATGGTCTAATTAGAAATAACTCTTCCATATATACCTTATGAATCAAACGCATACACTAATATAATTAATTTAATTAACTATTTTAATTAATTTACTTGTTGACCTCTCTTATTTAAAGCAAGCCAGGAGGAATATGAAAGTGATTATTTTATGGACATTCCGCCTATGTACTGACATAAAACTTGTGTAAGACATGAGTGATGATTTACAATCACATTAAGTAAAGCTCTCCTATGATTTCGTATCTCTGAATCAAGTAATCCTTTCTCAATATATCATAACTCTTAACTTAGACGATCACACTAGCCTGTACCACCACAACACCTCTAGGAAGTTCTGGTAAAGTTTACCAACTTGTTGCAAATCGTGAAACCAATAACACTTGCAGCGCGTTGTCATGTAGGTTTTCCACCCAAGTAGTAAGTGTAGCCCCCGAGGTCTTCGCGAAGATTACCGCTATCGCTGAGGTGCGTTTCAGGAAGTGCAACCATATCTAATCTATAGCGGGCCAATTTCCTCGCGATTAGGCACAGGTTATTGTAGAATGTTGCATTAGGGTTTCGCGATTATCACATATAGTAATTAAACAACTTTAAACGGTTTAAATCGCGTATATTTATCAATATTATTGCACCGATTTTCCCCCAATAATCAGTTTTTTTTTATGCAATAATTTTGTTACCTTCAACCGCATTAGAACGATGTCCAGATGACCGCGGTTTGACATATGGTGTGTTAAGGAGGCGGGCCGTGCTACGTCACCAAGTTCGCCGAAATAATTTGACGGTGCTCGCCTCTTCTTACCGAATCAGTTTTCATGTGCTACACGGAGGATCACCCGCCCAACTGTGCACGTTTAAGGTACACAGCCCCCTGTGGTAGGTTTAGTCCACGGGTTTACAAGATGTTTTCAAGATGTGGCCGCTACGCACTAAACAGCTTCTTGGAGCAAATAACAGAGAGTTATGAGGGTCTGCAGTCTAGTCGGCAACTTACTCCCACGTAACGCAAGTCAACCGGCAACTCTGTAGAGGTCCCACTGCTAAACACCCCACTACACCCCAATCGAGTAACTATGAATGGGTTATTATAGATCAAGCGTGCCGTGGATGTTTTGTGTACTTTCCCTTGCAGTGATACTTCTATATTGATTACAAAATGACAAAATCTATGATGATTTTATTTTTATTTATTATTTATTCCAGGCGGTATCTCCAAATACAGAAGCGATGAATCAGTACGGAATGACGGAGCTGACAAACATTGCGTTCCACGGCGCAAGCTCACCACCTGGCTCCAGCGGGAAACCTCTAGGGTGCCACGAGTATAGAGTAAGGCTCTCTATTTCAGTTATTCTGTTAATATTTTAAGCATTAATATCCTACTACCTAATATTATAAATGCGAAAGTTTGTGAGTGTGTATGGATGTATGGATGTTTGTTACTCTTTCACGCAAAAACTACTGAACGGATTTGAATGAAACTTTACAATAATATAGCTTATACATCAGAATAACACATAGGCTACAATTAATAAAGATATACTGTGTAAATTGACGAAAATATCAAAAAAACTGTTAATAAGCCACACTAGAAATTTTTGCGACGTCTGAACCCAGATGAAGGCTCGCGTCAACAACGTCGTCCGAAGTGCGCGCGCCGGTGTCGCGGGCAGCGTTGCCATGGAAACAAAAAAAGGGCAGCGTTGCCATGGAAACAAAAAACAACTGATTAGAAATTAGCTCGACAAGAAATGTCAAAAAGCAATTGTATAAATAAGCTAGATCATGGTCTAAGAAAACAAGGTCTTCTACTCCCGAAGAATCACAGGCATGCGTCACTAACAAATTTGCTCTTTATTAAAACGTGATTGCAGCAGAATACAAGTTCATGGTTCTTTTTCATGCGAATGTTTTGTTATAAAATATCAATACAATATTTCAAACGTCTAATAGAAAGTCACACATGAATCAATGTTCATCTCAGTAAATGGTATGAAAAAAGTTGTCTCCCTATGGTTCCACCATTTTGACAAATATCGCCGTCTCTGTCTCACGTATATGATTTGCATCTGTTTCAATCTCGCTCATGCACATATGCGCAGTGATTCGCAAACTTTGTGGTCGGCCCATTTCTGGAAGCTACGAGTATAATAAAAAACATGTAATTTTTTTCTATTGTGACGGAACAAGCTCGAGGCCCACCTGATATTAAGCAGACTAACCTCTGCCTATAACAGATGCATTTCGTCACAAGTCACGAATTGCACTGCGCCTGTCCCCAGGAGACATAGATGTTAAGTCTCTGCACCTGTAATTTCACTTGCTCTCAAGGACTGCTGCCGGAACACACCGTTAGGTGCTTGGCGACAGATTTTCTACTTGAGGGGGTCGCTAGTCAGGCGGGCATTCACAAAATGCCATTCCACCATGCAAAAAGTAACTGTAAGAGTAAAAGTAGAAAAAGCAGTGATTTGAAGTTTTTTCATTTCCTGAAAAATTGTTTCATTCTTACTGCGACTACTAAATATGGTATGTAATGTAAAATTTCTTTGGTTGTATAAAGTATCTACCTAATTGGTTTTTACTTCCGATATTTTTGAGCTTTCTTTGAAAGTAATTGTACACCAAAATACAGATAACTGGCTTTTTCTTCGGCATAGAAAATAATTACTTGATTTCAATCTACGAAAAATTTAGGCTTATTAGCATCGACGGTACCCATTATAACAAAACTACGAACATACACTGTATGAACTTGATAACCATAATTTATTCAAGAATCATTCATCTGTTCAACTTAAATCAATTTCACGTGATTTTCTTTATAAAAAAAAAGGTGAAATCTATTAACTGTTATTTTACTGCCCCCCAATTTCCTCAAATTAGGTATAAAGTTTGAGAGCCGTTGATGACGGTATGTTTGACAAGCTTGTGTCCCAGTCACGTGACAACCGGTCTCGGAGTGTAATACCTGGCGTAGTATATTATTGTACCATGAGCTAGATTAACACATTTTATCATCATCCATCAACCCGCGGGTGAAACCGCGGTGCGCAGCTAGTGTTAATATATAATTATAATGGAAACCAAGTTTACTTGTATGGCGACAACCAGCAACAACGCTAGTCAATTGTAAAAGGGGATTTATGAATTTTATAGTTCGAAAAAGGTTATTTCAGCACCGGTTCTTCTTTAGCATTGTTAATATAATAACTGAGCTTCACCAAGTCGTCATATTTCGTCATAGGGCATTTTACACTTGCTTGACTGGATATATACCACCCATTACCTCCTCAAAATTTTGTTACAATTTGTTGGGCTACTCTTCATGTGTCCAGTCTTCATGTGAAAGCTTTCAAATAACTTATATTTTCAAAGTGTGTAGTTCGTTGATTTGTTTGACTGGGTTTCTTTCCAGACATGGCGAAATATTTTTCTTGTAATTGCTGTATTTATTACTATATTTTTAGATCGTGGCTATTGAAACTTCGAAAGATATAGATGAGCCGTACGTACAAGGAGAGCTATGGGTGAGAGGACCAGGAATGTTTAAGGTTAATATCATATAATCTTCAATCGATTCATGTTTATTAATTCATGAGAAGGAACTTATCCTACAGATTCAGATAATTGGTTGATTAATCTAATAGTTCAATTAATATTTCATTCCAACAACATGTTTAGTCAAGCCATCAGAAAGAAAATAAATATTATGGTTGATTTTCATTTACATTATTTTCATTTAATTAATCTGATTTTGCTTCGATCGTACCATTTTAAGATGTTGGTTAAAACTAATTAAATATAAATCGCACCTCATAAATAAAATCCTAGTCTTACTTCAATTATTTTGCAGTATAGGTTTGATAAGTAAGTTATTTTACCTATTATTGTTAATTTACCTTCCTCATTAACAGGGATACTACAATAATCCAAAAGCTACAGCCGAGACCTTTGCAGAAGACCGTTGGTTCAAGACTGGCGACATATTCTACAGAGACGAAAACTTCAACTACTTTTTTGTTGAAAGGATAAAGTTGCTTTTGAATTACAGAACCTACCTGGTAATTACTTTAAATAATAACATTATCAAATTAGACTAATTCGCACTTTTCACCAGTTGTCTTCTTACAAGATGTAACTATGTCTCACGACGAGTTACGACTTCCGATGATTCGATGGACTTGAAGTTTGCCATGAACCTGTATAACTATCTGATGATATCTACGAATAAATTATTCGTAGGATGACATAGACTTCCTATATGTTGTTTTAACGGTACTGGTGATGTTAATCGAAGCAGTGGGCAGAATTTGACGGTGCCTGTAAATGAAATTGCTATCTTCACTCATTAAAATCGAAATCATTTGACGTGACAGAATAAAAACAAAAGATCTACGGTGCGGGTTAGACATTTTGTATATCTAGCCAGTTGGCTAACCGAGTTTTTATCTCGTAAAACGATATTATTCTTGCACCAAACTGCATTTTACTTACCGTACCGGGTATCAACCCGATAAAATACAGTTTGGTGCAACAGATAGTCAGAGACAGATAGCGGTCTCAATAATAAGGCTCTGTTTGCCCTATGGGCACCGAATCCTAATGAGATCACTCATTAGGATTCCGTAGGGCCGTACTGGGTATTTTACTTAAAATGCAGTTTGGTGCAAAAGATTAGGAACTCGGTTAGCCAACTAGCGGACACTGGGTTTGCCCTATGGGCACGGAACGGACTTAGTGATCTCATTAGGATTCCGTGCCCACAGTGCAAACAGAGACTTATTATTGAGACCGCTATCTGTCTCTGTATATCTGTCCATATGTCATAGGTCTCTACTCTAGTAGAGATACAAATTTTGTATTAATGCTGAAAATTTTTATTATTTGTGGGGGAGGAATCAATAAAAATATGTTTTTTTTACCCTAGGGTAAAACATATTTTGTATGGTTTATTTATATAAGTAAGTGTTAGATTTCTTCGAGAACAGACATCTGTTAAACATAAAAGGGCTGGTAATATTGAAATAAAATATATATAGTTTTTATTATTTCTTGCAGTATAAATATAAAGCAGATAGTATACTGATACCTACCATACAAAGTTTGACGCTCATTGTGTATTAGCGATTTGACGATAGAGCTAAAACAAAAAAGTATAAAAAAATACGCATTTCTTGCTTGTATCGGGACCTTAAATTTTGTTATTTTAGCTATTACCATTATTTTATAGGCGATCCTCCATACCAACACATATTCTGTGAAAATTTCAATTAGTTTTCTATGACGGTTCTAAGGATACCCTATAGGTTGGACCGACAGACAGACAACAGCGGAGTCTTAGTAATAGGGTCCCATTTTGTAGAGCAGAACTCTTATAAAAATATGGTATATTTTTGTTGAGATATTTACGAAAGAAAACGAATACACTCTAAATAGTTGCTCATAATAAGCTCCATCTCCTTGGATGCACTAATTTATTATTTTTAAGAGACTTCATTTCTTTCCAAACCATGTATTCTCATCTCCAGATATCACCAGTGGAGCTTGAGACAGTAATTCGTAAGCATCCAGGAGTGCTGGATGTAGCCGTTACAGGGTTCCCTGACCATGACTTGGGAGATTTACCGGTGGCGTGCGTCGTGCCCAGAGCGGGTCATGAGCCGACTGCGCAAGAGATCAAGGATTTGGTAAAAGGTACATTTAATTTAGATAAGCATCAAGCTATTTGATTCTTTAAAAACTCTTCTTACAGTCAAAACCAACGTTTATGGCGTGAGATTCCAAGATACAAAAAGAAATTGTTTGTTATGTAGCTTGGTTTAGTGACTTATATACATGATTTTTCGTCATTTAAGAAAGAAAGAAGCCTGCAATGAATTTGAAGAACCTTCACGAAACCGACGTGACATATTCGCCTTCTTTCTCATACAAAACTGAGCCGATTTAATTATTTAAGTATATGGCACTAGTTATCCGGCCGCGGCTCCACCCGCGCGTGCGTTGACTATCGCCCAAAAAACATGTGTAATTGGATAAAAATTATCCTATGTCCTTTCCCGGGTTCCCCTCAAACTATTTACATACTAAATTGCATCCAAATCAGTCCAGTAGTTTTGGCGAGAAAGCGAGACAGACTGCCAGACAGAGTTAAACTTTCGCATTTATAATATTAGTGTGGTTTAAAATTTCAAGCAAGTGTACAATAGTGAACCCAAGGTTCCTTTATTCTTCTTTTATGTATAAAACTTTCCGGTGGTCATTTGGTTATTACGATACATTTACTGATATTTTAGTTTACTTGCTGAAAAAAAAAAGAAATGACTGGGGCGTTATGGCTGGGGCTATTCATTTAGGAGTCCCAGATTTTATGTAAAGAATATTGCTTTAGAAGTATAATCCAAAGAGCAAATAGGGGACTGCAATAAGGAGAACCTCAGGCCGATTTCCCTCTTGTATTGCACATAATACTTTGGAAAGTCATGGTTAATTAACCATATTCAATGCCTTATGCACTCATGGCTCCTTAAATAGTAGGTATGAGATATTGAAAATAACATTTTAACAAGTTAAAACATAAAAAATAAGAAATTTAGATGTGAATCTGTAGGAGTCCTTACGCTATGGGTCAATAAAAACACACGCTTCGATGTAGCTCAAATAATGGACTTTATTTCTTTCTTCAAATGTTCGTTACAATTTCTTCGTATATTCCTATGTAATAATTTCTTCTTTCTGCTGGTACATGAAACAAGGATCGCAACAAAGATGTGGTTGACTCTGAGAGTCAGTTAAGAATGCATGCTATCGCAAAAAACGTTCCTATATTTATACCAAAGCGAGTTTATGCCATGAGTAGTACAGAACATATCGTTGTCTCGCTCTACAACTATAAATATTAAAGAGGGCGCTGAGCGCATTTTCTAGCTGATCAATTTCCTCCGTGAGCACCAAATTCAAGTCATACTGATCAGCGAGACGCATCTTAACAAGAAGTATGAACTAAAAATACCAAATTATCATGTGTACAGGAAGGATGAGGTAAATGCTGAAGGAAAGGCATACAGAGGGCTCGCCATTATTGTGCACAGAAAAATTATTCACCAGCTGCTACCCATAACAGAGTACAGATCCTTCCAAACAATGGGAATATTAGTGAATATCGCCGGCCAACCACACCGCATATTCGCAATTTATAAGCCTCCGACATACATTCTAGACGTCAAGGAATTGAGAGCGGTTCTAGAAGGCGACTCCCCGGTCTTGGTGGCCGGCGATATGAATTGCAAGCACACATTTTGGAATTCTCAAGAATCTGACAAACAGGGAAGAAAGCTCTGTGATGACATGTTAAATCATGACTATGACGTCATAGGCCCGAGTGAGCCCACCCACTATGCACATAATAGCGAAGATGTTATAGATTTAACAATTTTAAAAGGATTCAGGACACGACCGACTCAAACAGTACTGCCGGACCTGCCCTCAGACCACCGTCCTGTTCTACTGTCGCTGGAAGAACTCCCAAGCAGTGTAGACGCCCCCATGGGTAGGCGGAAGAGCGTCCCGACCCCCTCCCGTCTTGGATAAGGGACATTATACGCGAAAAAAGGGAGAGAGGGGCATCTGGGCGCTTGCCATAACTTCCTAGAAGTTATGGCAAGCGACCAGATGCCCTGAAAGAAACTGAACGCACTCATTGAACAGGCCAAGGACGCTCATTGATGCCGTAGGCGTCATATTCCCTCAGTACACCGCCTATGCCGCAAGCTAGCCAAGAAAGCGCCACCTGTCAGACTGTCAGACTCGGGAGCGACGGGTTGCTCAAATTTCAAGCCGCTGACAGAGCCGAAATTTTCGCAGAGCATTTGGAAACCCAACTCCAACCCAACCCCATAAGAAACCCTGAACACGTAAGTAATGCCAGTAAGAGCAGGGGTGCCACAAGGAAGCTGCATCTCTCCCGTATGCTACGCCTGGTATACCAACGACATCCCAGTCGTTGGGCAGGTGCAGCTGGCTCTATACGCGGACGATGCAGCCTACTTCGCAGCGTCCTACAAGCCCCCTTTCGCCGTGAAGAGACTACAACCCACTCTGGACGCCCTACCAGAGTGGTTAGACAAATGGCGGCTAGCGGTTAACGTTGAGAAGACGCAGACCATGTTAACCGGAAACGCACGAATGCACGAAACTGCCAGAAACACTACAACATCTAGGCAAGGATATCCCATGGTGCCCGGAAGTAACTTACCTAGGAGTGAAGATAGATCGACGCCTCAATTCCAAAAATCACGTTGAAGCCACCATAGGGAAAGTAAAAGGAGCGCGCGCGGCACTAGCGGGAGCGTAGGATGGGAATCCTACGGTCCAAACTGCCGCTCAGAACAAAAATAGGTATCTACAAAACCTATATATGGTCCCGCCTAACATATGCTGCCTCCGCGTGGTACGCTTTTACATCTGCCACCAACAGGAAGAAAATGCAAGCCCAAGAAAATCTCTGCCTCTGCGCGATCGTAAACGCACCCCGTTACGTGCGTTACAGTACAATTGCGCGTGACCTCAAGCACGAAAATGTGAACGATTTCGTTACCCGCTTGACGACGAATATGTTTAAACGAGCCGACACGTCAAGCCACGAACATCTGAAAGAGCTGGCTCACCTGCACGCAAGGCCGCCAGACCAAAAAGGAAGAAGAAAAATTAAGCCTTACTCACGTGACCTGATTCCTAAAAAAAACGAAGAAGAAAAAAACAGTGAAGAAAGGGATGGCACGACAGTGCGGGAGCCGCCGGCTGCCGCTGCCAGCGCCCGCGGATCGGTCCGCCGGGCTTCTCCCGTGTAGGCGGGGGATTCATCCGGCTCGGCTTGGGATCGCCCTGGATGAGCGGAGGCCGGGCCTAGGCCCGCACTGTACCGACGCCCAAGCACCATGAAGTGGTGCGGATATGAAACCGACGAGATAAGCCTAAACGAGAAGCCATGAACTAACACACGACGGCCGACTGAGAGAGAAAACCTATTACCCAAAGAGAGTGAGAGAGAGAGAGCTGTAACGAGGTACCGCCGGCTGCCGCTGCCGGAGACAGACGATCGGCCCGTCGACTCTTACGAGGCGAGGGACCACCCGGCGTCGCTTGGGATCGCCCCGGTCGGGAGTGGAGGCCGGTAGGACCTCGTTCAGATTGCCACCTCAGCACCGCTGAAATGGTGAAAGACCGCCCCTTTGTAAAGGGGTCGAGTAGAAGTCTGGGTCAGAGGGTCTAGCCCCGAAACCCATCCTCTACACCCACCCAAGGGATGTGAGAAGAAGAAACGGTAGGCGCATTTTCTATCAGTCTGCGGTCGGCACTGGCGCCGTCAAGTAGTTAGAATGTTATGCAATATGAATGACATATATCCTTATATCCCTATGTCTTAGCCTACTAATATTCTTTATTAAAGCACTTAACATCTAAACAACTTAATTTTATAATAATAAAAGGCGAAATCGAATCTTATACTTAGGTAACAAGCTATTTACAGGAGGGGCAGTGAGAGGGCTCCTTTCCTCCGTAACAGAATCTATGAAAGAAAACTCTCTGAAATTCCCGTAATTAAATGGTGAGATACCTGAGCAATAAAATATAACCTGACTAAATTTTAAACAAATTTTCCAACGTATCTTTGCTACATCAACGGTGTGTGCAAACTTATTACTGTTTGATGATTAAGACATCAGGCCGGAACGGAATGTGACGGAATCAATTTCATCATCAATATCGACTTTGTTACCAATGTTGTGCTTAAAGGTATAGAACTCTTCATTCCATATCCTGTAGTACCCATCGGTGGTAGTTCCATACCTGGTTTAATTGCTGTCGTAAAATAGCCTCTGGCCTAAGGTGAAAGCGCTACCAAGCCAAACTTGGGCCAATTCACTGACGTTTTTTGCGATAAGGTTAAGTGGAATTTAAAACGCCAACTATACGGATAGATTTTACTTTAATCTCACACTCTACAACCTCAGACCAAAGACTTTTTATTCGGTCTGAGTCTACAACACATCATTCCATAAATATATATAATAACTGAGATACAACCTGATGTACACGTCCTACTCCTTCAAAAATCACGAACGTGTTGCGCTCTTGATCTTTCGTCCTCTTTTTCTTGTTCGCGCCTCCCATCTTCCAATGTTGCCAACAATATGAACCAAAATTTGCAAGATTAAATAGTAAGCCATAAATAAAGAATTTGAATGATACTGTAAAATTGATATTGATGTTTTAAACTCTAACATAGGCTTTTAAACATGTAACAAAAATATAAGTCCTTAATAAAGCGAAACCGGATCATAATGTCAGAATTGGCCAAAAAATGCCTAATTTTCTATAAGAATTCGTGCATTCTGCTCTGTTATTAAGGCTGTACAAAATGTTACTAATAGCATAAACGTGTTAACGCTGCAGGGCGCATTTGATTTACTTATTCAAGTAGTTGATCAGATCTATGTAAAATACTTTTCAGAAGCACTTTCGGACGCCAAGCAACTACGAGGTGGTGTGATCTTCCTGAATGAAATACCTTTAACAGCCTCTAGCAAAATCCATCGCAGGAAACTTCAAGATATTGCATTTGCTATGGAAAGAATATAAAATAAGTCCATATTTAGCTACATATTAAAACTACAAATAAAAAATAAACTTTTGACCTCCCCAGCGCAAAAAGGGGTTAGATAAATTGATTTTTGATATCGATAGTACTACGGGTTCCCTACATACTATTGAAGGTATTAACATCGACTACTGTCAGAAGGCTTACTGCCGTTGAACAAACTGGACCTTAAATTAATCGTCGCCATAATCTATATTAATATATTCTGTCATTTGCTTCATCTTCTTCTTCGCCAGAGAGGACATTACAACTTACTCTATTACCCAGAGAAAGGAGGTTGGTTCACTTTAATGCTTTACCACAGAATAGGCAGTAGTAGGCGGCACAGAATAAACTGAATCCATAGCTACTAATTATTAACCTACAACAGAGTATGTTTTTGGTTTTAGAGGAAAAAATAAAACTTCATTATAGCAATTGATATGTATTTTTATTGTTATCTTTAATGATATGTCTTTAATAGTTCCTTGTATAGTTTTTTGCATAGCATTTTTTTTAACACCTACTACTACTTACTTAGATTACTATATTCAGATGGGTAGTACAATATATCTGAACACTGCAGAACCACATTTTGCGAACATTGCAATAATACTAATATAGAGAGATAAAATATAAGTAGTATACCTATATCTATGACAGAGAATACACTCGTAGATTACAAAATTGAAAAAACAGATTTATACTTATTACAATATTAAATTATTTTTTATATTATAGAGGTAACCATGGTACCACAACATAACCATCACCCTGTCAAATTAGTTCCAACTCCAACACAGTGCACAGAAAACAGCTAACTTCCTCATTATTGATCTACCCCATTTAGCATGGGAAAGGAAAGAAAAAGAGTTACATACAAATTCTAAACAATTTTGTAATCACAAAGATTGAATATCACTTCGTAGTTGCTCTTGCTACTTCAATATAGCTAGGTATTAAATTATTTTTTATATTATAGAGGTAACCATGGTAACGGTATCACAACATAACCATCTCCCTGTCAAATTAGTTCCAACACAGTGCACAGAAAACAGCTAACTTCCTCATTATTGATCTACCCTATTTAGCATGGGAAAGGAAAGGAAAAGAGTTACATACAAATTCTCCTAAACAATTTTGTAATCTCAAAGATTGAATATCACTTCGTAGTTGCTACTTCAATATAGCTAGGCGATGGCTTCTTAAGTTTTAACTTTTATTCCTGGTGAGCTAGCCTTGCCTAGCTAACCTATTCACACGTTGGCAAGTGATGATGGTGATGACTGCAGATGTCAGCAGTTGATAATCTTAGAATGGGAATCAGCTCTCAACTACAGCAGGCGGAAGTTTGGAACATACTGTTGACATGCCTATAGGTATGTTCATTCGTGCACTAACGCTCTTTTCGCAGTAGTAGTTCTTGAAGAGAATATAATTTAAGACGAAGTGATCTTTGAAAAATATCAGAGTGATGGCGTAGGACGGAGATTGAAATTCATTTATTGTATTCATTCATTTCATTCAGAGCCCTCGATTTGCATTCAATTGACAGAAACAGAACTGAGTGATTTTTTTTAAATAATCTCGTGTAACGGGGAGATTTATAAAAACGGGAAAAATATTTCAGGTACTGTATCATATGGCTGCTACATACATAAGGCCTAATTAGAAATAAAATTTGTATTGATACTATATACTATATAGATTTAGCATATGTTTAGAGCTGTTTTTATTTTTCTATTAAGAGACATTATACAGATTTGTGTTTTCGGATCTGGCATAGTGTTCGTCATATTATACTCGACTATATTATATATTCTATTCATATGAAAATTGTAAGTTTGTAAAAAAATATCCTCAACATTTTACAAAGATATCACATGAGAGAAACTACCCAATACGGGCTAATTATCAACATAATTTGAAGCGCTCGTAGCGAATTTTGCTTAGCCATTCTGAATCGATCAGCAAAGCTAAGCAACGTCCGCCGCGGTCATGAGTTGGATGGGTGACCGCTGGTGACATTACTACTGAGCGCTTCCGTGGTTCGGAGGGCACGTTAAGCCGTCGGTCCCGGTTGTTGTCTTAGGATGGCAGTCGTTACAGCATGGTGGTAGGGCACTTTGCGAATGCCCGCCTGGCTAGCTACCACCCTCAAGTTGAAAATCTGTCTTTTTGAGTTTTTTTGCCCTGTGGCAATTTTGAACATGTCGTAATGATTGCTCCGTATTTTAATAATAATTTTAAATAGTAAATAAGGCTAAATTGTAGTGTTATTATTTAATTAACGTTGATTAAAAGTAGCTTTATAGTGTGATTACATTTAGTTCGTGAAATATTCATTAAACAGTGTATAAATATAATAGTACGTCATCCTGCAGCAGCGGTTGAGATTTCAAACATCTTGGATTTTACTGGGGAGTATAATGTCTAATATCTAACTTTAATACACATTTACCACATTTTCCTTGTAACTCACTTGCTTTGCAATTGATTAGCTACGTTAATAATCTCACACTGGAAATGTACTGACTCTTTTTGCTTGACAAAATAGTGGAAGCAAAGTTAATGATTTTTGCCTCAGACATTTCAACACTATTTGACTCCTAATCCCAGCTGCAACTCAATCTCAAAGTTTTAAATTTGTAGTAGTACCCGTAGGCACGGGTATCCAAAGTGGTCGTGCTCACAGAAAGGTGTTGTCTAGTGGCGGTGTTGTGTGTCGGGTCGCCATCTTCCCTCAAATATGGTTGAGAAAGGCGATGGCTGGCACATGCATCAACTCGTGAACGGATGCTGCTAGAGCACAGAGCACACGAGCTGCAGGTGCTCAATTGATGTCACATATACTTGAAGCCTGGGAGAGTTCACAGAATGCTATTGCCGTATTCTGTGACCTTTCTAAGGCATTTGACTGCGTAGAACACCGCACTCTGATTCGAAAACTTACACATTATGGTATTCGTGGAAAAGCTCTGGATCTTATAAATTTATATCTGTCAGACAGGCTACAGAAGGTTAGAATAAATCGCAATACTTCTTCCGGGTCTTTGATAAGAATAGGAGTACCGCAAGGATCAATTTTAGGACCTTTTCTGTTTCTAGCATATAGATATAAATGATCTGCCTTGCATGGTTAAAAATTTCTGCGATATAGTTTTATTCGCAGATGATACCTCCCTGATTTTTAAAGTAGATAGGAGGGATAGTGAACTTATTCAAGTAAATAATGTGTTATCTATGATCTCTAAGTGGTTCGCGGCTAATAATCTTCTTTTTCTTTACCAAATGTTACTTATGTTGAACCAAACATTAAGCTTGGCCTAGAAAAACTCTCTTTTGACAATGCGACAGTCTTCCTGGGAATTAAAATGGATTCAACTTTAAAGTGGAATATATATACATGATAACACATATACATGATCTATCCGGAAGACTTAGTTCTGCTGCATATGCAGTTCGTAAGATAAGACAGCTAACAGACGTAGCTACTGCTAGGCTCGTTTATTTCGCGTACTTCCACAGTATTATGTCTTATGGTGTATTGCTGTGGGGAGCTGCTGCTGAGATAGAGACAATCTTTATCTTACAAAAGCGTGCAATTCGAGCCATATATGAAATGGATCCTAGGGAATCCCTGAGAGATCTTTTTAAAGAAATTGATATTTTAACTTTACCAAGTCTGTATATATTTGAAAATATTATGTATGTTCGTAAAAATCTGAGCAAATTTAAATCAAACAGTGACAATCACGATTATAACACTAGGAATAAAGATAAAATAGCGGTGCCAGGTTTTAGATTAGCAAAGACAAATAAAAGGTCCTTCTTAGGCAATTGTGTGCGGTTTTATAATAAATTGCCCAAACATATTACAATGCTCACAGAAAGAAAATTCAAGTTGCATGTGAAGAATATTTTGATAAAGAAATCTTACTACACAGTTTGTGATTACTTAAACGACAAAAATGCTTGGACTGGTTCGCCTCTGTCAAGTTAGCGCCTGTCACCTACGTAATATAAATTAAGTATTGTAATAATTTTACTATATAGTATGTACTTAACACATTGTTAAAAAACGTTTAAAAGAATGGCCTCGAGTTTCTTGCCCGTTCTTCTCGCAGTGGCTCTATAATTTTTGTTTGCTGAACGTGGCAGTACAATTTAGTATATTTCAATATTAAAATTTGTAATTGACCTTCATAAGAGCGTCGTAGACGCCTAAATTGAATAAATGATTTTGACTTTGACTTTGACTTTGACTTTGTCGCCAAGCACCTAACGGTGTGTTCCGGCAGCTGTCCTTGAGAGCCAGTAATTCTAGGTTAGCCTGTACAACATCTTCGACCACATCATCACTTACCATCAGGTGAGATAGTGGTCAAAGGCTAACCTATCAGGCATAAAAAAAAATCTGATTGTGTCTACCTCTAGACTAAAATGCATAGTAAAGGACCAAACGCAATGGCAGCAAAAATATATAATAAATTACCGGTAAAAATAAAAAGTATAGATAACGTTCACAAATTTCTCAAACTTCTAAAAAATATACTGCTCCAAAAGTGCTACTATACTCTTGAAGAATTTTTTCAGTATCCTTCGATTATAGGGTGTAGCAACATGTAGAGGAGTGGGACGACCCACTCCTCTACATGTTGCTATACCCTATCAGGGTCATTATATAACCCTATCAGGGTCATTATATAACCCTATCAGGGTCATTATATAACCCTATCAGGGTCATTATATAACCCTATCAGGGGTATTAATTGCACCTAATTGTGGTTTGTATAAATTAACTCATGTAAACTGCATTTCAATGTACATAATGATTGCAATAAATGATTGAGTATTGAGTAAGGCGTACACTCAGTCTACAAAACCAGCGGGGCGATCATGTATCTTCTGTAGCAATGAAATACTGATTGCAACAATCAAAAATGACAGTTTTGACAAATCTTGTATCAATGAAAAAGACAGATAGGTCTAGCCCTTCTTGTGCCCAAACGTTAGTCGCCGACCGTTTTTTTCTTTTATACCTGAGACGATAACTGGCATATACATTGATCGAATTAAAATTTCGTAATATCCATGCTACTAAAGAGTTGTAATAACATAGTATATATACAGTTTGTACTCCCATGGTCAGTATTTCCTTTGATTTCATATTATTATTATTCTAAAATTTTATTTTATTTTTGAAATCTAAGTAGATCAAAATTTAAGTTAATATTGCCATTTATTTTAATATACAAGTAGTAATTTCTTTTTCCCGCCCTAACACATATTAGCCCAAAATATTATATATCTTCCTCCATACCGCTTCAATTTTAGTGTGTAATGGCCAATGGGTATCTACACTTTGGATACTGCAACACGTTTCATACGCTTGATATATCCTGTAAAATAAAACCAAATGTAATAAAGCGACTATGATATTTTTAGTATTTTTATGTTTTGAAATAACTCATGCTCTGCGCATAACATAAAAAAAATTAAAAAAATACGAGGGGCAAAATTTAAGTCATGAGCGGGAAAAAAATAAGTCTCTCCAAATACTAAAAATAATAATAATAAGAAATTACTAATTGTATTTTAAAATCTATGCCAATATAAACTTAAGTTTTATTTATTTATTTATTTCTTAGGAAGACCAACAGTATAACAAATATCTTATAATATAACTAATAACAACAGATAACCAATTGTAGGTCCTCACGGATAGCTATCTTATAAATGACATTCAAATAATGAACACTAGGTTACAACTTAGTCTTAATGTTTAGACTGCTGCTTATAATAAAATTCAAACAGTCGAAGAACTCTCTGCTCAACAACCGCCTAGCCGATGCAATGCTTGTACAAAATAAGTCTAGGCCAACCCTCTTGTCTATCTCATTAAAATTTCTGCTCACACGTAACAGGTAAGAATTTTGCCTTTATTTGTTTTATTAAGATTTTAGAATAATAATAATATGAAATAAAAGGAAATACTGACCATGGGAGTACAGCCTGTATATTATTCTTACAAACTCTTTAGTAGAATGGATAGTACGAATTTTTTTATTCGATCAATGTATATGCCAGTTATTGTCTCAGGTATTAAAGAAAAAAAACGGTCGGCGACTAACGTTCAGACGCATGAAGGTCTGTTACCCATCTGTCTTACAAAATCTGTCAAAACTGACAGTTTTATTGTTGCAATCAACAGTTCATTGCTACAGAAGATACGTGATAGCCCTGCTTTCAAAATTTGTTCTTTTTGAGACTCCGTTCACCTTTTGCTTGTTGTCGTGCAAAGAGTGACGGTTTATCATCATCACTACATAGTTTATAAGCAAAGTCGCTTCCCGCCTACGAATAAATAATGAACTTCCCGCTGTCTGCCTGTCCCTATATATGCTTTGATCTTTAAAATTACGCAACGGATTTTGATGCGGTTTATTTCAATAGATAGATTATATTAAAAGGAAGGTTTATATGTACAAAACATGCATAATATATTACAGAAACACTGATAATTTTAGAGGTTTCTAATGTTTCGAAATAAACACATTTTTTTGCGCTTACATTGCAAAGATTGGCTGAACCCTAAGAGATAGATCAAAATAATGTACACCTTAAAAAGACCTACAAAAAAGTCCACAGTAGCATCTGCCTATCTCTTAAGGAGCACCCACAATAACCATTTTTATCCTTCAGTATATACGAGAAATAATGGCTTATTTACGAAGCAATTTTCAGCAATACAGCAATAATCCTTATACAATTAAGTAATTAAGTAATTAAGTAATTTAAATACATTTTGCAATGAATATAGATCAATATAGCCTTATACAGCATGTTATTTAAATGAATATTTTCGAAGATCAGTACTGCACATATGCGAGGCCGGGGCAGGTCGCTAGTAATAATTATATCACAGCTAACTTTGTCAACAGAACGTTCTCACCTTGTTGCATAACTCGTGACGAGCGACTCTGGGAACGTACCTATGTAGGTTAGTAAGGTAATTAGTAATACTGGCTATTCTGTGTAAATAATTAATAAGATGTTTTACCAGTAAACTCTACTACTTGTCTAACTTATACATTATTCATGTGAATACCAGAATAGCTAGTCACGCTAACAGCTGGTAATGTGGCGGAGTATTCAACTATTCATCTTTTTAAGGTTACGTATTTGACTGCCTGTTTGTAAGTTATTACAAATTCCGGGAATGTTTTGGGCTGTAAAGATGAAAAAAATGGCTTTTTATTGAATGAGCTATGAAATGGGACTATGATGGTGACTCGCATACCTTTAAATGGGCCGTCCATTAGTGTCAGTAAAGAGGCCATGTAAGTTTGGTGGCTAAAGATTTGATCTGTGGCTAAAGAGTTCAAAGAAGTGTATCTATACAAGCGCTAACCCTGCGGAATGGCTTTATGACCTATATTTCCTAACAGTTAGATATTCTTGCGTTGCGACACGTTCCGGTTAGAAACCTCTGTATTATTTCACATGTAGATCCTTTCAAGATGGAGCGTGCGAGTCAGACGCGGAATTATATGTAGGTAAGTGCAATCGGTGTGCGAATTGGCACACTCGATCTTAAGAGGATATACAGATAATTCTTTAAGTGATAGACAATTTTAAATTAATTGATAACCAATTTGATGGGATAAGGTCTGAGCATTACTGAAACACCCAGTATAGGCTGGATTAGCACCTAAGAACTCCTGCCAGGCAGCCATTAGAACTTAGGAGCTTTCATAGACTTTCAATGAATCGAAAGTATAATTTTGTATTGAGTAACATAAAGAAAAATCATGTTATCAAGAAATTGTATTTAAAAGGTTTTAAGGTGACGCGTTATTAATTTTACACATAGGTTATATTAGACTTTGGAATATACATCACAATGTCGCTTAAAATTGGCTGTGCGATTCTCACACCAAATGCATCTATTACATCATGTACGTCGCGAATTCGATGTTTATAGGATAAAAAAGAAGACGTCATTACGCCTGTTTTTATAAGGAGCGTATAATTATGTCTCAATACCTACTTTTTACCAGTTTGCTTTTGCTCTCGTGTAGTAAAAGAGTCTATTGCCATCTCTTGAGCAAAGTTTCAGACTCCGGACTGCTACTGTTATTAAATAATAACAAATAATTCCTTTATTTTTAGACAAATAAATAATCCATGAGTTGTTTTTTTTTTACACTCAATACATAAGTTATCTAATCTATAACTATTTACAATAAAAAATGAATATCCAAATAAAAATACAATCAATTGAAATCAAAATTATAAATCACAATTAAAATTTAAATCCAAACCAATATGAATAAAAGTAATTTCAATAGGGGAAAGTGGGATATATCGTACCGCTATTTTAATCGTAACACTCTAAATTTTATTTTTTAATATGTATATTTTCTGCAATGAAAACACTCAATATCTAAATATGTCTCAGTGTCTCAGTGGCATTGGCTATGGACTGCCGCGCAGAAGGTATTGTTCGAATCCCGCCGCGGGCTTGAGCTTCACCATGTTGGAAGGGCATTTTGCGATTGCCCGCCTGGCTAGCGATCACCCTTTAGTAGAAAATCTGTCACCAAGCTCCTAACGGTGTGTTCCGGCAGCAGTCCTTGAGAGCCAGTGAAATTACAAGCACTATGTCTCAAGGTGACAGGCGCAGTGCAATTCGTGACTTGTACAAATTACATCTGTTATAGACAGAGGTTAGTCCGCTTAACATCAGGTGAGCCTCAAACTCGTCCCGTCACAAAAAGAATAAAAAAATATTACCTCAATTTTTACATGATTTTCTTCGACCTATTGATATAAGCTCGAATATAATAAATACTATATAAGAGGCTTTATATTAAATTACTATTTTAAGGGTCCGTTTCAGAATGTCTTAATAAAGTTTCGGGTTGCTATGCAACACATAAAATAACTGAATGATAAAAATGACAGCGTGCTTCACCGATGGATAGGCTAAATCGATGACTGTGAAACTCAAAGATATTGTTTTATTTATTAAATATGTTCTGGGGAGTAAAACCGGAACTTACTCGAACATTCTGAAACAGGCCCTAAGTCTACTACTAAATCTACAGTTTTACATTTCCGATGGTACATGCTCTCTGCGTGGCAACGTAGTGGGCAGTACATCGAACTTTGGCTAATATTTCACGTATTTCTACATGATAAAAATCAAACAGATAAACAAAACTATTATTAGACGTAAAATATCCATGTTCTCATCTTTTTTCTATATTGAATATATAAACAACAAGTTAGTCATAACATAATTCTCATAATGTTCAAATACCGGTAGCGTTCTGGGTGCGTAAGCACGTACTCAGGCCAGGGCCTATGGGCACCATCATTAATTGACTAGGCTAAATAGCAAACAGACCAGAAAAAAAATATACAAGTATAATCAATGCATTTCCCATGCAATTGTATATCTACTTATATTAGTTTACGTATTCCTATTTATTTACTGTTAGTCCGTATTATGTGTAAGAAGCAAAACTCATACTACTTACTTTGAAAGTGAAATGAGTTTGCTTATTTTTACTTCTTTACGCCTACACTTCTTAACCAATTGAACCATAAAGGCTGGAGCATATGGATTACTTGTGGTGTATGTAATAGCCTTTAGCTTGCATAGATGCTTTCAGTATAATAGCTGTAGTGTTGTTTATAGTATGTAGTATTTTAACAATGCTATAAAGAAAGCCAATTGCAATGGTATTATATGGAGCCTAGAGATTGCCTGCCGTGCGAAGACGATAGGTGAAAGAATACTTTTATGCTGATATAACTAAGAAAGCGCATAAGCCTTCGCCCTATTTTCCAAACCAATAGTTTTTTATTAATAACTTATTTTATAAATTACAAAATTACAACGAGAATAAAAAATATAGTCATGTGCGGTATAATCTTAAATACAATCCGCAGCGCAGAGCATGCGTCATTGCAAAAGAAAAATATTAAAATTATATAGTACATTTTTGGAAGTAAATTTGCTTTTGTTTGAAACTTAACATAAAACCTAGAAACCTATCCCCACGTCTACTTCATCACTCATGGATATAATATTGTTATTGTCGGGAAAAAATGCAACTAAGGAACAGAATGGACTTTACGAATTCAGTTTTTAAAATGAGTCCATAAAGGAGTTTTTTGGTAAATTCCATTTTTAAAATATGGATACCCTTCTGCAACAAAATCTAGTACCTTGAATTCGTATCTGTGTGCTAAGTAGTACTCAGCCAGTAGTAGTTATACTATAACCGTGTCGACTGCCTCAAATAGCGGACTTGTGTTGTGGATTGTGGAATATAATTGGATTACCTAATAGTAAATAATGGATCAGTTCATTGGGGTCAAGTACAAGCTGAAGTCATCGGACAACTTCGAAAGTTATTTGAAGTTTATCAGTGAGTGAATTATTGTTAACTACCTTACGTTTTAAGAGTAGGAAAGGTACTCGTAGCTTCTATTTTTTGTTTTGTTTTGTGATTTTGTTGGTACAAGCACGAGACCCACCTAATGTTAAGCGGACTAACTTTTGTCTATAGGTAACAGATACACTGCGCCAGTCACCTTGAGACAAAGTTGTTAAGTCTCTTGTGTATGTGTAATTTTACTGGCTAAAGGACTGCTGCCGAAACTCACTGTTAGGTCCAGATTTTCTACTTGAGGGTGGTGGCTAGCAAGGCGAACATTCGCAAAATGCCCTTCCACCTGACTGTGAATCTCAAACTGGCGTTGGGGATTGAACCACGGACCTGCAGCACGATAGTCTATAGTTATTACCGCTCGGCCATCATTGCATCCAGCGTTAGCATTAATATCCAACATTTTTTAATATGAATTGGATAAGTAAATCGTTTGCGCAAACTCTTGTCATCTCGTTTCTCTACGCAACTACTTGAAAAATGAAATATAGAATAAAGGATCTTAAAAACCTATGATGTTTTAAAATAAAACATCGTCCAACCGTTTAATTTTCAACAGTATATTCTATAGTATATACTTATCCAAAATTTATCCAAGCAAACGTGATTTGCAATGGAAATTTTGTGAATAATTTCTAACTGTTAGAATTATTTAAATAATTTTAAATCAGATTTTGTTTGTAACACGCTCTCATTGCTCATTTTTTTTATGCTTGATAGGCTAGCCTTTGACTACTATCTCACCTGATGGTAAGTGATGATGTGGTCGAAGATGTTGTTCAGGCTAACCTAGAATTACTGGATCTCAAGGACAGCTGCCGGAACACACCGCGCACCGTTAGGTGCTTGGCGACAGATTTTAAACTTGAGGGTGGTAGCTAGCCAGGCGGGCATTCGCAAAGTGCCCTACCACCATGCTGAAACGACTGCCATCCGAAGACAACAAACGGGACCGACGGCTTAACGTGCCCTCCGAAGCACGGAAGCGCTGAGTAGTAATGTCACCAGCGGTCACCCATCCAACTCATGACCGCGGCGGACGTTGCTAAACTCTGCTGATCGATTCAGAATGGTTAAGCAAACTTCGCTGCGAGCGCTTCATCAATGGGCACAAACAACAGGTTTGGACCAATCTTATAGAAAAAACAGTTCATTTTAGAGGTCACGCTTCAACAACTCACAGTTATTGTTCATCTAAATTTTTATTATTATGACTGGCAGAACCTTTTATTTTGTTACTGACAGCAGACAAACAGCGCGATAAAATTGTGATCGACCCTTTTGAGTATCAACTGAAGCACTTTAAACATGTATTGAAAAAAAAGCGCGCACTCTTTGATGATTTTTAGATTACTTTAGATTTATTTTCGATTTTGCGTATGATATGATAACAAATATGTACCTTGTAAATGAACGTGAAACATAAAAAAATATGTTTATCGTAATTCCCTTAAAGTTGATAATAAAATATTATAGTAAGTATTAATAAACAGCATTATAATAATATGTACATATTTGCATTGCAACAAAGTTTTTTGATTCAAGCTTCTACTGAATACGTAATTATAAGTCCTTATATATAAAGCGGGTTAAAAAGTGAGTTAAAAAGACTACAACAGTTGACTAATATTAAAAAACCCTTATATACTTAAACTAAAGTTTTAAATCTTGCATACACTTTTCAGTTACAGCGGTCCCGTAGCGAATGGATGCAATGCTAGCCCAACTGTAGTAATTATGGACTGCCTTGCCGCAGGTCCATAGTTCGAACCCTTTATATAAATTTCACGATCTTTTCTAATAGAAGATATCATGGGCATCTCGGAAACTTTACCACACCTAACTAGGCATCTTTAATTATTTTCAAGGTTCCTCTACATTCTTATCAAGTCAATCGAACTGCATAATGCGTCACTTGTTACTAAAAAACCAGATAAACCCAATTTTGCCCTTGTTTAACTCAGAAATATATGCCAGCGCTCATGGAAGATTGCAATATTTCCTCAAAGCCATCGCTCAAGTTTCTGAATGAACTAAATCACAGAATAACGTACTTTTCAGATGTGGGTTTCTTCTTGCGCAAGACAGCTTTGTCAGTGAGTCCAGTCTGTGAACTGACGTATGAAGATGGCGTCTATACTTTAACAATGACCACAAGCATCAGGACAGTCAAAACCTCTTTCAAGCTGAATGAGGAGTTTGATGAAGAGAGAGCCGATGGATCTGTGGTAATTATTTATTTTTATCAGAAACATAGATAAGCGAAATAACTTATATCATTTAAAATAACCATGGTGCCTTCTGATGGAAAGTTACGATCAGATGGAAAGTTACGAAGAATAAAAGAGAAGATATAGAACATGCTTTTCTAACCGTACCTGATCACTGGAAGATTCCCAGGTATTAATGATCAGGAAACAAGAACGCTGGAAAATTGATTGACCCATTCCTTTGCTTTTTGTATTACGATGTGTGAAGGTGATTCTCGATGAGAAAAAAATTTGACCATGAACGGATGCCGTGTTTCCGTTGGCCTTGTTATCCGATAAAAAGGAGATACAAGAAATGAGCTTTTTTTATGTTATTGCGACGGAACAAGCACCAGGCCCACCTGATGTTAAGTGGTTACTCCTGCCTAAACAGATGCATTTCATTACAAGGCACAACTGCACTGCTCCAGTCACCCTGAGACATAGTTGTTAAATCTCATGTGCCTGTAATTTTACTGGCTCCGAAGGACTGCCGCCGGAACACACTGTTAGGTGCTTGGCGATACATTTTCTACTTGAAGGTGGTAGCTAGCTAGGCGACCTCTGCTTCTGAATACATAACATGTATGTTAATCGTAGCCTCTGCCTATAACAGATTTATTTCGGCAAAAGTGACTAACTGTACTGCTCCCATCATTCTGAGACATGTATGTCTCGTGTGCATGTTATTTCATAATTACTTACTGGATCTCAATGACTTCTGCCGGAACACACTGTTAGGTGCTTGGCGACAGAATTTCTACTTGAACAGATCGATATCGTATCGATACTATATACATGAACAGATGAAAATATTGCCCATCTGATGACTTTTGCTGTTACCCATGTATAGACAGCCCACAACAAGTCATTTGCGCGACCTGCGTCATCCAAAATGTGCCCATTATTTCACGTCTCCTGTGTTCATTTGAGAACACGGCATTACCTATAATGCTGGGGCCACACTATCGCGATAACGCGAAGATTTGCTCTGTCGCGACATGAAAGAAAATCCAAAGAATTCGTCCTATCGCGAATCATCCTCGCGAATACGAATGCCTTTCGCGCCGCTGCGCTGTCGCTAAATTGCAGTACATCAAAGTGTGTTGTCGCGACAAAGTTTTTGCGGTTGGCTACTCTTCGCGCGCCTTAGTTGACTGTAAGTCGCCGAGATCTTAAGAGTATAATTAAGAATTATAGATAAAATATTGTAACCCTGAATTATGAAATAATATTAATAATTATTATTCACGTCATTTATTATATAACATAATTTTTTTTTATTTTACAACATTCATAAATAAATAAAAAAATATTATAAAAACTTAAAACTGGATGCCACCGGCAGCGGGGCAGGTCCAAGCTACCAGTGGTTAGGACTGCAGAGAGAGGACCTTCGGACAATGCGTGTCGTGTCAAGTATCACTGCCTTCTGCATCTGACCCTTGATCCAACCGTCTAGCGAGAGCCTCTTGAGGTGTTGGTCGAGGCTCTTCGCTACTAGGCCGTTCGCTGAAACGACTATATATATAGTGAAATTATTTGTATATTATAATAATAATTATTATTATTATGGTTACTGAAACAACGACTAAGGTGGAAGCGAGGTAATGAGCCAGATGTATTTATATAGAGGGATCATCCTGCGCAAAATACTGTTGAAATTGAATACTTTGATATAATCACATATCATATCGCACGACCAACGAAGCAAGCATTTATGCTTCTTGTTAATGCATAAATAATTCATGTAATTAACCTCATACCTCATAAATTTATATAGAAATACGAAACTGTGTTCGTCTATTTTAAACTAAGATGCTGAGTGAAATTATTTATAAGTAACGTTATTTAGTTTATTGGCACATTGATAATTGATTGCATGTAAGTAATTTTTAACATATAAATATAATTCATGTATATAAAATGTTGATAACAGCAAAACAAAAATTTCTTCAGAGACTGAATCACAGACCAATAAGCAAGGTCTGGCAATTCCAAGGCCGATTCTTAAGATGCATCATCTGCCAAAGGTAGAATTGGAACCAGGTCGCCCCTTTACACCTACCGCTCCTAGTCCCACTTACTCCAAGTCCAGTTCTCGGTTTAAACGGAACTGTACTTTGGTCTTCTAGTAGTATCGTCGGTTGATGGTGTCAATACAAAAAAGTGCTATCGTGATTGCTGCTTCAAGGTTTGTCGACCCAAAGTTGTGTCGCACTATTGATCGTCGATCAAAAATTCCGTCGCACTGTCGTATTCAGTTGTGTGCTGTCACGCCATCTATGGTCGCGTTATCTGTTATTCAAAACCATGATACAGCATTCTTAGCAACATGGACTCCCGCCATCAGAAAAATTCCGACGATCCATTCAAAATTTTAATGAATAAATTTTACCTGTTTGGCTTCACTATAATCAATTCCATGTGTTAATGAACATATTTTTAAAATAATGTATACGGAAGGATAATTAAGACCATAAGAAGATTGTCAAGTCAAGGCTAATCATCTCATCTGTAGGTCAACTGACCTACTAGTCCTATTAATGTGTGCGGTAGCTGGATTTGTGTGTGAGACTCTTTGTCTCAATGGTTCGATGAGGCAAATACACCAATATTTTTCTACAATCATATTATAAAGAGAAAAGATTCGTATTTTTGTATGCAACGAAGAAACTTAAAAACTACGGGAATGATTTAGATGAAATTTGGCGTGGAAATAGGTTGAGACCCGGGAAAGGACGTAGGATAGTTTTTATCCAACAGCGCAAAAAAGAGGTTAATGGTTTTTTCGCGTTAACCGACATAAACGCGGGCGGTGCCGCGGATAGAAAACTAGTATATGAAAAATTTATAAAATATTTGACATGTTAGCCTTGACCACCATTAAACCTGTTTGTTACTGATGATGTGGTCAAGGGTAATAAACAGGTGTAATTTTGATGAAACTGGCTTTCAAAGACAGCTGCCGGAACACACCTGGGTACTCGGTGACAGATTTTCCACTTGAGAATGGTAGCTTGACAGACGAGCATTCATTTTGTTTTTGAACCAATACTTTAGTAGGTATATATTAAAGTTAGATGGGACACTGTTTTTTTATGTTATTGTGACGGAACAAGCTCGAGGCTCACCTAATGTTAAGCGGACTTAGTTCTGCCTATAACAGATGCATTTCGTCACAAGTCACGAATTGCACTACGCCCGTAATTTTGAGATATATGTTGTTATGTCTCATGTGCCTGTTATTTCACTGGCTCTCAAGGACTGCTGCCGGAACACACCGTCAGGTGCTAGGCGCCAGATTTTCTATTTGAGGGTGGTCGCTAGCCTGGCGGGCAGTCGCAATATGACCTTTCACCTTGCGGTGAAGCTCAAACCCGCGGCGGGATTTGAGCCATGGACCTGCTGCGCGGCAGTCCATATCTAATGCCACTGAGCCATCACTGCTTCAATACTGTATTAGTAAATCTTTCATCCGTCGTTCGACAATTTTTATAATTATTTTTTTCAGGTAAAGTCAGTACTAACCGTTGAGGGTAATAAACTTATTCAAGTTCAAATAGAACCGAGTGGAAAAAAGTCCAAGCATGTGCGGGAGTTTACTGCCGACAAACTTACTGTAGTAAGTATCTTACCATTACAAACATAACCACTTTCTGGGACTATGGGACTATGTCTTTGCCTTACCAAAAAATATATTAAACAAAAAATAGAATCGAAAGTTTTTGTGCAACTAATTATTGAAGTCGGTACCATGATAGTTTATTGTGCGCATGGTACCGACTTCGACAAGCTATTTCACACTTTTGTGTATTGAAGTCGGTTACATTTTTTGTTGAAATTTTTCACTTGTTTTAGTTACCCTTGCTACTTACGTGATCGATTGTCATTCATTGTCAACGTTTATATCATCAAGATGGGAAAATATTTTTCAGTTATTGGAGTGTAACTCAAAAACGGCTTGACCGATTTTGATAAAATTTAAACGGAACCAAACGACAAGTATCAGCTTACAAATAAAAAAAGAATTTTCAAAATCGGTTCACCCAGTCAAAAGTACTGAGGTAACAAACCTAAAAAAATATCATACACACGATTGGGAACCTCCTCCTTTTTTTGATATCGGTTAATAAAAACCAAAATACTTATTTTTTCAGATAACAACGGCGGAAGATTGGGACGGGGTATGCACCAGAATCTATGAGAGAATAGACTAATAAATGAAAAAGACTAAAATATTTTGTAATACGTTTTGCGAGGTATTTATTAATGCAAATCAAATTTAATTGTTAAGTGTAAATAATATATCTATATAAAATATTAATTATAATATTAAAATACCCTTTATTTATATTTAATTAAAATTTAATTCCGACTTAATGATAAGCCGGATGTAGTGGGGCTTCAAGTCATCCTGCTAAGTGCTTGAGTTGCACAGCATGGTGGTAGGGCTAACCTGCCACCCTTATGTAAAAATCTGTCGCCAAGAACGTAACGTTGCGTCCTATCTAAACCTCTGATTAGGATTGTTTCTATTTCGACCACATCACGACGCGAGACACGACAAAAAAAGCCGTCGATAAAAAATATCTAACTTGCCGCTAAACATCGGCAAATGCGAATTCTCACAGAATTGAAGCAGTGATGGCTCAATGGCATTGGCTGCCACGTAGCAGGTCCATGGTTCGAATCCCGCCGCGGGCTTGAGCTTCACTGCATGGTGGAAAGGTATTATGTGGATGCCCGCCTGGCTAGCGACCACCCTCAAGTAGAAAATCTGTCGCCAAGAACTTTACGATGTGTTCCTTGAGAGCCAGTCATTGTTTCACAATTAATTACCGGATTATGGATGTTAGTAATTATATATCCGATGCACGTGATCAAAATGCTGGTACCTATTTGGCTCAACGAATAAGCATTGCGATTCAACAGGGCTGCCAGCATGCTGTGGGCACGCTGGCAACTTTGGACTGCCTGTGAATGTTCAATGACTTATGGGTTGTCTAAATGCTTTTTATTGTAGTAGCTGTAGTATTGTATATAGTTCGTAGTATTTTGTTAATAAAGGCATACCTCCGATGGGTATATGTAGTTCAATAGAATAAAAGAGCGCTTAGTATTCCCCGTTATATTTTTTTTTTCTCCAACTGTCCACATAAGATGTAATCTGCATAACCTAACCAATAAGTAGGTTACGTACTGTAGCGTATAGTAATGCCATCGTCACCATTTTTCTTTGCTCAGATGCTTCTGTGTTTACGGTGTTTATGTAGAAAATTTACTATTTAATAAGAATATTGTAAATACTACTCAATCATCAAGATACTTACCAAACTGGTCTCACACCGAAGCACTTAAAAGATATATACATAGTACTTAATCCGGATGAGGTAGGCGAGGCACTTCTGAGGGATATGACGGCTATTGTAAATTTTATGTAGTCGGGTCGGGTCAACATAAACATCATGGATATTATAATGGTGCAAATGTATGTGCTCTTAATAAAAAAGAAGTTTCCGTAATTACGATTTAAGTAATCTTTTAAGCAGGGGAAGACATCTTCCGGATTTTGACAAGTACTGGTGTCCTCTTTGATATTTGTGAAATTATTTTTACCTCTTTATTATTCTGCCGAAGAAGACAATGAGGAATTATTCAAATAAGCTTATTTTTCATTTATTCTTCAAACAGCTGAAGCTTAAATTCGCATTATAGATAATTATAAGAATATAATTTAATTCACAAACGGGCTATAGTAGGACTGTATATGTACATCACAATACATAAAATGTTGATATACAAATATTCGTAGGTATCTTGCCAGACGGAGGGAAACCAATAAGGACTTCTTTGCGTATTACCACTCATCTGAACTCCTATGATATACATGATTTTATATTCATGCTGATGCTCATTTCAATTCCTTCGACGTTGACATTCTTATAAGCTATCATATCATGCACGATGCATCAACTTGGTTTATACATCATTCGAAGCATAAGAGCGTAAATTTCCTAACTGAACCGGTTAGCCATAATATGGTATCTATAAGGAAATGTTCCTGAGGCAATCTGGTCTATAAATTATACAGCTTTTATAGGTATTGTAAATCACCAAATTATTCTTGCGTACTCGTGCTTATTCCGTCAAAAATACATAAAAAGAACCCAAAAATAAATTAATTAAAACAACATCTCACAATGTTTGTTAGGACTAGCAGAAGTCAACCCTAAGAAGTTGTTATCATTTTACCAATAACCCTGTAGGTATACAGTAGTTTAGGGAGGACATAGATGCTGGCTACCGCCTGTGCGGTCGTCCAGCTCCACCGGGTTTTGGGCGAGGGCCTGGCCCTACAATAGCCCGGGAGGGAGAAGTGCCGAAGGCACTTCTCCCGAGACGGGCGTAGAAGGCGAAAAGCGCTTTCTACCTCCGTCTCCTGCGGACGCCGAAAACGTACCGCTACTATAGGAGGGGTTGACAGCGAGCTCAAGGGCACCACTGTGGTTCGGACCTCGGCTTGTCTCGCTGTCGAGAGACATGGGGGGGATCGGAGCAAAATGCCTCTGTGCAACTGCAGTGTTGCACAATTGGGCCCTACTGAATAATACTCTTTGACTATTTGGAGAGCAATTTATCGTGACCTTGTTTTTGCCTCGAGCTCGCCGGCGAGCTCGGTGTTTGATTGTGTGACCTCTGATTACCTCACACCTGGGGATTTCACCTCGACGACTTGCGGATAACGCTAAAGCTGCCAACGTAATGGCTGCGATGGGGTCATCCGGGTCGTCTAATACCTGCCGTGGTCGGCGACGGGGGGGTTTGAAAAATGGGATAGAAGAGGCAGTCGAGTAGTTCGATGCCTGGACAACCAATGGGTTCGGGTGGTGGGGCGCTCGATCAAAGTATCGGCGGGCGCAGTCCTTATTGAACTGCGCTAGAGAGGGAAGGTTTAAGTCGCAATGCAACTCGGTGTTCCGGATATACCACGGGGCGCCGGTTGCATTACGAAGAAAACGGTTTTGGATGACTTGAAGTTTATGAAGGTGGGCCTCACTAGCATGACTAAACACTACTGATGCGTAAGTCATGATGGGGCGGATGCAGGCAGTGTAAAGTGTCTTCTTATTACTAAGAGACATTTTACTCTCTTTGCGAAGTAGGGGACCAAGGCGACCCATTATGAAGGCCGCTCTGTTACGGACGGTTGTTATGTGATCGTTAAAGGTGAGATGACGATCAAGGGTGACTCCGAGGTATTTTGTTCTAGGAACCCAGGGAATGGGTTCGTCGAACAAAATAAGCGGTTTCGGGTAAGGGGAGCGTGTCTTCTCAGTAAAGCACATAGCTGTGCTTTTAGCTGGGTTGACCGCGATGCGCCATTTTCGGAACCAGTCACCGATCTCGGTGATGGCCCGTTGCATGACGAAATAGGACTGTCTGTTGATATGCCACCCAGTGGTGTAAATGGCGGTATCATCCGCATATTGGGCTAGGAATACTTTGGGCTGAGAGCGTGGGATGTCACTGGTATACAGTGCAAAGAGAATAGGTGATAGCACGGAGCCCTGAGGGACTCCGGCTCTGACTGGGTGGGGGGAGGAGAGGGTGCCTTCCACGCGATAGCGAAAGCTTCTGGCTTTAAGGAAGTCTTGTAGGATGAGCACAAGACGTTCTGGCACGCCAAATTGGTATAGCTTGTAGATCAAGCCGTTGTGCCAGACTTTGTCAAAAGCTTTCGCTACGTCGAGGAAGACTGCTAGCGTAGTCTGGGGTTTGGGGTACTTATTGAAGCCCTCAATGATGTGCTCCGTGAGGCGGTGCACCTGTTGGACGCATGAGTGTCCGGGTCTGAAGCCAAACTGCTCATCTGGGATAAGGTGGTGTTCCTTAGCATGGGACTGGAGACGGTTTGCAAGTAACCGCTCGTAAAGTTTGCCTAAGGCACTGAGGAGGCTGATGGGGCGGTAACTGGTGGGGTCAGATGAGCTTTTGCCTGGTTTGTGAATGCCAATGACATTTGCACATTTCCAGGTGTCTGGGAATAAGCAGTGGCTCATAGCAGCATTGAAGATGCTGACTAAGAGATGGATGAGAGGAGGAGAGAGGGTTTTAAGAACCCTGTTGGAGATGCCATCGGCACCGGGGGATTTGCGCGGTCGGAGGGCCTTGATCAGTCTCTCCACCTCAGCGTAAGTCGCTAAGGTGATTGGTGGGAGTTCAGAGGTGACCACAGAGCTTTTACGTTCGACTTCAGCATCCACCGAATCGAGGTGAGCTTGGTCAACGTGATCTACGTTAGGGGAACACTGAGCCTCTAGGCTATCAGCTAGGCACTCAGCTTTGTCTTCGTCAAAGAACGCTGGGACAAGTGGGACTGGTCTGTATAAGGGAGGCATGTCGTTATGGTTACTTCCTTTCAAGCCTCGCGCCAAGTCCCAGTAAGCATGGTGGCTTGGCACGAGGTTTGAAAGTTTATCGCCCCATTGTTGATCACGCAACTCAGACATGCGACTTTGAACCATGCGTTCAAAGTGGCGTTTCTTAGTTTTGTTCTCTTTACTGGGGTAAGAGTCGTAATGTCGGGTCACTGCTTTACTCTCCGTCACCAATCGTCTCACATCCGCTGGAATGACAAGGCGCCGGTCATCCGGCACTATGACCTCCTTTGCGGATGCACCTACTACGGTGGAGAGGTGATTGGTGAACGAATCGATCGCAAGGGTTATGTCATCTTTTGTCAGGATGTCGTCAGGGATCTTGTCTAGGTCCGGTGAACTGATAGCCTTTAGGGCATCGCCTACTTGCTTCCAGTTCACTATCGTCTTAGTGGGGCGGGGGAGGTCAGTCGTTGGGTCGGGACCTAGTCGCAGTATAATGGGTCGGTGGTCAGAGTGAAGCTCGTGAACCACTTCTATGGAGCGTAACCGGAGTGTTACGCCTCTGAATAGTGCCATGTCAAGCAAGTCAGATCGGTGGTCTTCCATATAAGGGTAGTGAGTGGGCTCAGTGGGCGCAATTATGTCAAAGTTAAGTTCTGCGATTAGGTTTTCAAGTGCAATACCTCTGGGATTGTTGACGTTACAATTCCATAGGATGTGCTTACTGTTGAAGTCGCCAATCAGAATGACGGCGCTTCCTAATGAGAATAGGGCTTCTAAGTCAGCTCGGACGATCAGCTTTTTGCAAGCTTGGTAACAGGATGCTATGACTATAGGTTGATGACCAGTCATAGCTAGGAGGCAACAAGATGCTTCCATATTAACAAGAGTCGGGGTAGGTAGGGGAATGCAGTGCAGGGACCTTTTGTAATAGATAAGAGTGCCTCCCCCACGGGAGTTCACTCTATCATCACGTACCGTTCTGTAATTGGCAAACCTAGGGTTCGCCTTCCCCGGTTTTAGAAAGGTTTCCTGCACGCATATGATATCGATAAGGTGGGTACAACAAAAGTCGTGGACGAGGTCACGTTGTCTGAAGAGGCCGTCAGCGTTAAATGACGCTAACGAAACTGAGTACGGTTTCGTGCGTTCGGTTGTACTACCCATAGTGGTTGTACTGGGGAGGGGCCTGGGGAACGAAGCGCTTAAGGGCGCTAAGTAAATTCGCGTGTTCCAATGTGTATTGGATCACGTCCGCTGGGGATTGAGCGTATTGCATCTTGTGGAATAGCTCTTGTACCTCATTGATGTCAACCGACATAGCCAGATCGCTGACTAGGTTGATTGCCTCTTGAAGAGGGGCAGCCATCAATGGCATAGGTGGAGCTTGTGGCCGGGAAGCGGCGCGGGGAGGCGCGCGAATGGTGTTGGCGACGGGTGCCGGGAGCGCGGGGCGAGCCGGGGCCGGTGCGCGGGCAGGGGCCGCGGCGCGGGCGGGTGCGGGTGCGGGCGCGGGTGCGGGCGCGCGGGCCGGGGCGCGGGCGGTAGCGACGGTCTTAACCATACTGGGTGGTTTAGACCATGCGTTACGGGCTGGGAGCGGCGCGGGTATTACCTGTGAGGCAGGTACTACCGTTAGTTTAGGGCTTACCCGTTGGTAACGGTCGTAAGAGGGACGGGTCGGCCTATGCCTTGCCACCCTGTGGTTCACTCGTGGTGCTTTAGGGCAACCACGGTAATTCGCGGTATGCCCTTGAGCACCGCATAAAACACAGCTGGGTGGGTCCGGTGAATCCCGGGTGCGAGTGCACGCTGCTGTCGCGTGATCGCCTAGGCACTTAACGCACCTAGCGCGAGCGAAGCAGAAACGGGAGGCGTGCCCGTATAGTTGGCAGTTATGGCACTGCGAGGGACTCCCATTTATGTATGGGGCTTGGACATCGAGTCCTGAGAGGCCACAGACCTTTTTTAAATTAAAAATGGCCTTGCCTTCAGGTGTACGATCTAGTACTACGAGTACTAGATCGTAGGGACTGCGGTCCTTCCCGCTGTACATGCGGTGAACTGCATGTACGGGGAAGTCTTGTGCCTTCAGGTCGGCACATACCGAATCGGTATGTACCTCCTTGGGCACACCGCGGATGACCACTCGGAGGACTTTCTCCTCTTCGAGCGCATAAGTATGAAAACTTATGCTCTCTTTACGGAGGAGCTTTGTTAGCGCTCTGTGGTCGCTACTGGTGGGCACTTGGACTTTAATGCCCTGCTGCGTGGAGCGGGCATTAGTGTAATGGATCCCACGATCCGAAACTAAACGGGACAGCATGTCCCATTTGGTTTTGTCCTGAATGAACAGGGGTGGAGGCGGTTTTTCGCGGCGCGCGCTCGCGACCTGAGGGGACGCGGCAGTAGTGGCCGGAGCGGAGGGAGGAGACGCGGGGCGCGGGGCGGGGGTCGGCTTCTTGCCGGAGGCAGGGGCCTTAGCGGGTGCCTTGGCGGGAGGGGCGGAAGTTGCGCAACTAGCGGCTTTAGGAGCACGCTTGCGTTTGCGGTCAACGACGGTATAGCCGTCGTTATCGGAGTCCGAGTCAGTGCGTAAGGCGCGACTCGGATCTACTTCCATCTCCGTTTCGGAGTCCGAAGTGGGCTCGACAACGGCGAAGGAGGGACGGGTGCTCGCTGGCCTCCCGATCGGTGAGCGCGAGCGAGACCTCTCACGGGGAGGGGCTGCCACCGTGCGTCTATTGTCCGGGCCCGGGGCGGGCGAAAGCGGGCTGTCCTCTGAGAAGGACCGGGTCAGAGGAGGGACGTTGGCCTCCGGGATTGAAGTCCCGGAGGGAGCAATAAGAGTGTCCGTGAGGCGGGCACTCGCTTCCTCTTCTAGGAGTTGCATATGAGCAACATACAGATCGGGGTGGCGGAGGGCGAAGGTCTGAAGGACCTGCACCTCACCGTTAGAGGGACGGGACTGCATCCTGAGGGGAATACTCAGGACGCCCTATCAAGGGTTTGAATTCCCTCACACACCTTGTGAGCTCACTGTGTGAGAGGGAGTGTGTACCTAGGGTGTGCCCTAGTTGTGTACCCTCTCCGAGCTTTTTTCTCGGCGGAGAGGGGTGCTCCTAAGCGCTACTCCGGGGTTGACTAGGGGCGACCCCAAGGCCAGTAATCCCGGAGCCCAGCTTGCTTCGGCTGACCCGTGAAGCGGGAAAGGCCACGGTGCAAGGTTAAACCAAAACAACAACAGTGGCCGTTGTCACCGTAGGGTGTCACACTGCGACCGCAGCAAATGGCGGATTTGATCGTTCAGACGGGTTTGGCTGACGCTACCCCACGCCTGAACGACGTCGCTTAACAGCAAAAAGTGTGTTGTTACGCGACTGTTACTATGTTGTGTCGGGTAGTAAAGTGGTGAAATGCGCACCGAAAAGTGCGGTCAAAACAAGACCACCAGCCCGATATGATGTTGTTCGTCCGAAACAAGGGACTTGGGTAGGTGGTAATGCCTGACGTCTTAGAGCGCCTCTGCGCGCCGGCACGGCGAGCTCGTAGCTCACGTTGCACGGCGGTCGGTGGCTGCTCAGCTTCTGCACAGAAAACAAAACTTCGTCAGGACTGCGTATTCCAAGGCACTGGTCTGCAACTAGCGTCGGAACGATGACCCGAGTGAGACGGCAATAGTGCGGGGACTATTGCGGTCTCACTGGGAGATACTGGCGGAGCTGTAGACAGGTGTGCACGGCGTGGCGGCACAGGTCGGAATGAGTAGGTATACATTTTTTTTTTTTTTTTTTTTTTTAGGGAGGACATAGATGCTGGCTACCGCCTGTGCGGTCGTCCAGCTCCACCGGGTTTTGGGCGAGGGCCTGGCCCTACAATAGCCCGGGAGGGAGAAGTGCCGAAGGCACTTCTCCCGAGACGGGCGTAGAAGGCGAAAAGCGCTTTCTACCTCCGTCTCCTGCGGACGCCGAAAACGTACCGCTATTATAGGAGGGGTTGACAGCGAGCTCAAGGGCACCACTGTGGTTCGGACCTCGGCTTGTCTCGCTGTCGAGAGACATGGGGGGGATCGGAGCAAAATGCCTCTGTGCAACTGCAGTGTTGCACAATTGGGCCCTACTGAATAATACTCTTTGACTATTTGGAGAGCAATTTATCGTGACCTTGTTTTTGCCTCGAGCTCGCCGGCGAGCTCGGTGTTTGATTGTGTGACCTCTGATTACCTCACACCTGGGGATTTTACCTCGACGACTTGCGGATAACGCTAAAGCTGCCAACGTAATGGCTGCGATGGGGTCATCCGGGTCGTCTAATACCTGCCGTGGTCGGCGACGGGGGGGTTTGAAAAATGGGATAGAAGAGGCAGTCGAGTAGTTCGATGCCTGGACAACCAATGGGTTCGGGTGGTGGGGCGCTCGATCAAAGTATCGGCGGGCGCAGTCCTTATTGAACTGCGCTAGAGAGGGAAGGTTTAAGTCGCAATGCAACTCGGTGTTCCGGATATACCACGGAGCGCCGGTTGCACTACGAAGAAAACGGTTTTGAATGACTTGAAGCTTATGGAGATGGGCCTCACTAGCATGACTAAACACTACTGATGCGTAAGTCATGATGGGGCGGATGCAGGCAGTGTAAAGTGTCTTCTTATTTCTAAGAGACATTTTACTCTCTTTGCGAATCAGGGGACCAAGGCGACCCATTACAAAGGCCGCTCTGTTACGGACGGTTGTTATATGATCGCTAAAGGTGAGATTCCGATCAAGGGTGACTCCGAGATATTTTGTTTTACTAACCCAGGGGATGGGTTGGTCGAACAAAGTTATAGGTTGCGGGTAACGGGGGCGGCCCTTCTCAGTAAAGTACATAGCTGCACTTTTAACTGGGTTGACCGCGATGCGCCATTTACGGAACCAGTCACCGATCTCGGTGATGGCCCGTTGGAGGGCGGGAATGGACTTTCTACTGATATGCCACCCAGTGGTATAAATAGCGGTGTCATCCGCGTATTGGGCTAATAGGACGTTAGGCTGAGAGCGTGGGATGTCGCTGGTATACAGCGCGAAAAGAATGGGTGATAGCACGGAGCCCTGAGGGACTCCGGCTCTGACTGGGTGGGGGGAGGAGAGGGTGCCTTCCACGCGATAGCGAAAGCTTCTGGCTTTAAGGAAGTCTTGTAGGATGAGCACAAGACGTTCTGGCACGCCAAATTGGTATAGCTTGTAAATCAAGCCATTGTGCCAGACTTTGTCAAAAGCTTTCGCTACGTCGAGGAAGACTGCTAGCGTTGTCTGGGGTTTGGGGTACTTGTTAAAGCCCTCAATGATGTGCTCCGTGAGGCGGTGCACCTGTTGGACGCATGAGTGTCCGGGCCTGAAGCCAAACTGCTCATCTGGGATAAGGTGGTGTTCCTTAGCATGGGACTGGAGACGGTTTGCAAGTAACCGCTCGTAAAGTTTGCCTAAGGCACTGAGGAGGCTGATGGGGCGGTAACTGGTGGGGTCAGATGAGCTTTTGCCTGGTTTGTGAATGCCAATGACATTTGCACATTTCCAGGTGTCTGGGAATAAGCAGTGGCTCATAGCAGCATTGAAGATGCTGACTAGGAGATGGATGAGAGGAGGAGAGAGGGTTTTAAGAACCCTGTTGGAGATGCCATCGGCACCGGGGGATTTGCGCGGTCGGAGGGCCTTGATCAGTCTCGCCACCTCAGCGTAAGTCGCTAAGGTGATTGGTGGGAGTTCAGAGGTGACCACAGAGCTTTTACGTTCGACTTCAGCATCCACCGAATCGAGGTGAGCTTGGTCAACGTGATCTACGTTAGGGGAACACTGAGCCTCTAGGCTATCAGCTAGGCACTCAGCTTTGTCTTCGTCAAAGAACGCTGGGACTAGTGGGACTGGTCTGTATAAGGGAGGCATGTCGTTGTAGTTACTTCCTTTCATACCTCGCGCCAAGTCCCAATAAGCCTGGTGGCTTGGCACGAGGTTTGAAAGTTTGTCACCCCATTGTTGATCACGCAACTCAGACATGCGACTTTGAACCATGCGTTCAAAGTGGCGTTTCTTAGTTTTGTTCTCTTTACTGGGGTAAGAGTCGTAATGTCGGGTCACTGCTTTACTTTCCGTCACTAATCGTCTCACATCCGCTGGAATGACAAGGCGCCGGTCGTCCGGCACCATGACCTCCTTTGCGGATGCACCTACTACGGTGGAGAGGTGATTAGTGAACGAATCGATCGCAAGGGTTACGTCATCTTTAGTCAGGATGTCGTCAGGGATCTTGTCAAGGTCCGGTGAACTGATAGCCTTTAGGGCAACGCCTAATTGCTTCCAGTTTACTATCGTCTTAGTGGGGCGGGGGAGGTCTGTTGTTGGGTCGGGACCTAGTCGCAGTATAATGGGTCGGTGATCAGAGTGAAGCTCGTGAACCACTTCTATGGAGCGTAACTGGAGTGTTACGCCTCTGAGTAGTGCCATGTCAAGCAAGTCAGGTCGAAAGTCTTCCGTGTGAGGGTAGTGAGTGGGCTCAGTGGGCGCAATTATGTCAAAATTAAGTTCTGCGACTAGTTTTTCAAGTGCAATGCCTCTGGGATTGTTGACGTTACAATTCCATAGGATGTGCTTACTATTGAAGTCGCCAATCAGAAGGACGGCGCTTCCTAATGAGAACAATGCTTCTAAGTCAGCTCGGACGATCGGCTTTTGACAAGCTTGGTAACAGGACGCTATGACTATAGGTTGATGACCAGTGTTTAGATGTGAAATTGTCTGTGGTAGGACTATTTCCCCACACTATGAAGTAATGGATTTTTCCCCTCACTAATGTTATGTCAAGTGTCATTCTCTTCCCTTCCTATTGCTGACTGTGTGAACATGTAATTTAATGTTATAATTTTAATAAACCGAAGTTCATAAGAAGACTTGCATTTATCTCTGAAATCTCCATCTCAAAGTTACCAGCTCCGATAGCGCAATGCAAAGCGCCAACATGGTCGTCTTCGAGCCAAATACATGACGAGATGGGGACGGATTTTCAAGATTAGCCTAGCGGCAAGTGCATCGATGCAATGCATCGCCATGCAATGGCGTCAAGTAAACTAATGTACTAAATCTTCAACATTTAACTTCGGATGTCAGCGAGTACATAATGGGTCAAGAAGCAGAATTCGGTATCCTTTTAGTGTGAGTTAAAACAGTGGTTAGGTAGGTACTCATGTAAGTAAGTTAAATCAAGATAATCGACATGTTAAAATGCCAATAATTTTCAAGTTTTGTTAAAGTTTTTACTAATTATAATGTAAGTACTTACATAACATGTTATATTATAATGCCAGTACCTACCCATGTATTTAACAGTAACAGAATTCAAGTGATTGTGTCAATGTAATTATGCCAGTATGCATCTTATCATCAAGTAGGTATCTAAATGTATTAAGTAACAAAGATTGAAATTCATGTCAGTTTTAGTACAAAATATGTTTTAGAGTAGTACATCTGACATATGTTTGCATGTAATTCAGTGAATTAGATCTAATGTGCATGAAACTTTCAAGATACATACTGGTTATAATAAATTAGTAGATTCTCTATTATGCAATCAAGATGCTGAATTATGTTTGTACTAGGTAATATACATACTAGTTGTATCGAGTTAACAGTGTTCTCCCCATGACCTAGACATGCAAATGTTAGGTAATTTCGACCAATGTCTATTGAAATATACACACTAGTTGTATTGAGTTAACAGATGCCCTCTTTATGACTTAGACATTCAAATGTTTGGTAATTTTAACCGATGTCTATAGAATTATACATACTAGTTTTGTTGAGTTAACAGATGTCCTCTTTATGACTTAGACATTCAAATGTTTGGTAATTTTAACCTATGTCTATGGAATTATACATACTAGTTTTTTTGAGTTAACAGTTGTTCTCTATATGATTGAGACTTTCAAATTCTTGATTTATCTCATGTAAATTGTACCACTTATGAGTGTTATGTAATTAAGTAGGTAGTTTCCTGCAGGACCTAAGTATAGGTATATATACATAATTATTGTATCAATTTCAGGTGATTTCTTGTTTCCCAAGTATTCAAAATGTCTGATGCCAAAGAGGAAAAAGAATTAATTAAGCGACGTGCAAGTTATAAAGGTAGACTTACAGCATTTTCAAATTTCCTCAATGACCTTCATGAACTAGATGGGTCATTGACCCCACTTCAGGTAAGTGAGCTGCAGTTGCGGTTAGGTAAAATTGAAAGTTTATATCAACAATATGATGAAGTTCAATTGAAATTGGAGTGTATTGTCAGTGATGTGGATCTGCAAATCGCTGAACGCAATGAATTTGAATCAACATATTTTAAAATATTTGCTAGTGGTCAAGAGTTGTTGTCACAACACAGCAACTCAAAGAATGCTACTGTTTGTAGTGAAAATGCTTCTCGAACTCATCAATTTGTTAAGTTACCTACAATTTCACTGCCAAAATACAATGGGTCATATGAAAAGTGGCTTGAGTTTCATGATACCTATGTCAGCCTTATACATTCAAACGAGGAAATTGATGATATTAATAAGTTTCATTACTTGCGGGCCTCTCTTGAAGGCACAGCTTTGGTGGTTATCCAATCAATAGAATTTTCTGCGAAGAATTATTTAGTCGCATGGCGGTTATTATGTGAGCGTTTTGATAATAAACGAATGTTAATACAAAACCATGTCACCTCATTGTTCAATATTGATACAATCAAAATGGAAACATCAGCTAGTATTAAGCGCTTGATAGATCAATTTAACAAAAATGTACGAGCTTTAGAATCTCTTGGTGAACCCACTTTTAATTGGGACACGCTTTTGATTCACATTGTCACTCTGAAACTTGATCAGAAGACATTTCGTGAATGGGAAGAGTGTAAGGGTAAGTTAGATAAAAATGAGAAAATAAAATTAAGTTATTTTCTTCAATTCTTGAGAAACAGAGCTGACTTGCTTGAAACTTTGGAAATGTCTCGGTGTGGTAAGAGCAACCAGAATGTAACCTCAAACTTTAAGGTAAAAACAATGGTTTCAGTAGCTAATACTTCATCGGATTCAGAAGTAGGTAATCTGCAATCAGTCAGGTCATGCCCTAAGTGTAATGGTTCACACCCACTGTATAATTGTTCACAATTTCGTGGGCTAAGTGTTAAGGAGAGATATAACTTGCTTGGTCATTTTAAAGTATGTTTCAATTGTCTTTGTCCTGGTCATTATGCCAACCGTTGCAAAAGGTCTGGTTGTAAAATTTGTAAGCGTAAGCACAACACTTTAATTCATGCTTCAAACTTTCAAAAGTCTGCAAATAATGTAGCATGTACTGAAACTAAGCATGTACCTGCTGCTCTTTCTGAGGTACAGGAATCCACAGATGTGACATTGACTTCATGCATGAATGCCCCTTTGGAACCAGAACAGGATGTACTTCTCTCTACTGCTTTAGTTAAGGTACTGGATAGGCACGGAAATGAGCACACTGTTCGTACTTTACTTGATTGTGCTAGCACATCCTGCATAATGTCAGAAAAGCTATGTCAGATTTTAGATTTACCTTTTATAGATGTTGATAAACCAATATATGGTATTAATAAAACAAAGACCAGGACATCAAAGATCTGTCGCATAAAGATGATATCATTGAATGAAAATTATAGGCGTGAGTTATTATGCTATGTTTTACCTGCAATAACAGATGAGATTCCTTGCAGGAGAGTAAATGTAGGTAACCTTGACATACCTTCCGACTTGAAGTTAGCAGATCCTTATTTTTATAAGCCATCTGACGTGGACTTGGTGATAGGTAGCAATGTATTCTGGGATCTTTTAGGATCACAAAAGGTTACACTTGGAGACAGGAAACCCATACTATGGGAAACTCGTTTGGGTTGGTTAGTTTCTGGCCCCATTAACAATGAAAATGTACTGTCTCCGCTGATATGCAATTTTACTCAATGTAACTTAGTCCAAAGTGACCTTGAATTTGACAACAGTCAAAATATGTTGGCCCGGTTTTGGGAAGTTGAGGAAATTAATCCTAAGTCATCTTACTCTAAAGATGAAAAACTATGTGAACAACATTTTATTGATAATACCACTCGATTAGAAGATGGACGTTTTTGTGTAAGAATACCTCTCAAGCAAGCACCTGAATTGTTAGGTGACTCATTAACTCGAGCAAAGCGTTGCTTCACCTCTTTAGAACGGAGGTTTAATCGAGAACCTGAATTTCATAAAATGTATGTTAATTTCATGTCAGAATACATTTCACTGGGTCATATGTCTGAGTGTCCAATAAAGTCAACTCTGTCACCATATTTCATACCTCATCATGGAGTCATTCGTGAACAGAGCACAACGACAAAATTAAGAACTGTCTTTAACGCTAGTAGCCCAAGTTCTTCAGGAGTTTCGTTTAATGATTTACAATTGGTAGGCCCAGTAGTTCAAGATGACCTTTTATCGATACTACTAAGGTTTAGGTTACATAAGTATGTTCTTGCCGCAGATGTGGAAAAAATGTATCGACAAGTCATTGTACACCCCGCAGATAGGCACCTTCAACAGATCATTTGGCGTGAGCACCCTTCACAACCCATTAAGTGCTACCAACTGAATACTGTAACCTATGGCACGGCCAGTGCTCCGTTTCTAGCGACCAGATGTGTTAAGCAATTAGGCATTGAGTGCAATGACAGAAAGATATCTGAAATTATTCTACATGACATGTATGTAGATGATCTTCTTACCGGCGATAGTCGTATCTCGGATGCTTTAAGCATTAAAGAAAAGGTTACAAGCGTGTTGGCTTCGGCTGGCATGCCATTACGAAAATGGAAATCAAATTGTTCAGAGTTAGTTTCATCTGATATATTAAAAAATCCTAAGAATTTGTCTGTTGACTTGAATATTGGTAATGAACAAAATAAAACTTTAGGACTAGGCTGGTTAACATCTTCTGATGAGCTCTACTTCTCCATCGATTGTTCGTCTGCCACAGAAAGTACCAAACGTGGAATACTTTCCATGATAGGCAGGATTTTTGACCCAATGGGTTTATTGGCTCCGTGTGTTATATTAATCAAAATTCTGATGCAAAAGTTGTGGCTGTTCAAGTTGTTCTGGGATGATCAGCTACCACCAGACATAGCCAGAACATGGAGTGAAATATTAGTATGCCTTCCCAAGTTAAATAATTTGCGTATTCCTAGGCTCATTCTTTGTGATTCATATAACATTCTGGATTTTCACATATTTTCGGATTCTTCTTTAAGCGCATATGGAGCGTGTTTGTACGTTCGTAGCACTAACTCAAGTGGTGAAATTTCGGTGCGTTTATTCATGGCCAAAAGTAGGGTTGCCCCCATAAAACCCATGACAATTCCGAGGCTTGAATTATGTGGAGCTTTGGTAGGCGTACGTTTATATCAAAAGGTTATAAGCTCTATTCGTGCTATGGTGAGAGAAACCACTTTCTGGACTGACTCAACTATTGTTCTTGGATGGTTAAAAATGCTACCAAATAAACTTCAGCCATTTGTGAGAAACCGTGTTGGAGAGATTTTGGAACAGACAAGCAACTGCAAATTTAGGCACGTACCCACGAATCTCAATCCAGCCGATTTAATATCACGAGGTGTTAGTAGCACTGACATTCATTCTCTTGATTTGTGGTGGTCAGGTCCTCCTTTTCTCAGCCTCGACAAATCACAATGGCCATCTTATCCAGATAAGCCAGAAGTAGACACGTTACCTGAATTACTTAACGAAGTTTCATTACTCATTTCAACAATTGTTACTAGTAATTTAATTGATTTCGACCGGTTTTCGAATTATTTGAGACTACAACGTGCAGTAGCTTACATGTTTAAGTTTGTAAGTCTTTGCAAAAGGCAAAAGGTTAACAAAGATTTTATTACAACTGATGAATTGCAAAATGCTTTAATTTTAATAATTAGACTTTCTCAACAGAGTTCATTTCCTGAATATGATATTTTACTCAATGATAAACATATTCCAAGAAAAAGTTGTCTATCTAAACTGAACGTTTTCTTAGATGAACATAAATTGATCCGTATTGGCGGACGTTTAGGCAATTCATCATTCGATTATGATAAAAAGTTTCCCATTCTAATACAGTCCACTCATAAATTTGCGAAGCTATTGTTTAAGTATGAGCATATTCGGCTTATGCATGCCGGCCCACAATTACTATTGGCCACCATTAGGGAAAGTTATTGGCCAATAGGAGGTCGTAACCTGGCAAAGGTTACCTACCATCAATGTGTCCGTTGTACACGCTTGAAGGGAAAAACTCTACAACCTCTAATGGGAAATTTACCTCAGGCACGCGTGATGCCTGGCGGATATCCGTTTGAATGTGTAGGTGTTGACTATGCAGGTCCTATTTTATGTGCCAGTCGTCAAGGACGTGGCTGTAGGATGACCAAAGTGTATATTGCTATTTTTATTTGCTTTAGTACTAAGTGTATTCACACGGAACTTGTAGGTGACTTAACAAGTAACAATTTCATGTCAGCGTTGCGTAGATTTATATCTCGCAGAGGTAAACCTCGCGATTTATACTCCGATAATGGCACAGCCTTTGTTGGTGCTTCCAACGAACTTGGTAAATTTATAAAGAACAATTGCAGCTCTCTTTCTGATAGTGCGGCCAATGACGGCATTAACTTTCATTTTATACCACCTCATTCACCGCATTTTGGATCTCTTTGGGAAGCAGGAGTCAAGTCAATTAAGTTTCATTTAAATAGGGTATTGGCTAATTGTCATTTAAGTTATGAAGAGCTTAACACTGTTTTGACTCAGATTGAGGGGATACTGAATTCGCGCCCACTCTCTTCACTTTCTTCGGACCCTAACGACTTCCTGCCCCTTACACCCGGACATTTTTTAATTGGACGACCACTAGTCTCTCTACCATCACCAAACCTCCAGAACTCTTCTACCAGTCATTTGAACCGTTACCAAAGGATAGAACAACTAAGACAACATTTCTGGAGGAGATGGAGTAAAGAATATATTGGAGAGTTGCAACAACGTGTGAAATGGCGATCTAATCATGATTCTTTGAAGATTGATACCTTAGTTGTTGTAAAAGAAGATAATTTACCACCACTTAAATGGAGACTGGGTCGTATCGTTGCCGTTTATCCGGGTACTGATGGGATCTCCCGAGTTGCCGATGTCAAGACATCTACTGGAATCATCCGAAGATCTTTCAGCAAGATTTGTCCATTGTTAGAATCTTTGGGTTGAAAGCTTAGCTTCCAACGCCTGGGGGCATGTTTAGATGTGAAATTGTCTGTGGTAGGACTATTTGCTCACACTATGAAGTAATGGATTTTTCCCCTCACTAATGTTATGTCAAGTGTCATTCTCTTCCCTTCCTATTGCTGACTGTGTGAACATGTAATTTAATGTTATAATTTTAATAAACCGAAGTTCATAAGAAGACTTGCATTTATCTCTGAAATCTCCATCTCAAAGTTACCAGCTCCGATAGCGCAATGCAAAGCGCCAACAACCAGTCATAGCTAGAAGGCAACAAGATGCTTCCATATTAACAAGAGTCGGGGTAGGTAAGGGGATGCAGTGCAGGGACCTTTTGTAATAGATAAGAGTGCCTCCCCCACGGGAGTTCACTCTATCATCACGTACCGTTCTGTAATTGGCAAACCTAGGGTTCGCCTTCCCCGGTTTTAGAAGGGTTTCCTGCACGCATATAATGTCGATAAGGTGGGTGCAACAAAAGTCGTGGACAAGGTCACGTTGTCTAAAGAAACCGTTAGCGTTGAATGACGCTAACGAAACTGAGCGCGGTTTCGTGCGTGCGGTTGTACTACCCATAGTGGTTGTACTGGGGAGGGGCCTGGGGAACGAAGCGCTTAAGGGCGCTTAGTAAGTTCGCGTGTTCCAATGTGTATTGGATCACGTCCGCTGGGGATTGAGCGTATTGCATCTTGTGGAATAGCTCTTGTACCTCATTGATGTCAACCGACATAGCCAGATCGCTGACTAGGTTGATTGCCTCTTGAAGAGGGGCAGCCATCAATGGCATAGGTGGAGCTTGAGGCCGGGAAGCGGCGCGGGGAGGCGCGCGAATGGTGTTGGCGACGGGTGCCGGGAGCGCGGGGCGAGCCGGGGCCGGTGCGCGGGCAGGGGCCGCGGCGCGGGCGGGTGCGGGTGCGGGCGCGGGTGCGGGCGCGCGGGCCGGGGCGCGGGCGGTAGCGACGGTCTTAACCATACTGGGTGGTTTAGACCATGCGTTACGGGCTGGGAGCGGCGCGGGTATTACCTGTGAGGCAGGTACTACCGTTAGTTTAGGGCTTACCCGTTGGTAACGGTCGTAAGAGGGACGGGTCGGCCTATGCCTTGCCACCCTGTGGTTCACTCGTGGTGCTTTAGGGCAGCCACGGTAATTCGCGGTATGCCCTTGAGCACCGCATAAAACACAGCTGGGTGGGTCCGGCGAATCCCGGGTGCGAGTGCACGCTGCTGTCGCGTGATCGCCTAGGCACTTAACGCACCTAGCGCGAGCGAAGCAGAAACGGGAGGCGTGCCCGTATAGTTGGCAGTTATGGCACTGCGAGGGACTCCCATTCTTGTATGGGGCTTGGACATCGAGTCCTGAGAGGCCACAGACCTTTTTTAAATTAAAAATGGCCTTGCCTTCAGGAGTACGATCTAGTACTACGAGTACTAGATCGTAGGGGCTGCGGTCCTTCCCGCTGTACATGCGGTGAACTGCATGTACGGGGAAGTCTTGTGCCTTCAGGTCGGCACATACCGAATCGGTATGTACCTCCTTGGGCACACCGCGGATGACCACTCGGAGGACTTTCTCCTCTTCGAGCGCATAAGTGTGAAAACTTATGCTCTCGTGGCGGAGGAGTTTAGTTAGCGCTCTGTGGTCGCTAATGGTGGAAACTTGGACTTTAATGCCCTGCTGCGTGGAGCGGGCATTAGTATAGTGGATCCCACGATCCGAAACTAAACGGGACAGCATGTCCCATTTGGTTTTGTCCTGAATGAACAGGGGCGGAGGTGGTTTTTCGCGGCGCGCGCTCGCGTCCTGAGGGGACGCGGCAGTGGTGGCCGGAGCGGAGGGAGGAGACGCGGGGCGCGGGGCGGGGGTCGGCTTCTTGCCGGAGGCGGGGGCCTTAGCGGGTGCCTTGGCGGGAGGGGCGGAAGTTGCGCAACTAGCGGCTTTAGGAGCACGCTTGCGTTTGCGGTCAACGACGGTATAGCCGTCGTTATCGGAGTCCGAGTCAGTGCGTAAGGCGCGACTCGGATCTACTTCCATCTCCGTTTCGGAGTCCGAAGTGGGCTCGACAACGGCGATGGAGGGACGGGTGCTCGCTGGCCTCCCGATCGGTGAGCGCGAGCGAGACCTCTCACGGGGAGGGGCTGCCACCGTGCGTCTATTATCCGGGCCCGGAGCGGGCGAAAGCGGGCTGTCCTCTGAGAAGGACCGGGTCAGAGGAGGGACGTTGGCCTCCGGGATTGAAGTCCCGGAGGGAGCAATAAGAGTGTCCGTGAGGCGGGCACTCGCTTCCTCTTCGAGGAGTTGCATGTGTGCAACATACAGATCGGGGTGGCGGAGGGCGAAGGTCTGAAGGACCTGCACCTCACCGTTAGAGGGACGGGACTGCATCCTGAGGGGAATACTCAGGACGCCCTATCAAGGGTTTGAATTCCCTCACACACCTTGTGAGCTCACTGTGTGAGAGGGAGTGTGTACCTAGGGTGTGCCCTAGTTGTGTACCCTCTCCGAGCTTTTTTCTCGGCGGAGAGGGGTGCTCCTAAGCGCTACTCCGGGGTTGACTAGGGGCGACCCCAAGGCCAGTAATCCCGGAGCCCAGCTTGCTTCGGCTGACCCGTGAAGCGGGAAAGGCCACGGTGCAAGGTTAAACCAAAACAACAACAGTGGCCGTTGTCACCGTAGGGTGTCACACTGCGACCGCAGCAAATGGCGGATTTGATCGTTCAGACGGGTTTGGCTGACGCTACCCCACGCCTGAACGACGTCGCTTAACAGCACAAAGTGTGTTGTTACGCGACTGTTACTATGTTGTGTCGGGTAGTAAAGTGGTGAAATGCGCACCGAAAAGTGCGGTCAAAACAAGACCACCAGCCCGATATGATGTTGTTCGTCCGAAACAAGGGACTTGGGTAGGTGGTAATGCCTGACGTCTTAGAGCGCCTCTGCGCGACGGCACGGCGAGCTCGTAGCTCGCGTTGCTCGGCGTTCGGCGGCTGCTCAGCTTCTGCACACAAAACAAAAACTTCGTCAGGACTGCGTATTCCAAGGCACTGGTCTGCAACTAGCGTCGGAACGATGACCCGAGTGAGACGGCAATAGTGCGGGGACTATTGCGGTCTCACTGGGAGATACTGGCGGAGCTGTAGACAGGTGTGCACGGCGTGGCGGCACAGGTCGGAATGAGTAGGTATACCCCGTCGTCTTTGTCGTCAACCCATGGGGTTGGATGAGGTATCGAGCGTCTGCTCACGACCTCTGCAGAACCTCGTGGGGCTACTACCCCACGGTATCTCTTTGCCACTGCGCAGGCTACTCTTGACTATGGCCGCTCTGCGCAGTGTATGTATGCACATTTGGGTGTGCTTTCCTTAATGCTGGATCTTGGGATATGCTTAACTCCTTATGTGGAGATGGTCCCCTCTTCACCCAGTAAAAGTAACTCCCTGGGTAGGGGGCGCCATTTGGCTCGTGTTTCCGGTGGTCTAGCATGGAGCGGCGCTAGACCGTGTAGGTGTTGGTGGGGTCCGTTGTCCGCCGCATCGAACATCTTCCTGGACAGGCGGACAACGAACTCTTCGATTGACTCCATTTTGGTGTCTTTGCTGATGGTTGAATTTCGTACGTAACGTCCAGCTCCTACGATCACTCTGAGGGCGACGTTCTGCTGGGCTTGTAACTTCCTTTTATTTGTGTTTGAGCAGAGGCTGTACCAAGCTGGGGCGGCGTAGGTTAATCTTGACCTAATGTAGGTTTTATAAATCCCCAGCTTGGTTCTCAACGGCAGCTTGGAGTTCAGAACTGGCCTCAGCAGGGCTCTAGCCGCCCTCGCGTTCTTCCGCATGTTATCGGCCTGTTTGGTCATTCTGAGCTTCTTATCGATCGTTACCCCCAGGTATTTGATCGATGGCTGCCATTCTATGGTTTGCCCTTGTAACTGCAGTTTGATAGGTGGGTCTAACCTCTTCCTATTTATGCAGATTGCTGCCGTCTTCGTTACGTTCACAGAAATGCGCCATTTGTCTAGCCATTCTGGTAGTAAATTAAGTTGTTTTTGCATCTTCCGTGTGGCTTGCTTAGGGTTCTTGGATTTAGTTAGGAATGCGCTGTCGTCAGCGAACAACGCCAGGATTATTGGTTCGTGTAGTTCCGGTGTATCTAGTAGCGGTAGATCGTCAGTGTACAAGCTGTATAGCCCAGGCGAGAGGCAGCTGCCTTGGGGTACACCAGCTTGTATGGAACGAGTCTCAGACGTTCTGTGTTCTACCGCCACGTAGAATTGCCTGTTTCTCAGGAAGTTTGCTATAATCCAGATATAGTGCTTAGGCAGTGAGGTTCGCGCCATTTTATAGAGAAGGCCTTCGTGCCACACCCTGTCGAAGGCCTTCTCTACATCCAGGAACACTCCCACTGTGCTCTTGTCTTGATTGATGTTGGCAGTCATCTCATGAATTACTCTCGTGAGTTGGAGAGTAGTGGAGTGCCGACCGCGAAATCCATATTGTTCTTGTCTAGGCGACATATATGGGTTTAGCCTTCTGAGCAGTAGCCTTTCATAAAGTTTGGCCAGGTGTGGGAGCAGTGAGATGGGCCTGTAAGACTGGGCCTCTCTCCTGTCTTTCCCTGGTTTCGGGATCATGATGACCTTCGCTGTTTTCCAAGTTTCTGGGAAATACCCTGTCCTCAGCATCCCATTGAAGAGTTTGGTTAGGGTTACCAGTCCTCTTCTTGGGAGCTGGTGTACTGCAGCGATAGGAAGGCCATCATGTCCCGCCGCCTTCTTCCTTGGGAGTCGTCTCACTGCTCGCCACGTCTCGGCTGGAGATATATATTCATCCCCACCCAATGGTATTGTTGGGGTGCTCAGCAGGTTCTGGACCTCCTTCAGGACTTCAATGTGGTGTTTACGTGCTGTTGGGCTGGCTTCCGACCTTACAGGGTGAAGCGTAAACTGTTTCTCAAGGTGGTCTGCCAGTATTTCGGCTCTCACCCTGGGGTCGTACTTCCTCTCTCCATTGAGCATGAGTGGGTATATGGGTTCTGGTGCTCTGGTGAGCACTCTGTTCAAATGGTGTAGGTTGGTCGTGTGCTCCGTCGCCTTGTCTATAACCTTGTCCCAGGAGTCGCCACGCCAACCCTCTACTGCCATTGAGATCTTGCTGGACAGTGAGTTCAGTTCCCGTTTCAGCACAGGACATCGTGTGTTGGCCCACAGCTTCCTAAGTTCGCGTTTTCTTATAATGTCCTTCTGTAGGTGTGTGGGTAGGTCAGTACGTTTGCTTGGTGGCGGGCTTGTTGTTGTTGACTGATCTCTGGCTTCAGTCATTCTTTTTGTTATGATGTCAACCGCTGTGTTTATTTCCTGTACGTTAGTTACCGGGCCTATGGTCAGGTCCTCCAGTAGTTGGGCGTAGTGTTGCCAGTTGGTTCTCTGCTGTGGGTTACGTACTAGCGGGCTAGCTTCTAGCCCTATAGTAACCATGATTGGGAGGTGCTGTTCGTCCATGTCGTACAGCACCTCCACATTGATGCTTCCCTGAACTCCTTGATACGCCACTACATCCAGCACATCAGGTTGATGCGCAGGATTTGCGGGGAAGTGTGTCGGTGTATCTGGGCCAACTATCTCAAAATTGAGGCGTTCTGCTGCCTTGTATAGGCTTCTTCCCGTCGGGGTAATCAGTCTTGACCCCCACGCTGTATGTTTGGCATTTAGATCTCCTATTAGCAGCGTGGGGGTTTTGCCGGTTAGCACTGTCTCAAAATCAGAGATGTTGATAGTCTGATTCGGTGGTCTGTAGGCTGCGAATATCCTGAGCTCTCCGTGATTGGTATTAGTGATTATACCATTTGCGTTGAGCTCTCGGAGTTGGGGTAGGGGCAGCTCATCGTGTATGACGTCCCGTCTTACGAGTACTGCCGTTCCTCTGCATGCTATACCTCTATCTGATGTGTAGTCACTTCTATACGTGTAGTAATTCGGAAGCTTGAAGTCGAGCTTCGGTTTGAGTTTAGTCTCGCCCAGAAGTATTATGTGAGCATTCTGCGTCTGGGCGAGTGTGCGTAGCTCCTTCCTTTTATCCCTGACGCCTCCGGGATTCCAGTATAACACCCTGAGGGTTTTATCCATACTGGATACGGGCTAGCAGTGTGAGGCCTCTCCTCGCCGCCTCTTGGATGTCAGTTCCGGCGGCAATGGAGGCGAGCAGTTCCGTCAGGACCCCCAAGATGATAGCCATGGGGTTCCCGGCGCTGCTCGCTGGTGTGACGTGTGCTGATTGGGGTGCTGGCCCCCTAGTTGGTTGGTGCATAGGGTAGTTGAACCCCCTGGGGTCCGGCATACCATATGCCCATTGTTGGTGCGCATTTGGTGGCGGTGGTCCCCTCCATCTGGGATCAAATGGCATCTGTTGCTGATGTTGTTGTCCCCCTCTGGGGTCAATATAGAAGGGGGTTTGTTGCGCACCATAAGGACCCGCCTGCGGTCCCCTAGAGGTGGGGCGTGGTTGGTTGATGAGTGGCCCTCTAGATTGTGGGCGTGGTTGGTGTGGTTGTGGTCCCCTTGGTTGAGATTGGGGGCGCGCTTGCTGTATTGGTGGGCCACGTGATTGTGGCCGTGCTTGGTGCATGGTTGGCCCCCGCGACTGTGGTCTTGAGGGTGCTTCTCCAGGCCCCCTAGATAAGGGGCGGGGTTGTCTTATTGGGTGGACCGGCACTGCTGGCGGTCTAAGGTCAGGTACGTGTGGTGTAGCCCCTCTTCTCTCCACTTGCAGTGGAATGAAGACGGGTGCTGTCGATCGTGCTTGGGTTGTCTCCTTCGCCTTCGGCTGGGACCGGTCGCTCCGCGTGCTAGGTTCCGCCTGCACTGGAGTAGAGGCTGCGGCCGGCGGTTGCATTGTACCTTCCGGCTTCGCTTGGCTACGGTGTCTGTTCCTTCTTTTGTTTTTCCTCCTCCTGGGCAGGGGGGCGCCCCGAGGGGTGGGAAGGTTAGCTTCGATAGGTTGGTAGATGGGCATTTGCGGGTAATAGGGTTCCGCATAATGCTCTCCACGTTGTTGTTCAGTTGGTTGTTGTTGTATGTGTCTTGGGTACGGAGGGGGAACTGTGACCCCCCTCTTGCGTGCTTCACGAAGGTAATGAGGGCACCTTCTGCTACAGGCGACGTGTGGTCCCTTACAGTTGACGCACTTCAGCTGTCCAACAAGGTCGCAATCCGCCGCGAGATGTTCTCCCGCGCACTTAACGCAACGCGGGGGTCGGTGGCAGCCACCGGAGGCGTGCCCAAACGCCTGGCAGCGGTGACACTGAGGTACTGTGCCCCTACGTGGGGCCCATCCTTCAACACTGATTTTTGGAATTTTTAACATCTCGTTAATCGCATAGAGACGCTTCAGACTCTCTTCATTTTGCCTTGCCATTACTACGTAGTAAATAGGTCCCCCCCTTGCCCCTTTCCTAGGCAGGATCTCCTTCGCATATGTGGCTTGGAAGTCTCTGGTTTCGAATGCTTGAATTATGTCAGAAGGTTTAACACCAAATGGCAGCCCTCTAACCGCCACTTTGGTAGGCAGTTCTTCTTTGGTAGCATAGCAGTGCCATGCCACCCGCGGATCTTTTTCTGATGCCTCCGTCAATAATTTTTGCACTAGGCGAAACTCGTCCGCCGTAGCGCAATTGAATCTGAACCCCTTACCTTGGGGCTTAACATTAGGCGGGTGGCCTAGTTTAGTTCGCATTAGCGCAAACATTGGTACCCAGTCCGGTAGAACATCTACTACAATCGCCGGATAGCCCTTTGGTAATTTCGATGCCGGTGTAGCGCAACCAACCGCTAGTTGCGGTAAGTTATTTTCAGGTACCAAGTTTACGCTATTACCTGTTGTTTCTATGCGGCTTTGCGGTCTGGTGACTGGCGGTGATTCCAGAGTTGCCGCGTAGGATCTTGCAGCTTGTGATGATGGTGATGGTGGTGAAGGCATGGGTGCCGCGTCCATGGGCACCGGTTCGAGAGCGGCATAAGACGTGGAGTCCGTATGCCCTTGTGCGTAGTTTTCATTACCTTCATATTCCGACTCTGAGCTCGATGATGATGGTGATGATGTTGATGTGGATGAGTCTGAAGATGAGCTGCAGCTCAATCGCGAGCTTACTGCTGCCTTCTTCTTTGATTTCTTGGGTGGGGTGATTGACGTCTTCGGTTTGTGACGCTTTTCATCCCCCCCTTCCCCCTCTAGGGGAGACCGCCTCGGTTGTTTGGGCGGCCTGTCAGGGCGTTTCCGTTCGGTTTCAGGAATCACGTGACACTCAGGTCGCGCTTCACCGAGTCCTTGGTCGGGTTTGCCCCTTTGACTTATGCTTCCGGTCGGCTCGGCCGGAAGTGTTGTTATTACCTTTGATGTTGATGGAAGCGGGGTGGTAACTATTTCGGATTCACCCGTCGGGGGATCATCCCCCTCTGTGGTGAGTCCGCCTGTCACTCTGCCCGCCGCGGCTTTAGCTGCTCTGGGTCGCGGAGCTCTCCGCAGGCCAAGTGCAGACGCCGGCATTATTACCGACTTCTCCGGGTGAAACAGATTACGGCATACAATGCCTTCTTCGCCCGGTGTTCTCTTCTTAGGATCTGGGTCCTTGCGAGGTGGAGGTTCATCATCCGCCATTGCTTAATAATGGTGGTGATGCGATGGTTGTTGATGATGTGATGATATCGTGGTGATGATGTACGTAATCTCTATCCTGCTACTACCTGTGATCTCCAAAAGGCGGTGCTTCCCCTACCAGGTGGAACCCCGTTCGGGATAGCCCAGCAAGGTGACCGCGCACAGAGACCAGCAAGCAGCAAACAGGTGATGAACGTAGGGATGTTTAGCAGCGCTACTACTTCTGGTATTTTGTAATAAAATACCTAGGTAGTAGCTGCACGGTTCTTATCGAGCGGATTGCACAGGCCGAAGTCCACGCAAGATAATAGCCGGAGGGTGTTATTCAGCTCACCTGAGGGTGGTGGCCGATGGTGCGGTGGGAGCCTCAACGCTTTCGCGGAGGATCAACCACCAACACTACCGAACCGGGTGCGCTAAGGGTGCTGAAAAACAATGAGGGATGGCATAGCATATGGGTCGCGTGACGTCACAAACTTGCTCCTGAGTAGGTATACATTGTAGAGCATTGTTAATAAAGGCAGCGCGTCGAACAAACAAGGATGAACTTGCCGACGACACAGGACGGCCCGAACTTATCAGCGGGCGAGGAAACAAAGCATGCTATTTCACCTATACCTTTGTATGAAAGGGAAGGAGTCAGATTTGTTAGAGGAAATAATATGTGTAAAGAATAGGATGAAAATTAATAAATAATACATTTTGTAATGCCATGGTCTATCCTTTAAAACCGAGTGAATATTTTTAACAATAAAATTTTTGGAAAAATATATTTATGCTTATGATTTCTATATCATTTTATTTCGTATTATAAACTCTTTAAATGTGTCTGGTGGTCATCTATAATCATGGCGTATTGCGGTAATACTGGACATTTATGTTGCATTATATATTTTCATGATCATATTTTCTTTAGTATAATTAGTCACTGCCAAAAAAATTTAAGGGGCGTGTGGTAGCAGGCCTACATTTGCCATAAAACTTAATCGGTTCATTTTCGGGGGAAAAAACAGGAGAAAACGTCGATAATTTTCTTCCCTTACCTCGAACTCATCGAGGCTTAATCATAACATTTATTAATCATATCATAATCTAACAATTCTATCGGGTGCTAATTACAAGCTTCTTCTGATATACTCATTCTCATCCAATATACAAACACGTCGAGTTCGTCCACGAATTATTTGCCAAATTACTTGGCTCAATAATAATTATGGTAGTTACACTAAAAAATACACTGTAACTTCTTCTGAACCTATCATATTTTTTGGTCTAGCTATATCAGCCAACGAAACTGTACGCATACAAACACACATAACATTCAAATTGATAATATCATTAGGATATTAGACGGACACCTACGTATTATTACATAAGATATTTGCTAATTTATTTTTATACGTGAATTTATTTACTGCTAATTATAACATATATTTTATTTTGTTAATTTACATAATACAGCATAATATTCAGATCTTGTTTGGGTTGTGAAGCTCTCCTCTGATATTCGTCTTCATCAGCTGTGAACAAGAAAAAATATTTGAAATGAAATATGTTAAATTCAGAACTCAAAACAAAAAAGAACCTATCGTATGCGCTTACGTCATCACAATCTGCGGTCTGGAAGAGTCATGGGACAGCATGTAGAGGGCGTAACGATTGGAGAAATGAATAGAAGACTGCACATACCTAATTATCTAAATATAAATTTAACTCAAATTATATATATAATATATAACTCAAAGGTGACTGAGTGACGTAGTGATCTATTAACGCACAGCCCAAACCACTGGACGGGTCGGGCTGATATTTGGCATGCAGGTAGATGTTATGACGTAGGTGTCCGCTAAGAAAGGATTTTGAGATGAAGGCTTTATAAGATTAGTAACTTTTCAGTTTAAAATATAAGGATTTCTGTATGCTAGCGCCATCTACATTGAGTTATTTTGGCGAGAACTTTGAATTAACCATTTTTGTGCATAGTGCATAGATAATATATCTAGCGGATTATATTTGACGACTAGCTTATTAATAATAAAACTTCTCTCAACGCGAGCGAAGCCGCGGGCAAAAGCTAGTTAGATAATATAATCAAAGCATTTAGATACAAAAAAGTATTTTCATATTTTTTATTTTTTAATGTTATTGTGACGGAACAAGCGCAAGGCCCACCTGATTTAAAGTGGACTAACCTCTGCCTAGTATTGCCATTTCGTCACAAGTCACGAATTGCACTACGCCCGTCACCTTGAGACATACTCGTAGTTATTAACTCTCATTTGCCTGTAATTTCACTGGCTCGCAAGGACTGCTGCGGGAACACACCGTTAGGTGCTTGGTGACAGATTTTCTACTTGAGGGTGGTCGCGAGCCAGGCGATTATTCGCAAAATGCCCTTCCACCATGCGGTGAAGCTCAAGCCCGCGGCGGGATTCGCACCATGGACTGCTGTGCGGCAGTCCATAGCCAATGCCACTGAGCCATCACTGCTTCATTAAAAGTATATTCTTCTTAAAAAAAACTGAATGTAAAAAAAAAAAAATAATAATTAGTTGGAAATGGCTAACCGGAGTGACGTTTTATATATTTATTTTGTTTCTCACGTAGCGATCAATATTGTTTATGTTTGAAAAACTAAAGACTGCAGATTTTATTAGATACAAATAATTACTCTAATGAAAAAAAAACGACTTCCACTACCGAAAAGTATGAAACTCAATTAGGTTTTAATATACTTTGATAGCATAAGTATTTTTTTAGAATATAAACCTTTCATATGATCACCTCTAAAGTATAACCTTAAAGTAATAAAAGGATTATCAAAATAAGTTCACAATATGGAGTGACCGCGTAAGAAATATACAAAAAAAAATAACTTTGTAGGTACATACTTTTTTGAATAAAAAATGCGTCGTATGGTGTAAAATGTGGTGTTCTAATATAACGATACCTATCAGACTGATAATGTTCTTACCTCTACTCTCTTTTCATAACTGAGTTCAGTTTTTCCAAGAACATAGCACAGCTTAGCCCACGCTGCTTCTGCCGTCATATCGAATGAGGGCACCACGCCGCATTCCAGGAGCAACTGTAAAGCGAAGTATATTTATGAAGATTTCATCAAGAAGAGAAACATCCCTAATTATATTCGAATTTAGAAAAGAACATACTTAGGGCTTGTTTGAGCCCTGAAGAATGTTCGAGTAAGTTCCGTTTTTACTACCCAGAACATATTTATTAAACAAAACACTATCTTTGCGTTTCACAGTCATATCTATTTAGCCTATCCATCGGTTAAAGCTTGAAACGCGCTGCATGTTAACTGTCATTTTTATCATTCAGTTATTTTATGTGTTGGTTAACAACCCGAAACTTAATTAGGACATTCTAAAACAGGCTCTAAATTTCATAATCGTTAAAGACATGTGAGCGTAATAATTTAAAAATTGGTTCTCCTTGCGTATTCTTGTATCTGCAGGGATCGAACAAAAAAAGAAACTGACTTTCATTACTATGCTACGCTTTTGAGAAGTTTTCTCTTTTTACACGACTGCCCAAAAAAAGGAGAGTTATGTTATCAGGATTCTTGTATGTATGTATGTCTGTGAGTTTATTTTTAAGTTATTAAATAATTAGGAAGCTGTGAACCCAAAAGACGAAAGAACTTTCTACCAAGTATCTAAGTATGATGAAACTGAATTAACAACTAAAAGCTTACCCGTTCGCATAGTAAGTAGTAAGTAGTGCGTACTAAGTATCGCAAACAAAAAGTTGGCATGCAGAAAAAAAATTGTTCTATGTCACAAATATTATCAATGATTCGTTCGTATTGCCTCCTAAGTTTCCGTCATACAAAAACCAATCGTTGACTTTTGATCGCGGACAGGCGTTAAATTTTTACGTTGATTATAGGATCTATTTTCGAAAATTTACTGCTCTAAATATGTAAATGTGACGTTTACTTAGCATTCGATAGTGCTTGAAATCTTATTTAGATTAATATACAATAGTTTTTTTTTATCAAAAATGTCGTTCAGTCATCGAGAAGTTCAAAAAAAACATTTTTTAACCCAAAAATGGAACCGACTTTAAGCACCTAACGGTGTGTTCCGGCAGCTGTCCTTGAGAGCCAGTAATTCTAGGTTAGCCTAAACAACATCTTCGACCACATCATCACTTACCATCAGGTGAGATAGTGGTTAAAGGCCTATCAAGCATAAAAAAAAAAAAAAAAAAAAAACTCAAAATTGTGAAATAACTAGTTGAAGTCGGTCACATGATAGTCCAAAAGTACCTGTTATCGCAATTGTGCGCATGTTACCGAATTATTTCACACTTTTGGGTGTAGAAGTCGGTTCCACTTTATGGTTAAATTTTTTTTCACTCTTATTACTTACGGGATCGATATCATTCATTGTCAACGACTATATCATCAAGATAGGTAAATATTTTTCAGTTATTGGAGTGTAACTCAAAAACGACTTGACTGATTTTGATGAAATTTAAATGGGATCAAACAACAAACAACAGCTTTCAAACAAAAAAGATTTTTTAAAATTGGTCTACCCAGTCAAAAGTTCTGAAGTAACAAACATAAAAAGAAACAGACGAATTGAGAACCTCCTTCTTTTTAGGAAGTCGGTTAAAAATCAAGCAAAACTCACCAAACCAGTTTCATAAATAGCCTTGCCCAGTACAGTTCCATTGATGCACTGAGTCACATTGACAATCAGGACCTCATTCTGGATGCCCCTCTCGATTTCCTTGTATATGTCTTTCCGTTTGATTTGCATATTGCCATTTCCATAGGTTTCAAGGACAATACCTGGACAGAAAGTGATTATTGTTGCTGGTAAACAAATTGCAAATAATGTCCATAATAAAGATTTAGTAGGTATATTAACTGGCTACTTATGATCTGGGATAAATATTGCTATAAAAAAATCAATGGTGAATAATTATTTACTATCCTAGATGTGATGCTGAGAGTTTACTACGTTTAGTACACCTAATATATTGCTGACCTAAGCTCGAATCCCTCACAGACCTATTTACGTGTTTTCAGCAGTATTTTTTTTCTCTATATAAACGGTGTCTTACCAAAAATTTAAAATTAAGTGCTCAGAATTAATGTGATAACTCCAGAAGTAACCAGACTCAGTACTAAGTTATACCCTTCAGGTGGAACCTCTGCCGAATATAATAGCAAAAGTGAGAACTTGTAAGTCATCGTGTACATATGATAATATTATTTTTAAATAAAACACATGTGTGTGTGTACTTAAGTTGTTTTTAGGGTTCCATACCCAAAGGGTAAAAACGGGACCCTATTACTGAGACTTCACTGTCCGTCAGTCTGTTCCTTCGTCCGTCCGTCTGTCACCAGGCCTGATCTATTGCCGCTATAAAAACAAATACTAAAAATAAAATAAAATAAATATTTAAAATATTTTTTTAATTATAATATTTATAAATAAAAAATTATTATAATTTATTTTATATATATTTTAAATATTTAACTTGATTTTTTACCGTTTCTTGCTCGATACTAATAACGGTGACAGGGACTTAGACGCTTTCTTGCAAGATTAGGTTACAGATAATGGTACGGAACCCTTCGTGCGCGAGTCCCACTTGCACTGGCCCGTTTTTATTTTAAGGTAACTGAATATGTCCAGAGAATAGTTCGTTGGCTCGTAACATAAAAAACGAAATAAACGTTTATTTCAGAATAAGAATGAATATTAAGGCCCTTACAATCACACCCACAACGCTCTATGAATCTCTAGATATTGATTAACTATACAAAAATAATTATCCAATTGTAAGTACAAAAAGTATGTGTGGTATCTAAATCAATGTCTAATTTGCAAATATTTTTAACCACGTCATCACCCACCGACAATTAATAAAGTGGTCAATACTTAGCCTATTAAATAAGAACTCATATGTTACGTCAACTCGTCATGGTGATTATTAATTTATTACAATAACTAAATGGAACTGATACCTATTTTCGAAGTCCACTCACAGGGGCCTTATCTATTTTAATTTTATCAGTTATTGGACTGCTTCATACTCGGAGAACTAACTTGTTTCCTATATTTAGTCTTCTATGGTGCTCTCAATTCCTTGATATGTTTATACTTTTAATATTATTACTATAGTTTTAATATTACACGACAAAATTCCATCGTCAAAGTCAAAGCCATTTGTCATTCAACTTTGGCGTCTATGATTATGATAACAATGTACGTCGATTATATAATTTATTAGTATTATACTGCCGCGTTCAGCAAAAATGGTATACAGCCACTTTGAGAAGAATGGACAAGACACTCTGGGCCATTCTTTTTATGTGTTTTTACTCCCTTAAAATTTTTAACTGTATTATATAATTATTACAATAGTTATTGCATAGGCGATTTACGGCAATTTGGCAGAGTTGTAATATCCCAAGCATTTAATCTTCTAAATAACTACCAATTTCGCAACACGCTATTGCAATTAAAATCTTTTTAACGTGCAGCTTGAATTTTCCTTCTGTGAGAATGATATCTTTAGGAATTTTATAATAAAATCGCACACAATTACCTGACAAAACTATGTATTTGTCTTTGTTAATCTAAAACCTGGTACCGCCAATTTATTTTTATTTCTAGTGTTTTAATTTGTGTAATCACAGTTTAATTTAAATTTACCTAAGTTCTTTCGAGTATACAATATATTTTCAAGAATATAAAGACTTGCCCAAAAACTCAAATATGGTGATTTCGTTAAAAAACTCCCTGAGTGATTTGCTATCTATTCCAAATAAACTCTTTTGCAAAAAAAAACGGGCACTTTAGATTTTTTTCTCTTTGGTTGGTTTTGTTAATTTGACGATGTATTGGCATGTTTTTTGAAGCATCCTGGCATGATTCTTTACGTTCCAAATTTAAAATTTGAAATTATTAAAAGAAAAATAATGATTATTGTAGATTATTCTAAAATTGCTTTACTAATGGCGCGAATTGCTGAAACAATTTTTAACTGATTACAATATTTTAAAACTTTTTGGATATTTTCTGCAAATTAAACAATTTAATCTTTCTTTTTACATTAAATACCACTTTTTGATATGAGTGATAAAGCGATAAGGGCCGGAAAAATTATAGCCCTACTTGAACAAGGTTGTTCGCAAACTTACGTGTCTCAGCGGCTAAATGTGAGTCGTTCAACTGTCCAGAGGACTTGGCAACGGTATCAAGAGACTGGTTCGGTCAAAAGAAGACCCGGTTCGGGAAGAAAACGATGCACAGAACCAAGAGATGACCGCTTTTTGGTGAGTCAGGCGTTGCGTAATCGTAAGAGCCTTGAAATAGTAAGAGGAGTAGAAGTTAGCTTGTGGACGGTCAGGAGGAAGCTTTTGGCTGCCAATATCAAGAGTTACCGCCCAGCTCGGGGCCCTATATTACTCCGTGAGCACCGTGTTCACTGAGTCAGTTTGCTCGGAACTGTGCTTCATGGACTCTGGAGGACTGGAATAAAGTATTGTTTTCTGATGAAGCTAGAATCTCTTTGTGTGGAGAAGTGTTATTTTCTCGATGTGTGGAGAGGACCGACGCCGGCGAGTGCTGCGAAGACCACGGGAACGCTATGCGGAAGTGTGTTTCGAAAAAATCACTCCTAATGGCGGAGGCTTCGTTATGTTTTGGGCAGCAATTAACGGAGCGTACGGAGTTAGTTTTCATATAAAATGGAACATTAAATGCACACCGGTACATTATGGAAGTCCTAATTCCATATGCACAACCCACATTGACTGCACTTGGGGAAGATTCCATTTTTATGGACGATAATGCTCGCCCGCACCGTTCTGGCGACGTGGAAGCGTATACGCAAGAAGTTGGGATCCGTCGTTTAGATTGGCCAGCTCGAAGTCCTGACCTCAATCCAATTGAGCATGTGTGGGATGTTCTAAAGAGACGGGAAAGATCAGTGCAACCTGCTCCACAAAACATCAGGGAGCTAAAAAGAGTCATTGCAGAAGAGTGAGAACGTATTCCTCAAAACGTTATTAAAAACATCGTGGAAAGCATGCCCAGAAGGATTCAAGTTGTGATTTTGGCAAGAGGAGGTCACACTCGTTATTAGGTTTTTACATTTGTAACTTTATTTAATTAAAAATAGTAAAAAAACTTGTCTTTATTGCCGACCTTTTCTTATTGTTTGGGCGTGTACATCGATTTTAAAGAATCCATCGTTTTTTTCTTTTAATTGCTCGAATTCACTTCACGCGCATTAATTTACACGATTATAAGTATACAGACTACGTCAAAGAAATAAATTTCATTTAATTAACTAAAATCGACCTTAGAACGTTTAATTTCCTTAGGTGCCCGTTTTTTTGCAAAAGAGTGTATAACACAAATGGTTTCAATTCATTTCTGTGTGATTTTTCTTTAAAGGTTTCTTAAATGCTTACCATCAAAATTATCACAGACAGCGCGAATCAGCTCTGGGGTTATTGTTGGAGTCACTTTCAGTATGTACACCTTCCTCGAGATCCTATCATCTAATCTGCACTCGTCAGGCACTGAGCCTGGTAGATGAATCAACATTTTAGGGTCTACTTCTAGAGTAGTTTTGGCTTCTAGTAAAGGAGGGAAGTTAGGGGAGTCGAAAGCATAGATTCGGGTGTTAGAGACTTTCTTTACCCTGAAAAAAAACAGGTAATAAAATAAGTGTATAATTAAACCTTAACTTGAAATAAGCATTAAATATACATTAGCAATTAGAATTGTTTTCAAGAGAAAATATGTCAGTTTTTTGTTGTATCATTTTGTTGACTTAGTTGCAAAATGCACTTGTAAAAGACCAACCCTCTATTTAATTATAAGTAATATTAGAAAACTTCTCACAAAATCCACCACCAAAAATCTTTTCTTGAGCATCTGTGTGCCAACAGCAATTTTTGAGAATGAGTTCCCACTCTATTCAATGCTATTATATTATAACACAAAGGATCAACCCAAGCGAACCCAATATAAAACTCAATATGTAATACAGTTGTATTTGTTCTCGACTTTTTATTTTAAATAAAAAGTCAAATTAAATAGGGAGTTAAATTCTGTTAACAAAACTTTATAGAATAATATTATGCTGAACCTTGTGCCCCTAAACAGTTTGGCGCCAAAGAATACTGTCACTTCAGGAATATGTTGAGTGGCTGCTATGAGAAGAGCACAGAGGAAGTTGTTGTTGCCGTCACTCCTTGGCTGGAAAATTGGCACCTAAAAAGTCGACAGTTAAATTAATAGAACCTATGTTACGAGTATTACTAATTATTCCGAACCATTTTGCGCGTGATCCGGAACGCACCCAACTGCCATCTTTAGTTGTAAAATTTGTCTTGTTGTGCTTGTTTAGCTTTGAGAATAGGCCATTGAATTTGGGTGTTAACTTTTTGATGAACTTGATGGAAGTGAATTCTTAAACGTGTTTGAATAATTTGAGACTCTAAATTTGATTTATTGAATTGATTGTCGAGTGAGACATTTTTGTGTCAAGTCAATGTGGTTTGCTTCCTGACTTTAAATCTTAATCGAACAGACAGAATCGTCAAAATCTTTATATCTGAATTTCGGACCTGTGCTAAAAAAAAGCTGTTGGAACCTACTATTTTACTTTGTGCAATGTCCTTATGGATGTCAATGCACAAAAATATTGTCTTACATCAGATAAAGTTTCAGTCTTTTCACTATTATTTTCGTTTTGAATCAGTTAAGGCTCAATTGACAATGACCATGGAATACCGCTCAGGATGGCAGGGGGTCCATGTTTAAAGTCCTGCCACGGGATTAAGGTTCTCAGTATTATTCAATTGCGAATATGAACACCAGGCTAGCCACTAACCTCCATTAGAAAATCAGTCACAAGAGCGGTTGTCATTGAGTCCTCTCATCTACTACTTAACCTTTCAACATCTTCGGCCACATTGTCACTAATTATCAAATATATTATAGAAGATAATACGTACTAAAAATTGTCTGAGGTTAAATTCAGCTCACAAATCTGACTCAAGCATTTGAGCTGCGATGTGATCAGGCTACCCAAATGCTTGAGTCGGAGTTGCAAAAGCTGATAATTCTATGTTGTTTGCAAAGGTCCTTCTACGGTTGTTTCTGATCACAGAAATCTGAAACAATTTTGGCCAGCAAAATGCAATCATTCCCATTTATTAGTCCTCCAGCCAATAGAAGATAATATGTATAATAGTTTTAACAATTATTGTCTCGAATAACAAGAATACATTTTACAAATACTTGACCACGCGTTGCGTGCTTTGTAACAAATATAAATTATTTGTGCCGTCGAAAATTATTAAGTATTCGGGAAATTCAGTGGTAAATTTTACCATATTTTACTCCTAGTTTGCAATTTCAATTAAATTTACAATGAAAAACATTGAATCTAATCAGAACCTCTTAGATATTAAATTACTGGCGGCAGAATTATAACTAAAAAACATCACATAAGTAGAAGATCATTATTTTTATTAATATCTGTTTTTAATGTAATACATTGCATTAGTGTTTTGCAAATACCCGCTTTGTTAGCAACTAGACTCATGGAGAAAATCTGTCGCCAAGCACTAAGAGGTGTGTCCTGGGCTGGATTTTTTCTATGTATTATAAGTTGTTTACCATCTTCGACTATATAAACACGTTATCACTGTGTTTATCGTCTTTAGCGTATTGGCAATGACGAAAAGCATACATACTCGATAATCCGATTAATTCGCTATTATTTAGATAATTACCTGTGCGCCTGTAAGTACCACTGTCTTGCCGATAGTATCCAACATAAATGATAGTATAGAAGCGCCATAAGCTGTTGTATCTGTGCCGTGAAGAACCACAAACCCATCGTAGTCGTGATAAAATTTCTGAAACATCATTGTGTAAATATAGAAAAACAGAACAATCACGTCTGAGGTGTTTAAGTAACATTTTGGAGGGATTCTCACGCGGTTTTCTCCTTTATAAATGAAATCAATTGTATGCCTAAATTTCTTGAAATATAGCTCTGCACATATTTTTTGTAGTCTTAGAGTACACATACTTTCTGCCGTGCTTTTACGAGATTCCAAGTATGTAACATGCCCCAAAGTTTATGATCTTAACTTTTATTATATCTGTTGTATGTTGAATAATTTGTATTTGAGATAAATTTGTGAAGAAGTAATAAGGAATAAGCTTCGAGAAATAATTATGTGAGGTTTGACTCCAAAAGAAAATGAAGAAAAGCGTGATGATAAGAAAGTAATGTGAAGTGAATGTAAAGGAGAGATTTGTTCTTGAAGAAAAGATTAACAAAGGGATATTGACAACACCTACACGGCGAGTGTGACTGGAACAATGGAAGGGGAAGACCTCACATGAAATAAAAACTATTCGTCACGCGTGTTTTCTCCGAAGGCATAGGCAAACGTGCCTGAACACCCACGTTTAACCAAGCATATGTTGCTTACAATAAGAACTAGCGTATGTTAAAACATTTTTACTAATTTATTTTTGCAGAAATAGCTTTATGGTCCCGAAGATTGAAGCCACCTTCAAGAAGAGATGCGCGCGTAAATGTGACACATGCATGACCGCTTTGGGAAATAGGTTAACCATCTTATAAGATAAATACTCGTATGTTAGAAAGGTTTATATTATTCGAGTAGATACTTCTTGACTTTTAGTGCCGGTTTCGCCGTTCATATTACAAAACGTGTTTAAATACACCAGTTAAAGGTTTGTCTTTTTTTTGTTTCAAGCAAGCGCATGAACGGAGTTTAACTTTAATTTATATGGTTCGGTTTCAACGGTGAAATCTGCCCTCGAATTACAATGGGCGCTAGGCAATATGTAATCGTAAATGTCCGGTACTCGTAACATCTATGACAAGGACTACCAAATGTGGTTGAAACTGTTATTAGAACGATCTATTTTCTACCCTAAAATATATCCCATAATAAGTCTGAAATGTATAGTTCCTCTTCCTATTCATATTTAACCTCGCACTAAACTACAAATCTTACACGACCAAAATTAAACTGAAAATATACCTACTTATAAATTTTTTAAGAGAAGTATATCACAAATACTTACTGAACATCAAAATTCCTAAATCTATACGTCATTTCCTGATCTTTTCAATGAAAAGTATATAACCAGTAGCAGCCGGCAATGCGCCAGAAATAACTTTTCTTTCCATATATAAGTTATTTCTGACGCATTGCCGGCTGCTACTGTGGTCCCTAACCTAACTTTGCCCCTCATTGCTTCGCTCGTCATCGCGTTTATATAAACATTTAAGATGATTTTGCCCTATACGGCAAAATCAAGCACCTTGCGTTTCTTTTACTCGTATGTGAACTTTTATATTTCCTGTATCTGATTATTTTTGTCTCTTAAAATCTGGAAATAAGACATTAATATTATTTACACTAAAATTATAATGAGGAAAGATATGTATTTTTGTATCTAACGAATAAACTTAAAAACTGGTGAAGAGTAACTGGACCGATTTGAAAAAATATTTCACCATTAGAATTCTTAGATAGAAAGTACCTGATAACATAGGATATAGAATATTTTCACAAATTTGGGATCTGTAGGAAAACTTCGATAATGTAACCGAACATGTGAAAAAAATACCAAAAAATCGTTATATTGTGTACGCTGCGGAAATCGTTGTCGAAAGTCCGCAATACCATATTATTATGTCTAAATATTGCAGTTATGTCGCAATAACTACTTTTTATGTGATGCAATTTATAATTTTTGCCTAAACACCCGTGCGAAGCCGTGACGGTCGCTAGTTTTTTTTATAAATGCATGCTATGAAGTTGATAATTGACACAAATTTTAGGAGCACATCCTCAATGAAAATGAAGAAAAATTGATATTTATGATACGTACTTTTTAAGGGTTCTACTACAAACGCTTACCTTTATATCCCTCGCCTGTTTGACCCAGTCGTCCATAGTGAAGTCGGAGGAATCTTTGAGTTCATCGTATTCATAAATTTTGTATAGAACCTTTATTTCTGTGTCTTTGCCGTCTGAAAGTAAGTAATTAATATACAAAGTTTTTTTTATGGTCTTGCATGAGTAAATAAAATGTAGTATTCTGGAAATATAGCGACAAAGCACAAATCATACTGCGTGTCTAATCTAAATGCCCGTCTGACTAACTAGTTCTCCTACCTCAAATAGAAAATCTGTCGCCATGCACCTCTAAGAGATCATCATCATCCGGAAAACATACATTACATCATTACACCTATTTATATACGTTCAGGGATTGGCAAAGGTATCTTAATTGCCATATTTTGTTAGGTAGGTATCCTGCACAATCGATACTGCCTAATCTCAAGGAAAGTAACGCTTTTCATACACAATATACAATATGAAGTTTCGTTATATTTTAAAATACCATGTGTTCAAGCTCAGTGAAATTCAGCATGCATTATTATTATCAGTACAGTTATTTGGCTTTCAAAAAATATCTTACCGGGAAGAGCTAAGTATTCTTTTAGATTGGTTCCAGCGATGTTCTTAGCGTAGTATTCTTCGTCGTGAAGTTGTGGCAGTTTCCTTATCACTCTTTCGATATCTTTTTGCGGTACTAATACTGAAACAATAAATGTCAGAATTGGGTTTTATTCCATCTTTACAAAGATTTTCGTACACCACGAAACTGATATTTTTAACGAGGTATTTCTTAATTGTTAAAAAAATCATTTCGTTGCTGTTTTCTTAACCAGCTTAGCCATTAAAATGATAATATTTCGTAACTCAAAAATAATAAATAAAATATATTTTTTCGTAGGAAGTTTACTCAGCTCCAAATTGGATATATACATTCTACTATACTATACTTTTATTAGATTTATTAGGTATATCAGCCGGCCGCCCACTGCTGAACACAGCCTCCCCCATTAATGGTGCATTTGCCATAATCCCTACGCTTGGCAGGAGGCTTGGGGATTACAGTGCAGGATATCAACTCCTCAGATGGCGCTGCTGCCTAACTCCCAGTATTTTTTCCCTTAGTCTCCTCCTACAAAACCCATGGGAAGATATGGGGATAGATGATAGGGCTCATTTCTCACTCGGCACCCTACGGTTATTTACGCTCACATCATTAAAAAATGAGCCAACCGTACACGTTTTATGTAGATAATTATTACAAAAACAAACCGCTTGGGTACCATAAAACAGATCCCTTTGAATATTTCTTGTAACGGAACCCACAAAATATTATTTAAAATTCACTTAGATGTGAATGTTAAATAAAAGCAGGTAACAAAACAAAATCAAGAAACTAAACATGGCTATAATTAATGACATCGAACAATAAAATAAGTGAATGCATGGCATACAATATTATGTCATAAAGATGACCTAGAATACTCTTATATCAATCAAAAAGAGGGAGGCGAATAGTGTAGATTTCAGAATAAGCCAACAATTTTACTTAAATGAAATAAATAACTGTCTTTGTTACACCGACACATTGATCACATAATTGCCTGAACCTGAATAAAGTAAATCAAATGAATACGAGAAGATCGCTCTATTCTATTAGTACAAATAAAATGCATTTAAGTCAATTCATATTACGTAATACAAGTTAATCTACTTCGGAAAGTGTAATTTTTAGTTATTCAGTTGATTATTTTAGTTTCAATTTTATTATGTATTACAATTTGATTGTGCGAATGACGAAAAGTATCCAATAAGAAATGAGTCGAATTCAAGAAAGCGTCCATTAAGGGAAAGTAGCAAATTTAACTAAAGTAGCAAATAAGAAAAAGTGTCGACCTGTTGCCGGTAGCAAAATATAAACTCAAATTAAGAGTATAGTACGAGTACGTTATTCGAAAGTTCTACTACCCCCTTTTGAATAGATCTTTGTTTTTTTAGTCTATCTCACGATTTTAGTAACTACGTAATCAGAATATAACTTCAGTGGTGGCTTGATTTTTTGTTGAGACGTGTACATATGTATATACATATTGTTTCATCAGCAGCTATTATTATTACGTATAAGGTGTAGCTTGCTGATAGTTTCCGGCCTAATAATATTAGAACTGTGTTATCACACTAATATTATAATGGTGAAAGTTTGTGAGCGTATTTGTAGTAGCAAACGGTTGAACGGATTTGGATGGAATTCTGCATATAGATAGTATACAACCTGGAATCATACAGATGACACAATTTACGCAGCTTGTTGTATATGGCTGATGGTTAATGCGGTAAATGAAAAGCATGTCATTACCATCGACCTATTATACAGGGCTATTGGTAATATGCTAACAACCTCTTAGGGTTGAGTTCTGCTAGTCCTAACAAACATTTTGAAATGTTATATTTATGTTCTGAAAAAAAAAAAATTTTTTTTGATGGCATAAGTACGAGGACCACTTGATGTCAAAAGTCTCTTGTGCCTGTAATGTAATATATCATATTTTTTATTACTTTGCTCGATGTAAATATTCAAAACTCTATTCAAAGGAAGCACGGCGCGGTCCAGTGTTACCGCGGCGGGCGCTCTTGGCTCGAAGAAGGCATTATAACACAAAAAAAAATATGTTTAAAAATTTTTTTTTTTTTTTCAAAACAAAAATATATCTCGAAATTTTTGTTAGGACTAGCAGAAGTCAACCCTAACAGGTTATTATCATTTTACCAATAACTCTGTATATATAGGTCAATGACCACTACTGACATAAGTAACCGTACGTAGTTTAATACTCCACATAAGGCGCAAAATAGGGTCAGCTCACATGAAACGAATGATACTGAGTACACCACCAATACAAGTTATTTGAGGTAAGGATTACAGAAAATATAATTAACACCGCCCCCATATAAGGGAAATAAGGAATAGACGATGGTGACTTGCTTGTATATAAATTCTAATTACGCGTTTAGATCTTTTCCGTTGAGTAGGGCTGACCTTGTTTCATTTACTAATCTATTTATCTTTACAATACGTTCTTAACTTAGAAAGTAGGTCAATACAACCAATATGCTATTATTGTTTACTGGCAGACCCGTCTGTGGTTTGTCCGCGAGGGAATTCATATTGTTCCGAGTTTCCGAGAGTAAAATAATCATAACGGTAGATTAGATACATAAAATCTACTTGCTATAGGTATTAACTGTTTGTTTCTGCAGTGGGAAGGAAGAGTTTTCGATCGTAAGGAAATGCGTAACTATGTAGGTATATAATATGTATCACAGAATCAGTTCTTCTTCTTACTTTTGCTATCCCAAACTGCTCGTAAGTGAATTCGGCGCATCATGTTTTCGGATTTTTCTTTTTTTGTTTTGTTGCTTGTCGTCTTCCGCTCATAATTATATGCTTCACGAAGTTTATCGATTCTATTGGAACCTTCTTTGACCTGCCAGTAAATACCACGCTAATCTACTTATACTCCTAAAATTTTCTTTAAATATCAAAATTGGTTACTTACCTCCTTTTTCATTTTTCAGCATACCAAAAGTACCTCCAGTGTATATCGCTAGAACTCTTTTCACTTGAACCATTTTCATTAGGAGTTCGAATTAACAATTTTGTTTATGTAGTTAGTAACACTAGTTGACACTTGCACTATGCGATAAGTTATGAGCTATATCTCACGATATGATGTTATTATTACATACTTATATCGTCATTTGAATTCACAAGTTGTTTATGAGATCAAGGTCGCAACAGATCAAACAGTATTTGATTGTCAGTAGCCGCTTGTGCCGTGTGTATCTTGCACACTACTTACCTACTTATATGGCGCACGACACTTGAGTTTTGACGATATTAACGTGTCTCGACATATTGTCATTCTGATAAGACATGACGATGCAAAAACTGATCTACGGTTGTTAGATGGATAAATAATATACATTTCAACAGAGAGTTGAAGTACTAGAGTAGTTATATCCGAACACCACTGCTCTAAAAGCTTACTATAATTTACCTATATACATTCCTACGCACATGCATATGCAGTTTGTATTGACAAGGAAAGAACGTTCAAATATTATGCGTCATATCTGTTGTAAGAAAGAGATAAATATGCAATTCGTGTAACCTACGAACCACCACGAGACGTTCCGATCACCATTTCATTGGGATTCGTTCCTAAGATAAAACAAAATGACGATATTTTCTATTTCATCAATAAAAGCAATAATTACGCGTGAAATGAAACAGTTTTCTCTCACAGTGTTTGTATAATTGGTGCAAAGTCTAAAGACACAAGGAAGGCATATTGTCCACAGATTATTCCTAAAAAACACGATTAGCGGCGATGTATTCACCGGACGCTCGGAAGTGCAAGACTGGTAGTGACTCTGGTAATTACCCTGAATTCGTCTAGTAAATATGGAGGGCACACAACTCATCAACAGGTAAAAAAATCTTAGCATTTCCATCCTATATGAGGTACCCAAGCGGCCCGCAGCAGACCTGACTGACTCCGCACTTTAGGTATAAAGCTACAGGTACATCGACGTGTCCGTCCGGATGGGTTTATTCTATAGTGCATGGTCAGAAGAGGGCTATGCGATAGAAAGAGAGATACCTTATGGGTGAATATATATTAGATTTTATTTATGCCTTATAGGTTATCCTTTGAACACTATCTCACCTGATGGCAGCGATGATGTGGTAGCAAATGTTGTCCAGGTTAACATAGAATTACTGGCTCTCAGGACAGCTGCTGGAACACACCGTTAGATACTTGGCGAAGATTTTCTACTTGTGGGTGGTAGCTAATTTGTTATCATTCGAAAAATGCGGTAACACCTTGCCATGACGACTGCCATCCTAAGACAACAACCGGGACCGACGGTTTAACGTGACCTCCAAAGTATGGAAGCGCTCTGTAGTAATGTCAGTTACGTTATTGAGTAGGTACAAAGGTGAATGGTGGATATTTTTTTGATTGAATAGAAGGTTATCTGGACCGATACTGCATTAAGTTCCTACAAGATTTAATTAGACAGCTGATCAAACCAACCTCATTAACAGTGAACATGCTTCACTTATGTTTAACTTACCACTAGATATATAGTTATATATAACAGACAAAATAGTAAATGATCACCAAAATTAAACCCGCATTTTACTGTAAACTTATAACCAAAGTTTTAATATCTCGCTATCCTATTTAAGCAAAATGATTCCAAATAAATCATTGTTAACCCAAAAGAAGTAAATGATCACCAAAATTTTTAATTTTGGTGATCATTTACTACTAGCATTTTACTGTAAAATTATAACCAACTTTTTTACATCTTGCTATAATTTTTCTGGTCGTTGTTGTGGTCACAAGTAACCTAACGCTCCTCCTCGCTTCGCTCGTCGTTGCACCTAAATACAACTTTAGTGATCATTTACTACATTTGGTGTTCGATTACAATTTTTGGCAAAAGAACTAAGGGTATCAAAGCCTTTAATGGTGGTTATTATATTTAATCCCTTTATGTAATAGGTCAATGTGGTTTTGTGCCATGTATTCCAAAAACGATTATAGGTTCATCAATAAGTGCGGTAATAGGTGTTGCTTGAGACTTTCAAATGGCAGCAGTAAACATAAGTTTTGAATTAGGATCATGAATACTCTAACAATGTTTCGGGATAATTACTTCTGAGTAAAAAATCATGATTTGTTTTTGGTAACAATTTTATGCAATAAAATTTCCGAATGCAACTTCTATATATAGAAAATAAATATATAAATAGGTATTGAAAACACGGGAAACTAATTTTCTGTGCTGATATTCTCGCAGTTAGAGGTGAAAATTTGTTTGTTTCACACGAGCGCATACTTATTTTAGTTATAAGCTTTTAAATGTCTCTCTGCGCTCTGTGGATTCATTAGATTCATTACATTAGAATATCTGTGATCTCTTCTGATATCTCTATGCTCGCTACCTCGCTACACTCCTGATTCACTACTGTAATATTTATTAGAATCGTAGTATTGAATCACGATAGCTACTACTTATTTCATCTACACTTCTCTACTTTGCTAAATCGGCACTCGCGGTACATAAATTTGCTTATACTTTGAGAAGAATCTAAAAGAAAACCTTTTTTGTTTCTTAATATGATTATGAATTATCGAGATCTAAGCTAAACTCACATTTACATTTTGTAAGAGCACTTTATTTTAGTTTGGTTTTCAAATAAAATGTACAGCTCTAATAATTTGCAAATTAATTATGTTTTTCTAAGACGCGATAGTACTTATAATAATATCTAGAAATTTAGAAGGGTAACGGCATCATTGCAACGTTGTGTGTTTGAAAAAGCACTTTTTCGATCAGATGAAGTCTAGTAGTCTGGTCGATGGTCGCAGGCTCCTATGACGGTAAAACTAATAAAATTAGAGCACAAGATTCGGCACAGTTGAGTATGTTCTGGTGTCTGAGTGGTGTAGGGATTCGGTGCAAAATTTGAGGACTATTAGACGCTGGTTCAATTCCCACTCAGGAAAAAAATGCGTTCTAACTAGTTTGTGTCGCGTTTACTTTAAATGTAATATACTTATATACTAGCTTTCCGGCCGCGGTATACAGTACATTCTACTGCCAGGTTCAGCAATGTAGTGACGAGGTTAATCCTTAAATAACTGGCTCCCTGGGACACCTGCACTCACTGATTTTCTCATATAGAGTAGTATAGGGGAGACTGCTCACCTGGCCAGGTACTAATCTAGCCAGGTTAGTACTCTCAAAACACCTTACCACCATGTTATCCATTTCAACATTGAAAACCGAGTATAACGTATATTTTACTAAGTTATTTAAGCATAAAAGAAACTCACTGTGTTTCCATCCACAGCTGACAACATGTCAAATTGTCAGTAAATTTAGGAACGAAAAGGCAAAATCTAATTAAAGCAAAACAGGGCGGGAGTAATTTTGAATAATCTGAACTTTTGAATTTAGCAAGATAGAAGAAAATGGTGATAAAGATAGATTTGTCAAGAATCGGTGAAACGCAAAAGACGTAGCGAAGTTTTTCTACTAATTTAATGTCAGGCGCAAGTTTTTTTTTTCTAATAATTGCAACTTTATCCGGACAAGTATCGTAAACAAAAAATGCAAAATTAAGACGAAAAATCGTCTAAGTAATTGCAAGTCCTTAAAGAACATGGATTAATTAAGTACCGCTGTAGTATTATTATATGTTTTAGGGTACCGCATAAAACAGAAAAAATATCGAAGTTACTTTACCTTCAACGAAATAAATCAGTTTATTAACTATTAAAAATATTATAATATGTACAGAATACCCTCCGAACGTCGCATATTAAACGAATAATACAGAAAGTGGGTAACTTACCTAGCTGTATTTGATCAAAACATGTTCGTGTTTTGAATTCACGCTCTAGAAAGAAAGAACTCGCCGCATGAATAGGAGATATCATCCATCATGTATATAACCATAGAACAATATTCCATGTAATACTCTATGTGTATCACTGAGCAAGTGATACTAGCTACGGAGACTAGTAATGAGGCCAATGGCGTAGTGCCTTCCATACAAATTTGTAAATATCTGTGAAGTTTACCATGCCGGTTTTTGAGAATAATTATTTATTAGAAGGATTGTTAATTTGATTATAAATTTATTGATTTATTTTGAGATTTGATTGTTAGTAATGAATAATAGATTTTTAATATTGTTAAGTTTGCAATAACGCCTGCAAGGAGAATTACATTACCTAGCAGGCGTTATTGCAAACTTAACAATATTAAGACGAGGCTGCGGAAAAAATACTCTCATTCGACTAGATTTTTTAAGCAACTTAAATATGCAATCGACACGATAACTCAAATATTTGATTTTTCAAACCTTTTTCTATCCGTTGTCCAGACAGGAACACATTTGAAAGAAATTTACTCGATAGTTTTAATTTTTTAAAATGAAGCCTTTTCTTTAAATTATTGGATTTTTCTGGGAAACTACATCAGTTACATATCAATAATAAATACACATAGAAAGGAAATGTAGTTTATTATCCGCTGTATAAGTAAAATTTACCTAGAGTAATTAGTATTCTCATAAAAAATTAAACTGTGTTTTAAACTTACGACCTTTAGTTCTGTGCAGGATTACGGTCAATCGGAAGATTCGATATTCAACCTTATTGGCTTACGATTACGAAATAAAATCAATGCGTAAGAGCTGTCCTTCAGTGCCGCGCTGTGCGCCGTTGGACGTGGACCTATCGCTCGCGCGCTATCACCTCTGCATTATAAATACGTATCTTGGTAGGTACGAGTATATCAATATGGGAAATAAAGATAACTAACAAAATAAAAAAGGATGCAGAAGAGTCGATACAAAGACTTTGCAAGAATTATGAGAGAGGCAAAAGCGTAAGTATTTTTCGTTACTAATATTTCAGTTTTATTTTACCTATTGTACCTATGCAAATTTAATAATCGTTTGTGTTTTGGTGTTTATTCTATTCATGAAACATAGGTACTATCTCTACCGAACTAAGAGATTCTATACCAACTAGGTTCCTTTAGTACTGTAATGGAGCTATAAAATAACTATATGTCGTACTAATCTAAGTATGATTAGTAGGGTACTATAATAATATCTGGTATATGTATAATTATGGTTTCACCTGATGGTAAGTGATGTGGTTGAAGGTGCCGAACAGGTATAAAGTAAAATTATCTGGCTCTAAAGTACAGCTGCCGTTCAACCGTAAATGGAGTTGAGCGTTGCTAAATAATAATAACACAAGCGTAGCAAATCAAAGCATTTAGTTTGGTGGGTAGGTACCTATATCGCAATAAAACATCAAACATTGTTTATGTCCCTCAAGACTAGATGTAGATTTATATCAATGAAAGAATATTCAGAATCCGGCAAGTAGGTATATATTCAAGATATTATATACAAAGTCACCTGCATAGGTACTTATAAATATACATTTTATCACTTAGACATGTACATATAAGTATCGATTTATACATAAATAGAGTTGAATAATTGACTGTGCTCATAAAATGCACCTTCTTTCTCATGAAAAAAATAACAAATCAGTCGAAGTCTGAGATCACTCGGACAGGGAAAACTGTCGGAGTCGCCATCTCATATAATAAGTTTAGACTGTGTTCTTCCACTACATGAAAATAAGTGAGTAATTCTTTGAATAAAGTATTGCTAAATTTGCACATTTTATTCACAGGAAATTTCGTAAAGGAAATATTTTATATACTACCTATATTAGGCTAAAAATTATTTTGACCTATCCATAGCAGAGCAACAGGTAAAATTAAATAAAAAAAAGTTATAAATACATTTAAATTTTCTTTTTACACTGAAAAATAACACTTTACATTATTATCGCCCTGCACTTGTCACACCTCTGTAGGGTCGGTTTAAACAATATATTTTTTCTGAGTACCTACACAAAAGACAACGCATTGACATAATTGTGCGGAGCAAGACTTAAATTTTATGCCCGGCCTCCTATCTGAAGCAATACCCTTTTGGGAATGCCATCGCTGATATGTATTATACTTGCCTTCGCCCCCTTTTCGGTTATTAGGGTATTAGATAGATGGTAAAGAGCGATGTTGTACTCTTGACGTGCAAATTATCTGAATATATGTATTTAAATTCATTTATTCATATTCCCAACACCCCCTTTCTGAAGGCCGAACTTCAGCAGGGGCGGAGCAATTTGTATGGTGGCCGTCTTGAAATCGCCATTTTGGATTTTTGACAGGTGTCATTCGACTGCTCTCTCGACATTTATCCTTACTTGGCACTCGTATACGAACTAACAAATTCTATCTACACATTCTAACAAATTGTGCGAAATTGATTGTCGGACAAACAGATATGTACAGTTGCTTTTCTGAAGGCTTCAGGTAACTGAATGTCTGTAAAATGTATAATTATATTTTTTGCAGGTATATATCAATCAAAAATCTGATTGGTATCATCAAAGTCGGCTAAATGCACATTTGTAATATAACTAATGCTTATTTGCCGTGTAGTATGGAGACAACAAATCAAAAATAGAAATTCTACAAAAAGAAGAAAAATTTTGGAGGGAAAAAATTGAGACAAAACTAATCACATTCTATATGGACTGCCTTCTGCCCGAGCTGGTCAATCCCCGCCACTCAAAGAAAAGAATGATCCGGGATCAAGAATATGTGGAAACTTCTATAAAAAGAAAAAATCAAGAGGAGGCTGTCGAGGGAGACTTGCAACATCAAAGTGCAAATGCTGAAGCATTTGCACTTCTTTTTACGGTGGGAGGAGGTACTGAAGTACCTCCTCCCACCGTAAAAAGAAGACTTAACTTAATATTGTCTTAGGTTTTAGTGTTTGTTACGCATAGTAATTAAACAACATTAAACGGTTTAAATCGCGTATATTTATCATTATTTTTGTCATGACGTTTCAAACACTTTGCAGTGATCGTGGTCACGAGGTGACGATCGGGGGGACTGCAAACTTGACTTTCCGTTTCCGATACTCGTTATTTCTCACGCACACTTTTGCATTTCATTAAAATTGTATAAAATTCTATAAATTTTTATTTCATAAATGATTTTTTTGTTAATTCATATACATCTTAACTTAATGTGTCTATAACCTCTGTAGACTATCCACGAATATCTGTATTATGATAGTCCACTTACTAACAATCTAAGAATCCACTGTTTTTATTTTAATGTCTAATTTAGTCACCTGTTCCAGTGCCACTCACTGTCTCACTTGTCTGCTATGTTGCATTAAAAGAAGCCTGTATAACATGTTCTCTACAATGTTTCTGCAGTCGTGTGTTTTTTATTAAATATCCAAATAATTAAACCCCTTACAATTGCATATATACACTCTTCTGTAAGTTTGGTAAAAAAAATCTTATCCTGCTGTTTAGAAGTGGCTAGATTTACTTATATCTGGTTGGTCTTATTTTTACCATAGTTGGTATCTAAAAGCAGAGTGGTAGTAAAATAAAACCATTCTGTTTACCACTGTAACTGAAAAATAAAAAGTACAAGGATGTATACGAACATATTTTCAACATTAGTAATTAATAGTTAAAAATTATATGATAGCAATAAAAAAAAAACAACCTACTTTATTTTATTATGGAAACGTGTACAGTAGCACAGTTATGAAAAACTATAATTCATATTTGTATGACGAGTCATGGTATTATGAATGGTCATATTTAATCAAATCAAATCCATTTATTTCAGGTCAATCGTACCCATATTCACCGAATATAATATAATATTATGCTCATTCAATTTGATGATATTTTACTTTATTCTAATGATGTGTAATCTGATTAATCGCATTCCAAGATACTGAGAACAATGTTCATTCATTCATAAATTATCGTCCACGCGGATGCCAAGGGGTAATGAAATTTTTATAGGTAGTTTAATCAGTAGAAATCACTTTCGTTACTACGGAGAATTTAAAAACACCCCATTTATCAATATATATCGTGCCGTTTGGGCTGTTATGTACCATCATCATATTCCGACCCACGTCTCACTTTATAGTGGTTTGGTGCAATACGTTTTCTCTATAAACACAGAAACTGCGACACAACAACATAGCAAAGAAAATTAAAAATAAACAACTTGAAAACATTTTTTTAAATGTAAAAGACTGGAATAACTCATTGATATCGGTTCAATATGATCTCAATTTTGTGCTTATGACGTCGACAGGTTATTTGATATACTGATGACTACAGACTTTTCAAGATTGTATTATTCACATATTATTTATAGATTTTATCACTGGTTAACAATAACTTTCATCTATATTCACAGTTGCCACTTACATTAGTTGCTAGAAGCACTGCGATCGTCAAGGCATTTTGGCAAATTACTTTTAGTAAGTTGACTGTAACTGGCAAACCGTTCGACCGATGTTGATGAAATTAAAATGAAACCAATTAAGAGTTAAACTGTACTAGCAAAAAAATAATCTTCAAGATTGTAAGGTTCAGTAAAAAAGTTATGTGTGGTCAAACATAAAATAAATAATAGACAAGTCAATTTAGGAACCATCTTTCTTTTGGGAAGTCAGTTAAATATGTATAATATATATACCAATACATACATAATAATATATGCCAATAAAGTCGAGCAGACATTATCATATTGTAAAAAGTAAAACTTTTGGCTTTAGTTTTATGAGCTACTGTCGACCGTAAGGATAATTTTGAAAAGTAAATCAAATAATCAATTTCTTACAAAGAAATATTAGTAATGTTGATAAAAATAAAAACGTGACATCAATGGCAGTATATACAAAGTTACTTTATGTATCGAAATTCGTCACGTGAATAAGATTATAAAAAAAGTTGAAATCGTCTCAATGGTATCTGTGTTCGCGAATCTAATATGAAGTACACAAAATGTTTTTTTAAGCGAGACGCGTGCGCCGCTGCACATCGCGTCGTTCGGTGCAGCGGGGATCGTTGCCCCGCATGGGCGGAGCTAGCGTGGGAATTATTTTTGACTGCCTCGACTTAATCAGTAGAAATCACTTTCATTACTACGGAGAATTGAAAAACACCCCCCATTTATCAATATATATCGTGCCGTTTAGGCTGTTATGTTCCATCATCATATTCCGACCTTTTTTTGTTATACCTATTGTTGGTTTGGTGCAATATGTTTTCTCTATAAACACAGAGACAGCGACACAACAACATAGCAAAGAAAAAGAAAAGACTTGAAAAAACTTTTTTTAGTTAAAAAGTCTCAAATAACTGGTTGATACCGGTGCAATATGATCTCAATTTTGTGCTCATGTAACTGACTTTGACAGGTTATTTGATATACTGATGACTACAGACTTTACTAGAGAGATTATTATTCACATATTATTTATAGATTGTATCACTATTTAACAATAACTTTCATCTATATTCATAGTTGCCACTTACATTAGTTGCTAGAAGCACTGCGATCGTCAAGGCATTTTGGCAAATTACTTTTAGTAAGTTGACTGTGACTGGCAGACCGTTCGACCGATGTTGATGAAATTAAAATGAAACCAATTAAGAGTTAAACTGTACTAGCAAATAAATAGTCTTCAAGATTGTAAGGTTCAGTAAAAAAGTTAAACATAAATTAAATAATAGACAAAACTATTTAAGAACCCTCTTTCTTTTGAGTAGTCAGTTAAATATGTATAATATATATACCAATACATACGTACATAATAACATATACCGATAAAGTCGAGCAGACATGATCATATTGTAAAAAGTAAAACTTTTGACTTTAGTTTTATGAGCTACTGTCGATCGTAAGTATAATTTCTTACTAAGAAATATTAGTAATGTAGTTAAAAATAAAAACATGACATCAATTGCAGTATAATATACAAATTTACTTTATGTATCGAAATTCGTCACGTGAATAAGATTATAAAAAAAGTTGAAATCGTCTCCATGGTATCTGTGTTCGCGAATCTAATATCAAGTACACAAATATTTTTATAAGCGAGACGCGTGCGCCGCTGCACATCGCGTCGGTCGGTGCAGCGGGGATCGTTCCGCCGCCGCATAGGCGGAGCTAGCGTGGGAATTATTTTTGACTGCCCCCACTTAAAAATTATAAGGTTGCGAAATCATTTACAAGTTTAAACCCAATTGTAAAATTGGTCTTGTTTGTAGTACAACACAAGTTGAACTATAGGTGTCGCTACATCCCGATACGATGGTTGAAGAACGAGAGCAATTTTTGAGTCATTGTGTCATTTTAGCTCAATTGGTCAGCGCATACCCCGGCTAAAGGGGTGGATGGACGCGGGTTTGAATCCCGTACATGACTATATTTTTTTCTCTCTCGTAAATTTGTATTAAAGGATTGTTAATTTGAAGATAAATTTTTAATCATTTATTTATTTATGTTTATGACATTATATATAAATATTATACCTTAATTATTTACATGTTAGTTAGTAAGTGATTAATTTGTGACACCCTCTTCAGGGTGAATGTACCTAATTACCTAATACTACTATAAGACCTTTATATTTTCATGAAATGTATATTAAATAATATTAAAATGGAAAGTGTTGTTTCCGAAACTAAACTATAAATTAGTCCGTATTTTCAGATAAGCAACAAGATGAATATGAGTCTCATTTGTATGCTTAGCCAGTTTTCCGTCATAAGAAGGTTTTAAGTAATAATTTTTCTGTCTATAAATGTTAAAGGTGATCTGGCGGGTCGGGTTATCACTGGACTCTTAGCTCTAAGTCATGAGTTTATATACAAATAAATTCTTAGTTTGGTCAATTTTATATTAGTCTGAAGGCAATTTTGAACACTTGATATATACTGACTAAAAGATTATGACGAAACAGCATCTGTATATTAAATACAACCGCCGCTAAACTTAAGGGTGGACTGGCCGTTCAGTGCTCCATACAAACGTGATGATGTGTGATCAGTGATCACTCACTTTTTTGAGGATTTAGGTCCAAAACAAAGCATGATATCGATTGATTTCTTCATTATCTAGGCTTGTATCGTGACGTTTTTTGAATAAGATAATTAGAAACTTGACACCAAGCATCTACAGTGAATTCCAGCAGCTGTTCTTCAGAGCTTTTAACGTTTAAGACTTACTAGCGTAGGCTTCTAAACTCATTATCAAATCAAACCATCAGTTGAGATAAAGATCAAACCACATCTTAAAAATAAAGTTCATATTCACTGTGTACAACTTTATCGATTTCCAATGAAAATAAAACTTGAAAGTATTGGATAAAACGATTTATTAATTAAATAAGTAGTGAGGTAGTAATCAAAATCATTCTATAGGGCATGCCTATTACATTACAAATAACTTAAGTAAAGTATTTCTTAAGTACCTATTAATCAAATATACTAGATAACTTTTATTACACACATATTTAATTAGTGATTACATTTGGATAGGTAATTGCAAAATATAAATTAATCCTAAGATTATTCCATTGGCTCTTTTATTTAAAATCTATTAGTTACCAAATTGTGTTTTTTTTATATTTTATATATTCGGAATAACAATTAGCATTATACATCATATTTGGATATTGGTTACATTTACAGAAGTTTAAATAATGCAGCCAGAGAGCTAGGTTAGTGCTATAAATAAACACAAAGTGGATTAATAAAGACATTTTCTCAGCCAGAAGACAGAATACAAGTAACGAAATAATATTTTTGTAAAAAAAAAATAGTATATAAACGTTAATTGTATTTATAGGTATTCTATATTTGAACAATCGGTCTCTAAAAGTCAAAGAAATATATTTTGTTTAAATTTCGACAAGGGACATGCAAATATGTCAATTGAATAAAAACTAACATATGACTCGACTAAACAACGTATAGGGGAGCGAAGCCCCGCGTTAGTGTTATAACTACTAAGTGCAAAATGTCTTCTAGAGCGAGCTTCTCGTAGATTGAGTGTTCTTGGAACAAAGTAACATAAATTAAGTACTACACTTATGCAATCTTGTTATGGACAATATTATAGAATATAACTGCATCTAGATATTTACGTCTGGACTCTAGAGATAAGAGCTTATATTCAAAAAAGTGAATCAGAATAAAGTAGTTGTGAAAACACTTGTAATTCATAGTTCGTAGATACTTTCGTTGAATTTTCTCAATTGCCTCAGTATATTTCTTGTAGTAGGGATTCCACACGGACAGCGTATTCCAAAATATATACAGATATGTTTCTGAAATTGGTCGATGATCTGATGACAAAGCCAAACATTTAAAAAGATTTATTAACAATGTTTACAACATGTAAATCTAGATGTAATTGATCGTCAAGAATTAGTAGTATCAGTACCTACTATTACCATAACTAAAGACCAAAGTACGTTATAAACTGTATAATGCATCATATAATCAACAGCACAACACTCAACAGATGCCTGTGAGCTGAACCAGGTGTCGTCGGTGTAATGATCTCAACCGTAACTGGTATACCTATGGTCCAATGTGTAGGAGGACCTTTTTTTTTTTTTTTTTTTTAATTTTAAATCTACACTCCACAGACTCCAGGTTCCGTGACTTTTTTTTAACTATGACATAATTTATTAGTAAGCAAGAAATATTAAATAGGAAACATGCAACATTCCAAGGGGGAACAGTGTTAAAAGTTTTTTTTTTTTTTTTTTTTTTTCTTTTTTTTTCCTTTAATGTCATTAGCACCAGCATCCAGAGCAGACCAGTATCCTCTAGCAGCACCCGTTCACGAGTTGACGCATGTGCCAGCCATCGCCTTCCTCAACCATTTTTGAGGGAAGATGGCGACCCGACACACAACACCGCCGCTAGACAACACCTTTCTGTAGGAGGAGCTTCATTCGCTTCCTCAACAGGAAGATCTGCTTCCTATCCATCAGTGGCATAAACTCTACCCCATACAGCAAAAGAATAAAGCACTTCATTAAAATTGCTCAGTTTAAAATTGAAGTGAGTCACATTTCCTTCTGCATTGGTATGGTAGGTGTACGAATCAGGTTCCAAGGGCATAATTGAAGATTTGAGAGCAACAGAAGAGACAGCGGAATCGTCCGTGCTTAAAGCCAAATCTCTGACGGGAGTGGGGAAGCTAGCTTGTATGGAGAGATCTTGTTTTATCAAAACCAGTTTTAATTAAATCTTTTAAAATATCTGAACAATGTAGTGGTTAGGTGTTAGATATTTTACCATCATAAATCAAATGCTTAGTTTCTATTGTATTCTTCTACTACATATTACTTGCTATTTGACTTTTTAATTTAAAGATAACAATTTATACTAGTTTGTTTTGAATTTGTTTGGGTTAAATTTTAATGAACAGCTATCTTTTGATTAAAAAACTGGGCCTAAATAATTTAGAATACTAAAACCAACACCTTCTACTCCAATCGCTTCAACACAAAAGACTATTTCAAGAAAATCCAGAACTGTTGTCTGAAGGAGACTCAATAAGTCCTCTGAAATGAATAATCTGAATGAATGGAATGTAACGAAGACCTAAAAGTTGCATATAATTATTGTACCAATAAATGTTAACCGCCACCAAATAGGTGTAAAGTAGACCTTCTGCCACAAGTGTCCATAGTCTCTCCTATGCAAGCGACGACCGAACACACCCTGGATCCACCTGTCGCCACCCCACTGAACGATCTTACTCCACTCTTTCTTTTCCTTTCACTCTACACTGAATGCTGCTGCTCTGTATTTATATCATATTTCAATTTACTTTCTCTTTTCTTTAATGCATATTTGTTATCGCCTAACTCCTCCTTTTCACACTGTTTCCTCCTAACAATTAAAAATTTTAAGATCCTTCTTAGTTCAAAGAAATGAAAAACCCTAATTTTTAAGGTATAATCAGATGCTGTTATTTTCGTTTGTAGGGCTATAGACCTTAAATACTGTCAAAAATAGTTTAAAATATTTTTTGTCATCCTCCATAACTTATTTGCTGTGATCAACGTCTTTGGTGTACAATCTTCCCCAAATTCCAAAAGCGATTAAAGCATCTTGAGGTTGCTTGATTTTGAAGATTATATGTTCGCGTCCGCCATTTTGAAGCTTAACTCCACCGTCTTGGGAATTAATTCCGCCATATTTAGGTATTACGTTAAGAAAGTCCATTTGCTCTCGATTGTTGTGGATGTTGCCATCAGGACCAAAATCTGTGTAAGTGACATTTTGTCGACTAAGTGGAAACATGTTTGCTTGGAGTGAAACTGGAAAGTAATTAACGTTGTCGCATTCGAGAGTGTTGTTGATTTGATGCCGATAAGTGCTCATCTTTATTTCTAGCTCTTCAATTCCACTTTTCATTATTCTGGAATCAAACCTGAAATAAGAAGGTTTGTAAATCAAAGCACCTTAGAGAGTACCAATTTTTTTCTAACTTTCTGGTAAAATTTGCAGCCCTTCATTATTCTCAAACCAGTTTCGTTGGATAGAAATAAAACTGTTTTCAATGAATTTTGTCTAATGTAATAGATAATGTGTGGGTAATTAGCACTTGGGTAGGTTCACTTTATCCAATACACATCTCAGTTAATTATAAATTCATTTTTTTCCCATCTGATAACTCATTATTAGTTATGTCAACGCAACGAAACGCAATTTTGACATGTTGCATCGGCTAAACAGCATACCTGCCAAATATTATGATCTAATTTGTATGTGGTTTTGTTTTGACTCTTATAAACTCGTAGCCGTATCAAAATATGGGTGACCTAGCTGTGCTTGGTACCAAAAACATTTCATTATCTTCTCATAATGAATAGATTCAGGCGTTACTTTGCGGAAATCCATATTTAATAATAACAAATACTCTTAAAAGTATCTTAAAAAAATATTTAATAATATTTAAATAAAACACTTAAAAAAGTATAAAATTATATATCTAGTGAAAATTCCGCCTAATTTTCCTGTTATCTACGTGACGTCACAAACATTCGCTACTAAACGAAGCATCTTCAGGAAGTCTTGACCCACGTCACCAAACCTACTTTTTTAAATGTTTTTTTTTTTTAAGATACTTTTAAGAGTATTTGTTATTATTGTCTTCTCGGGTCACCACGAAAAAACGTCAAAATAGAATGAAAATTAAAAAAGGTGTCGTGTGTCAGGCTTCGTTTCCTCATCTTGCGCGCAACAGCTGTCCGCCATAGTATACTGTGTTGTCAAAACGTGTGAAAACGGAACAACTAAAATTAAAAACAGTAACTAGAAGTTGAAAGAAGAAAGTTGTGTAATTAATATAAAATAAAAATTTATTTTAAAAAAACACTGGACAAGTTGACCAAAATATTTTAGACGGACCTATCCTTGTTTCATACGTTACGAGGAATAGACCATAAGAGACAGCAGCGACAAGTATATTTATTTGGACTGTGCTATGTGTAATCGAAAGATTTAGAGCATGGATGTTACAGAGAAAAAAACTATGTTTTCATTACATATATTTTCTTTCCGTTTTCTATGCAAACCAATAACATATTCTAGGTTATCCTGAACAACATCTTCGACCACATAATTTTACCATAAGGTGGGATAGTAGTCAAAGGCTAGCCTACCAGCTATAAAAACTATTAAAAAAATATATATATGGCGTTTTTTTAAACGTAGCTGAATACTACTAAAGGAATATTTCCAGTACCTTTATATTTTACAAAATTTGATCAGCATGAAGAGTGTAAAACATCTGTGCTAACATTATTGCTTTCAGTGGTTTTTTATTGAGAATTTCAGTGTATTTATTTTGAATTATTTTTTTATTAACTTCAAACTTATCAGGACTTATTATTTTATGTATAGAGACTAGCTGTTTTCCGCAAATTCGTCAGGCTTCATAATAATATTGTGTTTAGTCGTTTCTAGACACCATAATATAGTATGGTCCTAACGACGTAGCTTACAAATCGAACTTGCAATTAGTTCATCTAAAAATGATCTAGGCATATACTGATAAATACACATTGTCGTAATTTTTATTTATTTCACAACACAATACCGCGCGTCTAGTAGGCGTAGGGCATACTGCCCGTTCGATACTTCGAGATGTGTCTTAAGAGTAACATGACTTAAATTTTTCCTCTCGTAAATTTGTAATACAAGTAATAATCGAAAATTAGTGATGTTTCTAATTGGTGAATTTGCGCTTAACAACATCATGCTCATGGTTTGGCAACTTTAGCATGGTTTAGTTTGGTTTACTTTAATATTTATTTAGACACCTATTCTAGGGTCACATAAAACTGAATTTAAATTGATAGCGTGGTTTCCATGTGAATAAGCAATAATTATTTATTCGTGCCAGCGCGAAATATTCCACCTATTTTCATCTGAACGCGGTGCATAGAGTTATTCTTCATTCTTGACTTGTAATAAACCTCTTATTAGGTAACTGAGAGAAATGAACGAAGAACTATTTTGTCAGAGTTAGGTAAGCGCTTCTTATAAGATCAATGGATGTACTCCACAAGTTCCACAAAGTTATATTAATTATTTAAATAAACTTACCTGTAAACGCAGCTGTTTAAAGTTTCGTTTTTACAAGCCACTACTAGACAAGCTGCTACTCCGATTTCTCTGCTAACATACACATTACTGGCATCGTGTACGACGGCGTGGTAGCGGGGACTCTACAAACCAAAAATGAGTATGTAAAGAAAATAATATACATTATTTCTTTATTTAAATTTGCCGCGCTTTGCACCGTGGGTAAACCAGTCGCGCCGTCCGCGTCGACAACCGTCGCGTCGGTTAAGTGCACTGTTTGACTGTGTCGGTAAAACAATGTAGATTATGATGAAAAATATGGACTAGAGTGCACAAAGTGTGTGATTTAAAAACTATATTTTCGTTAAAGAAGCGGTAAAAGGAATCGCCTAATGAATAAACTTTAAATGTAGTTTCTTTATTGACAGGTGGGATTTGTGGTTGATTATTTAATACCTATTTGTAATGTTACTATGTGCTAGAACTAATGAAATAAAATTTTTGTTTACAGAGCAACACATGTTTAATTGATCTATCGATCCTTACGAGATAGATAAATAGTATCGTATTATAAAACGACATTTCGTTCTAATCAATATGGAGAAACTCCGTTTTGAGTTTACATTATTGCTTGGGAGTGATGGAAAATCAAACATTTTGTCTATAACCTCGATGACCACATGTGACAATTAAGTGTATGTATTACCAGAAGAGCTTCAATCGGCTAATCTCCACAAGAACGAAAACAGCTGCATATATTTAAATTAAATATGGTCTAAAAAAGATATTAGATTAGAAGAGTTTGGATATCATTGACAGAAGAAGTCGAAAGAACGTACATGGATGAAGATGGTAATTTACAATTTGGAGAAAAAAATCTGAAAGAAATTAATCATGAAAAATTTATTCGAGAAGCTAGTACACCAAGTCGGAAGTACACCAGTAAGTAAACAACATAACTTAAAACACATAGCAGAGAGATTTGTGATTGAAAAATATACCTACAAGCAAATATTCTGATGTATATTTTTTGTGGATGTGTGGAATGGATTGATATTTTTTTTAAAGAATTTACACGCTTTGATGTGACAACAGATCAACAGAAAAGAAGATTGAAATACTAAGATTGTTTATGGACAAAAGTTGAAGTTGTGTAGACCTAAGATCTAGAAAAGATAGCATACGTCCATGGTGTAGACTGATAGAGCGACTCAAGCGGCGCAAATATGCTAACCTCGGTATGGGTTACATATTTGAGCCGTTTGTTGTAGAGACGTTGGGTCCATGGGGACCGGGAGCTCATCGTAATTTCCAAAACCAATCTGAGCGCTTGGTCGATGCGACGCGTGATTAAAATGCTGGCACATATTTGGCCATGCTGGGCTCGCTGCCAACTGGGAGTGGGCTGGAGCATTTGGACTGCCTATGAGTCTGCTATGACTTGTAGGTCTAAGTGCTTTTATTGTAGTAGCTGTAGTGTTGTATATAGTTCATAGTATTTTGTTTAATAAAGGCATACCGCCGGTATAAAAAAAGACTGATATAATTCAATGTTCATAAAGTAAACCATAAACTCAACTGAACGTCAACGACTGAATGGTCCACATGAAGAAACTAATTCTCTGAATCTGTTGCACACAATGGACGGAATCCAGTCACATATGCACTATTATTTTAATACAAAGATTGTTCTTTGTTGGATTAATGCTATGAAAAAAGAAAAACTTCTATTAGATATAAGGAGAACAATTGACACAGGAATTTTGGTAGATCTTATTGCAGCAGGTTTATCAGAATTTATTCTTAATAAGATTGATATAGAAGTATAAAAAGATACAGTGGATTTGTTAAATGAAGTAAGCAAGCATGAACACATGGTATATACAAAGAAAACCTTGTCTAACAGAAGATATGAAAATCTAAGAATAAATTGTAAATTTGAAGAGAAAAATCCATGCAAGATATGTTGAAAATTAAATAACGGTGCTCGATACCACCCTGAAGCTACATGCTGGCTTAGAACAAAAGAGGAATATAAGTTTAAGAAAAAATATATCAACCATGTCTACAATTCAGTGATTTTACAGCTTTAAGTAAACCACAACAACGAATAACAAAATTGAGGTTATCATAACATTACGGTGCACTTTGCTGATGAGTATATTAAACATGTAGATGACTATGATCCTCACACTAGGCATTGTGAGGATCTGAATACATTTCACAAATAATATATTGACACTCTTTAATAAAATTAAATGCTTAAAGATTTATTAAATAAAACATAAAGATAATGAAATTATATAAACATTTAAATAAATAGCTATTGATTAAAGCTGAGTTAAATGAAACTAATTCAAAAAGCACAGTTCCACCATTAATAACTGTCAAACTACTATTGAAGATAAATTACAAGTAAACAGAATCTATGAATCAGATACGATTGTTTCTTTAATTAAATCTAAGTTATTAAAAGTAAATAGATAAGGAACCATATATATATAGAGTATATACCAAAAAATGCAATTATACTAGATCCGAAAACATTCCACTAAATATGTTTGATAGGGCTAACATCAGTCAACTGTAAGAGGTTTTTATAGCATTTTTCAAATAGCCCTGTAAGATCATCAGATAACCTAACGCTGCGTCCGCTGTAACTAAAACTACCTTTTATCACTACTCATTTGCTGCTGAGGATGTTGGATTATGGAATACATTACCTTTAGAAATAAAAAGTGCCTCACCCTTAGAATCTTTCAAGGAGCAACTTAAAGTCCATTATCTGTCACTTTAGCTATTAGAAGAACTGCTATACTGTCCTATAATTTTGAACATTACTGTACATGATGCATTAATTATTTATTATAATGGTTTGCTTAAAATGTTAAAAAAAAAAAAAAAAAAATTATATATGAAAGTATATACAACTCTATCTATGTATAAAGGTATATATTCTATTATTTATTTATCATCCATAAACTTCTAGTATAAGTATTAAGATAATATCAAATAAAATCTGTGTAAGTATTTTAAGTTAAGTTTGAATTAAGTTAGATGTTTAAAATTGTGAAACAACCAAGTCGCCTTTTTAATGTAATCTCTCTTACAAATGGGCTGTCTGGAAGAGATTGCTCTGAGCGATAAGACATTGTAACACTTAGTCCTATTTTTTGTTTGTTATAGTTGTCTAAATGATGGGTTTTCAATAAAGAGTTCATATATCTATCTATCGATACTAGATATCTTACTTGCTCAATTGTTTCAAAACAAAGTATTTAATCTTATTAAGAAATTTTCAGACCAATTATTCAGAGTATTTCATTTTTAGGTAGCTTTAAATTTACAGATAATCTAATACGATATTTAGTATAGGAAAACCGTCATATAAGAATTCTTCCTCTCAATCTCACCTGATTTGTTTCAGAAGCTACGTTCTGTCCTTTTTAATATACCACTAAGGTGGCAAACAATGAGGCCTGATAGTAAGTAGTTACCACAGCCTATGGACGCTTGCAACACCAGGGATATCACTCGTTGCAGATCCTGAAGAAATCTCTTCACGCCTTTTTTTAAGAACCGCATGCCATCGGGAAAACCACGGCGGGGAGCTCATTCCACAATGTGAGCGTCCGCGGAAGGAAGCTCATTTGAGCCCACACAGTACGAAACCATTCTGGTTTCAATGTGTGAGGTTGGCCTCACACATTGAAACCAGAATGGTTTCGTTACTCCCCGTCGATGGCGAGAGTTGCGATGGTGGAAGGTAGCCGTGGGCATCAAGTCGAACAATTATTTAGAACACTCTCCGTTGTACAGACGTTAGAACACATAAGGAGGCAAAGTCTCTTCTCGGACTAAAGGGCTCTGAACTGAGCTCGAGATGTTAACAATTCTGATGGCACGTCAACCGGGTCTAAAGGCCCAAGCTGGTATCCAGGTGCGGGAGCCCACAGATGACAGCAGTACTCCATATGAGGCCGGACCTGCGACTTATAAAGTTGCAGCCATTGCCTCGATGTAAAGTAATGCTTTGTATCTACCAGAGATGTGCGAGTAAGGTTAGTGGTGTAAGATGAGAAAATCCACCAATAGAATCGTTTCATTTCATATACCTGGTGGATACGCGGCTTGATAAGAGAGGATCATAGGGCAGAATCTCTTCATGGTTATTATGGGTTAAAGTATGAAATTGCCGATTTTTACTGAAAAATTGAAATGAGTTTTTTTTTTTTTATTTAATGTAATTATCTATTTAAAATAATTAACATTATATTTTATACATGGCTGCCATCTAATAGAAAGGTAATTTATGCCCTTGCAATAGAACTGTGGTGATCCAGATTCGACAAACTGTGTGAAAGCATTTTGTGCTGCCTCTTGGAAAGAAAACTTTTTATCACGTAGAGAATTCTCCAAATCACGAAAAAATGGTAGACCGTTATAGCAAGGTCTGGCAAATACGGACGGTGACGAATGGTTTCTAATTGCAGTTTTTGTGGAGTTAAAACAGTTTCTCGTGCTGTATGAGGTCTCGCGTTATCATGGAGCAGTAATGGTGAAGATCGATTCATGAGTCGGGACTGTTTCACTGCTAGTTTTGCTATCATTGTTAGGAGTTCGGCACAGTTGCTGCCGTTATTGTTTGACCAGATCGGAGAAACTTAAAGTGAATAACACCATGCTGAGACAACCAAACAGTTACCATTACCTTTTTATTGCTAAGCTATACATTAGGACACTGTGGCGGCGTTTGACCTGGGGTCAGTCATTGCATTTTTCGCTTACGGTTAGCTAAAAGTTAATTAAAGAATCCACTTTTCATCATATGTCACAATTTGATCCAATATTCCTTCATCGATCATCTCTGTATCGATTCAACAAAACAACATAAGTATCAACACGCATTTCTTTCTTCGGATCAGTCAATTTATGAGGCACCCATTTTTCTTATATTTTGTTTAATGGATTTAACGCAAATGGGTCAATATTGTTCGTAAGGTGACGCTAAACCATGCCGCTAATTCCTGAGTAGTTTCACTCGGATCGGCTTACACCATCTCTTTCAATTCATTGTTATTCACCCGTGTAGGGTACACGTGGTTCATTCTTCAAATCAAAGTTTCCACCGCGAAAGCGTTTAAACCAAAATCACACGGTGCGTTTATTATTAGCAGTTCCCTCTCCAAACTCAACATTGATATTGCGAGCTGTTCCTGCCGCGTTAGTTCCGCGTCGGAACTCGTATTCATAAATCACTGGAATTTTCGAAGTACCCATCTTTCTTGTCTAAGCTAAATAAAAAAAAAACAAAAGAAAGTCGATAATCAATTGTTGCCCATTGTTTGAAAGAAGAACCTTATAGATATATAATATTAAAAATGTTTCACTCAAAAATCTCAAACCATGAAGGTTCTTTGTCAATTCGAAGTACATAATACAATAAAACAGCAATTTCATACCTTAACCCTTATTACTTAGCTGCATAACTTGATACCAGAAGCATTGTTCAATGTAACGCTGATCCATTTGACCTTCTTATCTATTGGAGCAAGGTCTTACTTTTTGCCTAATAGAAGCTTACTGGCGTGATCGTGTAACGATGTGTCAAAGATAAAACAAAGGTGCCATCCTGACTGTTGCAAAAGTCTGTATGCGACTGCTTTCTAGTATGGACACTGCTTGTTTATCGTTCATATTAAGAAAACAATAAAGAAAACCGTAAACCCACCTGTGTTCCTGTAGCATGGTTTAGTTTAACTCGAAATCTGCAGCTGACATCTTTATCTACGAGAACGAACTCTTGGGGACCTTCTACTAGTAGTCTACTGACGCGAGTAGGCAAGGATATATCACTCTGGAGATGAAGACCATCATGATCGGACGGGTTATTATAAATTAGACCAGGAACTGTTTCTGTGATCTGGAAGGTATAAAACTAACTATAGTTTGAAACGACTTTAAGTGCAGCAGGGTAATCAATTTCAGTCTTCTTATTTTATTCCTTTATTTTATCATTAAAAGAAAGGAATACACTTAGTGGACTGAAGGTGATTATTCTGCTGCATTTTTAAGGCAAAACAGTCTCTCAGCATAGTACATGCATTTGAATCAACTGTATTCGAGCACAATCTAAAATTTTAGTATTAAAAGTAAAGTAAAAAGCGAAGTTAAATATAAATATTCGTTTCTGTTCTTAAGAAACTATTAACATTTAGGTACTTTTCTATTACAAAATGAACCTTTGAAACCATATTTTTTGCTATGTATAAATTTGAATCAAACCAAAAAGTATTTCATTGCCACATAATGTCAGACACAATTACACCGGTCGCATATTTTTTATGTAGATTTCGCGGCCATAAGAGAACTACAGTTCAGCCGCCGAGAGAGTGCGTTTGACAGTAGGTACGTATTCGTATTGCCGTTGTGACTTGTAAATGGAGTAAAATATACCATAAAAATATTTTTATACCACACCCACTCAATAAGTGTCTCATTCCTCGTTCTAAAACATGTTATAAAGTTCGTCATAAATGTGCGGCGGGAAAAGTTATATGGAATTTCATACCTTCCCTCCTTAGCAGTGAAGGAATGTTATATGAAAATTAGGGATGGGCTGAATATTCGTTTTATGTTCGGTATTCGGCATATTCGGCAGGTTTGCCGAATATTCGTATTCGGCCGAATATTCGGTCAAATCACCGAATATTCGATAAAAGGGTAGGTACTCAAAGCTAATACGGTATTAAACCGATTGATCATGAGTTGAGTATTAAATGTGTCCTATATTTTGTTTTTATGTGGCGGTTTTACGCGGCTCACTATCATTAAATCACTATATTTATTTTACATATCAAATAAACATTTGTATCAACTAGCAAATCAAGGATTTATTTCTCATTTTATATGATCTTCAGGATACGGTCTCGGACCGTGCAACTACTGTGAACTCTTTATAATAAATAACGTTATTATAATCAGATCTTAATTGTGATAAATTACGTTTTTTTAATTTATAAATTTTAAATATAAAAATTCCCATAACAAACTTACGCGGTGAAGTTTTACTGTTTACTAGATGATGCAATAATAACATCGGCGGTACAACGGGGCAGCGGGAGGGAGTGTCCGGCGCATTATTTAAGTAAGGTAATCAATTGTGCCGAACATTCGGCCGAATATTCGGTTCGGCATGAGTTTTACCGAACATTCGGCCGAATGTTCGTATTCGGTGAAACCCATGTTCGGCCCATCTCTAATGAAAATCCATACCTGCCCTGCTAGTGCTCTGTTGTTTTTTTAACTGCTAACAAAAATAAATACTATCGTCAAATCTCAAGAAGGTTTTACATCAAATAATTAGAAAAAAGAGGTGGTATTTTTATCGTACTTAATTTTCAATGAAAGGAGGTTGGCAACCTTTCTATGAAATACAAAAAAGTGCTGCAATTTATGTGTTTTGTGAAATTTTGTTATTTAGTTAATAAACGTACGCTTTTTATTATTCCAAATAATTTTCTTAAATATATGAATGTATGATAATAGAAGTGACGATTTTATAGAGATGACGCACCAGATTTAAAAAATACAGCTCAAGAACTTACTTCAAAAAAGGTTTAATATCAAATAATTAGAAGAAAGTGGTGAGATTTTTCTCGAACTAGATTTTCAATGAATGGTGGTTGGCAACATTTTTCGATAAAAATACGCGGCAATTTATTTGTTTTCTTTAATTTTCTTTTTTACTAAATTGATAATATAATAACACGCTTTTAATTACACTAAATAATTTTCCAAAATGTCATCTGATAGTGAAATGACTAATTTTAGTGACGGCGCCACCAGAAATAAAAAATACAGCCCAAGAAGTCATATGAAACTTACTTCCTGAGAAGTCTCGGAATAAATACGAGGAAACTAATAGGTACCTAATTAATTTATTTTCCTCGTTGGTGTAGTATAAAGCACTATGTATCACTCGGGTGAAAGTTCTATTCTTGTTCTCGAGTTCCCTTTTAAACCCTCCGCTGCACGTCGGGCTTAAACATACTCTCGAACAAAAATAGATCTTTTTTCCTCCTCGATGTACAATGTACTATACATTTAAATGCCCGACTGACACAATATTATGTAATCAGCCTCTCAATGTTAATATGAACTGGGGAAAACAATACTGATAAAATGAATTGTCAAACGCATTCTCTCAGCGGCCGCACTGTAACCACTAACTATTGTGATTCTCTTATAAACTGTTGCCATGGTGGCAAAATCTATGTAACTCCTTTTAAATATTTACGTGGTTTTAATTGGTGACTGAACTGGATTTTACAGTCACCCAAAGTCAGTCTCTTTGTTAAGTACTACAAATAAATAATGTACGTAGGTTGAGTATAACCAAATTCTTATTGTAATGAATAGATTCAGGCGTTACTTTGCGGAAATCGCTATTTAATAATATCAAATATTTTTAAAAGTATCTTAAAAAAACATCAAATAATGTTTAAATAAAACACTTAAAAAAGTATAAAATTATGTATCTACAGGAAAATTAGGCGGAATTGTCACTAGATATATAATTTTATACTCATTTAAGTGTTTTATTTAAATATTATTCAATGTTTTTTTTAAGATACTTTTAAAATATTTGTTATTATCAAATTCTTATTGTTAGGTAAGTACGGATAATTACCTGTCCAGGAACTTTAGGTACTTTAGAAATGAGAAGACGAGTAGTAAAGACTCCAGGCATTATGCTGATCAGAGCGCCTGCTTTTCCAGAGTAGATTCCAGAACCTGTTGCAAATAATTCAAACAAAGTGTCTCATTTACTTAATTTTATTTCATAAAAGAAAAAAAATTAAACTTGTCATATGAGTTAAATGCAAGCCACAACTTAAAACTAAATTGTGGCTTGCAATTAATTCAAAAACGTGGACGAACAATGATCTGGTAGACTCTCTACTTAGCTTCTGTAATAGTAATAAAACATAAATTTCAAATAATATTGTAGATATTTTCTTACCAGCACTTCCAACTTCTGGTTCATTAGCCCCGGAAGCAAGGAAATTTATGTTCATCGAATAAGCATATGCTTCTTGAATTTCAACCGCTGGAAAGAAGAAGTTATTGGATATCACAATAGAAGATAGGAGGAGTATAATATAGTAGAAGTGTTGAAATATGGATAAACGTTATGATGATAAAAGAATGTTAAAAGAGAGTATATTTCGTACCTACACCACTTCCTGGGATAAGAATATAAAGATTCCGGTCTCACAACCCGAAACTTTATTAGGACATTCTGCAATTTCCCTTACTGTATTCGTGGTCTCCATAAAAACGTTGTTATCGTCATATTTTCATAACAATGGTATAACTAACTATGAATAAAAAAAAAATTAAAACTATAGGCATTTTTTCCATGGAATTTCAAGGTAGTTGAATTGTTTGAAATTTGTCATGGTATTCTCTTTGTTACGCGGTCATAATACATGAACACTTGTTTTCAACTGTCACAAAGCTTTATTTTCAGATAAAATTTATGAAGCAAAACTACTCTAATGAAGTATAACTTCTGAGACGTAAAGATAAATACAGTATGATAAATTTACCTATACCGTAAAATTTGGCGTAACTTAAAGTAATTTATTTTTGGACTAAAAATGGCTATTTTGTCACAGCTTTAAAACACTGCATGGCTTGTTTCTGCTAGTGACAAAGCGTGACCAATTTATGGTATAATATTAAAAATGCCCGCATAAAAGTACTTAGCAAAGAAGATAAGTACCTAATATCGTAAAGTATAAATTGAAAATTAACACGGTTTCACGGGAGTCATAAACACGAGAGAAAATGTATCGATTATTATTCAAATATAATTATGTAATACTCTGTGGTTGTAATCAGTAATCTGCAATGAGAGTTCAAAATGTGTTCAATAAAAAATCAAGCGTCCATTGCATTCATTCATCCCTTCCTATTTTGGCCTTCAGCCGGAGCGCACGTCTCATCGGTCCAGGGACCGAACGTTGCCACTCAATTCATGTAAAATAATAATTACTATAGTTTGATTAATATACATGTAAACATATGTCAAGTTTCATTTCACATCATCACGAATCAACCTTCCCGAGGACGGCAGTGCTAGGGTGGCACGCCGTCATCATCGTGTCAAGCAGTCAAACCAAACAAGGGCCACCGGGTGCATCAGTGAGTGGAACACACGTTAGCTCCTTTCTCGGCGCGGGCTAACAGATCGTCGCTTCGAAACCGCCGTCATCGTGTTTCACACCACAGCACAAACGCGGTGTTGGTAAGGGGTAAGAATTAGGTCGTCCAGGGGCGCCCGAATTGAAAATCACCCCCCAGGGAAGTGCGTGTTCTTTAACCCTTTTTACTAAAGAAATAATTGTTATAATATGAAAACATCGTCAGATTACTTACCAAAGGAGATATAAATATGAAGGGCAAGCCTATAAAAAAAATATTTAATAATTAAGCAGTTATTGACCTGTTAATAACAGCACCAGTTCTGTCAATAACGACATTAGTGTTGAAGATGTATTCCTTCAACTCCGGGCATTCTTCTCCAGTGCTGTTTGTAGCACAATCCATCAGTTCTTGCGTGTTAAAAACGACGTAAATTTCACTATGTCTTGCCGCTTGTGACATGGATACAAGGAGCTGAAACAGATGTTTGATAAAATAAAGCAGTTTCGTGCCTTTTTACTGTTACGCCACGTTAAGTGGTGTGTGCATAGCATGTACCTACCTATTTTAACTCACAGGTGAGATTGTTGTCTAGAAGTCAAAAGCTAATCTACAGAAGACAAAGAAACCGGTGTTGTAATGGAATTTGTGTCATCGCATTTGACCCATCTTCTAATTGTTTTATCATCATAAAACTTGGAAACGGTATATAATTCTAAGGACAGCACATTAATGCGGTAGAATCATAATGGTTTCATGTAAGAGCTGGAAGATGATTGGGTAACGGAATCCTTAAGTATTAGAGTGATTAGAGTCCTTAAGTACAAGAGTTTGGGGTCATTTGTTTGTCGCAATGGATCTTACTTACCACTACCAGAACCAGCTTTCATATAAATACCTATTGCTTATAAAAATATTGACAATGGTCTAGGTTATTTTTTTAATCACTCCGCTCTTTCAGCTGTCATGTCAGTAATCATACTTATCATCATACAGATAAAATAAATACTGTCATTGACTGCAGTCCATCCACACTTTCTTATCGCCATCTCTAGTGTAATGAAATAAACCTTAAGTTAACATACGGATTGCCATCAGAACGTCACTTAACTAGTTTCAATCACAACCTGTGATTTTCTTCAAATAAAAATAAACATACAGCGATAGGCCAGGGAGTTCAAGTTCAGTTGACGATCTAGTGACCAAGTTACATATAGACATATACATATTCAATCTATACTACTGACAAGACAATTATTCTTGCATATTGGTCTTGAAAATGGTCATCATTTCCTTTCCTTGAACATCGTTATTAATTAACAGATGTCATTACATTGCAGAAATCCACAGAAAAGAGAAAATACTATTTTTTATCTCTATGCAGAAATCCATATTCATACTAAGATATATAACGTAAAGGGTAAAAGTGAAAAACCCAGCAGTCATGAGCTCGAAAATTCAACACCTAAACCTTTATTTTTACACCTAAAAAGCTATACTTTGACCACTATCTCCCCTGATGGAAAGTTATAATGTGGTCGAAAATATTGTTTATAGGCTCACCTACAATTACTGGCTCTCAATGACAACTACCAACTTGGCGACAGATTTTCTACTTGAGAGTGGTAGCTCGCCAGGTGGGCATTTGCATTTTGCACTACCCGCCATGCCGTAACGACTGCCATCCTAAGACAGCAACTGGGACTGACGGCTTAACATGCCATCCGAAGTATGGAAGCGCTCAGTAGTAATGTCAGCATAGGTCACCCATCCAAATAATGAGCTGATCGGGAACGACTCAGCAAACTACGCTACGAGCGCTTCGATAGTATAATTTAAATACGCTTATAACCGTTCTGGTATTATGGTAAAATGTATATCCATTCGTAATATTATAGTAAATGTCGCCAACTTAATTTTGTTGATGATCCGATAATGAGTATAGCACAAGCTTGTAATTTTTATATTATTAAGTCTAATTCTAATTACTAACTTGTTATAGAAGTGATATAGAATTATATCATAACACGATTCAGATAATGGTTGCTGATGTCGGTAAAAAATACAGTTTACGTTCAGTTGTTTGAATAGTTTTGCCAGATAGACAGAATGTGACTCAATAGCTATATACCAAAGGTGTGTACCTAGTTGTCTAATAAAAGAAGACGAATATAGTAAATTTCATATACCATATGACAAGTGTCTCAAGAATCAGTAGTAATATTATAAGTGCGAAAGTAACTCTGTCTGTCTGTCTGTCTGTTACGCTTTCACGCCAAAACCACTGGACTGATTTGAATGAAATTTGGTATGGAAATAGTTTGAGACCCGGGAAAAAAGATAGGATAGTTTTTATCCAACTGCGCAAAAAGAGGTTAATGTTTTTGTGCGATAACCAAAATACGCGCGGACGGAGCCGCGCCCAGAAAGCTAGTTTTTAATACATTTTTGTTTGCAACCATGCAGTTGACTGTAATGGCTCACTGGCATTGGATATGGAGTGCCGCGCAGCAGGACCATGGTTTGAATCCCGCCGCGGGCTTGAGCTTCACCGCATGGTGGAAGGGCATTTGGCGAATGCCCGCCTGGCTAGCTACCACCTTCAAGTAGAAAATCTGTCGCCAAGCACCTAACGGTGTGTTCCGGCAGCAGTCCTTGAATGCCAGTGAAATTACAGGCACATGAGACTTAACTACTACGTCTCAATGTGACGGGCGCAGTGCAATTTGTGAGTGATGAAATGCATCTGTTAAGTATAAGCAGAGGTTAATCCGCTTAACATCAGGTGGGCCCTCGAGCTTGTTTCGTTACAACAACATAAAAAAAAAGTTAAGTTCTTCTGATGACAGACTTTATGAAATGGTTTTTAATATATATTTTTCTATAGGAAAAGCCATAGCCACATAATAATAAATCATAAGTAGAAGCACAGATAGAACGTATAATTAATATTTAATATTTCCGTGGTGGAAGGGCATTTTGCGAATGCTCATCTAGATAGGTACCACCCTCAAGTAGAAAATTTGTCAAACAGTGTATTCTGGCAGTAGTATTCTAGGCCTAGTCTATTTACCATTCATGACCAAATCATTACTTCCCAAGAGGTGAAATAGTGGTGAAGGACTAGCCTATCAGGGCTGTAAACAACAATAAGAAGAACTGTTTTGTAAAATAAGAATAAAACGCAATACTTACATCATCGTACAGGTCTGGTCGTAATGCTGGTACGGGGTACTCCCGCAACAGTCCAAACATCGGAACAGGAAAGCTCACACTAGTCAGCGTTAGCTCCGGAAACACAATAATATCAACATTCTGAAATCAATATTTAGACTGTTTCGTCAAGAAATTAATCGTTTACATAACCAACCAAGAGTGAGGAGGTCGTCAACCCATTAGGGTTCCGGTTTACAACAATCTGAGAGAGCGTTTTTCTTTTGTTTGGTACTACCGCAGTGTCAGATAATTTACATTCGACAAAAGTAATACGATTGGAGCACATAATTTCGGCAAAAATGCCAAGTCCCAGGTGGCCGAGGAGGTTTAAGCATCCGACGCTATATCGGAGGATGCGGGTTCGATTCTTGCCTTGGGCATATAATTTTGTACTCCAATAATTTGTAAAATATGATTTTTGCTTAGCACGCGATAGTGCTTGTAATCATATTTAGAAATAGTGACGTCACCGAGAGTTAAGTGTTTAAAAATACTTCTTTCGGTGAGATAAGTCTAGTAGTCTGGTTGATGGGCGGGCACCATCCCCTATGACGGTTAAAGTAATACAATTGGAGCACAAAATTTCGACAGTAATGCTAAGTTCCAGGTAGCCGAGGAGGTTTAGGCATCCGACGCGATATCGGAGGATGCGGATTGATATAGTCTTAACTTAATTAGGTTTTTGTTACAAGGCAAAGGAGACAAAACTAGAAATAACATAATTTCACCTTTCTTCCAACACGTGAAGAAGCTCAAGCTGGCATGTTGGTTTACTGAAGAGGGAGTTTTTGTGGTTCAATTCAAGCTAGTGACTACCTTATTAAATTACGACGTATTTGATACAGTATGAAAGGTTGGTACGAAAGTAAGCGCAATACAAGAATAGTATGCTTTAGGTACCTGCTGAGCTGCTTCTGTAATGAGCTCGATATACTTCAAACGATTATATTCCACGTCGTCATTTACCGCGTATTCCACCACGGCGGCTACATAATGGTCATCTAGAGCTGTTGATCTCTGAAAAAATATGAAATCATGTTTTTAAATGATCCTAAACTTGGTCATTTTAATATATTCTCTGCTAACTGAATGGTTATTTTGGTTTTGGGTAAGTAACAAATTTTCAACAATTTAAATTACTGATTTGTAGCTCATTCTATGTCATGTCGATGGACGGACAGACTGTCAGCAGTGTAAATTAAATAATAAGGCTTCTTCAATGCTTCTTGGGCACGAAACTCGAAAATGGTTTGATTAAAATGACACTTGCATACCATATATGGATATGTAAATAACCTATAAAACAAAATGAAAAAAAAGGTTTGATTTTATTTCAACATTGAAAATCTGTCGCCAAGCACCTAACGGTGTGTTCCGGCAGCTGTCCTTGAGAGCCAGTCATTCCAGGTTAAGCCCGTTAACACCTTCGGCCACATCATCACTTACCATCACGTGAGATTGTGGTCAAAGGCTTACCTATCAACAATAAAAAAAAATAATTGAGGGTTGATAAGTTTAGTGCATAGTCGATCCAATAAGACTATAATAAATGCCATATATATGAAATCGTTTTTAAGAGCCCTTCATATTGATACATACTTGGTGGGTTTAGTGAACAAAAAAATTTTTTTCTGAAAATATGGCGTCTTAAATCCACCAGTTCGTTTTTTATGTACCTAGTGTCGATTGCGCAACAAGACGAATCTAACGATATCTCATACATTAAAGTTAAGCCGTTTAGAAGTCATGGTGGAATAAAGAAACTCACAAACGTACATACTTGTACATACATAAACTTGAAACTTAACACTCCTTTTTTGGGCAGTCGTGTAAAAATATAGTCTATAAAATTCAATGACTTTTTAAATGTTATTGACTTTTATAATGATAATTTTTGACTTATTTTTATTAATATTATTTTCTATTTTTATTTCTCTGACATAATATCGATATCCTTTTATGTAATTTAAGTATCGTAATTTCAGTTAATATTATATAATATATACTAATAATTAAATATATGATACGTTATACACCTTAATGCCACAGCGCTCACCCAATTTATAAGACCATTTTTAGTAAATTATTTTGCATGGTGGTAGAGTATTTTGCGAATGCCCGCCTGGCTAGCTACCACCCTCAAGTTGAAAATCTGTCGCCAAGCACCTAACGGTGTGTTCCGCCATCTGTCCTTGAGAGCCAGTTATTCTAGGTTAGCCTGAACAACATATTCGACCACATCATCACTTACCATCAGGTGATATAGTGGTCACAGGCTTACCTATCAGGCATAAAAAAATTAACTTTGATAATGCAATAAAATTATTTGAATTGAATTCAACGAGATCACCCAAAGACGTCTTATAACCAATTTGTGTGATTTATTTATTGTTCGATAAGAGTGATTCAAATTCATTTATTCAATTTAGGCGCCTACGACGCTCTTATGAAGGTCAAATACAAATTTTAATATTGAAATATTCTACATTGTACTGCCACGCAAGAAAAAATTATAGAGCCACATCGAGAAAAACGGGCAAGAAACTCGGGCCATTCTTTTAAACGTCTTTTTACAATGTGTTATATACAATACAATAAAATTATTACAATATTTGTTTAAATTACGTAGGAGACATGTGATAGCTTGGCAGAGGCGGAATTTTCCAAGCATTTTTGTCGTTTAAGTAATCACAAACTGTGTAGTAGGATTTCTTAATCAAAATGTTTTTCACGTGCAATTTGAATTTTCCTTCTGTGAGCATTGTAATGTGTTTGGGAATTTTATTATAAACCACACGCAATGACTTAAAAAGGACCTTTTATTTGTCTCTGCTAGTCGCTTGTCGTTTGCTATCGTTGATAATAAGAGTATAAGGTTGCTCTTGGGTATCTGCGTGATATTGAGCTCTCGTGATTTGAATGAGCATGCAATAGTGTTGACTTCTTCTATTTTTTTTTTATTTTTTTTATTGCTGATAGGTAAGCCTTTGACCACAATCTCATCAATCTATTTAACAATAACAAATCTTTGAATTTTTTTTTTGATGAAAACATTCAAGTAATATTTTAGATAATAGAATGAATATTATTTCTAGTAAGTAACAACTTAAAGAATATAAAAATATAATTATCTAGTGACAACAACGCCTAAGTTTCCTGCTAAGCCGACGTGAAGTCTTAACGCCATATAAAGAATAATAATTTTCGACGCGTTTCGAAGAATTGAAACTCTAAAAAACATAAAATAAAGAAAATATAAAATTTGTATATAATATTTTCATACTTTGGGTATTAATATAATGTTATGAACTCCGCACTAACTATTAATTATTCTTCAATTCAGTGCGGTAATTAAATTCATATTTTTCAATCATATAATAATATAGATCCTTGAAGCGGGTTCTTTACCTGTTCCGTTCGATGAATCGATATAAGGAAGCTCGCTAAAAATACCACAACAACTTGCACTTTCAACATATCTATAAACTCTAAAACTGCTTTATAGAAAACACAAAACTTGCTTTTATTTCAATGTTTTCAGTCAATAATCAATTAAACATCAACATTTCAATACAGTTCGAAAGGCGTTTAGTTATGCGCGGTTTTCTATATTATTTATCTACTTTTGTATTAAAATATTTTATCAAAATTTCTTGAAGGCGTGCTACTATCTAGATTTTCTCATATCGTTGACATATATTAACAAACAATCCAACAACGTCCAACAGATTTTATGTGCGGACGGTTTAAAAGATCGTTTTAAACTACGTTTCTGCCTAGCCTAGCTACGAGTTTTATATATTATATATATTGGGATCAGTGGTATACAATAGATAGCCGCCAACTATCAGGGATGCAACCTCTACCATAATATTTAAAACTAAAGTAAGAAAATGGCTGTTTGATCATTTGTTCTATGATCTCCTGAAATTTGAATAGATAGATAAATAAACTCTTTATTGCAACACAAAGCTTAATTTAAAAATAAATAAAAAACTTACAACTAAAGATGCAATATAACTAAGTGAAACAATGGGCGGTCTTATCGCTTAAAGCGATCTCTTCCAGACAACCCAACAATGTTGGAGATTTAGATAGTACATGGACAGGGTTTTTAAGCTAATGTTACTAAAACAGTAAAAAAAATAAAGAATAGTTAATGATCTTAATTAAACAAAACAAAAATGAATTATACTATACATAAGAAATATACGTAACGTATAAGAATTATAAAGACATATATAGATATACTTACATAACATACAATAATTATATATAATATTTATATAAGGCTTACATAAATATTTTTAACATAATATACTTAAATATTCAAAAATATACCTAAATAGACATTTAAAACATATTATACAAAAAATAAGTTCAGTAATGTTGTATGTACATATCCAAAGTTATAGTGAAAGGTTTAACCTGTTTTTTAAAAGATTCCAATGAACGAGCACGTTTTATTTCAAGTGGTAGAGGATTCCACAATCTAACAGCTTCAGAAGTAAAGGAACAATGATAAGGAGGTTCTACTTACAGGTGCCTGCAGCAATAAATGATCTGATGACCGTAACGATAAAGCATGGGTAGTATGGAGGAATTTGAAACGTTCCTTGAGGTAGGGTGGAGACGTAGGAAGGAACAAAATATTGTAAAGGAGATGTAGTATATGAATGGTTATATTTAATAATGTTTACTAATGTATACATAATATTATTATTATAAACATATATTAATTAAGAATATTCAACTATATACTAACTATACGATTTGTAACTATGGGGTTATACATTTTTTGTATGTGTCCTCCCCATATCATCCCGAGCCCCCTTGGGGTGTCGGGTTAGAATGGCACCCATATGATCCCAAGGGTGTCATAAGAAGCGTCTAAGGCAAAAATACCGGAAAGTGGGCAGCAGCGCCTTCTGAAAAACCACACAACCATAACTGCGATCCCCAAGACGACTGTCAAGCGCGTGGATTGTGGCAAAAACCTCCCAATGACAAGCACAACAGTAAATCGGCCCCCAGTCTCCGGCAGCTCTATTATTCCTGGCCCTGGTAGCAGACCAGGTGACGGTGGAGCAGGGGGTGCAAAGAATCTCCGGAATATGCCTGGCTACCGCACTCAAACACGACAACCCTTGGCCCTGGCAACACATAACATACGAACGCTCAGGGAGGACTATAAGATTGTCGAGCTGGAGGAAGAATTTAACAAGTTACGTTGGGATGTCATAGGATTATCGGAAGTCCGAAGACAGGGACTGGACACCGTTATCCTTGACTCCGGTAACTTGTTATTCTACCAGGAAGGTCACCAAAAATCTCAGGGTGGTGATGGTGTTGGATTTCTCATCCGGAAGTCTGCTTTATGGACAAAATAAATCGGTCTTCCTATATATTTACCCAACTTAATTGCAAACGGCCTCAGTATAGATAAATGGCCAAGAGCATGTTGGGCCACGCGCAATGTAGGGTTCCTTAGTACCCCGTTATCACATTATAGAACGATTGTGTTGTTCTTTATTCTCTTCCACTTTCTTACTACTAAAACAAAAAAATATGAGTACCATTGTTCCAATACAAGTTATTATTGCAATTCACAAAATTGTAATATGAAAATAAATAAAGTTTCTTTGTGACTTCTCTATGTATCCAATCGACGATATGAATCAATCGTAACGATAGCGCAATATAGAATCCGTTGGTACATCACCATATCTAGCGGCTGCTTTGTGAAACATGATAATTTATTATGCGTTTTTAGCTACAAATAAATTGTATTCGTAGTGCTATAATTTTCCTTTAAAGTTTCTGAAGTGCACTATCATCACCTTGCATTCATACCCAGCTAGCACTCATACCACTCAAATGCGTCTCACAAGTCTTACTCACACATGCAATGAGACGACAACATTACAATACATTCTTACCTTTGCAACTCACACAGCATAATTAGTGATTAACCGAACTTACCTGTACGTAAAGTTCAATCACAATTACCTGAAGAGCTTTGGTTGAAGCTATTAGCAATAGGTATACATGTAGTTTCACACCAGACTCGCTATTACGCGCTGTATTTTAGAGAAAATATGGATAAAAATGAAAATGCATTCAAAAATATGAAGGTAGCTAAGAAAAAAATCGTCTCGTTGCACTCACCCATAGCGGCCACCATCATTTAGTTTAGAGATGCTGAGCTGCAAAGTGTCCATATTTCACGACGAGAGGGTAGAGCCAGGTTCACCTCTCGGGGAGGGAGGGATGCTAATATCTTCAACCTAAGCTCTTCGGGTAATTGTGATTGAACTTTACGTACAGGTAAGTTCGTTTAATCACTAATTACCCTCGAGCTTTGGTTCTCGATATTAGCAATAGGTACACATGTAGATGTTGAGACTACGGAATCTGTCGTGAAATATAAAATAGAAATAATAGGTACATTATATTTGCTAAGATTGAAGTTTGCAAAAAAGTAATTATGAGCCATTCTTCATTATTATTATATGAATTAAAGGCAAAGTTATTCTTAATAATAATTGGTAATAAAATAAGCACATAATAAAAATGAACTCAATTATAAAGGTTTGTCAATGCTCGAGCAATGGATACAATAGTAGATTAATGATTATCGTTTAGACTGAAAGAAGTTACAGATTCAATAAAAGGTACCTATGGGTTTGTTAATTCAATATATGACTAGCAAATTCTGATTCGTTAGCTAGATCAGATAAAACAATTCTATGATAGTGTTTTGCAAAAAAACTTAGAATTTATACTCCATCCCGCAGTCTTGCGTATGACATAAGACTTACACCTATATTAAACGCTTTTGACATAGCAGCATTTGTAGTGCTATGTGCACTGTAGTAATATACCTGCCTCAATTTTGCAGCTTGCTAAAACCTTTTCACTCATCTGCTCAATGTTTGTGAGCTGACGGCACGTTGAGGCTTCCAGAGGGAAATAAATATAGAATTAATATCCTTGCGAAACAGCCGCGATTTATCGATGTAGCTACATAAGCAAGTAGTAGGACATATATCTGTTTTTTTTTTCCATTATAAAGCAGCTATATTTTCTGTTGTTGTACAGCCATACGCAATGTTTTTATCGTCTGAAGTTTTTTTTTTTATTCTAGGTCTTCATTGGGATACCAGGTACCTACAAAAATCAGAACTTGATCCGTATCCCATTTTAAAATTATGTTAAGATAATGTTGGAGAGCACCTTTAAGAAGTCGGTTCACGTAATCGTTATTTAATCGTTTTTGAGCAAGTGATAACGATAATGCAGAACGGAAACTATTTATGGTGCCATGTGCCACATTTAGCACCTGCGCATTGTAATATGCATCAAAAATAAAAACATTGGTTACTGAATAATTATAAGCATCTATACAGTTTTCATTGCAGTAAGTGAACCATTTTTTCAAACAGGTGTCGTACTGTTTGACTGTATTATCTGAAAGTGACGCTAGAATTATTGGGATGAATGTTAGTGTAAACTCTCTTCGGAAAAAAACATCCGTACAGCATTTCAGCAACCAGGGTAATTTGATGATATGTTGCTACAATGAGAAATACTTAAATCGTTATTAAAATTCCAAATTAACGGTCTTGAAATAAGTAGATTATTTAAGACTGGGTACCATATATATTGTGGTACAACCACAATTCTGGTTTGTATTATAACTGATGAATAATCTTTCGTAATCTTGTTAATATCATGGGAAACGCATAAAAGAAATAGTTGGTCCATTTAAAAGTAAATGCATTAATAGCAAATACATCGGGGTCTGGATGCCAAGACGCATATATTTCGCATTTATGATTTATTCTCACGGACTATTAGTTCGTGTTTATTCTGTTCGCAAAATGATCTATGTAAAGAGTATCAAATATATCAATTATTTTATGCAGGTTAGAAAATTTTCCTTTCAATATAGGGGTGCGATTTCCTTGACTCAGCGTCTGCGATAAAATTATCACATGATGGAATATAATTTGCGTATACATATACATATATCATATTTTACTGAAAGGTACTTGTTAAATGAGAAAATTTTAGACGACCTATCCGGTTGATGTAAGATATTGCTGTTATATTATTATTATTGTACAATTTGTAAAACAAGAGACATAGCTCGCGGTAATGTCATAAATTTCTAATAATTATCACCATTTTTAAGTTGATATATATTTTATGGGATAGGAGGGCAAACGAGCAGGCGGCTCACCTGATGGTGAGTGATCTCCGTCGCCCACAAACATCCGCAACATCAGAGGTCTCGAGGATGCGTTGCCGGACTTGCCGGCCTCTATACAAAAGCCAGCCATAGTATACAGCCTGGTACGCAGATGGAAGCAGTCCTAAGATGCGTGCAAATTATCTTATTCTGCAACGTGTCAAACGACGAAATTTTAGTATTTCTTTCTTGTTTTTTTGTTCTTGTTAACTGGCAGTCTAAACTTCAAAGTTGTATGAGACTATTAAATTACCTAAAAATGTACAAGTGTGAGGGATCTAGAGAGATTTTCACCCTACCCCCATTATAAAAAAGTTCATATAAATTTATTGATGGTGTCACACAAGAATAATGAATTTACAGTTATGTTATATAAATTACTAATTCGCAGAACTAGCCTAAGTTAAAGTGTTTTGATAATTATGTTCCCACAATACGGTAGTGTATTGTTACTGTTGTAAGTAATGTTTCATGTGCAACCTACAATTTTAATTTTTGAATCTAAGTACGATAGTTTTAAGGACATAATATACCCGCCAGCCAAAGCGTGAACTTTTATATAAACTCAACTTGTTATTAATGTAAATGTATACATGTAAATATAGTGTATTATTAGACCTATTGTTTCTGGTTTTAATCCTTTTTTTCTTTTGGACTAATAATGATTTTTTTAATTATATAGCGTTTAGTATATAGCACTCGTTTTTAGGTGTTTGAGCCAGTTATTCGTAACTCCAGATTTATTTAAAAAGTATACTACACATGTATAAATAACTTCCCATTGTAGAAAGTTCATTATATTCCCCATGTTTGTGGTGTAATAGAAATATTAAAAACATGCTTATTTTTCTTGAAAGAGATGCTTATAGTTGGGTCTTTCTTTTATCTAAAATTACGAGTTTTTGAGCTAGTGTAATTTCAAAACTGTATAATTTAATGAAAATCTGATGCACCACAAACCTAGATATTAGGGTAGTGATTACGTAGGTAAAAAATCATTGAGTTTTATTCGCTATTATTAAAATGAGATTGGAGCTGCGTTTTGTATGGGGGCGTTCGTCTAAAATATACCCTTAAAAGTGCAATTGTTATCGCTGAAATTGAGTTGGATATGCTCGTTTTGTTTTAAGCAACATTAATATATTTTGCTGATTATCCTCCAGGTATGTTTTACACCTATCGATTATTTTCCAATATCACTTCATAAAGTCAGTGCTTGTTAACCTTAGTAGGCACTTACATCAACTTTAACATTTTGAATATAACAACTTATTTGTAAGACATGTAAGACATTGTATACATACAATTACAAAAGCATTCATGATGATACAAATAAATTTTGTTAGTACAACCATGGCCTTCCCTTATTTGGCGTACAAATATCTGGTTAGAATTTACAGTACTTAATATTTAACATTATGTCCTACTTATCAACGTCACATTATTTATCAATTATATTTGTTAAAAAAAAAAGTTAATTTTTTTATTAAGTCAAATACCGTAATAACATTAATTAATTTCACTTTATTGTTGGACTACGATTTTATGTGTATTGCCAACACTAATCTTTTGTATTTAAATCGCAATATATGGCCCACGCAGCCTCGCAGCCCATTCCTAGATTCTTTCACCGACGGACTTGGTTACGTCAGAAAACTTCACCCTCTCAGCGAACGTTGACCTATTTCGCGTTAAATGCTTGTTGAATACGTTCACTAACTACCTAAAAACGATTTATTAGAGCTTAGTCGGATGCAAGATTCCAAACCAGACGGTAGGATTCATCCGCCAAATACGTTATCAACACTGTACTATGGTTAAAACATCTGTAATATTTTAACCATAGTACAGTGAATTTAACTTCTATGAACTGCGTTAATCTACCTTAAAACTTTTTCTGATGAAATAAATACATTAAACATCGTTAATCTTTTTATTTTATTTACGCGGGTAGATCGCGGTTTCGTCGTCAAATGATAAATCGGATAGTAATTGTAGAATCTTCGTGCTTGATAAACCTTTTACACTTGCCGGCCTGTGGACCAGCTATACGCAGAAAGTTCTCAGTGCCTTGCACGTCCACAAAACAATGGCTCCGTATTTTGATGGACCTGCCTAGATTCTGCGGTGCATCAAATATGTTTTTGGAAGCCTGGGTAAATGGCTTTCTCGCTATCCTGCGGAGAAGGACAGCTTCACTGGTGAATAGGTTAGAGAAGAACTCGAACATTATTTTGCAGATGGTATGGGCGTTTCTCAATTCCTCGATAAATAGGCATTTCCTCTAGGTATTTAAACAGATGAGGTACATAATAATATGGATAGTTTGTAATATATTAAGTTTATTAACCGACGGAATGCCTTTCTCAACAAAATACTACGTACTATATACAATACTACAGCTACTACAATAAAAGCATTTAGACAACCCATAAGTCATTGAAGACTCACAGGCAGTCCAAATTCTCCAGCCCACTACCAGTTAGCAGCGTGCCCAGCATGCTAGCAGCATTGCCCTGTTGAATTGCAATGCTTATTCGTATAATAAATATTAAGTACCTAGTATGAAGTATTATTATATATATTGTATAAATCTACTTTCATTGAGTTGTAATTTATAACGGCTGGGTTTTGTTACCTGATTATACTCGTATAATTTTTCTTATTATGTCTAAGTTCATTAGTTGCATACAAAAATACAAATCTTTCCTCTTTATAATATTAGCACAGAAGTGCAGATGCACTGAAAAAAATAGGTTAGCTATTTAGCTAAGCTATTTTAAACTTGTAAAGTAGCCAAACTATTTAGTTTGGATACTTTACATTTTTCATAAGTTGAGTTTCATCGACTGAAGTTTGGTTACGTTTGTAACATTGGTTTGTTTAGGGAGGACATAGATGCTGGCTACCGCCTGTGCGGTCGTCCAGCTCCACCGGGTTTTGGGCGAGGGCCTGGCCCTACAATAGCCCGGGAGGGAGAAGTGCCGAAGGCACTTCTCCCGAGACGGGCGTAGAAGGCGAAAAGCGCTTTCTACCTCCGTCTCCTGCGGACGCCGAAAACGTGCCGCTACTATAGGAGGGGTTGACAGCGAGCTCAAGGGCACCACTGTGGTTCGGACCTCGGCTTGTCTCGCTGTCGAGAGACATGGGGGGGATCGGAGCAAAATGCCTCTGTGCAACTGCAGTGTTGCACAATTGGGCCCTACTGAATAATACTCTTTGACTATTTGGAGAGCAATTTATCGTGACCTTGTTTTTGCCTCGAGCTCGCCGGCGGGCTCGGTGTTTGATTGTGTGACCTCTAATTACCTCACACCTGGGGATTTTACCTCGACGACTTGCGGATAACGCTAAAGCTGCCAATGTAATGGCTGCGATGGGGTCATCCGGGTCGTCTAATACCTGCCGTGGTCGGCGACGGGGGGGTTTGAAAAATGGGATAGAAGAGGCAGTCGAGTAGTTCGATGCCTGGACAACCAATGGGTTCGGGTGGTGGGGCGCTCGATCAAAGTATCGGCGGGCGCAGTCCTTATTGAACTGCGCTAAAGAGGGAAGGTTTAAGTCGCAATGCAACTCGGTGTTCCGGATATACCACGGGGCGCCGGTTGCATTACGAAGAAAACGGTTTTGGATGACTTGAAGTTTATGAAGGTGGGCCTCACTAGCATGACTAAACACTACTGATGCGTAAGTCATGATGGGGCGGATGCAGGCAGTGTAAAGTGTCTTCTTATTACTAAGAGACATTTTACTCTCTTTGCGAAGTAGGGGACCAAGGCGACCCATTAAGAAGGCCGCTCTGTTACGGACGGTTGTTATGTGATCGTTAAAGGTGAGATGACGATCAAGGGTGACTCCGAGGTATTTTGTTCTAGGAACCCAGGGAATGGGTTCGTCGAACAAAATAAGCGGTTTCGGGTAAGGGGAGCGTGTCTTCTCAGTAAAGCACATAGCTGTGCTTTTAGCTGGGTTGACCGCGATGCGCCATTTTCGGAACCAGTCACCGATCTCGGTGATGGCCCGTTGCATGACGAAATAGGACTGTCTGTTGATATGCCACCCAGTGGTGTAAATGGCGGTATCATCCGCATATTGGGCTAGGAATACTTTGGGCTGAGAGCGTGGGATGTCACTGGTATACAGTGCAAAGAGAATAGGTGATAGCACGGAGCCCTGAGGGACTCCGGCTCTGACTGGGTGGGGGGAGGAGAGGGTGCCTTCCACGTGATAGCGAAAGCTTCTGGCTTTAAGGAAGTCTTGTAGGATGAGCACAAGACCTTCTGGCACGCCAAATTGGTATAGCTTGTAGATCAAGCCGTTGTGCCAGACTTTGTCAAAAGCTTTCGCTACGTCGAGGAAGACTGCTAGCGTAGTCTGGGGTTTGGGGTACTTATTGAAGCCCTCAATGATGTGCTCCGTGAGGCGGTGCACCTGTTGGACGCATGAGTGTCCGGGTCTGAAGCCAAACTGCTCATCTGGGATAAGGTGGTGTTCCTTAGCATGGGACTGGAGACGGTTTGCAAGTAACCGCTCGTAAAGTTTGCCTAAGGCACTGAGGAGGCTGATGGGGCGGTAACTGGTGGGGTCAGATGAGCTTTTGCCTGGTTTGTGAATGCCAATGACATTTGCACATTTCCAGGTGTCTGGGAATAAGCAGTGGCTCATAGCAGCATTGAAGATGCTGACTAAGAGATGGATGAGAGGAGGAGAGAGGGTTTTAAGAACCCTGTTGGAGATGCCATCGGCACCGGGGGATTTGCGCGGTCGGAGGGCCTTGATCAGTCTCTCCACCTCAGCGTAAGTCGCTAAGGTTCAGAGGTGACCACAGAGCTTTTACGTTCGACTTCAGCATCCACCGAATCGAGGTGAGCTTGGTCAACGTGATCTACGTTAGGGGAACACTGAGCCTCTAGGCTATCAGCTAGGCACTCAGCTTTGTCTTCGTCAAAGAACGCTGGGACTAGTGGGACTGGTCTGTATAAGGGAGGCATGTCATTATGGTTACTTCCTTTCAAGCCTCGCGCCAAGTCCCAGTAAGCATGGTGGCTTGGCACGAGGTTTGAAAGTTTATCGCCCCATTGTTGATCACGCAACTCAGACATGCGACTTTGAACCATGCGTTCAAAGTGGCGTTTCTTAGTTTTGTTCTCTTTACTGGGGTAAGAGTCGTAATGTCGGGTCACTGCTTTACTCTCCGTCACCAATCGTCTCACATCCGCTGGAATGACAAGGCGCCGGTCGTCCGGCACTATGACCTCCTTTGCGGATGCACCTACTACGGTTGAGAGGTGATTGGTGAACGAATCGATCGCAAGGGTTACGTCATCTTTTGTCAGGATGTCGTCAGGGATCTTGTCAAGGTCCGGTGAACTGATAGCCTTTAGGGCATCGCCTACTTGCTTCCAGTTCACTATCGTCTTAGTGGGGCGGGGGAGGTCAGTCGTTGGGTCGGGACCTAGTCGCAGTATAATGGGTCGGTGGTCAGAGTGAAGCTCGTGAACCACTTCTATGGAGCGTACCCGGAGTGTTACGCCTCTGAGTAGTGCCATGTCAAGCAAGTCAGATCGATGGTCTTCCATATAAGGGTAATGAGTGGGCTCAGTGGGCGCAATTATGTCAAAGTTAAGTTCTGCGATTAGGTTTTCAAGTGCAATACCTTTGGGATTGTTGACGTTACAATTCCATAGGATGTGCTTACTGTTGAAGTCGCCAATCAGAAGGACGGCGCTTCCTAATGAGAACAAGGCTTCTAAGTCAGCTCGGACGATCGGCTTGGAGCAAGCTTGGTAACAGGACGCTATGACTATAGGTTGATGACCAGTCATAGCTAGGAGGCAACAAGATGCTTCCATATTAACAAGAGTCGGGGTAGGTAGGGGAATGCAGTGCAGGGACCTTTTGTAAAAGATAAGAGTGCCTCCCCCACGGGAGTTCACTCTATCATTACGTACCGTTCTGTAATTGGCAAACCTAGGGTTCGCCTTCCCCGGTTTTAGAAAGGTTTCCTGCACGCATAAGATATCGATAAGGTGGGTACAACAAAAGTCGTGGACGAGGTCACGTTGTTTGAAGAGGCCGTCAGCGTTAAATGACGCTAACGAAACTGAGTACGGTTTCGTGCGTTCGGTTGTACTACCCATAGTGGTTGTACTGGGGAGGGGCCTGGGGGACGAAGCGCTTAAGGGCGCTTAGTAAGTTTGCGTGTTCCAATGTGTATTGGATCACGTCCGCTGGGGATTGAGCGTATTGCATCTTGTGGAATAGCTCTTGTACCTCATTGATGTCAACCGACATAGCCAGATCGCTGACTAGGTTGATTGCCTCTTGAAGAGGGGCAGCCATCAACGGCATAGGGGGAGCTTGTGGCCGGGAAGCGGCGCGGGGAGGGGCGCGAACGGTGTTGGCAGCGGGTGCCGGGAGCGCGGGGCGAGCCGGGGCCGGTGCGCGGGCAGGGGCCGCGGCGCGGGCGGGTGCGGGTGCGGGCGCGGGTGCGGGCGCGCGGGCCGGGGCGCGGGCGGTAGCGACGGTCTTAACCATACTGGGTGGTTTAGACCATGCGTTACGGGCTGGGAGCGGCGCGGGTATTACCTGTGAGGCAGGTACTACCGTGAGTTTAGGGCTTACCCGTTGGTAGCGGTCATAAGAGGGACGGGTCGGCCTATGCCTTGCCACCCTGTGGTTCACTCGTGGTGCTTTAGGGCAACCACGGTAATTCGCGGTATGCCCTTGAGCACCGCATAGAACGCAACTGGGTGGGTCCGGCGAGTCCCGGGTGCGAGTGCACGCTGCTGTCGCGTGATCGCCTAGGCACTTAACGCACCTAGCGCGAGCGAAGCAGAAACGGGAGGCGTGCCCGTATAGTTGGCAGTTATGGCACTGCGAGGGACTCCCATTCTTGTATGGGGCTTGGACATCGAGTCCTGAGAGGCCACAGACCTTTTTTAAGTTAAAAATGGCCTTGCCTTCAGGAGTACGATCTAGTACTACGAGTACTAGATCGTAGGGACTGCGGTCCTTCCCGCTGTACATGCGGTGAACTGCATGTACGGGGAAGTCTTGTGCCTTCAGGTCGGCACATACCGAATCGGTATGTACCTCCTTGGGCACACCGCGGATGACCACTCGGAGGACTTTCTCCTCTTCGAGCGCATAAGTGTGGAAGCTTATGCTCTCATTGCGGAGGAGTTTCGTTAGCGCTCTGTGGTCGCTAATGGTGGACACTTGAACTTTAATGCCCTGCTGCGTGGAGCGGGCATTAGTATAGTGGATCCCACGATCCGAAACTAAACGGGACAGCATGTCCCATTTGGTTTTGTCCTGAATGAACAGGGGCGGAGGTGGTTTTTCGCGGCGCGCGCTCGCGTCCTGAGGGGACGCGGCAGTGGTGGCCGGAGCGGAGGGAGGAGACGCGGGGCGCGGGGCGGGGGTCGGCTTCTTGCCGGAGGCGGGGGCCTTAGCGGGTGCCTTGGCGGGAGGGGCGGAGGTTGCGCAACTAGCGGCTTTAGGAGCACGCTTGCGTTTCCTATCTACGACGGTATAGCCGTCGTTGTCTGAGTCCGAGTCGGTGCGTAAGGCGCGACTCGGATCTACCTCCATCTCCGCTTCGGAGTCCGAAGTGGGCTCGACAACGGCGAAGGAGGGACGGGTGCTCGCTGGCCTCCCGATCGGTGAGCGCGAGCGAGACCTCTCACGGGGCGGGGCTGCCACCGTGCGTCTGTTGTCTGGGCCCGGAGCGGGCGAAGCCGGACTGTCCTCTGAGAAGGACCGGGTCAGAGGAGGGACGTTGGCCTCCGGGATTGAAGTCCCGGAGGGAGCAATAAGAGTGTCCGTGAGGCGGGCACTCGCTTCCTCTTCGAGGAGTTGCATATGAGCAACATACAGATCGGGGTGGCGGAGGGCGAAGGTCTGAAGGACCTCCACCTCACCGTTAGAGGGACGTTGCATCCTGAGGGGAATACTCAGGATGGCCTAACGGGTTCTGTCTCCCTCTCGCAACTCGTGAGCTCACTTGTGTGAGAGGGAGTGAGTACCTATGGTGTGCCCTAGTTGTGTACCCTCTCCGAGCTTTTTTCTCGGCGGAGAGGGGTGCTCCTAATGCTGCTCCGGGGTTGACTAGGGGCGACCCCAAGGCCAGTTGTCCCGGAGCCCAGCTTGCTTCGGCTGACCCGTGAAGCGGGAAAGGCCACGGTGCAAGGTTAAACCAAAACAACAACAGTGGCCGTTGTCACCGTAGGGTGTCACACTGCGACCGCAGCAAATGGCGGATTTGATCGTTCAGACGGGTTTGGCTGACGCTACCCCACGCCTGAACGACGTCGCTTAACAGCACAAAGTGTGTTGTTACGCGCACTGTTACAATGTTGTGTCGAGTAGTAAAGTTGTGAAATGCGCACCGAAAAGTGCGGTCAAAACAAGACTACCAGCCCGATATGATGTTGTTGTGTCGAAACAAGGGACTTGGGTAGGTGGTAATGCCTGACGTCTTAGAGCGCCTCTGCGCGAAGGCACGGCGAGCTCGTAGTTCACGTTGCACGGCGTTCGGCGGCTGCTCAGCTTCTGCACACAAAACAAAACTTCGTCAGGACTGCGTATTCCAAGGCACTGGTCTGCAACTAGCGTCGGAACGATGACCCGAGTGAGACGGCAATAGTGCGGGGACTATTGCGGTCTCACTGGGAGATACTGGCGGAGCTGTAGACAGGTGTGCACGGCGTGGCGGCACAGGTCGGAATGAGTGTCTCCGAAAAAGTGTAACATTGGTTTGGTTTACTTTAGTTTTTATTATATTTTAGACATTTAGTTAAACCTTGTCGGTGTTGCTAACAACTGAATCTTAGCAACTAACTAATAAACACTATAGTTTAACTGAATGGTTAATGATAATGCTGAAACTAATTATTGAAGTTCGGTTAGGTACTTATTAAGTTTCTAACATTGGTAGGTGTAGCTGATTTTTAATATCTTTTAGTAAAAATCGTGATTGTGTTTTTAGCAGCTGAACCATTGCAACTAACTTATAAACACTGATTTGTTTAACTGTATTAGCCATAATAAAAAATAACTAGTTACTAACAGGAGTTCATCTTTCAGTAGGTCCCTATATTAGTAACGTTATCGCACTGTTTGATTATACAAGGTTACTGTTAATTAACTGGCGAAACTCGACGGGCGTGATGGGTATCGATAACAAAAACTAAATAAATGAAAAAAATCTCCCACCCGCTCGTCTTCGATCGCTTAGTGATTGAAACGGCTAACATCGCTTGACGATGGCCGGTTCGCAGCCCACTTCCCACACTTCATCTTTTCTTTAGGCTACCCTAATCCATCCATGATCATCACTCATCCATGATTATCAATCACTCTCTCAGTAAGCGTTGCAACACTTACAATCTTTTTTTTTATAAAAAAGGAGTGCCGAGATGAGCGAGACGGTGCCTGATGGAACCTAAGCATCACGTCTGCTCATAAACAGGTGCAGTGTCATCGATCTGTGCACTGCACTGCGCTCGTCACTCCCAGTAATTTCACTCGCTACAGTGCCCTTCATACCTAAACACAGTGCAATACTGTTTTGAGGCAGAATACAGGACACTGCGATACACAAGAGACCTACAACCTAGTTGCTGCCTGTTTTGCACCACCCAGGTACCTAGGTACCACGTGTAGAGAATCCAGTTTTAGGGTACGTAGGCACTCTTCTACCGACGCGGGCAGCTCAGCTTCCAAAATCAAATTCCAATCTGCTCATAACATACCCAGAACAACCCATCGATATAGAGGTCAATGTAACAACCAAATGAAATTCAGACATTTACCTACCTACCTACTCATAGGTAGGTACCTAACTTATATATAATTAAACTTCTGTTGTCGCCAATACTTTCTAATCCAATAACACATTATGTCAAACGACCACTTTTACACTAAAAATAATCAATTTTAAAAGCGTAATACCCAAAATGTAATAACAATGTTCATTATTCATTTCTACCTACCTAATTATTATACTATTAACGTCGAGATATTACGTGAGGTCAATGACCATTAATTACACCAGTAGTTAAAGTCAGCTATTTTTGTGGATGGGTGCTTGGAATGCTTTGTAGGTTACTTACTTTGTTACATACTTACTTTGTACCTAGGTACTTACCTAATAAATGAATAACGTAAAAATCCACAAAAATTTAACATAAGTAATATTATGGTTCAACATGATATTAATATCCCCCTGGCTAGCTAGCACTCGATAGATGATACCTACTTACCTACTTCATTACTTAATCATAATTACTTATATCAACTCAAAGTTTCCTCCACACTTTATCCAGGGTATGCACTGGCACGCTGCTTTAAGTATTTCAGAAGCCGTGTGGTAAATAACGCGAAGACGTTGCCTGATGGTAGGTAGGTAGCCCAACGATGATTGTTTTAAATAAAATCTCTACAGACAAACTCGAACTCTCTAGCTACATACATACCTACTAATATGTAGTATACCTATGTCACGGTAATGTTATCAACATTACCGTGCCTATGTACCTCGATGCGACGCAGAACGGCTGCCAGGTGGCGATGTTTTCCGATCTCATCCGATCGCATACAAAATAATAGGTACGTAGATATTAAGCGATTTTGTCGTGGAGGGAGCGGGGGTGCGCAGTGCCGCTGCCAGTTGCCACGGACCGCATCGCGGCAAGATTTTTGAAATTAGTTGTTATTGCACCGGGAATTCGCACACACGCGAATCATCACGCACGCCGTACCAATATACGCACAGACAGTAGGTACACCGACATGGTAATAAAAGCGGTAAATTAGAATATTTACTTTATTTACTTCAGAAAGGTACCAGCATGAAGGGGCCACGGTAATGTTATCTATACAGTATTTCAACTTCATAGAAACGGACGAAACGCGCCTCGATCTCAGCCCGCGCTCAGCCCGCAGAAAGTCGCGACTGCGTCGCAGTGACAAATGGACGGTGTGTAATTTTCTTTAACAAAAAATAAGTTCATGTACATATTTAATATGACGAATAGGATATATTGTGCTGTTTTTGGTTGCATGAATTCGTCAATAACGCATCCAGAGATAACTTTTTTAGATTACCTGGAAACTGAAAGGTAAGATAAGACTATAAAACAAAATTTACTTACTAGTAGGTAGGTTACCTATATAATGCGTGTCTTTTTAATGGATAAGTGTATTTCCTTTTATCTCCCGAAAAAAAGCTAATTGGATTATTAATAAAATAAGTGAATAGAGTAAAGGAATGACACGAGTGAAATAAGTAGTTATAGGCGGTTCATGAATCACGATACGGTAGGTACGCTTGTGTTAAAACCTCGGGGCATGTTATTCGGAACATTCAAAATAAAGACGTGGTATTTTATCAGTACTAATATATAATCAGTACTTATATTATAAATGCGAAAGTAACTCTGTGTCTTTCTGTCTGTTACGCTTTCACGCCAAAACTACTGGACTGGACTGAATTTATAAGACTGATTTGTTATTAAAAAATCAAAAAACAACATGCATCTTTTATTGAACACTCACTATTTAATTTACAGTCTTTTATTTGTTTATTCAAAAAGTATATGAAGGGCCCGTTTCAGAATGTAAAGTTTCGGGTTGCTGTGCAACATATAAAATAACTGAATCATAAAAATGACAGTTAACATGCAGGGCTTTTCAAGCTTTAACCGATGGATAGGCTAAACCGATGACTGTGAAACGCAAAGATAGTGTTTTATTTACTAAATATGATCTGGGTAGTAAAACCGGAACTTACTCGAACATTCTGAAACGGGCCCTTACAATTACAAAACTAAATGGAAACACAAAGTAGGCAAAAAATGCTGGAGGCGGGCAGCCCTATCGCATGTTTACGTACCGCGCGGTGGTAGGTAGTTATTTCGAATACAAAGCCGAGTTAAGGGGCACTAGTTCTGTTACTGTCGGGCGGTGCGCGAATACCTCGACAGAACATAAAATATCCTGGTAGGTGGATTGGACGCGCTGGCCCTGTTGCTTGGCCTACTCGATCGCCGGATCTAACTCCGATGGTCTTTTATGTGTGGTGAAGGGTAAGCGACCTTGTTTATCAGAATCAAATGGACCCAATACGTAGTGCAGATGCACAAAAAACGTGGATTATGAGTGCCTTTGATGCGACAAGAAGTGATCGGAGTCCTATGCGGCTATCGTGCGAACCTGTGCATTGAGCAGATGTTATGCTATGCACTTTAACATTTAATTTCAGTACCTACCTTTGTACTTCTAGTGTATGTAGAAACATTTTCAGTGTTAGTAGTAGTAAGTGTATATATGCTGATAAATTAAATTATTGTAAATAGGTACCTACGTGATTCAAATTTTTGAACACGCCAACTTGTTCTAAGTGTCAATAATCAGCCGTTTAAGATACGGATAACTCGACTTCATTGGTAGCTAGCGAGTTAGATTTTTAACCGATTTCCAAAAAGAAGGAGGTTTTATGTTCGTCTGTATGTATTTTTTTGTGTATGTTCATTGTTATTATTGACAATTGTGAACTGATTTAAAAAAATCTTTTTTTATTTTGAAAGAGTAGGTATACTCCCGAGGTGGTCTCATTTAAATTTCATTAAAATCAATCAAGCAGTTTTTGAGTTACACTCCAATAACTGAAAAGTGTACGCCTATCTTGATTTGATGGTTGACAGTGGATGACAATCGGGCTCAATCAGTCCTGTAAATACCTAGCAAGGGTCATTGAAAAGTATTGAAAAGGGTGAATTTTTTTTAACCAAAGATAACCGACTTCAACACTAAAAAGTTTTAAATAACTTGTAAGTTGGTAGGTACCATGCGCTCAATATTGTGAGAATAGGTACTTTGAACTACCATGGTAGGTACTGAGTACAAGAAGTTTTTTTACATTGAGTTGAAGTCGGTTCCATTTTTGGTAAAAACAAATTAGGTATGTAGAGATTATATATTTAGAAAAATTTGGTTGGTAACTAAACTGGTTTTCATTGTTATTGCAAAATCTACTTTCTACGTAAGTACCTACCAACAGGTCACAATGTTTTGTTAGCGTTATTGACCACACGGCTTCTGAAATACCTACCTACTTAAAGCAGCGTGCCAATGCATAGCCTGGATGAAGTGTGGTGTAAAATGTGAGTTGATACGATTATGATTTCAGTTAAGTAGGTTGGTATCAAACAAGCCCGATTTAAAAATTCTCTAAATTATTTAGATAGTCATCATAATGTGCGCATTAAAACTCGAATTCGTATAACTAACTAGTCAGCATGTAATTTGGTGCTTACTAAACTGACGTCGATAAGGCCTACAATCGAATCGTAAGTACAATAATATATTTTTTAATTGTCATTCTAATTGTTAACGAATTTGATTATTAGTGTAAAAGTCATAAGATCTAGCTAGGTACCATAAATTAGAAATGTATTAAGTTTTTTAAACCATTATGAACTTTGCGCCGTGCCAACATTTAGTTTTCTTTACAGCTTATAGGACAACCTAGAATTACTGGCTCTAAAGGACATCTACCGCTACACATCGTTAGGTGTTAGGCGATAGGTGTGATGTAGGTAAGTACTTACTACTAATTGTAATTAATTACGGAGTTACCTTCCTACTATGTAGGTACTTACTTAGGTTTCCTGAAAATTATAATCTTAACAAATTGATGTGAATAGGTACATACAAACTATTCTACCTATCCACAAAAAACAGCTGATTTTATTTATGGTCATTGACCTCACGTAATATCTGGAATAGGTACTATTTAAGTAGGTAGGATATGAATAATGAACATTGCTATGAAATTTTGAGTAGGTACGAGTAGGTACCTATCACGCTATTAAATTTTTTTATTTTTAGTTTAAAAGTGGGTGGAGATTGGATTAGTTATTGGCGACAACAGAAGTTTAATTATGTATAAGTTAGGTACGAGTAGGTAGGTACAGTCGCCTGCAATAAGAAGTATACACATTGTAATTTTCAAAATTGTGGCAAAGGTTTCTGTTTTTCTCTATGTTCACAGAAGTATCATGATGACTTCCACTCTGCTTTTCACTACTAATATAAGGAAATAGGTATTCCTAATAAAAATAGTTTTTTTTTTATTATTCATTTTCATTATAATAACATGAGCTGCACCTATTTAAAATTAATGCGGCTATAGTCCAAGTAGGAATCGATGACTTACATCCGTGTTAAACACTCAACTTTCATTTAAAATATGAGGACGGTAAAAAAATAGTCGTTTTCCTAAATATTTACTAAAAATAATAAACATGAGTTGAAAATGCAAAGATACACTAGTAGTTAGAACAATGAAATTTAGGGTTTTTTTAAAATAATTACCTTATATTTAGTTACTACCCTGCCAAACGTAGTTGTTATTAATTGTTTTATTTATAACAACAGAGTATTTTACTCCGACAAAAATCTTAGACATATAACTTTGTCCGAGAATGACAAATGAAAAATATATTTTCCGCCGTTTTAAAATCGAAACTTCTTTAAAAAAGAAACGCACAAAGTACTTTTCTTCAACATTTATTGTGCGAACCGGGAAAGAACTCTCTGAGTTACTTAGTCTGAGTCTTCTGGAAAATACAACCCAGGAGTTTTCAAATCTAAAGTAAAAAGCTCAATTCTAAGCTATAGTTTGCGTTGATTGCTTAACCGCAGACCACAGTGTTACAACAGTACACAAATTTTAATGTGAATTATTAGTCTGCAGGTACAGCAATCGCGAACGAAGTCGCGGGTACAGCTAGTTTTAGTATAAATGTAGAGGTCCAGCTGTGTATAACTATCATCACTGGATTTTGTAAATTTATATATACCTGTAGCAATCAATGTCGAAGCATTGTAGCATATTGTCTTTACATCGAAATTTTTTAAAGGTCTCTTAACATTTCACTTATAAATAAAAAACATTACACTGTCCTGAAATCAGAACAGAACGAATGTTAACATAAGCGTGCATCCATGACATGCGATGCGATGGGCGCAATGCATATTGCATTGATTGACTCAGATAAATAAAAAAGTACAGATGGAGCACCGATATTAGTGAAGGCCGGGTTAGCAGTAGTAGTTAGCTTTGCAGGTCAAGCACTGCTAACCCATTCACGCACCATGGGTTTGCCATTTTCGTAAAAAGCAAGTTTTTTTATGCCTTCGCTTATATCGGCGTTCCATCTGAACATCTTTATTTATCTGAGAAACCAATGCAATACTGCCATACATGAAAAGGGTCAGCATGATATAAGCAAGGGCTAGGTACACTTGTATCGTGCTTCATATGCACTTCTTTAAAACAGTCATATCTACCAGCAATGTATTAAATAAAAAAAATAGAAAATATATACATTTAAATTATATAATAATTTATATAATAATTAGCGCACACGTTTGAGTATACATTTCGTATGTATAAGAAGTAGCTTACCCACAAAAAAATCTTAAAAGTTTTTATTCAAACTTAGCAGCCGCTTATGGTTTTATCAATTGTAAACAGATTCATACAGGTAAAAGTGCTTCTATGCTGATTGCATGTTTATTTGTAATATAAAAATCTGCCATTTATATTTAGTACCTATGTAAGTGCAGAGACTTGAATGTAATTAGCTCAGTAGATTAATAAATTATTTATTAATATATTTAACACTCGACATATGAACATTAGGCTATTTGTTATGGTCATCTTTGAGTTCTAGGGGCCTTTTTGTCTAATAAGAATTCGAATGGTGATGAAATAGTACATTAATGCAGCGGCCAGCAAAGGAGGCATTGGCCGAGGCACACATACGTAAGTCCATCAATGCCTAATTGTGTTGTGGTTGTGGCCAAGGCTTGTATAGTGATTTTCTCAAATAATGCGCGGAAATTAAAACAAAGTAGTACCTAGGCAGATTTTTTTATTTAGATACAGTTGTTAAATGTACAATCTATAAATTTTAAAGTGGACTTTCCGGGGATTATGTTGGTTTGGGATAATTCTAAAGAGTTCACCTCTTTAGAATGAAGAAAAAGAGGTGAAGAATTTCAGGTGGTTCATCACACTCATTGTCTTCACTTGAACCCATTTTGTCGAAACAGTAACTTTTCAAAATCAATGACTATCAACGATTTAAGCGGTGTAATACTTTTTTACGGCATTTTTCTCGCTAATAAGTAGTTTGCTTTTCTATTTTTTCAATAAACACATTTATTGATAAAGGCCTACGAAAAATGATGATTTTAAGAGGAGTTTTCATTATTTCCGATAGTTACATATTCCAACAATGGCTGATACACCTCTTACCTTAGAGCTGTCCTACTGCAAGCAAGCAAGTATCGATTCGTATATCGATATTTATTTAGTTTTTTTATGTTAAGTTGGATATAATCAAAATGTGACAAGAAATACTACTATGAAGACTGGAAGACTTGGTTTTTTTAAAAAGCTCTCAAGTAGTCTGTCTGTATAGACCATTTGAATTGAATACCAAGTAACTTTCGCTGGTATTAATCGATAATTACGATACTCGATATTGATTTACGTGTAGTTATTAACCTGTTGTTCATACCAAGTTTAGTATGAATACCAATTAATAGTAACTTCATTTTCAACGGATAAACGATGCAGACGTCTCACATATACTACTACTTACTACTTTGTCTCGTTCAAAACGAACGAACTACTTACTACTTTGTCTCGTTCAAGACAAAGTATCATGTGTATCTGTATTTCGATAATGTGTGCGGGACATCGTTGTTATGATGTTTTGTAAATGCAATGTTTTATCTCCTAACATCGACGATTATCGAAAATCGATGATCATTGAACATCCCTACAAACATGACACATCACATCACATGACAGAAAACAAACCATAAATGCTTCCGTGCTAGTGTGATTGTAGTGTTTCTGTTGCGATTTCATAAGTTTTCCGTCTTATATCTTCTTTTTTACTTAACCAGGACTGCGTCTTGATGCTGATATTACTTGTATTTCATTTGTAACCAGTGCTTGCAATTGGATTCTTGATTTTTGCCTAACGTGTTAATGTTTTTCGCCTTTCGGATTCCGGCTTTGCCTATTTAGCGCACGCAGAATTTTTAGATGATGTTGTTATACGAGAAGATGTTGAAGAATAAATCGAAATATACCACTACCACTTCTTGTTGTTTTATTAGATCTTGGTAGTTATATTCTCTTGATTATTTGTACAAAATGGCCTTTTTTAACAATTACTCAGGATAACATAGTTTAGTATGTTGGTCAGTTACTTTGCAAATGTATGCTTGCTTGGAGTAGATAATAGGTATGTCGTCAAGCACCTACATTATATTCCGGAGAACCAGTTCCGATTTTATGCTTAGTCTGAACAACATTATCGCTTAACCACAGCCGCAGGTAAAATAGTGGTCAGTTTTTGTAACATTGATTTTTTTATTAATTGCTCACACCAACACGGTGTGAGCAACAAAAAAAACAATGTTTAATGAATGTATACATAGATATTTTTACATAAACTAGGTTAATACCTACATAATTTCTAATATAAGATAATTATCTAAAATAATTTTAAATAGTTAAACGATGTGAACGTAATATAATCAAGCAATGTAAGTATCATTTTTATATGTTCAATTATTAACAATTATTTTCGTTTTGTATCTAACATAAACTTACCTTGGTAAATAACACTAGCAGAATTACAAACTATGTATAAACTAAGATTTTTTTACCTGTAGATGCGTTGTATGCCCTCCATATTTACTAGACGAATTCTGGGTAATTACCAGAGTCACTACCAGTGTTGCACTTCCGAGTCTCCGGTGAATACATCGCCGCTAATCGTGTTTTTTAGGAATAATCTGTGGATAATATGCCTTTATTGTGTCTTTAGACTCTGCACCAATTATACAAGCACTGTGAGAGATAAGAAAACTGTTCATTTCACGCGTAATTATTGCTTTTATTGACGAAATAGAAAATATCGACATTTTGTTTTATCTAAGGAACTATTCTCAATGAAATGGATGAGCGAGATATGTGTATCGTTTGGTATGAGAGAGTAAAAGAGATCGCAGTGTGATGGTGATCGGAACGTCTCGTGGCGGTTCGGTGGTTACACGAATTGCTTATTTATCTCTTTCTTACAACAGATACGACGCATAATATTTGAACGTTCTTTCCTTGTCATTACAAGCTGCATATACATGTGCGTAGGTATGTAGATAGGTAAATTCTAGTAAGCTTTTAGAGCAGTGGTGTTCGGATATAACTACTCTAGTATTCCAACTCTCTGTGTATAAACAAAAAAATTAAACTAAATATCTAAGACAACTTTTCGAAAAAAGAATAAAAAAAAACATTTAAATCATCTGTCAAAAATTCTATTACCAATGGAATTGTAACTTTACAGCTATATTATTAATATTTTTTTTATCTTAATAAGCAATTTTTTTTATCAACTGAAACCATGTATTGGGTTTCGCCATTGTTCTTTAGGAACGAAATGGCAAAATCTAATTATAGCAAACCCCGGCGCGAGTTAATTTTGAATAATCTGCTACATGCTAAACTTTTCAATTTAGAAAGATAGAAGAAAACGAAAGAAACTATAGTCGGAGCCATAAAACGTATAATAATACCTACTACGGTCGGAGCTATCTGACTGATTCACGTGAGTTATCCCGTATTGTCTATTAAAATTACTGAAGACCACGTTAGTTTTTATAAAAAAATAGAAGAAAATGGATAAAGATTTGTCAAGAATCGGTGAACCGCAAAAGACGGGGCGAAGTTTTTCTACTAATTTTATGTCAGGCGCAATATTTTTTTTATAATTTATACATTATCCGGACAAGTACCGCAGACAAAAAGTTCGCAAAATTTAGTTCAAAGCAACAAGAAGTAAATCATCGAAGTGCTTGCAAGTCTTTAATGAACATGATTTAATTAAGTACCTCATAAAACCATCAAAATATCAAAGTTACTTTACCCAGTCATATAATTATAGAAAAAAAAATCGAATATGGACAGAATACTCTCCAAACCAAGAATATTAAATGCATAAGTACAAAACGTTACCCTACCTAGCTGTATAATTGAGCTTCACCGCATGGTAGAAGGGCATTTAGCGAACCCCCGCCTGGCTAGCAACCACCCTCAAGTAGAAAATCTGTCGCCAAGGAACTAACAGTGTGTTCCGGCAGCAGTCCTTGAGAGCCAGTGATATAATAGACACATGGGCCTTAACAACTATGTCTCAAGGTGATGGGCGCAGTGCAATTCGTGACTTGTGACGAAATGCATCTGTTATAAGCAGAGGTTAGTCCGCTTAACATCAGGTGGGCCTCGAGCTTGTCCCGTCACAATAACATATTGAATTTTTCGCCGCTTTCTCAGATGGCGTAGCACTTTCATACAAATGTAGTTTGATATTTAATGTGTAAATACATATCTGTGGACTTTTGTGAACAGGTTTTTCAGCCTTATTTCTATGCTTAGCCAGTTTTCCGTCTTAATTATTATTTATTATGTCTCTAAATGTTAAAATAATAACTAAATTCAAGGTGAACGGGTAGGTTGTGTTGTCATTGGGCATTTGTGCTAATCAAAGAGGTAAGTTTATATACTAAAAATTCTAAGTTTGGGCAAATTTATCTTAGTCTGAAGGCAATTTTGAACACTTGGTATATAGAGTATGACAGATTATATAGAAAATACAACCACCGGCTACTCATACACTGACCTTAAGGGTTTTTGGCATGGTGGTAGTATACCTGACTAGCTAGCCTTAAAACTTATTAATTACAATTTTGGCACCAAGCATCGACAGTGTATTCAAGCAGCTGTTCTTCAGAGTTTGGTACGTTTAAGGCTTACTACTGTATGCTTCTAAAATTATTTAACCATCAGATAAAGAACAAACCACAAATTCAAAATACGGTTCATATTCACTGTGTACAACTTTATCGATTTCGAACGAAAATAAAACTTGAAAGTATTGGATAAAACGATTTATTACTTAAATAGTGGTGAGGTAGTTATCGAGATCACACTATAGGGCCTGCATATCACATCATTGCTCTCACAAATAATTTAAGTAAAGTATTTCTTAAGTAACAAATCAAATATAATTACTTACATTACACACATACTTAATTAGTAATTACATTGGATATGTACTTATAATAGCAACGTATTAATTAATACAAATATTATTCTATTAGGTTTTTAAATTTACCAACATTCTACTAGTTATTGATGTATTATAGCCTCACTTTTACCATATTTAAGACTAAAGTACGTTATAAACTGTATACTGCATGATATAATCAACAGCACTCCACTCAACAGATGACTGTAAGCTGAACCAGGTGTCGTCGGTGTAATGATCTCAACCGTAACGTGTATATCTATGGTCCACTGTGTAGGGGGAGCTTCAGTCGCTTCCTCAACGGGAGGATCTGCTTCCTGACCATCAGTGGCATAAACTCTACCCCATACAGCAAAATAATAAAGCTCTTCATCAAAATTGCTAAGTGTAAAATTGAAATGAGTCACATTTCCTTCTTCATTGGTATTGTAGGTATACGAATCAGGTTCCAAAGGCATGATTGAAGATTTTAGAGTAACAGGAAGACAGCGGAATCGTCCGTGCTTAAAGCCAAATCTCTCACTGGAGTGGGGAATGTAGTTTGTATGGAGAGCTCTTCGAAAATAGCTGTGGCATTGGCGACGTAAGTAGTAGACATGTGGAGGGCGTCAGAAATAACTTTAATTAATACCTAAATGTTGTGCTACGGAAAAATCTGAAAATTTTATCAAACCCAATTTTTATTAAATCTTTCAAAATAACTGGACAATAAAGTGGTTTCCAACTAGGTATTAGCTATTTTACCATCATACATCATATGCTTTATTTCAATTGAATTCTGTCACTATCTATAAGCTGCATTTTAACTTTTTCAATTTTCAGATAATAATTTATACCACTTAGTTTGTTTGGAATTTGTTTGGGTTATTTTCGAACAGCAATTTTTTCATTGAAAAACTGGGCCTAGATAATATAGGAAACTAAAACCAACACCACGTCTTAAATTTTTTCTCACAAAATATACCTTTATCCAAGACATGCAGTATATACACTGGCGAACTCTAGATGACAATAAAGCATAATTCATTACGGACACCACAATTCGACACAAACATAATCAATAACAAATTAGGTTGTCTCACCTTCTTCCACCACAAAAGAAACAAACCAAGAAATGAAAGTGATAGAATCGATGACATATAAAACCAAATCACTTCAACACAAAGGACCGTTCCAAGAAAAGCCAGTACTATTGTCCCATAGAGACTCAAATACGTCATCTGAAATGAATCATCTGAATGAATGGAATGTAACGAAGACCTAAAAGTGGCATGTAATTAATAATTATTATACAAATAAATGTAATCCGCCACCAAATAGGTGTATAGATTAAAGTAGACCTGCCACAAGTGTCCATAGTCTCTCCTATGCAAGCGACGACCGAACACACCCTGGATCCACCTGTCGCCACCCCACTAACCGATCTTACTCCACTGACTGCTGCTGCTCTGTATTTATTTTGCTAAAAAATAGTATTTTGTGGAATACAATGGAATAGATACATACGAGGTACTTTTCACTGCGCATAAGAAATAGTAATTATTTTGGATGCTCTAATATCAATAATTGTAATAATCAATAAATCGAACAAATATATAATTAATAAATCTTATAAACAATCCCAGCTATTCTGCCGTGTTACATATAGCTTAATTTGGAAGAACCTGTGTGAATTGATAGAGAAATTTCCAAAAAAAATTAATTTCAAATCGGTAATGTATTATTTCAAATACTATGTATGAAATATACCACAATAAATTTTTAATTCGTAAAAAATTCGTGGTGTCGAATTGTCATGCATTAATTCTGCAGTCAGTAAATAGGTAACAAAAAATGAGGTATTTAGTCTAATTTTAAGTGTATTAGCCATTTTTTGTATTCCATAATATTTTTGTGAATGTGACTATATACGCGAAAAACTAAATTTTTTACGAAAGTATGAATATTAAAAAATAGATATTATACCAAAAATAAATGATGAATATAACATATTTACGTGGCAGGCAGAGGGATGTTTTGCCGATTATGACATAACCCACGTTTCACCAGCTAAGCCTACTTTATATTTAAAAAAGTTCACGATATATATTAATATTTTATAAAAAAAATAGTATCTAAATTATATACCTAAATTTGACGTAATCAAAATCACATTTAAAGTTTTAATTCACAATTTTCTTTCTCTTTTCTTTGATTCGTGTTTATTAACTCCTCTTTCCCTCTCTATTTTAAGATCCTTATATGAAATTACTAACCCCATTTTTTAAACCATGAGATGATGTTATCTTGTTTTGTTGGATTATAAAATTTAAATACCATAAATATTATCAAGAATAGTTGCAAAATGTTTTTTGTCGTCCTCTGTAACGTCTTTGTTGAGATCAACATCTTTAGCGTACAATCTTCCCCAAATCCCAAAAGCAATTAAAGCATCTTGAGGTTGCTTAATTTTGAAGGTTATATGTTCACGTCCGCCATTTTGAAGCTTAACTCCACCCTCTTGAGAATTCATTCCGTCATATTTAGGTATTACGTTAAGAAAGTTCCTTTGCTCACGATGATTGTGGATTTTGCCATCAGGACCAGGATACAAATTTAGAATCCTGAGCATTAGCGAGGGAATCAAAAGAGCACGAGGTGAAAAATCTTTGCACTCGAGTGCAACACGTAACTTTTCATTCCACCTCAGCGAGGAAATGACTAAATACAAAAAAAAAACGTTTACAATCACAAGATAGGTACACTTTTATTTCAGTTTAGGTATTAATTACTACATTATGACAGGTAAGTATTACAGAATAAAAATGCCGCGTAAAGAACCGCGTACAAAGCAATATAAGTGACATTTTGTCGGCTAAGTGGAAACATGTTTGCTTGGAGTGAAACCGGAAAGTAAATAACATTGTCGCATTTAAGAGTGTTGTTGATTTGATGCCGATAAGTGCTCATCTTTATTTCTAGCTCTTCAATTCCAGGCTTCGTTGTTTTAGGATCAAACCTGAAAGGAGAAGATTTGTTAATCAAAGTTCTAAGACAGTTCGATTTTTATAAATAAATGTCATTTAAATCAAAATATCAGCGTTTCATTTTGTTAGTGCATAATGACTAATATTTGGTGACTGTGTAACTCGAAAATATGCTAGAGTTAAAATATGATTTTATAAAAAAATTACCAAACAAATGAAGTTGACCAAACAGTATAAAAGGACAACTATCCGTTTTTCATACTTAACGCGGAATAGGCCGAAAGAATCAAAAGCGACAAGGATATTTATTCGGACTGTATGGCTTTATATAGGAAAACAAAACGATGCTTACATTAATAGTTATTTGTTATACAAGAGTGCAAAGTTGCTTTTTAACCGCGTGTTCAATTTTGATGACCGAGGAAGCGAAGGATTCTAAAATTGAATCACGAGCGCAGCGAGTGATACAAATTTAGAATCCTGAGCATTAGCGAGGGAATCAAAAGAGCACGAGGTGAAAAATCTTTGCACTCGAGTGCAACACGTAACTTTTCATTCCACCTCAGCGAGGAAATGACTAAATACAAAAAAAAAACGTTTACAATCACAAGATAGGTACACTTTTATTTCAGTTTAGGTATTAATTACTACATTATGACAGGTAAGTATTACAGAATAAAAATGCCGCGTAAAGAACCGCGTACAAAGCAAATTGAAAAAAGAACACCAAGAAGGTTCCGAGTCTGAGTTTTTAACAAATTAAAAAAAAGTTGTATGATATATTCGGCACCATAGAGGTAGCAGTAAATATGTTTAATGATTTTTTTAATTCACAAACTTAGTGCACACGATGTTCTAAATTCAATTTACTTTATCCTCTAGGAAGCGTCTCTGTTTCAACTTGGACAAAAATGCTTTCGTATGTCCGGTTGTTCTCTTCAACAGGTCGCATTTCTCAACCAATTCTCACAAAATTTTGTGAGCAGGTTTGATAAGTCCATAGTTATTTTTGTCGATTCAGTCTTTGGAAATTTTTCAAAATAACGGAGATAACGTTATAAAGTGTTGAAAGTATGAACACCTGCGCTTAATTTAATGGCAATGTCCTGATACGCACATCAGTTGCCTAAAAGTGATAGGCTCTTTCTCTCTCTCGTATAATCAATTAATTATTTTCCATGTTTTTGTAGCCAGTATATTAAATCGAGATAAATACATTACCATGTGAAATTATTATATATGTAAATATATGATAATTAAAAAAAATATGATAGGTAATGTATTTAGTAGTAATACTTACCTACCTATTTCTGATATGACTAGCCTTCGCTGGTGCCCGCGTGTTATTGATTTTCTAAATCCAAGAAAATCATTTATTATTTACATATTTAGATTTTTGGATTTCTTGACCCATTCTTCCATTAGCATGCGCAGTGAACCTTTATTCAATTGTAAGCTATGCAAGGGCAGACTCGCGAGGTCTACATCGCGGAGAACCACTAGTCTTACGAGCGCGCAATAGTCCACCTCTTTTCATGTGAACGCGGAAGTGTATAGAGTAACTCTTCATTCTTGTCTAGTATAAACCCCCTTATTAGGAAAGCCCTCCTTAGGGGCCGTCCCCACGTATCACCTAGGGGTAAGGGATTACCCTTACCCCCTTGCAACATCTTACATCTTGCATCTTACAACACCCCCTCCTTTAAGCTTCACTGACGGTCACTTATAAGACACACTACACTACACTTCTTAACTGACGGTCCCTTATAAGATCAATGGATGTACTCGACAACGTTATATTTATTAAAATAAACTTACCTGTAAACGCAGCTGTTTAAAGTATCGTTTTTACAAGCCATTACTAGACAAGCTGCTACTCCGATTTCTCTCCTTGCATACAACTTACTGCCATCTTGTACGACGGCGTGGTAGCGGGGACTCTACAAACCAAAAATAAGTATATAAAAAAAAGGATTTCTTACACTATGTAGGATTAAGTTTGACCGTTTGTTATCTTACAAAGGTTCAGTGTAAATGCGGTCAAGATGATAAAATCAATAATAAAAGCTGCATAAAATACACAAGAAATATTGTTGGAAAAGGTTCAATACCTATATTATTTACAACAACCTTAAACATTAATGTTATAACATATCAATTTAATCACAGATACTACGACCAACATAGATTCAAAAGTCTAAGATAAAATTTGAGTAACCTAATTTTTCAAAGCTATAACGAAGGGATGTTTTATTTTATATTTAATAGTCTTTATTATGATTAAATAATATCTTCTATTAGTTACTCATATAGTAAAGGAGAATGAGATAAGAAGTCTTCACATGATAGACACAATTAAAAAAGTTCATAAGTAGATTTCAATTTAAACACTCAACAGCATTAGTAACGGTTTACTAAAGTAATGCAAGTGTTGATTGGAACTTTACCTTTTGAAACAAAGTCCAGATGATATTGTGGTTAAATGAAAATACTAACCTAATAAAAAATAAAAATAGAAATATAACTCTTTTGTCTTAGGTTTTCGCGATTATTACACAAAGTAATTAAACAACTTTGAACGGCTTAAGTCGCGTATATTTATTATTATTTTTGTCCCGACGTTTCAAACACTTTGTGGTGATCGTGGTCACGGTGTGACGAATTGGTTTTATATGTCACTTGATTAATTAAATCCCATGGCCGACACAATTCTGCAAGACCTCTGAACAATGTGCGCGAATACTGCGTGAATAAGGAACGTTAAGATAAAAAAATAATTCTGACGATGGTACAAAATAATTTCTCAACAACGCAAGTGACAAATAAAACCAATTAGTCACCCCGTGGCCATGATCACTGTAAAAATAATGATAAATATTGCGCGAATTAAACCGTTTAAAGTATTAGTTTAATTGCTATGAGATATATACCTCTACATGCCTAAGCGGCGATATACCACACCCTTAATAAAATAAAGTTTAATTTGTGGGAATAAGCGTTTAAAGATTTGGACTTTTTCCACGTGGCATAGCTGTTCATATTAATAGGATAAACTATATTGATTTTAAAATAATAGAAATATTGTGTTAAAGTCTGTAATAGCTAGATAATTTTGATGCCAAAAAAAAATCTTTTTACTTAAATCTATTTTTGCAAAAATATTTATCATATTTCAAAATTTTTTTGATGCAGTAACTCGCAAAAAGTCATTTTAGTTTTAAAGCAATGTGATTGTTTTGACAATAATACATAATAGTTCGTTTTATTAATATTCAAAATAGTTATTTTATAATTTAATGCATTATTTTTTCACTAATTGATTAAAATAAATATGAATTTTAGAATTGTTTTAAAAAGAAACAGAATTTTCATATTCATATATTTTTCAGATAGGTAAAACACTTCCATTCTTGGTACTAAAAAACAAAACCAAATCTTTTACAAACTTGAGAGCTTTTTATATGTAACTACTAGATTCTATTATTTTTACTTAGGTACTAACAATCAGTCAGATTTGACCCAGGTCAGATTATTATTAGGACCTTTGAGGTCACCTAATAATACCTATAATATAAATCAAATCAGTGAAACAAAACAAAAAGTAAACTTCTTTGGAAAAAAATCAAACATTATTCTAAATTGTTATAATTTAAATAATACTCATCAAGTTGCTCCCACAAGAATTGTTAATGTCTAATAACAATTTTTATGGAAAAAAAGCTTAGGCTTCCGTAACAACATTAATACCCAGGTATAAACGCGTAAATTAAGGTAAGATAAGAGACACAGAAAGATAAGATTTTGAACGTGAATTCTAAGTTTTGTGTCTCTAAATTAAAATTTTAATCATAAAAATCAGAAAAAAGAATCCTAGGTTACATTTTGACAATCATTTTGTTTTTGAGAATGACTTTTTTTTTCCAAATGCTGCAGATATTTTTCTTTCAAATCTTCTTTTCTTACGTTTCACATAAATTGCATTGGCTATTTTTGGGTTGAAAAACTCGTAAATTAAATTCCATCAGTAAAAATGTGCCATGTATTACCTTAATCCCTGTGACTCTCTGTTTGCTGAGCCATAAAGTTATTTTATAATTATTTTATTGTTTTATTACCACCTATATATTGTTTTGTAGTTGAAGCCCTTACATAAGGAACTCTATTTTGCAATCTAATAAAGGATATAGTAGAACCCGGCCTATGATCTTACACGCTCTTGTTTCATAATTATTACCATTTTTTAAACTATTGCATAGCTTATATCGCGGGCCTTGAGCGTGGAGACCGAATCCAGAAATTCCGTAACGAAAATAACCTAACACCCCCACTCCGACCGGCACAGCGGTGATACTATATTTGATCAGCGCCTAAGCCTATACAGTGCGTAAAAGGAACTAAATTTTGGCAGAAAAAAAGGTTTTGACAACTAACATGTCGAGATTTATAATTGGATTGCATGTTGATAAAAAATACTATGTAATAGCTTTACCGCGGCAGTCTCCGAGTGCCACACGTCTTTTTTTTCATTTTTCAATTTATTAATATAATGTGACGGACACTTCCTAATATTAATAACATAATTAACAAGTTTTTTCATTGATTCAATCACAGATCACCGATTGCCATATTAGTCCGCTGGCCAAGTAGTAAGCTGTAGTGTTGTGGGAAACACGCGTTGAAACTACACTCATGGGCGCACAATCGATGTTTCGCCACCAATCGATGTTCATCTATGACGCGACGTGTCATAGAAACAATTGTTTTTTGACACTAAAATACTAATTTTATGACAAACACGCTGTCAACTGTGGCAAGCTGTGAGGCTGACTTTTGATGGCTTCCACATGACAGCCCACATATTGTTGCCATGTGATGTGATTTTTTTTCAAAGCCAGCAGGTCTCTTCTACACCAATCAATTTATGAAAAATACATCGTAATCCAGTTATGTGTAGAAGAGACTTACGCTTTATAAACAAAAACTACACTTGGGAATAAACCACTGGTATCTCTCTGCATAGCATGAAATACTCCTCTTATAGCTTTACAGATATATAACATTCAGGTCTTCCCTGATTGCTTGGATACAATCCAGATGGCTGTGTGTGTGACATTTTTTTCTGCTTTTTGTATTCTTGTATGGCTATGGTCGGTCTATTTGTATTCTCTTTGCTTACCATCGTTGCCGCCTTTTTGCGGATTTCATTCTACATGCATTACGCATTATACACCCAATTTTACGGTATACCTACTACAGACAAATCCCACTGTCAAACAATCAATAAATTATAACCTGAAAATCCGATGTTTTTTATTTTTTTTCATTCCAAGGACACTTCTGTGACTAGTTTTTAATTTCGATCACTTGAGTGATTATTGTGGAACGCAGAAAACAAACTCACGGCTCAGTAAGACTCTAGGCTAAAATGTAGGGATGAAAAATCATGTCCTTTGTTTTCTGATATCTTCTACCAATTCTGGGCTATGGTTTTTTATGTTGCCTTCGCATGTCATCATAAAACCTACATTTATTTTATTTTTTACTGTGTAAAGCATTCATATTTCGAAAAAAAAAATTAAAATTTTGAAAAGGATTTAGTACTATAAACCACATACATACGCTTCGCCAGATTATATAGAAGACTGAGGAGTATAATCAGCCATTGTGTCTAGCGTTTGTGGACTATGAAAAAGCCTTCGATTCCTGGGCCGTACTGCAGTTTCTTCAACGATGCCCAATCGACTATAGGTACATCGAAGCTCTGAAGTGTTTGTGTAGGAACGCCACCATGTCGATTCGATTACAGGACAAGAGCACGGAACCAATCCAACTGTAACGAGGCGTGAGACAGGGAGACGTTATTTCTCCGAAACTGAAAGAATTCGGCATCAACATTTATGGCGAATACATCACTCACCTTCGTTTCGCCGATGACATAGTCATAATGGCAGAATCGCTTGAGGAACTGAGTACAATGCTCAGCGACCTCAGTATAGTTTCCCAGCAGGTGGGTCTTAAAATGAACACGGATAAGATGAAAATTAAGTCTAATGTCCATGTTGCACCCGTACCAGTAGTTGTTGGGAACGATACGCTCGAAGTTGTTGACCATTACATTTACCTGGGACACACTGTCCAGTTAGGTAGGTCCAAAGGTAGGTTAGGTAGGTTCGACAAAGAGGTCGCCCGAAGAATCCAACTCGGATGGGCAGCGTTCGGGGAGTTACGCGACATCTTCTCTTCGAACATCCCGCAGAGCCTGAAGACTAAAGTCTTCAACCAGTGTGTATTGCCAGTGATGACTTATGGCACTGAAACGTGGTCCTTAACTGTGGCCCTTATGGACAAGCTTAGAGTCACTCAACGAGCTATGGAGAGATCTATGCTCGGAGTTTCTTTGCGCGATAAAATCCGGAACGTGGATATTCGCCAAAGAACCAAAGTCACCGACATTGCTCTCAGAATTTGCAAGTTGAAATGGCAATGTGCGGGCCACATTGCTCGACGAACGGATAACCGACGGGGAAGAAAGGTTCTCCAGTAGTTACCACACTACATCAGAAGACGTAGAGTTGGTAAGCAGTCCACCTGGTGGGGACCAGGTGGACTGACGACATCGTTAAAGTCACGAGTCGCCAATGGCTACAAGCGGCTATATAGCCGTTCTTTGTGGCGTTCTATGGGGGAGGCCTTTGTTCAACAGTGGACGTCTTCCGGCTGATGATGATGATGATGATGATGAAAGCATTCATTTGGTAAGAGTGTATTTACAAAATATATTCCTAAACACTCAAACTTTTAAATGATTTATAGTGAAATGTTGGGAGTCTGGGATTTCCGGAATAAACGTAATTATATTTTGGAGTCAAGTCCAGCATACGTCATGTTCGTCTATAAGCCCTCTGTGTAATTACTTTACTGAGATACCAAAGTCACTTAACAACTTGTATCTGTCATTAATCAAAAATCAATATTATTTGCACAATTCCATTTTCATTATTATGTCCCGACGTTTCAAACACTTTGCAGTCACCCCGTGATTACGATCACTGCAAAGTGTTTGAAACGCCGGAACAAAAAATAGTTTAATATATGTACGTGATTTAAATCGTTTAAAGTTGTTTATTTACTATGTATTTATCATTTCTTCTTCAGAAAATTTTATGTTTAATCAGGTCAAATTCTTCATTTTGGATTTAATTTCTGCTTTTAGAAGCAAACCTAGAATTCTACACCATCCTCTCCATGAAGCAATTATATATAAAAAAATATCCTTTACGTTACACATTTAACTTATTTCTTACATGAAATTCATTATAGAAAAGAATTAACGTTGAAAACCTTTAGCAATTTTTCTGTCGTTTTTAATAATATAAACAAATAATTCTGAATTTTAGTACAAAGATTTTATGATTTGTAATAATAATCTGATTGTAACGCAATTACTTTATACAGCAACTAGGTGTACATTTTAAAACTATACTGATACATCTACATCAGGGTTTATTTTCGAAATAAATGGTGTATTCCCGATGTCCCCATTGACCATATCCCCATCAATGGGGACAGTGGGAATAGAATAAAAAAAAATGTAAAACGTTCCCGCTGTCCCCATCGCCTGTATCCCCATCAATGGGGACAGCGGGAATAGACCAAAAAGTAAAAAATGTTGCCCACTGTCCCCATCGCCTTTTTAGTTATCAATGGAGACATCGGGAATGAAACAAATTGTGAAAATTAATGCCCACTGTCCCCACTACTCGTCTCACTGTAAATCATAAATAATATAAATATCTAAAATGTTGTCATTGTTGCGACTACATAATTACTACTACATAATTTTTGAAGCGCTCGTAGCGAAGTTTGCTTAGCCATTCTGAAACGATCAGCAAAGTTAAGCAACGTCCGCCGCGGTCAGGAGTTGGATGGGTGACCGCTGGTGACATTACTACTGAGCGCTTCCGTGCTTCGGAGGGCACGTTAAGCCGTCGGTCCCGGTTGCTGTCTTACGATGGCAGTCGTTATAGCATGGTGGTAGGGCATTTTGCGAATGCCCGCCTGGCTAGGTACCACCCTCAAAGTAGAAAATCTGTCGCCAAGCACCTAACGGTGTGTTCCGACAGCTGTCCTTGAGAGCCAGTAATTCTAGGTTAGCCTGAACAACATCCTCGACCACATCATCACTTACCATCAGGTGAGATAGTGGTCAAAGGCTAACCTATCAGGCATAAAAAAAAAAAAAAAAAAAAAAAAAAAAAAAATTTAGTTATTTCACATTCATAAAATACTTAGGGCTTTCACTTACAAAGTCTTTGACAATTATTTTTAATTAGTGTAATATATATAACTACAGTGTAAACTCTATATAATGACACTGAAGGGGCTGTGCATTTTATGGCGTTATAGAGAGTTGTCGTATAGAGAGAAGAAAAAGATTTGTGAGCAACTAAGTAATTATGATGACGTATAGATAATCCATGACTCCTACTTAATAGTCTTGTAAGCATTTTGTAAACTAAATCCCAATTTATAAACAAAAGAACGAATTCCTTAGTAGGTTCGGTATGCATCATGCTGACAGTCGAGTTTATTACGAGTTAGGATAATAAAGCGACAAAAAAATGTACACAGCTGCGCAGTTTTTACTAACTGTGGCAACTTAAAAGGTACTTTTTATTTTGTATTTCTTAATTTTTATCTTTATTGAGAGTAACATATCATAAAACATATGTTTTAAAGTTATAACTTAGTAAATTTTTTTAAAGCTAATTTACAAAAATGATTCATATTTAATTGTTAATTTATAGGTTTTAACTCTCCTTACATAGGACAATATTTGATTCTAAGATATGGAAAAATATTGTTATTATATATGATTCTGTGATAAAAAAAATGTGATATTTTTGATTCTTTTATTTTATAAACAAGTTAGCAGAAATTATTTTTATTTTTTATATATTTAAGTTTGCTTTATTTTGTATCGTTTTCATACTTTATTAAATCTAAGTCGTAACCGTCAACCCCGTTTTTTTTAAATAGAATAATAAAAAAGTAAATTTAAAAAACATTTTACAACAGATAAATTTATGAGTTTTTAACTTAGAAACTATGTTAATCTATACTTATAATAAAACTGTAACAGGTCCAATTCTGTACATGGCAGATAATTTGAAAAAAAAAAATGTACAGTACTCTGTAGCTGATACTGATGCTGAAACTATATTTTTTTTTATTTTTGTCTGTCTGTCTGTCTGTCTGTCTGTCTGTATCCCGGCCGCGTATCACTCCAAAACTACTGAATGGATTTCAATGAAACTTAGCATGATTGGAGTTCATACTACAAGGTAGGATAATTTAGCTTTTTATCCCGAAATTCAGCATGGTTCCCTTGGGAGAGGGGATGAAAGTCAAAATATACACTTAGTTGTAATTTATTAACGCGTACTCCGATTTCAGACGTTCTTTTTAGGGTTCCGTACCCAAAGGGTAAAAATGGTCTGTCCCGCTGAGCGTCCGTCCGTCTGTCCGTCTATCCGTCCGTCCGTCTGTCACCAGACTGTATGTAAGAACGGTGATAGCTAGACAGTTGAAATTTTCACAGATGATGTATTTCTGTTGCCGCTATAACAACAAATACAAAAAGTTAGCCAAGTGCGAGTTGGACTCGATCACGTTAAAAATAAAAAAAAGGTTAAAATATGAAGTCTAACGATGTATAGCTAATGGTACGGAACCCTTCGTGCGCGAGTCCGACTCGCACTTGGCCGATTTTTTTGTTAGAATAGTGGTACTTTAAAATTTATCCCGTAAATATTTCAAAGTCATCGGTTTTGCAGTTCAGAAATTACAGACATCACAACCTAAATATTACGTTCCAAATAACTTGACACCCCGAATGTACAGGAACCTTTCAACGTACGGGTCATCTTAAGCTGGCATTTGCACTTTATCGTATAGGTATAATAGATAGGTCTGTAGTCGGACCTCTCCAAAAGACTGATTTTTCAAACGATAAAACACAGTTTTTTTATTACGATAAGCACAACTTCCCTACGTATATTTTTCATAACATGCAATGTTCTAATCAGTTTAATCTATACCTATAACAGGTTGCAGAAGGCAGGTAGGGAAGCGCGAAGGGTAAGACGCTTACATTTATCTATTTATACTCATAATAAAACTGTAACAGGTCCAATTCTGTACATTGCAGATATTTTGAAAATATGTTTTGAGAGCAATCTGAAGCTGATACTGATTTCATACGTTCTTTTCAGGGTTCCGTACCCAAAGCGTAAAAACGCGACCCTATTACTGAGATTTCGCTGTCCGTCCGTCCATACGTCCGTCCGTCTATCACCAGGCTGTATCTCAAGAACGGTGATAGCTAGACAGTTGAAATTTTCAAAGATGATGTATTTATGTTGCCGCTATAACAAAAAATACAAAAATTTGGCCAAGTGCGAGTCGGACTCGCGCACGTTAAAACAAATAAACCGACCAAATGCGAATAGGACTCGCGCACGAAGGGTTCCGTACCATTATCTAAAATTTTATTGCATGGGTGCCCCCTTAATTATTTATTCTAATTTAATTCATTATATTTAAAGAAAACATATAACTAAATATTCTGTGAATAGTTAAAGCGTCTACCAGTCACAGTATTGAGCAAGAAACGGTAAAAAAATCAAGGTTGTTGTATGGGGGTACCTTAAATATTTATTTTATTGTTAGTATTTGTTGTTATAACGGCTATAAAAATACATCATCTGTGAAAATTTCAACAGTCTAGCTATCACCGTTCTTGAGATACAGCCTGGTGACAGGCGGATGGACGGACGGACGGACGGACAGCGAAGTCTTAGTAATAGGGTCCCGCTATTACCCTTTGGGTACTGTGGAGGTATCTCACATATATAGTATAGGTAATTATGCATTCTCGTATACGACACATACAACGAAGTTTTTTTTGACGAATAAGTAGAGCTGCCTAAATGAATTTTTAAAAATAACACAAAACACAAAAAATTAACAGTCTGGCGCCGTGAAGCTATTAAAAAGATAAAAACAAACGCATTCAAAATCTATTCTTGATTTTATGGCCACTCGAAAGCGAGACTCACAAAAAATTTGGGTTGGAGGGTTTTTTTTGTGAAGCTTGGCAAAACTGCAAACCGTGGGAAATGTGAAGGGTATTGTTGCGAGGGTGTTTACTTAACCGACCCTGGAATTAACCTATCATAGAACAAATGATCTGTGGCTGTTTTATTTTATTTTAGATCAACCAATCGATGACGATGGGGTGTTTCCTTACATACAGAGAGGGGATGAAATTCTGACCTTGCAAAGACGAAGAGAGGAGACAGAGGGAACATTAACAGATTAGCGCTGGTTTAACGCGGAAGTCAGTTTAAAAACTGCAGTAACTTCAGTGTTTTATTATTATTTGATAAATTAACAACTTAAGTTTAAATTCAGTGATATTAGAAGACAATCATTCGGTAAAGTTGATAAATCCTATTCTCAACATACTATAGAGTTAATTCTAGCGATAAATTTAAAAATTACACCCAATATATATTTTATGGAATTTCAGAGGATTTGTTGTAAGGAAAATTAAATTAAATTGAATAGTCAATTTATTAATGATAGTATTAAATCGTATTACCTTATTGAATACATATATCTTATTTGCTACATACAATTAGTATATTCATGTCAAAGATATCACTTGTTATGTTGACAATTACATATGGGTATGGTTTTATGTTGTAAATAATTGTGTATATTAACATATATTATATGTTTTGTTGATTCTACTGCACTGTGTAATACGACTAAAGAGGTTTTTACGTTAACGCTATATTCTATTTTCCTCTTTAATAAAGTCTAGGAAATGAATGGCGGATCATGTGATTAACATATATGTGTATTTTTATAGATACATATATATGTAACTTTCATGATTTAAATAATCAAAGAGTGTCGCTTAAATACCACAACAAATTTTAAGATCATTATAATAAAATTAATATGATCTATATTAAACTTATTTTATTTTATGATTAAGAACCTTTCCAATCAGATAGAATATAATATAATATATTAAGAATAATTGAATCTACAGTAAATTAAATGATTATTTGAATTCTAGCCATTGAAATAGTAATCCACACTTAATTAGATCTTGAGATAAATTTATAATTTGTTTTGATAAATAATTTACGATAGTTTATTTAGTTAATAACAGTATAATAAAATAATATTTTGAGAAATAATTATTTAGTATAGCAGAATATCCTTGAGTATAGAGTATTTTTAACTATTCTAGTACAAAGATAGTAATATAACATAAATTATTTTATTAGGGCTATAACGTAGTATCTAATCTAGATAGATAGGTCATATAATTTCCAACACAAAGTCCTGCGAGCTGACAGTAAGGGGAGAACGAGTCCAGTCCCTGACCTTCAACAGGGAGTATATTAAAATAAGTACAGTATACAATTCCATTAACTCTAAACATCTATATTATATCTTTTGGACTATAATAGGGAATAACTACAAAACGATATCTTAGGAGAGCGTGCTTTTTTTACAGTCTTATATTTTAAGGCCTATAACAAGAATATGGGACCTAGATTTCACAAGTCTTTACATGGTTGTGCCTAGAAGCGGCAGTACAATACGTCACACTACACGTCCTCTCATCTGAACCGACCTATAGATTTCTATAAGCCTGGCCAGGCAAACACAAATTTTGTGTTGAATCACGTGATATTTGAGATATACATAAATCCATGGTTTTAAAAGGGCTGATAAAATATACAAATAGCGCTTATTTCGCTATAAGAATAAATAGAGCTCCTCAGCTCATGATAGGTTAAAAGGTTGGTTCCGCCCTGAAAACACTTCGGTGTACGCTAAGTCGCGTTTTATAGGTTCCCTAGACGTTAGTTGGACTGGTTTCTATGGGGGAGATGATCTTTCCTCTCACATAAAATTCTGCATTTCTATATTGAATCTTGCCACTTGCTAAGGATGGTCTAATTAGAAATAACTCTTCCATATATACCTTATAAATCAAACGTATACATTAATATAATGAATATATTTAATTAACTATTTTAATTAATTTACTTGTTGACCTCTCTTAATTAAAGCAAGCCAGGAGGAATATAGAAGTGATTATTTTATGGACATTCGGCCTATGTACTGACATAAAACTTGTGTAAGACATGAGTGATGATTTACAATCACATTAAGTAAAGCTCTCCTATGATTTCGTATCTCTGAATCAAGTAATCCTTTCTCAATATATCATAACTCTTAACATAGACGATCACACTAGCCTGTACCACCACAGATGGTGCCGGAGACCAGAATTTTCAACTACGCATCGATATAACGATACGATTGAAATAGAATCAGGATTATACAACGAAAAACACAACGTAGAAATAAATTATTGAGGAAGTCAGGGTTTTCTTTCAGAGATAATAGAATTAAAATAGGAAATTTATTACATTTTCAGAGATCGCAGCAGAGGAGAATTGTTTTGCATGAGCATTATTTTATACTACTAACTACTGTTCATATACATTTTATTGAAATATTACATTAATTTACAGTATCTGCATAAATTTTGTGTATATTTCCACAGATTGGTTAAAGGAAAACAACTCGCAACATTAAATATCACTTCTTTATAATATAAAACGCGAACGATATAAACTCCGCACTTAACATCTATTTAGACTTCTTTAAAACATTATGGCAGAGAGTAGAGGTAAACGTACGAAAGGGAAACGCGGATTAAATAACGAAATCAATACGGATATATCAACGGAACAAGAGACTTTAAATAACTCGACATTACAATTACTGTTAGCTAAGATGAACGAGTTCCAAGAAAAGTTAAATTTATTAAACTCGAATAAGAATGACATGAACCTGGCGAGCACTTCGTCACGCGAAACTGTTAGTATTGCATCTGAGGAATGTAACGGAACTCCAATACCAAATCAAAATATTTTTGTTATACAACCAACCATTAGCAAACCTATTTTTGACGGAAAATCACAAATAAATCCTATAACATTCTTAAAAAGAGTTAAGAAATATATTAAGTCATTAAATGCGTTTGATCGCGAAATTGACATTGTATTAGAATGCGTCACTGGACATGCTCGGAAAATCTTAGAATTATATTCAAAGAACTGGAACACGTTTTCCGATTTCGAAGCTGATTTTAGACAAATTTATTGGACTGATCAAATACAAGAATCAGTACGATACAAAATAATAAGAGGGGAGTATTCAATTAATTCAGGTATCTCTATGAGTGAACATTTCGCCGAACAAACAGAGACGTTGCAATCTTTAACAATAGCATTTAGTGAAAGGGATATCGTAAATTCTTTAATGAGACATTACTCCGTAGATGTTCAACAACTATGGTTTACTAGACCTGAGGAACCTACGATTATAAATGGAGCTAATTTCCTCAGAAACTTAGAGCAGAATATTGTCTTAAGGCATCATACACCTACGAGATACCATAAAGATAGACAACCTATACGTGGAGGTCACCCAGTAACCGCTGTAATGACTGCCGGGGTATGGCAAAGGGGTTCGTTTAGAGGCAGGGGATTTCAGAGAGGAAGAGCTGGGTATTGTAGGAACTATAATAGAGGTACATCACGTGAGAATGGAAGACAGAGTGTAATGAGAACCGCGATAGATTTTGTTAAGGAAACTGGTTCTACTAATCCATCAAAATCTGGGGGCGGGGATGTTCAAAAGAACTAGTATTACTAATACATATGATTCTTAATTATGAAAGATTGTATATTATTGGGAATGAAAGAACTTCTGAGTGTTCTAGGAGGAACATATATATATATATATATATATATATCTTATAAAAATTCACACGAAACATGGTTGGCAAGTTAGCAATAAACTGACTCTACTTAGTATGACTTAAACGAGATTAAGCGGTATAATATTGACTATAAATCGTCAACAGACGAACAACAATCGTATTGGAAAACCAATCCAATACGAACGAAACATCTGATGATACAGGAGATGTGTGTGTGTGTGGTATGTTCGGATAGATATATACATTATACAATATTTTATAAGTTAGACGATATAGACGAACAGGTTAATAGTTACTCATTGCCTACATTGCCTGAGGTATGTATGTGTTTGTATGGCAGAATTATTAAAGATATCATAATGGACACAGAGTCAAATTAGTGGCATTACAAGCGAGAAATATCATTCCGTCATAGGAGAAAGGTGTAATCTACTTGAAATTACGATACCAACTATACAGGTCCAAGGAGCATTTGGCTCAAGGAGCACAAGTACAAACCACTTATTATTGATAAAGGTTAATTTAGGTGATTTTTATTTCTAGGTGAAATCTCAGTACAGTTTACCTAGTTCGTTCATATAAGATATGAATGAGTCGAGTGATCTAGACGTCCGGTGCAAAATCGAAAGATTCGGGTTCGATTCCCGCTCGGGGTATACAATTTTATGCTCCAATAATTTGTAAAAAACGGGATATGATTGATTGAAACGGGTAAGAGGCATAATAAATTGTGGAAGTTAAGGGACACTGACTATTGAACATTGGGATTATAAACAAACGTTAGATTGAACTCTGGTACTAAATAATAAGGTTATGGGGGCGTGGCTAAAACCATGACTATTAACTCCTTATTAGAAATTTTAAATAACCGACAGAGCTTTCCAACTCGTATATCGATAAAACCTGTAAGAACGATTGATGGGTGTGGTAAATTGTGAGGATGAAATAACAATCAGTATAAGAACATTTGGGGATACGAACTAACGCTAAATTAAACTCCAATTGAGAGATTAATAATTGCGATATCGAGAGGTTGGGGGGGCGTGTCGATAAACAGTGAATGATGTACGTGGATTCTGTATGAACTATCATAGTGATATCATAGCATATGCGATAGGAAACCTAGATTTATATTAGAATAAGTACTAGTAAAATTAGAAAGGGTGGATCGACGACGAAGTATGGGTAATCTGATTTTGTAATAAATCATTAACAGATGCTGGAACACAAAGATTAGGAGCGTGGTGACGGACTTTCTACTTGAGGGTGAAGCTCTAACAATGGCAGGATTCGAACCATGGACATGCTGTGCAGCAGTCCATAATCAATGTCACTGAGCCATCGTCACTGCTTTATTTACGTTACATTCATTATATTAGTAGGTTTGATTTTACCATTGAACATGTCAAGGGTCGAGATAATATAGTCGCAGATGTATTATCAAGACATATAAAGGGGACTACAGATATAATAACAAATAAATCTGTTAGGCCTGAGATGAATCTATTTAAAACACAGTTAGGGAAAAGGATGAAACAAAATTGTAAGGATATTCGTGAGCTTCAAAATAACGATATAAAAATCTGCGAAATAATTAAACGCATGGAGGACATAGGTACTGCGGAAAATATAAATACTTTATATTAAAGGAAGGAGAACTGTATCAAATAGTTACGTTATTGTATATGTTCTTGACGAATTACAGAGGGAATTGATCTTAAGCATACATGAAGAGATAGGTCATTTTGGACGATACAAAGTACATGCTTTAATGAGATCGCAATATTATTTTACTAACATGTCTCGTAAAATAGGACAGTTAGTAAGGACGTGTGAACTATGTCAGAAGTCTAAACGAGCCTTGGAAGCACATACAGGGCCTATAAAAATGGTAGTTTCGATGGACATAAGTAACAAATCGAATTATGAATTAGAAACATTACAAGATATTCGCGAACAAGCCCGATGTAACATACTTAAAACCGCAAGTCAGCGGGAAATACAATACAACAAAAATCATAAACTGGTCCAATTCGAAATAGGGGATTTAGTTAAATTAAAAATATATACCAAATCGGACGCTAATAGAAAAATAACACAGAAATTTGCACGCTTGTTCGAGGGACCGTATATTATAGGTGAAATCCCATATAAAAATTTATATACCTTAGTAGACCCTGAATCAAGAGAGATAAAAGGAAATTATAACGCAATACATCTATTTAGGTATTACAAATAATTAATGACAGACGTAAATTTTCTAGTTTAGTCCAAGTGAATAACATGCAACAGAAATTAATGAGAGATGTAGTATATCAGTCATTTGATAAGAGATATGTGGTCAAGCATAATACGTGTAATTAGAAAGGAAAATAGATGACAAAAATTATGTCAATTAAAACAAATTTATGACAACATTTTAGTATCTATTTGGGGGCGTTTATGTGGAGGTATCTCACATATATAGTATAGGTAATTATGCATTCTCGTATACGACACATACAACGAAGTTTTTTTTGACGAATAAGTAGAGCTGCCTAAATGAATTTTTAAAAATAACACAAAACACAAAAAATTAACAGTCTGGCGCCGTGAAGCTATTAAAAAGATAAAAACAAACGCATTCAAAATCTATTCTTGATTTTATGGCCACTCGAAAGCGAGACTCACAAAAAATTTGGGTTGGAGGGTTTTTTTTGTGAAGCTTGGCAAAACTGCAAACCGTGGGAAATGTGAAGGGTATTGTTGCGAGGGTGTTTACTTAACCGACCCTGGAATTAACCTATCATAGAACAAATGATCTGTGGCTGTTTTATTTTATTTTAGATCAACCAATCGATGACGATGGGGTGTTTCCTTACATACAGAGAGGGGATGAAATTCTGACCTTGCAAAGACGAAGAGAGGAGACAGAGGGAACATTAACAGATTAGCGCTGGTTTAACGCGGAAGTCAGTTTAAAAACTGCAGTAACTTCAGTGTTTTATTATTATTTGATAAATTAACAACTTAAGTTTAAATTCAGTGATATTAGAAGACAATCATTCGGTAAAGTTGATAAATCCTATTCTCAACATACTATAGAGTTAATTCTAGCGATAAATTTAAAAATTACACCCAATATATATTTTATGGAATTTCAGAGGATTTGTTGTAAGGAAAATTAAATTAAATTGAATAGTCAATTTATTAATGATAGTATTAAATCGTATTACCTTATTGAATACATATATCTTATTTGCTACATACAATTAGTATATTCATGTCAAAGATATCACTTGTTATGTTGACAATTACATATGGGTATGGTTTTATGTTGTAAATAATTGTGTATATTAACATATATTATATGTTTTGTTGATTCTACTGCACTGTGTAATACGACTAAAGAGGTTTTTACGTTAACGCTATATTCTATTTTCCTCTTTAATAAAGTCTAGGAAATGAATGGCGGATCATGTGATTAACATATATGTGTATTTTTATAGATACATATATATGTAACTTTCATGATTTAAATAATCAAAGAGTGTCGCTTAAATACCACAACAAATTTTAAGATCATTATAATAAAATTAATATGATCTATATTAAACTTATTTTATTTTATGATTAAGAACCTTTCCAATCAGATAGAATATAATATAATATATTAAGAATAATTGAATCTACAGTAAATTAAATGATTATTTGAATTCTAGCCATTGAAATAGTAATCCACACTTAATTAGATCTTGAGATAAATTTATAATTTGTTTTGATAAATAATTTACGATAGTTTATTTAGTTAATAACAGTATAATAAAATAATATTTTGAGAAATAATTATTTAGTATAGCAGAATATCCTTGAGTATAGAGTATTTTTAACTATTCTAGTACAAAGATAGTAATATAACATAAATTATTTTATTAGGGCTATAACGTAGTATCTAATCTAGATAGATAGGTCATATAATTTCCAACACAAAGTCCTGCGAGCTGACAGTAAGGGGAGAACGAGTCCAGTTCCTGACCTTCAACAGGGAGTATATTAAAATAAGTACAGTATACAATTCCATTAACTCTAAACATCTATATTATATCTTTTGGACTATAATAGGGAATAACTACAAAACGATATCTTAGGAGAGCGTGCTTTTTTTACAGTCTTATATTTTAAGGCCTATAACAAGAATATGGGACCTAGATTTCACAAGTCTTTACATGGTTGTGCCTAGAAGCGGCAGTACAATACGTCACACTACACGTCCTCTCATCTGAACCGACCTATAGATTTCTATAAGCCTGGCCAGGCAAACACAAATTTTGTGTTGAATCACGTGATATTTGAGATATATATAAATCCATGGTTTTAAAAGGGCTGATAAAATATACAAATAGCGCTTATTTCGCTATAAGAATAAATAGAGCTCCTCAGCTCATGATAGGTTAAAAGGTTGGTTCCGCCCTGAAAACACTTCGGTGTACGCTAAGTCGCGTTTTATAGGTTCCCTAGACGTTAGTTGGACTGGTTTCTATGGGGGAGATGATCTTTCCTCTCACATAAAATTCTGCATTTCTATATTGAATCTTGCCACTTGCTAAGGATGGTCTAATTAGAAATAACTCTTCCATATATACCTTATAAATCAAACGTATACATTAATATAATGAATATATTTAATTAACTATTTTAATTAATTTACTTGTTGACCTCTCTTAATTAAAGCAAGCCAGGAGGAATATAGAAGTGATTATTTTATGGACATTCGGCCTATGTACTGACATAAAACTTGTGTAAGACATGAGTGATGATTTACAATCACATTAAGTAAAGCTCTCCTATGATTTCGTATCTCTGAATCAAGTAATCCTTTCTCAATATATCATAACTCTTAACATAGACGATCACACTAGCCTGTACCACCACAGTACGGAACCCTAAAAAGGTTAAAATATGAAGTCTAATGTTGTACAGCTAATGGTACGGAACCCTTCGTGCGCGAGTCCGACTCGCACTTGGCCGATTTTTTTAATTAGAATAGTGGTGCTTTAAAATTATCACGTAAATATTTCAAAGTCATCGGATTTGAAGTTCAGAAATTACAGACATCATAACCTAAATATTACGTTCCAAATAACTTGACACCCCGAATGTACAGGAACCTTTGAACGTACGGCTCATCTTAAGCTGGCGTTTGCACTTTATCGTATAGGTATAATAGATAGGTCTGTAGTCGGACCTCTCCAAAGGACTGATTTTTCAAACGATAAAACACAGTTTTTTTTTATTACGATAAGCACAACTTCCCTACGTATATTTTTCATATCATGCAATGCTCTAATCAGTCTAATCTATACCTATAACAGGTTGCAGAAGGCGGGTAGGGAAGCGCGAAGGGTAAGACGCTTAAATTTATCTATTTATACTTATAATAAAACTGTAACAGGTCCAATTCTGTACATTGCAGATATTTTGAAAATATGTTTTGAGAGCAATCTGATGCAAAAACTGTTTTTTTTTTTCTGGCTGTCTGTCTGTATCCCGGCCTCGCATCACTCCAAAACTACTGAATGGATTTGAGTGAAACTTAGCACGATTCGAGATCATACTACGAAGAAGGACATACGATACTTTTATTCCGAAATTCAGTACGGTTCTCTTGGGAAAGGGGATGAAAGTCAAAATGTACATTTAGTTGTAATTTATTAACGCGTTGTCCGATTTCAATCATTCTTTTTTTGTTACAATAGTGGTTATATAATTATTTTCCCGTAAATATTTCAAAGTCCTCAGTTTTGCAGTTCAGAAATTACAGATATCACAAACTAAATATTTCGTTTTAAATAACTTGGACCGCGGAACGTTGAGAAATCCTTGAACGTACGGCTCATCTTAAGCCCACAGGCAGCCCGGAACCCCACGGGAAGCCTGACACCCCACGGACAGACCAGCACCCCACGGGCAGCCCGGCGCCCCACGGGCAGCACGGCACCCTTATTTAGTTTTGCAAGCTTGCTACGATAAAACTCTAAAATGTGGTACATTCACCACAATCAGTTTTTTAAACTACATATCTTTCTTTTGACGGATACATTTCGGAGACTGCGCAATAAAAGTGCACAATGTTGTCTTAGGTTTTCGCGATTGTTACACTTAGTAATTAAACAACTTTAAACGGTTTAAATCGCGTATATTTATCATTACGTATATAAATATACGTGATTTAATCCGTTTAAAGTTGGAAGTGCACAACTTTAGTAGATTGTTATACAAGGGTCGAAAGGAATTGCTAACTTTCACCCACGGTCAGCTCTCTACTTTTCATATCGAATTTAAAGAAAGTAAATAAGTAGCTTTTCTAAAAATTATTCATTGATAAAATAACATACTTACTAAAAATTTATTGGGAGGTTTGAACTATTTGTGAAATTTTACGTAAAATTTTGTTTGGAATATTTTCGGGCGGCTATAGCCCGAATAAGAATCTCTCTGCTTTTCACTACTAATATAAGGGATAACGATATAAATATAGTACTTATGTTTTTTTTATATTATTTATTTTGATTTTAATAACATGATCAGTATATTTTTAAAATTAATGCGGCTATAGTCCAAGTAGGAATCGATGACTTACACCCGTGTTAAACACTCTACTTTTCATTTAAAATATGAGGAGGGTAAAAAAAATGTAGTTTTTCTAAATATTTACTAAAAATAATAAACATGAGTAGAAGATACAAAGATACACTAGGAGTTAGAACAATGAAATTTAGGGAAAGTTTTAATTTTTTTTTAACCTACACTTTTTACCTTATATTTAGTTACTACCCTGCCAAACATAGTTGTTATTAATTGTTTTACAACAACAGAATAATTTACAACGAAAAATCTTAGACATATAACTTTGTTTACACCAATGTTTTTCCCGGCCTTAGGTGGGAAAGAGCGTCTCCCACCCGCTACTCAGATCAAACAAACACTACTTTCCGAGAATGAGAAATAAAAAAAAAACTATCTACCGTCAAACAAACAGCCGTTTTAAAATCGAAATTCTAAAGAAACGCACAAGGTACTTTGCTTCAACATTTATTGTGCGAACCGGGAAAGAACTCTCTGAGTTACTTAACTACTGTCTTCTGGAAAATACAACCCGGGAGTTTTGAAATCCAAAGTAGAAAGCTCCATTCTGAGCTATGGTTTACTATAAGAGTGCTTCACCGCAGACCACAGTGTTGCTTAATATGAGATAAACAGTGCACAAATGTGAATAATTAGTGTGCAGGTACGGCAATCGCGAACGAAGTCGCGGGTACAGCTAGTATATCATAAAACATATGTTTTGAAGTTTTAACTTAGTTTATTTTTTGTTTTCAATGAGTTAAATCATGTACAAATTTCTAAAATGGGTATATTTTCTGAATTAATACAAAAATTATTATTAAGGATTGTTTATTTTTTTTTCATAATGTATGCTTGTCCTAAAGTATATATAAAGAAGGTGGGTGTCATAGTTATAACGAGGAGCTGAGATCCTTTCCAAACCGTGGTGTTATAATATTTACAGAATACATATTTATTATAATTTTTGGTATTAAGTGTTTAATGGGGACAACAGGAATAAAATTACAGACTTCTCGCTGTCCCCATTAATGGGGACAGATAATGGGGACAACGGGAAGAAATATATTGACGTCTCGCTGTCCCCATCAAAGGGCCAGGCCAATGGGGACAACGGGAAGGAAAAAAACTATCGTCTCGGTGTCCCCATCAATGGGGACAGCGGGAACACACCAAATAAATGCATCTCTCACTTTTAAAATAAAACAGAATGAAATAATTTTTACTTTACTCGAACTTGTTTACTAATAGAATGAGTTAACCCAAAAAATATATTTTTAATTTTAAATAATGTAATGTATATTGGTCACCAAACGAAAACTCGTTCTACTTGACTCGTTGCCGTTGTTGATCACTGAATCACGCCACTTTTTTAGAATCAAACTGTCAGTTACAGTTAATTGAAAATAGAAGAACAATAGCACGGTAATATTGCTATCTTTACAGTATTTCAACTTCATATAAACGGATGAGTCGCGAGCTATAACTACGCGCCTTGATCTCGACACGGTAATGTTATCTATACCATAGTAATGTTATCTATACAGTATCTTAACTCGGCTCTGTCGTTGAAATAACTACCTACAACCACGCTGTACGTTGACATGTGATAGGGCCTCCAGTATTTTAATTACATTTGCCTACTTTGTGTTTCCATTTAGTTTTGTGTTCATCACAAAATGTCTTTAAACTCTTGAGTCAATGTAACAAAAAAGTAAAGAAAACTATTAAAAGATAATATCCCATGCCGAAGTTTTGCTATAGATATAGAACAATATTTTAAAATTAATTATACTTTCAAAACTTTAAACATGAAACATACCCACTGAAGACTTTTGGAGTATGTCACTACAACAAGTCGAGCCTTATTATGGTTAGTAGGTACCATCATACATTAGGCTCCATTGGTTTTGGTGACATAGGCACTCCATATTCCCGTTTGGACGCTATTTATTTCAATCTTTTCGTATTCTGTTCAATATTAGAAGAAACCTATCCTGGAAAATCCACCAATAGAATTGCTTCCTTTCCGTAGCTTCACGAGAGCGCAGAACTCTTATTGATCGTCTCTTTCCTCATCCACCGCTCATCTTTTACGCTCATCTCTGTTGGATACGCTGTGACCTATACGAGTGAGTGGTCGTTGTGCAGAATGCCATTATGGTCCTTAGCTGGATAGCTTCATTCCAGAAGTATGGTTCGATTTAACGCTCATCCATTTAACCTTCTTATGAACGGGAACAAGCTTTTCGGATGATAGAAGTCTAATAATGTGACCATGTAACGAGATGTCAATGATAAAACAAATATGCTGTCCAAGCTGTTGCAAAAGTCTGTACGCGATGTTGACTTTCTATTAAGGAAAACCGCTTATTTATCGTTCATATTAAGGAAAAAAGAAGACCGTATCTTCATGATAAACTCACCTGTGATCCTGTAGCAAGGTTGAGTTTAACTCGGAATGTGCAGCTGACATTTTTATCTACGAGAACAAACTCCTGGGGACCGTTTACTAGTAGTCTACTGACGTGAGCAGGCAAAGATGAATCACTGATGAGATGAAGACCATCGTGATCGGACGGGTTATCATAAATTGGACCAGGAACTGGTTCTGTGATCTGGAAGGTATAAAACTGAGTATAGTTTGAAACTACTTTATATGTGATTAAATTAAAGAAATTAGAAGACTGATAGTGAATATCCTGTTGCATTTTTAAGGCAAATCAGATTTCAGCATAGAACATGCATTTGAATCAACTGTATATGAGCATAAAAGTAAATATTATTATTATCTTCTTAGATTCACTTTAGTATTATTAAAACAACATTGACGCATGCTAAGTGAAAAGATATAATTTTTTCAGTTGTAAATAGATAAATTATAGTGGGACCTCAACCCGCAACCCTAGAATACCATATTGGTGTATTACCAATTATACTATGCAAATGGATGCTGGACAGTCGAATCTTTACCATCCGTTTAGAATGCACTTAATTTCAACGGTGGCGACATTCAATTTTACCCAAATAGGTACATATTTATATGTAATGCGTGAATGCTGTTTCAATTGTAATAAAGACTGTGATTTAAAAAAACTTCAGCATATTATTGTTCAGTGTTGATCTAATATCGACCTACCAGCCTAAGTATTTCACATTATTTGGGAAGGCAAATAATGTGAACAGTCGTGTTTGGGTAAAATAATAATAAATTTAACACTACATGCTACATAAGCGTATTAAAATAAATATATGCCGAATCACACTTTACAAACAATTGATATTTGACTTTCTATTGCAAAATGAACCTTTGATACCTTTTTTTTTACTCTGTATAAAATTATATGAAACCAAAAAGTATTTCAGTTTCACATTATGTAAGACACAATGACACTGGCCGCGTATTTTTATGTCGAATTCGCGGCAATAAGAGAACTTGCCACTAACTTAGTAGTTAGTCAGTCATAGTTGATTCTCTTGTAAACTGCTGCCACGGTGCCAAAATCTATGTCCCACTTTTTAAATAAGTCTTTACGCGGTATGAATTGGTTTCTGAACTGGATTTTGCAGTCGCTCAAAGTCAGTCTCTCTGCTGAGCATAACCAAATTTGTATAGTCATATTAACATAATTACCTGTCCAGGAACTTTAGGTACTTTAGAAATGAGAAGACGAGTAGTATAGACTCCAGGCATTATGCTGATCAGAGCGCCTGCTTTTCCGGAGTAGATTCCAGAACCTGTTGCAAAATATAAGACAACGTGTCTCACTTTCAGATAAATATACAACTTACTGCTAATAAATATATTTATTCGTAAACTACTTACTTAATTTTATGACAGAAAAGATAAATAAAAGGAAACCATATGAGTTAATTTCAAGCTACAATTTAATAATAGTTGCAATCCGTGGACGAACCATGAATGATCGGGTATACCTTCTGCTAAGCTTCAGCAATTGTACTTGCACATATAAAAAAAATATTAAAGGTATTTTCTTACCAGCGCTTCCAACTTCTGGTCTATTAGCTCCGGAAGCGAGAAAATTGATGTTCATCGAATAGGCATATGCTTCTTCAATTTCAACCGCTGGAAAAAAAAAGTGATTTGTTATCACAATTGAAGATAGGACAAATATACTATAGTCGAAGTATTTTAATGTTAGTAAACGAAACTCCATATATCTACTGTGGTAAAACTGTGTGGCTCGATTGAGTGAAAAATAACGCGTGTAAGAAATATGTAAATATCTGTATGCAGCTGATCAATGAAAATAAAAGAGTGTTAAAAGTAGGAACTGGCATATGTACTCTACATTTCGTACCTACGCCATTTCCTGGGCTTATAAGCTATATATGTATTATTACAGATATGTCTACTGCAGCGGAGCATATGCACGTCGAACATCATCAAATGGTAAGAGACATAATTGTAAATAATTTCGATGAAGATCGTGGTGTAAACAACGATTGTGAGCATACCAAAATAACAGGTAGTTTCTCAGATGCAGCACGTTTATTTCATCCTGTTTTTATGTTATTGTGACGGAACAAGCTCGAGGCCCACCTGATGATAAGCGGGATAATCGCCACAAGTCACGAATTGCGCCCACCTTGAGACAAGTTGTTAAGTCTCATGTGCCTGTAATTTCAGTGGCTCTCAAGGGCTGCTGCCGGAACACACCGTTAGGTGCTTGACGACAGATTTTCTACTTGAGGGTGATAGCTTGCAAAGCGGGCAGTCGCAAAATGCCCTTCCACCATGCGGTGAAGGTCAAGCCCGCGTCGTGATATGAACCATGGACCTGCTGCGCGGCAGTTATTTATGATAGCCAATGCCACTGAGCCATCACTGCTTCAGACTAATTTTACTGGATCACGTCATCTTGGTGATTCTGACCAAGTTCAATTTTATGAACAATATATTCAAATACCTATTTTGTCAGTTACGTTTGATAACTTGAAAAATTAATGTGCCAGTATCTTTAACAAGTAATAACTTGTTGAAGTGGGTACCATGCTGAATGTTTTAATCAGTTCCTTTTTAAATTTTCTTCTTCTACAATAAATTTACCTGTCAAATATGGCATCTCGGAGAACCACATGGTAGTGAAAATGACGTCGGTAAGCTGGTTCTTTTGCACCGTCTGGATAGCAGGCACTTGGAACATCAGGTCGAAACAGATGAAATGGCCGAAAGTCACGCCGAAGTCAGTAGCGAAGAGACCCAAGTCTGGGTGAAGGGCTGGCGTGTGAGAATGCTCACCGAAGAGATTAATTTTGCGATATCTGAAAGTAATTATATTTTAGAGTGAGTGCCGTGGTCTCCATAGAAACATCGTTATCGTCACATTTTTCATTAAAATGGAGTAAATGCTGAATACGACTAAATAATTTAAATAACTAGGCTTTGTTCGCATGGATGTTCAAGGTAGTTGAATTGCTTAAAATTTGTCTTGGTATTCTCTTGGTTCCGGGTTTATGAAATTCGAGAACTAATTGCCAACTGTCACAAAGCTTAAATTTCAGTACCTAGAAAACATGTTGTATAAAATAAATATAAAGAAAAATCAAGTATGAATAATTTATACCGTAAAATTTGGCGTAACCTAAAGTAATTTATGTTTGGACTAAATCCGTATAAAAGAAGATAAGTACCTAATATCGTAAAGCGCATTTTTTTGAACCATTTTACTGAAGAAATAACTATTATAATATGAAAACATCGTCACATCACTTACCATAGGATATATAAATATGAAAGGCGAGCCTATAAAAAACCTATTTAACAACTAAGTACTCACTGACCTGTCAATAACAGCACCAGTTCTGTCAATAACGACATTAGTGTTGAAGATGTATTCCTTCAACTCCGGGCATTCTTCTCCAGTGCTGTTTGTAGCACAATCCATCAGTTCTCGCGTGTTAAAAACGACGTAAATTTCATTCTGTCTTGCCGCCTCTGACATAGATACAAGGAGCTGAAACGGATATGTTAAAACGATTTTTCCTCTTCCTACTCTTAAGCCACGTTAAGTGGTGTTCGCATAGCACCTATATAAATATTTTATACTATGTATAGGTATATACCTAATTTAACTCACAGTTCACCTTTTTGAAGTTCTACATGCATAGTGTGGTTATATGGCCTCCGAACATTCAACTAAAGCAAATGTCTGGTTTTTCCTTCAGTGTCCTAGCTGTGTTTGAGAGAAAGTTGTTTTTCTAAATCAGTTCTGTTTACCACCCTCGACTACATCATCACTTATACCAACAAAGGAAAAAGAAACCGGTTTTGTAATGGATTTTATTAACCGTATTAGACCCATTTATAATTTTCTTTTCATCGTAAAACTCGGTAATGGTGTATAAGGAGAGCACATTAACATGATAGCATCATGCTGGGTTCATGTAATAGTTGGAAGATGACTGGGTAAGTATTGACAAACCCATAGAGTTTGGGTTCATTTGTTTGTCGCAATGGATCATAATTATAACTACCAGAACCAGATTTCATATAAGTACCTATTGCTCATAAAATATGTTGACAATGACCTAGGTTATTTTTTCATTCACTCCGCTCTATCAGCTGTCATGTCAGTACTCATACTTATCAAATAGATTTAAATACTGTCATTCGACATGCAATATATTCACACATTCTTATCGCCGCGCCATCTCTATTGTACAGGACGTCCAAAGGCTATGCCACGCGAAGGGGAAACACATGAAATAATGAAACTAGGACATTCCCGTGAAATAATACTTCAATTTTGAATTAGTAACTGCTTTCACTGATTTTTTCGAAATTGCCCGCCTCAAGCGGTAGTGGAATCCGCCTTCAAGGATGCGAATGCATCCGTTGCATCCTTGACAGCGGTCGAATGGGTTAATCATAAGGATATTTTTTTCTGAAATCATAGCATGAAATAAGACCATGAAATGTAACATTTGATTTTTATAACCACGCTGAACTAAAACTTACAAACAGAATTTTGTAATGCTCAAATTGTGATCGATTACTTAATGAACAAAGTCTCACTCTTTACGGCCTGTTGATTTACTTATCGTTGTGTCCTGTTTTAGAATTATTATTTTAATAAAATAAGCAAAGTATTTATACTATACTGGTTAGTTAATACTTTGAAATGATAGATGTTGGAAACAGGACAAGCTATAAAAGTCTATTCATTTCCCTGCACAAGTTTTAGAATAAAATTTTGAATTTTATGTGTCCTTCGTTTATTTAAGACTAGCTGTACCTGCAACTTCGTTAGCGATTGCCGTACCTACCTGCAGACTAATTATTCACATTTGAGCACTTTTCACATTTACGCAACGCTGTGGTCGGCGGTGAAGCACTCTTAGTAAAGCATAACTCAGACAGGAGTTTTTTACTTTGGATTTGTAAATTCCTGGGTTGTATTTTCCAGAAGACAGTAGTATAACTCAGAGAGTTCCTTCACAGTTTGAACAATAAATTTTGAAGCAAAGTACTTTGTGCGTTTCTTTAGAATTTCAATTTCAAACCGGCGGTTTTGTTTTGCGGAAGAACAAAAATATTTCCATTGCGCATTTTACCGGGTGCCCGTGGGGTGTTGGGCTGCCCGTGGGGTGCCGGGCTGCTCGTGGGGTGCCGGGCTGCCCATGAGCAGCCCGTGCTTAAATGGTTAAAGTATCAGTATTCTAACAAAAATATAATCATTGAAATCGGACTACGCGTTAATGAATTACAACTAAGTGTACATTTTGACTTTTATCCCCTTTCCCAAGGGAACCGTGCTGAATTTCGGGAGCAAAGCATACTATGTCCTTCTTTGTAGTATAAACTGAATTCGTGCTAAGTGCCATTGCAATTCATTCAGCGGTTTTTGGCTGCCCGTGAGGTACCGGGCTTCCCTTAGGGTGGTTTAAGTACCATGATTAAAGTACCAGTATTCTAACAAACACAAAGTGATTGAAATCGGACTACGCGTTAATGAATTACAACCATTTGATAACCAATCGTATATCAAGGTACGAAACTTAAACGCCAGAGGGATAAAAAAATCACCTATGGTTAACCATTCGCTTTTGCATTTCTAAGCTTATTGCATGCACTTTATAGTTATCATTTTCGTCTTCTTGTAGAAAAGATTTTACAATGTCTTTATCCTCAACTTTATTTTTCGACCCAGAACCCGCTTTGCTAAGCATAAATTGTTTGTGGAATTGAAGCCACGAATCAAGGTCGGAGGCACTTTTGTATTTTGGGAGAGATGCGACTATATCGTCTTGAGATTTTAATAAGACGTGCGTTTTGGTAACTCTCAGGTCTTTATAGAGCTCCGATGGCTTCTTTGCTTTTATCCCAAAAATAGATTGATCTTTAAATAATGTAGATGGGTCTGCCGAAAGTGCAAGCCCCAACCATGACTTCAATGTCCTTATGACGTTTACATCCAGCTTTGTTAAAGGGATTTAGTAATGTCGTATAAGTACTAGAAAAGGCCAAATCAGACAGTTAAGTAGTTGTCGTATATCCAAGCTTTTTTAATGTTACTTATTGGTTGTTGGTCTAACATACTAAGGTCTTTTAGAAAGCTATCGACAACTGCGTCCTTTGTGATCTATCTTTCTACCAAGAAATTCAAATGGCACAGCTTCAGCAATCGTGGAAGCACATTCTCCTCCTATCAAGAGCCAGGGTCATAAAAGGTAAATTTGGTATTCCGCCTACCTAGAAGAACATAGATATAATATTCTAACGTATAATGAAACATAATAAATAGAACATAAGTTTACATACGACATATGACAGCCTTTATGTAGTGGTTTTTATTTTTATTATTATTTCTAGGAAAAGCTATAACTATATAGTAATTTATCATAATTAGAATTACAAATAGTAGATTAAATTTTGTGTAGTGGAAGGGAATTCGCATTTTGCGGATGCTCGTATGGTTGGCTATTGTACCACCTTCAAGTAGAAAATCTACCGCCAAGCACCAAACAGTGTATTCCAGCAGCAGTACTTGAAAGTCAATAACTCGAGCAATTTACCATCCCTGACCACAACATCACTAACCAACAGTTGAGATAGGGGTCACAAGGGCTAGTCTATTAAAAAACAGCAATAAGAAAATCCATCAAGTAAAATAGGAATAAATCGCAAACTTACATTATCGTACAGGTCTGGTCGTAATGCTGGTATGGGGTACTCCCGCAACAGTCCAAACATCGGAACAGAAAAGCTTACGCTGTTGTGAGTCAGCGTTAGTTCCGGGAACACAATGATATCAGCATTCTGAAAACAATATATAGCAAACAAATTATTGGAGTACAAAATTTTGTGCCCAAGGCGGGCATCGAACCCGCGTCCTCCGATATTGCGGGTTCGATTCCCGCCTTGGGCACACAATTTTGTATTCCAATAATATGTTTGATATGATTTTATCTTAGCACGCGATTGTGCTTGTAATCATATGTAGAAATATACATAATATATATATTGTTTAGTCAATAAATTAATCATTTACGTAACCGGTTAAGAGTGCGGTGGACCTCACTCTATTCGGTTTCACATTCACAACAATCTAAGAGAGCGCTGTTCTTTTGTTATGATGACAGCTGAAAACTAAAACCTTTTTTTTTTGTTGCTCCTAAAATAAGTTCTATCAAAATTTTAGTTTGGGTCAACATTCTACTTCAAATACCTATCTGGGTAACTCATTCCGCTTACGAGCTAAAAACCTGTGACATACGGCAGCAGAGAAAGACAGGAGTTAAATTATAATAGAGGTTCCATAATGGTCTATGGTTAAGTAACCCCAAAACCTAAATAAAACAGTCTTACGCCAGTCTCCACCAGAAGACTTGTTTGAATTCTTTGCAACTTCGCATGGGGCATTAAACGAATTCCCGCCTGGCAAGTTACCCGCAAGTAGAAAATCTGTCGCCGAGCACCTGACCGGTATTCCAGCAGCTAAAAGCCAGTAATTCTAGGTTAGCCTGAACAACGTACATCATCATTTACATAATTACATAGTGATAAAAGACTAGCCTATCATTAATACATATAATCAAATTTAGAACAACATTTTACAATGAGTTCGATCTATGATATTGATTAATTATAAAAACGCCAGTTTAAGCAAGTAACTCTTTATATTCAAAATTTACCCCTAAGTACTTCTCTGAATAGAACCTACTGCTGTACTAAATTGATATGATCTTGAACTTCACTGATGCAAGACAAACCTGACAAAACTAGAAGTTGCCTAATTTCACCTTTCTTCCAACATGTGGAGAAACTCAAGCTGGCATGTTGGTTCACTGAAGAGGGAATTGTTGTGATTCGATTCAAGCTAGTGACCACCTGATTAAATTACGACGTATTTGATATAGTATGAAAGTACGTAGTAAACGCTATACACCAATAGTATGCTTTACCTGCTGAGCTGCTTCTGTAATGAGCTCGATATACTTCAAACGATTATATTCCACGTCGCTATTTACCGCGTATTCCACCACAGCGGCTACATAATGGTCATCTAGAGGTGTTGATCTCTGAAAAAACACGAAATCATTTTTCGAAAGAACCTAAACCTTGTTTTTTTTATTATACTCTGCTAACTGAATGACCAAATTTGGTTTTGGGTAAGTATATATTTAACAATTTTAATATATATATTTTTGAAATCCGTAAACCATGCGTTGCTTTGCGGATTACATTACAAGATTACACATTTACACTAAAAAACATAAAATGTAAAAGAAAATTTACATTTAATATTTTTGTGGATATTAATGTTAGTGGAATGATTTCCGCAAAGTAGCACTTATTTAATTAATTTATTCTCGATTCACTCGTATTGTTTTGCATGATTCAGTGCAGTAATTATAATCATATTTTTAAATAATTATATTATAATTTGGTTGATAAAACGTCCAAAGTTGCGCATAAATATACGAAAATACATATTTCTTATCTATTCTGTCATTAGTTTCTACACAAAGCAATGTATTAGTTAACAAATAAAGTTTTTTAGACGGGTTCTTTAAGTACCTGTTCCGTGCGTTGAATCGATACAAGGAAAGTTGCTAAAAATACAGAAAGAACTTGTACTTTCAACATATTTATGAACTCTTTAACTGCTTTACAGAACACACACTGAACTTGCTTTTATTTTAATGTTTTCAGTCAATAATCAATTAAGCATCAGCATTTCAACATAGATCGAAAGGCGTTAGTTATGCGCTGTTTTTTAATTCCCCACTTTAGTATTAAAATATTTTATTGAAAATATTCAAAGCTTGCTACAATTTACATTTGTCTCATATCGTATATAAATATTGACAAACAATCCAACAAAGTCCAACAGAATTTATGTGCGGATGGTTTGAAAGATCTTTTGAAACTGCGTTTCTGCCTTGCGTATCTATACGAGTATCTATCTTCCCTCTTGGCGCATGACCTAGAAATCGGTAGTATTATAATGTACTAACGTGTCATCGCTATACGAGAGCATGTTGTTTTATTGTCTAGACTTCAAGGCTCACAGTCCAACAGGCAGCATCATATGTAAATTTAATTTTTACCATCTTTGCTTTGTTGTTACTGTAGACAAGTAAGTAGTGAGCCAACTTAAAAGAAAAGTCGTAGTAATTATTTTTTTGGTACAAAATAAATCGGCCCTCCTATAAATTTACTTAACTTAATTGCAAATGGCATCAGTATATATAAAAGACCAAGTGCGTGTCGGGCCACGCGCGTGTAGGGCCGTAGTAGCCCGTTATCACAAAATGGAACGATTCTGTTGTTCATTATTCTCTTCCACTTTCTTCCTTCTAAAACTAAAAAATATGAGTAGGTAGACCGGGGGCAATAGTACCAAGTGTTAATAGTAACATTGTCAATATTTCGGTTACCAACTAACGCTTAGATGTGTGAGTGCAAGAAACTAAAGACCCATGCATTTACGGATTATATCGTCAGTATGGCGCGGACGTAGCGCGCGGCGAACGTTGGTTATGGAGCGTGGAAAATGTTCTTCCATCGATGTAAGTATACTAACTATCAACTTAAATGCTTTGTCAAATATAAAATAACGCAATTTTTATAAAAATTCTAATACTATTCGATAGTACGCAAACTAGACACTACCTGAAGTTTGAGTTTGTTAGTTTTGTTGTTCAGATTATAAATATTTTTTGTGCTTTTTTGGAAATGGCATCAACGGCACAATTGTACTACAAACCGCGGGGTTAGCTGTAACGATACAACTAACCCGATATTACAAATAAACTCAGTATTTTTTTTATAAATTTAATACTTAACCTTGTATGTAATCGACTCTATAGCCTAAGGTGCGACATACCTAGCTGTTATACAAGGCGTCCCGCGGATATGGCACATGGAGGGAAAGTACCTTGAATATTGTAGATGGAACATTTTACTGAAAGAAGACATTATTTGAATTAAAAAAAAACAATTTAAACTGCATTCAAAGATATTTAAATAATTACATGGTTGATCCGGGAATTAACCCGTTACAAGAGAAAAATAATCACCTTGTCGATTTATCATACCGATCGAAAGGTTTCATCGTAAGGATTATTCTTTGCTACGTAACATAGTGTCAAAAATAAAATGAAGACCATGAATTTTAACATTTAATGTGACATTTTGTTCAGAAAAGCTGACATTTCCATAAGGACATACATGAAAATCATTGTTTTAACACGACTGCCCAATAATTTAACTTTTTTACTTTAATGTTGTCTTAGGTTTTCGCGATTGTTACACATAGTTATTAAACAACTTTAAACGGTTTAAATCGCGTATACTTGTCATTATTTTTGTCCTGACGACGTTTCAAACACTTTTCAGTGATCGTGGTACGGGGTGACTAATTGGTTTTATTTGTCACATGAGTTATTAAGAAATTATTTGGTCTACCGTCAGATTTTTTTTATATTAATCATAACGTTCCCTATTCACGCAGTATTCGCTCACAGTGTCCAGAGGTCTTGCAGATTTGTGTCGGCCATAAGATTTAATTAATTAATAACAGCAATCAATACCAGCATCCCAAGCAGGTGGTACTTCCCATCCATCATCTCTATTGAAATTTGGGTACTTTTTAATTTCAATAGCCTCGCGTAACATTCTTGGCATAAACCGGGTCTCTCTGGCGAGGATTTGTGGGTTGTCGAAACGAATGTAGTGGTTGGGTTTGTCCTGGGCATGTTCACAAACCGCAGACTTGGTCGAACGTCTGTTCTTCATGTCAGCAATGTGTTATTTAACCCGGATACCAATTTTTTAACTTTTTAAAATTTATCCTCTTTTGTTTGATGTCGGACGATTGTAACTCGGGTCAAACGTAACACCCTTAATATGTATGGAAATTTTATATATCGATAACATTATATGTATCGCAATTATAATGATAACCTTAGTAGGTACGTGTGGCAGTAATAAGTAAATTAAAATGGTTTTATTCAAGTGAGAATTGTAATCATTTAGTTTTTACAGAGAACACGTTGATTTCTTTTGTTTTGTCATTATATCAAAATTTTATAATAAAATTATGGAGTGTTTCGTTAAAGTCAGCCACTTAAGTTGTAATTAATGAATAGTAAATAAATGAGAACGATTAGATAACCATATTTGTTAATATTTCGTTTTGAAAATGTGTTACAACTTACCCTATGTAAGGGTTAATAGAAACAAAGGTTAGTGTTCATTTTAGGAATTAATTACACCAAATCCTATTTAATATAGTTATAATCTATCACTTAATTCTAGAGCTTTGGATGTTTCTGGTAAGTAATATACGAGTATATATAGCTCGTTTCGAATTTATAAGCTATTTCGTCACAATTACAGAAAAATTAAAAATGGTTACTATTGTCCCCGGTCTACCCTACGATTGCTGCAATACAAGTTATTATTTCAATTCTTAAAATTGTAATTCGAAAATTAAATAAAGTTCATATTTTTTGACTTCTACATGTACTAGAATGTTAACTAAACTATAGCGCAATATAGAATCCGTTGCTACATCACCATCTAGCGGCTGCTTTGAGAAATTTATGATAATTTATTATGCGTTTTTAGCTACGAATAAATTTTATTCGTTTATGTTTTTTATTTAAGATTTGTTTTACAATGCAAGTCTTTGCCCACTATAAACAAGCAACTACTTCATCTTAGTCTCCTTAAAATTATCCAATACCCAAGTTCAACGACTATTACCGCTAATCTAATAAAGTTATCTTAACTGCTATAATTTTCCTCTTAAGTTCAAAAAATGCACTATCATCATGAATTTTACAAAATGTTTCTAGACAGCAGTTTAGCTATAAAGGGAGGAGTATCCACGCCCTGCAGGAACTAAAATTTGCACCTTAATGCAGTAATAAATCGGATTTAATGCGTTAATGGCGCATTAAATCGAAAAATAGTATAAACAACCCCTAAATCATTTTAAAAGTCCTATTCAACGATTTCCCACAAGATGGTCTCTACCACTTTGTTGGCGTTATTGATATACGAACCCCTACAAAATTACAGCCTACTAGTGCGAACGCTATCTTAGCAAAACCTCGGACAGACGGACAGACAGATGACGAAACTATAAGGCTTCCTTGTCAGTACTACGAAACGCTAAAAAATGGTAAGTACTACTTCTATAAGCTTCGAAATAAACAGACAGTTTACCTGTAAGTTCCTTTAAGGGCGCACCGAGCTTTTTAGGCGCGCCGCGTATGTGTGCGTAAGTAAGGCACGCCAACAGCATCCATCCCCGTCCGACGGCCGAAGAATTACTAAAGCGGATAGGGACAAAGCATCGCGGCTCTGACTAAAATGGGTGGAACTTGCGTGAATTTGAGTATTTCCTTGGTATGATAAAAACAAATACCTATTTGACAAATATGATGTGTATACGTTATAGAAAACATGTTGGTTTTTTAATTTTTCAAATACGGATGACTCTCCGTTGAGTATTTACGCTGTGCTAAGGGTTTATTTCGTTTTTTAGATGTAACTTTGGAATTTTTTTATATTGAGAAAATTTTAAGTAATCGTCTTTCTAAAGTGTATAATTTATAGAATGAATCCTTAAATATCATATATATTAATTACATAACTCAAAATTAAGAAATAAAGATACAGCAAGGGATCAAACGAACCACAATTACGTATCGCTGTCTCGGTGCAGGCTTAAGGACAATTTATATAGAAAACTCGGCAGCGCTTGTTTTGCAATTCAATAGACTCGCGTTTTCTTCACAATGATGTAGTGTGTCTCTGTGCTGCAGTATAGCCCAGAGATATGGGGCCAAGGTGCAGACTGACGACGTGGATATCGAATGCAAAAGCGAGCATTACGCGCCATAGCACTGAACCCTAAGGCCTCTTCGGCCTCGCGTATTTCAAGACCTGGGGGCCAACTCTCACCTCTTATAGTAATAATAACTTGATCTTATTGCTAAGCTTTATACCTCCACGTCAATAAAGCAGGCTTACAATCGGTAAAGGAATATCTCGGCGCTTTGATGACGTCACAACAAATAAGGTGCACCAGGGTAAGTTCGGACAGATTTCGGGCTATTCGTAGAGTGTTTAGTAATTTTTTTTTTCTCGTTTCCTAAAGTAGTTCTCCATTTGCAATTCTTTGTATAATGTTTATAAATAAAATTATTATAAAATCTTTTTTTTTTTAACGTTTAACTTACACGATTGTTCATTTATGACTTTGTGAAAAACGAATATGAAGTTTAAGATACAACGCAAAGATCGGACGTTCGCACGGTAAGTTCGGACTACTTAATAAAACCGTTTCTGTAGCCAATATCATAAGGTTAATGTGAAGAAAATATCCGTACTTACCCCTGTTTAGAATATACAATGAAAAATTTCGGCAATTCTCATTTACTTGGCGAGAAAACTGTATATTTTATTTATTATAATTTTATAGTCCGATCTTACCCTATCTTAGGACAGGCGAAGAAATTGAGTTTCTCAAACTTTCCACTACTTGATCTAATTAAGTAGTGTAGGTAATATTTTATTTACTTTCATGTCTGCAGGTGGCCAGCAGATAATTTTACTAGTCATTGTTTCAGCACAGTAGGGTAAGAATATGGGAAATAATAAAAAAAATGTTAAGATACACTTTAGTAAAATTTGTACTATCGTATTTATTGAGAAACATGAATAAAAACAATGAAACTGTTCATTAACATTCATAGTAATTAATAATTACCATTAGTGTATAATATGAGGTAGGTAAGTGAGCTAGGAAAAATTCACTAATAATGTTGTTATAATATATTTGGTAGATAAGTACACAAAACGATAAGGATGATAAATTTCTCTGTCTGAATATTAAAACATCTCTAAACTAACAATATAAAACAGAATATTTTAAACAAAAATCTTCTTATATTTGGTAGGTACACAAAACGATAAGGATGTTTAACGTATCTGTTTGTACATAACATTATATATAAGTTAACAAAATTAAATAGAATTTTTGGTGCAAAAATCATCTGACCCTTGGTACATACAGAAAAGGATATAGATGATTATTTTCTTTGTTTGAACATTAAACAATCTCTAAATAAAAAAAATAAAAGAATTATTACAGCAAAAAGTCTTCTGATATTTGGTAAGTAAGTACACAAAACTCTACGGATGGTTAAATTATGTGTCTGTACATTAAAAACTCTAAATAAACATAATAAAATGGAATCTTTTAAACTAGAAATCTTCTGGTATTTGGTGGGTACTCAAAACGATAGGGATGATTTATTTCTCATTGCGAACATGAAACATTACTTTATTAATATAATAAAATGTAATCTTTTAAACAATAAAACATAGAAAAATAAAAAATAGAATGCTTATTACTACGAGTATAATCACATTTTTTTGTTATAGGAACTTTGTAATTACATTAATATAGGAGATTTCTCAGTTTGACTATTAAGCATTTCTATACTAACATAGTAAAATAGAATCTCTTAGGCAAAACAATTTCTAAAAATTAGAATACTTATTATTATAATCACATTTTTTGGAATAGGAACTTTGTAATCACATTAATCTAGGAGTTGACAGTTTTTCACATTGCTTACTTCTAAAATAGGTACAATAATGAGCGTTTTAAAAATAAAGATTATCATTATCGTCATTTAGTATAAATTCTTCGGGGTTTTCCTTTATTTGGATCAGATTTATTTGTTTAACGATTAACTCCAGGGGTATGTAGTCCTGATCAGATTTTTTTGGTTTTACATATTTCAAAATATTATTTTTGCGAATGGTTTTGTAATATGATATTCCATATTTATTTTGGGATTCGTTAGATTTTATATCAATTATTAATCCGAAGTAATATTTCCAATTATTTTTTAAATAATATCTAGCTAATATCATATCTCCGAGATATAAGCACTATCTCCTAAGCACTATCTTTCTTAACTTTAATTTTATGGATTTGATCAAAAAGTGCTATCTTTTCAAATATGTCAGCTTCCTTCTTTGCAAGTAGTTGAGCTACTTCGTAACATCTTCATTTTGGTAGGTTTTTATTGGTTTGTTTCTTTATACTTTTTTTACGATTCATCTTAAGAGTCATACTTTTTTTGTTATTTCCAAATTTATGTTTATTAATATCAGGAAGATTTTCTTTGTTTTCTTCTACAGGCATCATGCAACCTGATAATGATAGCTTTGGTGATATTATTTTTTCCACCATGGGAGTAGTAACTTCCATTATATGTGTATTATCTGTTGCGTCTGTGCGAAAGTTCTGTCGATGATGACCAGTATTGTACCAGTATGATTGTGGGTGAATGAAACGGTCTTTGAAGCAGTGTGAACCACAAAAAGGGCAAATAAATTAAAATGAAATGCAGCGTCGAACCAAAGTTTGGGAATCACTGCCATGTTTGATGATAATAATCCGTTGTTAAACCAATACGGGAAAGATCGGATCTCAGCGTACAGTCGTCTTTTTATTACATTTGCACATTGGTAACAACATCACACAAAATAACTAAACACTCGCATAATAATAAAAAACCACCAATACTCACCAAAAAATGATAAAAACCAAGCCAGGTGAAAGATCGCATCCTTCATGACAGTGTTCGAGAATTTATGTTTTTGTTTTGTGTCACACTATACAAAACCAGCGCAACGCAGCGATAGACGCGAACTGAAGCGAGGGACGAACCAAAATGGCGTTTCGCGCCATGCTGCCGGCAAAAGGATATGCCTGCAGGTTTAGAAGTTATTTGATTTATCCGGACTTCCCCTGTATCCGAACTTACCCTGATGCACCTTAGTTCACTCATTTCGCGAACTCTGACGTGACATTTAATACTGTTCCAACGACAAATCCGTAATGTTAATCCATCTTAAAAAAAATACTTTCTAGCAGCGGATTTAAACTTGATTTTGATTATTTTAATTTAATAAAATTATTAAGAAAATGGGTTTAATTGATGTGTAAAATAGGTACAATGTTTTTATTTCTATTATACATTTAAATTAAATGCAGCAAAATTATTTTATGAGTGAAGGTATAAAAGTTACTGATAGATTTTTTGAAGAATACAAAAAAAATTCGGAAAACTATGGTAAAACCGTTCCATAACATCGTAGTTCGGAACAGTGCGAGCGGGGTAACGCTATATTATAATCATCTTGTATCTCGCTTGCACAACCATCACATTCCGACCTGTGCCGCCACGCCGTGCACACCTGTCTACAGCTCCGCCAGTATCTCCCAGTGAGACCGCAATAGTCCCCAGTAGGGGAGAATTGGGGGTTCTGCATCTGCATCGCTCTCGCTTCGCTCGAGCTCGCGATGCATGACCCCCAATTCTCTCCGTTATATAGATCACAACTGGCATTCTTCTTGATATCAATGGGCTAAGTTCGGATCGAGCTGTTTGCACAATCGTCCATCCTTATTGTAACTTTACAAGATTTAAGGATTCTAAGAGTGCTTATGCATTAGGCACCCCTAGTTATTTTTAATCCGAACGGTTATTTTTTAAAATTAAATAGGATAGGATTTTATTAAAAAGATAGGTAATTTTAAAAACATTTATTTTCTACATTCCATTTCTGAAGACAAATTACATTTCTTAGAGCACAGTATGAAGTATGATATACACAACAATAAACATCGGAACATGAAATATACTTTCTATACAAACTTAGTAAACTAGGGCAACCATAATCCTCTAGATCGAAAATACACTTACTAATTCCGTCATACATTATATTATCTTGTTCTAATATTTTCCTTAGCCATCTAACTTTTTCTGAACCTTTGACATATATTTTACAGTTCCTTAAAATTTCTGCAATATAAATCTTATGATAATTATACGGTATAAGTCCTTCTTTCCAATAAATGTGTCTATTTCTTTCAATCCAGCATACTTGTCTTTTTTCTGTTTTTGTTAAGTCATAAAACGGGAAGGGTGGCTTAAATACAAGATTTATTATTTGTTTATCAAATTGTAGTGCTATTTCTTTTACAATGAATTCATTAGAATCAGTTTTGAAACCTTGTACGTCTACAATTGCATTCATGTTAGTTTACGTACAATATTACTTAGTGGTTTGTATTCAACAAGCCGGTCGTTCACAATAAGGCAATAGGCTGCTGTATTATTTGGAATTTCTTGGGCACTTTCAATTTCTAAACGTACATCCACTGGTCCTGATTTTAAATTTTCATTTTGTCGTGAACAGTCTATTATAAACAAAGGAGCTTTCTCTTTAAATTCGTTAATGTTTAACAACGGATCAGCTGGGAGGTTGTAATAAGACTGACGGAATTTGGCATATAATTCGTATAATATATTATACTTATTTTCATCGAACTTTATGTTTAGTGAATCATAAGGATAATATTGGGAATTTAAAAATAATGTAACGTTAGTCAAATTACAGTGATCAAATGTAGAACTATCTTTAGTTTTGTTATTTTTTCTATTAGTTTGTAAACCAAATATAACATATCGAGGCTTTTCTAATTGAGAAGCCGTTTTTACAGACCATGAATGCTTTGTGGTTCTTGGCAACAAAGGATATTCATATAAGTCCCAATTTCTAAAAGCCATTTGTATAGGTTTATCTTTTTCTAGAAATTTAAGTAATGAAAGCCTTTCTCGGTCAGAAACTTTCACATGTGGTACGCGCCATTGAACTCTCAGTATATCTATTTCAATACTGTCATCTTTATCAATAATAACACTGTTATAGTTAGTGCTGCTTCTATTAAGTACCAGTTCATGTTTGCAGTTTAAAATTATTCTATTATAATCTTCAGCAAACCCTAACATTTTATTAAGTGGTATAACAACACTAAAGAAATCATCTTTGGAATTTTGACCATTTATATTCCAACCCCATACAGCAGCAACTTTGCTCTCACCGTAATTCATAGAAATATATGATTTTATAGTAGAAGAAATTCCAGAGTTCCTGATACGATCTATTTCTACGCCATTTATTTCATATCGAATGTCTTGAAACAGATATGATATTGGATTATTAGTAAAATTGACAGGTTTTTTAGTAGGATGGCCTGCAGCATCTTTTCCAGTTACCGTAGCACGTCCTTCGATGTAAATAGAGCTGGCAGATGGTAGTACATATATGTCTTGTTGTTGGATAGATATGCGTATTTCATCATTGGCTTTAAAACTGTTATTGTATGGATTATATGTATGTATTTCGTAACTCTCAATAGAGTTGTCGAAATGTGGTGAATTATCAATATCGAGAATATTCATATTTTGAAACCCAGAGCTCGTAAAAAATCTTTATTCTTTTTTGTTATTTTTTTTACTTTGGGATTTCTGATACGTCTATGCCTTTTGAAAGCATAGCTGATAATACCGTTTTTTAATTTTGGTTTTGGTGATATAATATTATATTTTTTTGTGTTTTGACCAAATACAATCATTTCTGCTTGCGTAGATGAAGGCTCATCTGAATTTCTTCTGCACCGAAATCAATGAGATTGCCTTCTTGATCAACAACTTTTACTGTAATTGATGATATGTTGTTGTCTTTTACGGGAAAATATATAATATTTTTAGGTTTTTCAATAAACCGAAAGCTTGGAGGAACGTTTGATACAAATTCATAAATAATGTGGGAAGATAAACCATTAATGTACGAGCCGTGTATTAAATCACATTCGATCCTTATGACTGTTGTTGGAAGAATGTTCACTGGATTCTCTGATACATGCCATTTATTAGCTTCTAGTATTTCTTTTCGAAAACCTAACATGTTTCCCATACTATTTATTACTTGGAAATTAACAGGTTTTGTGCAAAAAGAGAACATTTTGCAGTATTTGAATTGGATTCAATATTGAGTTCACAGTCATCCAATTTGCTATTTAAATAGTCGGCAATGTCTTGTAAATCATAATTTCCATTTGGAATTTTTAATCTTTTATTTTTTTCACCGTAACTAAATATATTGTTAACATCTGATATATTTGGTATAACATTGAAAACAGAGAAATATAATAATCCGCACTCATAGCTATGATTTAAAGATAGAGGTGGATGAAAAGTGGTTTCTAATATAGATTTCTTTCCAGAAAAACTTAATGAGATAGACATAGTCGTAGACTGTTCTACAATTTATACTAAACTGGAGAAAACATAAAACACATCCACTATTTATTTGTTTGTATTACACCAAAACTGTTCTAAAAATTTAAGGCATAAATGACCGCAGTTATACGTATTATTTTTTTGATGATTATTATAGTTATATAGAATGTTTCCCTTCATCATATATTTTATAAATTCCTTAGGCGGCCTCAAGTTCCCATAGCTATCAAAATATTCAATGTAATCGTCAATTTTCACATAGGCTACCCAATGAGTTCCAGGATTTATTGAGCTATCTAAATTGACGACACCACACTCAATAGGATATGGTCTTTTAGGTAAATTATCTCTCATAAAAACACCTCTAAAGTAAGGAATATTATTACAATATTTCAATAAATCTATATTTGTAAGAGCCCGACTAGGCAACCGTTGATTTAGTTTTTTTTTTTTTTAGATAAGTATAATCCAAAACCTTTTTTATATGGTTTAATGCATAGCCCTTTGCCTATAGTTAAACCTTCCAATTTATCATGATGTCTCTTTAACTCCGAAAGACGTTTTTTTGCAGCTTTGTATTCGTTGTACGTTTTAAGGATTCCGGATACTCCACCAGCCAGACTTCCAGCAGCTGATAATCCCGCAAAAATAGGTATTAAAGGAAGAACACCTCCTGATTTTGGTAAAGGAATAATTCGTGGTAGTTTAATAGGTAAATCTTTCGTTAAATCTTTTGCTGCAGCAAATGCCAGTTCTATTGCCATTTTTTTACATTTTGGTTTCATTTTACGAATCTGCTTTTTAGTGTGAGATACAATGCTTTTAAAATTCTTTTTCATTCCAGAACCAGAAGCAACTTTGGCCAACATTGCTTTATTAACCAATGAAGCTGCTATTTTTTCTCCGGGACTAGCATTAGCAGAAGTAGTCCGTGTCTTCGCCATTTTTAGTAAAATTATATCTGCCTTACGCCGTTTATGTAAATTAGATGAATTATTGTAGGCTATATCGTGTTGTTTGCAATATTCGTCCAGCTGATTGATGCCTTTATCCCCACGAGCCAGTCTTTCTTTTAAGCGAGTTCCTGGTCCACAGAAATTATATCCTGGTAGATGAAGTTCAAATGGCAATTTGTTGATTAATCTATTCAGAAGACTATCTTCCGTCATAACCAGATGGAGACTGAATTACAATTATGTATAATCAATCTTTATAAAACATTCGTTTTGTTAATCCAACTGTTTTCACTGGAAGGGAACCCGAGCCATTTAACGTAACACCTTTTAGCTTTTTTTTTCAAAACTTTTTCGACAAGATAAACATCAGGGTGCTGAGTTTTTTGTAGTTCTTGTATATAAAATGCACCTAGTATTGGACGATGCCTCATGTCCGCTAATAAATAAGTTATTGGGTCAGTGTTTTGCACTTTGATGATTTTGAAAATTTCTGTTGACCAATTCGGCGTATACCCTTTTTCAAATGTGCCTTTATATTTACTTATGCGCACATAATCATTGGCATTCAATTTCTTTCTATATTTTTCTTTAGGGATAGAGGTAAGATTCTTTTTGAACCTCTCCAGTAATATATCTTTATTTTTTTGTTTTACTTGTGCTGGAGACATACCAATTGTTCTATGAATGGTATTGTTGTATATGTCAATCACTTTATTAAGAACTTCGTCATACCATATATAGTTTCCTCTGAAACTGAATTCTTTGTAGAGCTTATTTTTCAATGTTCGGATTAATCTTTCTACAATAGATGCTTTTTTAGTAGAGTAAGTGGAGTAGTGATTTATTTTATAACTATCCACAATTTTTTTGAATTTGTCATTATAGAACTCATTGCCTCTGTCCGTTTGTAGGTGTTTAGGCACTCGTCCTTTATGTAATAAAGATTGAAAAGCTCGAGTGACAACTTCTTTTTTTTTACTTTTCAGTGGATATGCCCATGCGTACTTTGAAAAAGTATCGATAACGGCTAAAATAAAATTATGACCACCGTTAAATTTAGAAACAGCTTGCATATCTATTAAATCAGCTTGCCAAAGGTCATCAATATCTTTCATCACAACATGTCTTCGAGGAAAATTTACCCTTGCATATTTATGAATCTCATTTACCACACTTTTTTTGCTCATGTTTATTATAATGTTTAAATATTACTTCTAATTTATTAACTCGATTATTTAATTCAATAAGCAAGTTTGTGTTAGATGAAATTTTATTCAAAATATTAATGAGAGATTTATCAACATATTCTTTGGTTGCGCTGTCATTCAGATCAATTGGATGTTCCAAATTTTTAAGGATCTTATTTTGGGCGTTTAAATTTCCATCACTAGATTGTTTTATAGAACATTCGCTTTGGATTATATAATCTTTTTTCTGTTTTTTATATAGGTGATGGCCGAATTTGTTGACATTCATGTTTGAATGATTCTTAAAGACTAAACAAATATTCGCAACGCTTAGTCATTTTATTCTTTAATTATACCAGCTTCTTTTAACTCTTCTATGATTGAAATAATTTCATTGTCATGATTACTGTTACCAGCATCTCTAGATGCCACCAAAAGCATAAGTCTTTCAATTAATTCATTAGGATCGTCCCAATAAATAAAATCTGTATTTGATTTATAGGTTTTTTTAAAACTTGGGGATTTAACTCCAGTTCCACGCTTGATAGCTTTGTTTTCCACTTCATCTCGATCAAAAAATAAGGGTTTTATAATTTGGCAGTACTTCATGCTTTTGTCTCCTCTTATTTGGCCTAAACGATTAAAATCTCTTTTGTGAGCATTAGTATTGTGTAACATATCTTTATAAACTATTTTATCTCTCTCTGTTACCAAATTTAAATCCGGCTTTTTTTTAAATAAAAGTTCCTTAATACCAGGTGTCATTTCGTAGTTTATATTTCCAAGGGTCATTAAAGAAATTTCATTGTCGCTAGAAGTTTTACCAAAAACCTTAAAAGAGATTGGTATGTTTCCCATGAATAATTGCTTGTTTTCATCCCGTACTCCAAATGGTACATTTAATGTATTATTTTCATCAAGCAAATTTTGTTTTTCTAATATTGATAGAAGGGGAGTGTCTAAATTGGTTACTTTTTTTTCATTTTTAAATGGCGTTGAATGTATTTGTTTTTCTGATTCACTATCGGTTAATGTATTTTCACTTTTAGCAGAGTTATAGCTTTGAAATTTGTCGTCGGGTGAACCGTTGGAATAATTACACAGTGATGAATCATTTGTATCAAAAGTGCATTTAATATCACTTTTATATGAATTAGATTCAGCCATTTTATTAAGAGGATCAGTGAGAGGTTTAAATATTTTATTTAAATTTAAGTTTGTGTTGTCTTCTTCATCCTTTATTTGTTTTATTTTGTTTTTAATTGTTTTAACTGAGGCGAGTATTTGGTGTTTCCATTTTTTTTCCATGTTTTATAACGATGTTACCACATCCATTAAATTATAAGAAATGATGACTTTAGTAGTTATGACTTGTATTTAAATGAAATCAATCGAACTTAATAAATGTATCAAATCCACTTCTGTATCTACCATTATTTAATTCACTATATTTATCTATAATTAAGAATGAGTGCGGATAAGTCCATGTTTTTAAACATATGTTTTTAAATTTGGACCAATCAATGTCTGAATTAACATGTTCATTATAAATATGTTTTAAATTTATATCATCCTGTTTAAAAATTATTAAAAAGTTTGCATTATCTCGTATTAATTGTTTTGGTATTTTCGAATAAGTTTGGGACAAGTAAAAGCAATCTATATTTTTATGCCGTCCCATTGAAAAATAGTTACGTATATTTGTCTGATTCTCGCATGCCACATCGTCAAAAATAAAAACAGAATTTGGTAAAGCAATATCCGGGTCAATAACGTCTTTGTTATCATTAAATATGTTAAATTTTATATCTGGAATTTGATTCAAGATTTCATTTAAAAAGCAGTATTTTGGTTGAAATGTGGTTTTTGAATACAGATAAACATTCTTAAATTTTAAGCCGTTTTTATGTAATAATAAGCCTATCATTACATTGGTCTTTCCACAATTAGATGGACCGCAAATTAGACAGCGAATCGTATTGGGAAGTAATACGCTATGTCTGTTAATTCCGGAATGTGATTTTACTTCTATGTTGTTAATTTCTAAAGTTGTGGGTTGCTTTATCAACCTCATAATGATATCTGACAATACTGTATAGGGTATTTATATTAAATAGATAAATCATTACAATGTCCATTTCTATTGATCGAATGTTAGCGGTTCTAATGTTTGCTTTCCAAGAAATTTAGCTTTTAAAAACAACCTTTGTCCACGTGATCTATTACCAAAAAAGGTAAGTACCTAGTTATATTTTAGTTATTATTTTTGTAATACTTATTAATTCATTGTTGCACCAGCTCCACTGTATAGCAGACAAATTTGCATTGCACTGTTGGTTTACATATATCCTGATTTTGGTAAGTGTTTATTTTAACTTTTTACTAATAATATCAGTTAAAACTAATTGGTAGTTCATATGAAGGTTAATTTAATAAGTATTATTTTATTTTGTTACAGAAACAATGACAAGCATAGTTTTTGCTGACGCTGATCCTTTCTATCTACAAGAGGCTCAAGACATGAATTTAATCTGGAACAGTCATGAACACGATAGAGATATTGTTCGAGAAAATAAAGAAACCAATACAAAAAATAAATCATTCAAAACAATTCATAAGAAAGGAAAGTTAAGTTTTAAGAAAAAAATATCACCAGATTCATCATTCGTTGTCAGAAAAATACCAGGAAAAGGACATCACTTAATAAAAATTGAAATCAGTGAAATTAACACCCTAGCAAGTGATGATTGTTGTGTAAGTGTGCAGTATGTAGTTGAGGATAAATATGATAACATTTTAGACGCAACGCAAGATTTAATAAGTAAGATGACAAAAAAGTTATGTGTCCCAGAACCTTTATAAATCTATCTAATTGTATTTATTGATATTTTATTTTATTGTAATATTATTGAATATATAACCTAATAAACATAGTTACGAGTCACGTACTTGTTTTATTTATCTTGCTTACGCAGGGTTTACCTACACATTATTTCGGTGACCGATGTAAATCTGGATTCGGTCGAACACTAACAATAATCTTATAAAATCAGACAGGAATTAGGATAGGTTAAGAAAAATGCAAGGAATGATATTTTATGCGATTTCAATTTATTTCATATATATTTCACATATATTATATATAGCAAATTATAACTTTTACCAGTAAATCAAGACTTACAGACTATATAACTTTACAAATGTATTACTTATAAATATATATATAGTTATTATGTTAGGAATTATAGTAAACATTTACCAAAATAAAACGGTTTTCAGTTGACAAGATATATAATTTTGTCATTATTTACAGTTCAATGTTGCTTTTAAATGTCACTTTTATTATTATGATATATTTCTAATATAATACAATATTATTATAATATATTGCTGTAATGTCCCCAAGGTACAGTTTTTACTATATCTTTCGTGATCTGTCTCTTATCATCTGATTTATTTAAAATCAATTTATTCAACCTCTGAGTAAATATTTTATGATTAATTGATTTAATAATGTACATACTATCTCTAAAATCAATATTCCTAAACAAACATCGTTTATATTTTGCCATGTCAAGTTTCCTCGTTACACATTTTTTTGTGCCTTTGGCTTTCTTAAGTGAAGATGTTTCAGTATTTATGCAATAAAGTTTTGCGCGAAGTCCTGTGAATTCTGTAATTAACTCACCAGCCATTTCATCTTTAAAATATCCAGGTTGTTTAATATTAACATGAGGTATACCATATACATTATCTTCTTTAAAATTACTAGTGTCAAAGTATTGTAGGTTAAGTTTCATATCCTTGTAGAAATCATCAGTCCTTATCAAATATAAAAGACTATCAGTATCTGTGTAGCAAAGGCATATATTTTCTCCATACATTTTTTTCATAATCGCGTAATGGAATCTATATAAATGTCTCTTCGCGAGTTCTAGAACAGTAAAGCCAATATATATTGGTCGGTCTAGATTGATTTGTGTTGGCTGCATTTGAATAGCTACCAAATTTTCTGTAAAAATCGAGAGATTCATAAAATTTGGCGCACTTATATATTTTTCAGCGCCGCAAATTTTATTAGTTCTGTTAGAACAATCTTTCCATACATTAACTAGTTTTACATCAACTTGATTTCTTTTGTTTTCTATCGTTTTACCAAATATAGAGTTATTCTGTTTTTTAAAAAAATCCCTTTCAAATTCGGAAGTTGCATTTTGTCGCAACAATGTGTTTAATTCAATGTAAGGTTTTAGAAATTGTTTCTGATCGAAAGCCAATACTCTGTGTATTTTTAATAGTACAAGTCCGTTTCTCAAACATTCTTTTAAATGAGTATAATGTATGACATATTTATATTTATTATGTAGGTTTGCTATTAGCTTTTGAGATTTTCCATTAGGCGGAATACATTTTTCTGGCGCGAATGGTAAATCAGAATGATGATCATGTATTTGTGGAGGATATTCAAGGTCCACTTCAAGTATGTATCCGCGATTGTTACTATCTGGTATCGATTCAATGTTGTTAAGGGTTTTAATTTCGTCTTCATTTAGAAAGGAAAAATTATTGGTAGGAAGACATTTCATCATCGTATATCCATAAAGATTTACACAATCGAGGTACATTAGATAAGAATTGGGCTCGTATTTATTGTAATTAGACAAATATTTATTATTTGCTTTAGCATTTCTGAGAGAACATTGTGCTAAACCTCCTCTAATGCCTTTTTCAAGCATTTGATACATTTCAACATCGGAAATTAAATCAAGCTCAACTTTTGTAAACAATAACATGGCATCCCAACTTAATGAAGGTGATGATACATAATGACAAGGATCTAAGTTGTAGTAAGTCAAGCTCATTGTTCTGAATTTTTCAAAAACGTCACATAATAATAATACATCGCATTTTAAATATAAATCGGTGTACTCCCCTAAATCTTTTATGTTAAATTCATTCCAAATAGTTTGCGCATGTTCGTAATCTTTATCTGATATATCTTCAGAAGAAAGCCTATTAAAAAAACTACTCTTGTCAGGAAGATTTGGTTCATTATAGCGTTCCATCGAATTCAAATAATCATAGCAATATACTCCTTTTTGACACAATAAATCAAACGATTTACTATCAGGATAATATTTTTTTAAATTTTTAAAGTCACTTTTCTGCAGTGTTTTTACTAACTTATCCAAGCCGCAACTAAGAAAATTGAACGAATCAATAAATTTCAACTGAGCGGCATTGATGGAATCAATTGGTATAAACTTTGTGATTGATATGTATTTTTCCTTTGTTTTTGAAATAAGATTAATACGTCCTATGATCGCAGATAGCTCGGTAATAAATAAATGACAGTCATATCCGGAAAGATTGTGGAATATGATTGGAATAAATTTACATGTCCTAGCATTCAAATTACATCCCACGTGACTCGGACCTAAATAAGCTGAATCAAAATGATCGTGGTCTGCGCATTTTACGTCATCAGCTACAAATTCCTTTTTACACAAGTGACAGATGGTAGCATGTTTAAACGATGCCAGCTCATTTTCAGTTAGCGGCATCATTTCATGTTTAATTGATATAATTTGATATAATTCCATTACATCATTAGTTAGAGCTTCAATAAATTTTTTTACACAATTTGGGCCCCGATAAGACACAAATTTGTTTAGACTCGGTTTAGACTCACAGCATATGTAATAAGCAAAGCAAGTCGCTTGATGTATTTGCACGTTCTCAACATGTTGTGATTTGCTTTTATCCGAATATTCTTTAAGCAAACTTTCAAAATCACCATATATTACGAAAGGAATTCTACGAGTTCGTTCAACATGCGAAAATAATAACTTACTACCTGGTTGAGGCAGAATTGTTTTTACTCTAGCGCAATCGTGATTTACCAGTTTTTCTTGCGATGGAAAATAAATAAAACATTCGTCACACAAAAAAATTCTGCATTTATGTTGTGTAAGTTGTCTATGTACAAGCTTTCCGAAATCTTTTATCAAACAGAAATGGTTTTTCCCGTTTATCTCAATGAGGAGCAGGCTAATATGCGTCAACTTACGATGTTTTGTTTTGTAGAGGGGACCAGATACTATATTGTTTTTATCCAAACCGTACACATTTACCGAAATTAAAGGATTTATCTTTTCGAATATTTTAATATCATTTAAACTCAAAGGAAAAGTCATTCCTGAAGTGTTCAGAATATGTTTATAATGTGGATATGACGACACTCTATTTGGATTATTTTTTGCTGGATACATATGCGCAATTATGCTCCATAAGAAACATCGATCATCTTTGTTTTGAATGTTTAAACATGATTTGGTGTTTTGAATTTCTCGCGGCAATTTCACGTATGAGCCCGCCCGTAATGGATTGTATTGATTAATATTTAATTCTAAATGACTGATAGAATTTAGTGTCCAACCACTCCCCGACATTTCGAATTCTGAACATTTCGTTATCAGCTTTTGGACACATGTTTTATAAAACGATATCAAATCAGAGTTGTAAAAAATCTTTACAAATGGCACATTAAATGACTTAAGGGCTTTTTCATCATTTTTAGGTAAATAATATGACACAAAAAATTCCATGTTGACTTTTAATGCATTGTGTTGGATCAATGATTTTTTTATTAATTGTAAAACTGAAGTAGAGGCTTTATTCAAAAATTCCTCAGGCAGCATATTATTCGAAATAGGGTTTATTTTATAACTTACAATTCTAGATTTAAATGCACTAGCTATAATCTGCACATCTGGGAACTCAGAGTTGATCAAACAGTTTGATTTATGAATACTACTTTTATAATGCGACGAGATACGAGACACCTCAATATTACACTCTCTACAATATACCATTTTGCCTCACTTGTTCCTTAGTAGGTATACTTGATAACAAACTTGAACTGATAAAAAATATTAAAAAATATAGGTAAATATTTGAGGTATTTACTTAATATAATAGTTGCATGAATTGATATGAAGCGATTAACCTGCCTAGATGTCGGTAATAATATAAATGCATAGTTTCGTAATCTGAGATTTAATTTTACTGTTTGCAATTAGTTTTCAGTAGTATATTTCAGTATTTCAGTTTCTATATTTAAATTTTTCAATATTCCAATATTTCAATATTCCAATATTTCTCATTTATAGTTTTGCTGTAAATAAAACAATCATTAGACATAACATAATAATAACCAGTTAAAATTTTATTCATGAAAATAAAACTTACATTTGTTGATTAAAAAGTATTGTAAATGCTTTCCTATTATAAGGTATAAATAAAATAAAGATAACAGTTAAGTAAAGATAGTTAGATAAAAGTGAAATAATTGAATATTATTGCGTCAGTATGTTAGAACATATTGTTCATTGCGGTATCATGGGATACTTAAATGTATAGTTTGGTAATCCTAGTTTGCAATTTACTGTGTAGATATTATTATAATGTTTGCAATTAGTATTTCAGTTTCTATATTTCAATTTTTCAATATTTCAATTTTCAATATTTCAATATTTCAATATTTCTCATTTTTAGTTTTGCTGTAAATAAAACAATTATTAGACACAAAATAAGAATAACCATTTCAAATTTTATTCATAAAATCTAAAACTAACATTAACTAATTCAAAAGTAGTATATATGCAAGTAATTACCTATTATAAGGTAGAAATAAAAATATCAAGGTAATATAATAAAGTAAAGACAAAATGAAACAATTGCGATTGTACCAATCTGTTAAAACATACTGTTCAATGTAATTTCATGGGATACATTATTGGCTGTATAGCCTTGAATTCATTTTTCCCGGCTTCTACAAGTGTTGACAATGCGCGCCATACAGGTGTTTGGGTGTCAGTACACAATTTTAAAGTAACCAGGGCTCTTTTCCAACGTTCTTCGCTAGGCTGACATTCAGCTTCTCGGGAATTATAGACCCTTAACTCGACGTAATACTCCCCGCCACGTGTGAGATCTCGTTGTGTTGTATACCCGCTCGTTCCGCGCTGTGAAAAGAAGCTCCGCAATGTAGCCGCACGCGCTGGTTTCACCTTGCTGCTTTCTCCGATCTCCTGAAAAAAAATCAAACAAATAATAAGTGACCTTCATACGTAACAGTTTATTGATATAACTGCTGTAACAAAAGTAAGTTACATAAATGTTTACAAAAATAATCTAGCCTGCATTAAACAACGCTTATCCACCATCGTAACTAAAAAAATACCCTGCCTAAGAGGGCCATGGTGCCGTAAACAATCATCACACACACACACACTGAGTATCACACCCATAAAAATAAGTAAACGAGCGAATAATATTTTTTCATTACCTGTGTAATCGAGGGCTGCGCCAGAGGTAATTCTACGTCATCCGTGTCCGAGCCAAAGAAATGGGATGTCGTCAACAGTTCTGTTGACACCGCCGCTGGCAGTTTTTTCTTTCTCGATGAAGACCCAGCGCCGCTGCTAGCCGTCCGTTTCTTTGATGCGCCTCCGTCTTTCTTCTTTTCTTGAGCCACCTTTTTTGCAGGAGGTTGTGGTGTAGGTGGAGGTGCTACAGGCTCGGACCCCGCCGGTGTTTCGTCGTCCGATACATCAATCTCATCGGCCCAGAAAGGATTTTGCGACCAGCCCGGCCTGAAAGCAATAATTTAAAATAATTATAATAGAAGATAACTTCGCAACGAGTTAACACAACATTGTTTCTGAACATTGTTTTAGCCTAGCATAGCAAAATGCTTTATAAATAAAAAATCCATGAGTTAACACAAGTTAGTTTGCCGATCAACACAGGTACCTAAGTCACATTACACTTTATACGTTTACATCCTCACACTCACAGTCCACACTTAGTTCAATGACTTGTATAGCGGGTGCCAGAAACATTCACTTCACTCATAATCTCACCTTGAACCAGAAATACAAATTTCCCTTGGGGAAGTAAATTGAGCTTCTGTCAGGAATCGAACCCGAAACTCCCGGTGTAGAAGGCAATTACTTAACAACTACGCCAGCATGGCATCTAATTTTTTTCACCGAAGTTATAAGGCAATTTGCACTCACTAATAATTCATTCATACTAACAATAAATACTTTAAGGTCACTTACTTACATAGTTAGGTTCCTTGAAGTTCCGAATATGTAAATAACTGCACTTTTTTTGGATGCTGGAGCGTCGTCGCCCACCACTGAATATCCGCTTTTAAATGTAGATGCACCAAATCAGTCCTATTTATAATCTCATTTTATAAAGATGCATTCACAAGTCGAATCTTGACTAAAACGTACAAAAATAAAAAAACAGAAAGGTTAAAGTTTTAACGATTGTATACCTTAACGATCTTGTAAACAAAGTTCATTTCATCTTGTCAACCGATAAACAAATCTGAATGAGACTTTATGCTGTCGTCAAGGGATGTAAAGCGATGACTGCTGCACATTCTCGAGCAACTGGAGACAAAAATCCTATAAGGAAGTGGCAGGTACTTATACCAATTACGAGTCTTTTAAATTACAGATCTCACTTAACTGGTAAACAACATATTTCAATTGATCACCAGTAATGAGAGAACCTCTCGAATAAAACAATGCTTTTTATGAAAATCCTTATAACTAAATCTTTTAGATATTAGTAGCGAAACAAACATCAATAAGTCGATTTGTATTTTTTGACGATACTAAAAATGTATTGCTACTTAAGTAAATATTTAAAAATCACATAATGTTCTGATCACTACTGTTACCTATTTAGTATTTTTATTAGACATTAATATGTAGGTACCTACGTTAAATTTTAACCAAAACGTATATTATAATTTTAATTATGTAAAATCATGAAACGAAGGTTGTATCTTTGAACCATAGGCCGTCATTTATTTATTTATTCATTATAATCAATCTCTTTTTTAACTTTTTTTATTTTCTATACAAGATGATTACTACAAAACATCAAAAGAACCAAAAGCCCGTAAAGTAACCTATGGATAGTGACAATGGAGTCTTATCGCTAAGAGAAATTCTTTTCAGAAATATTTGTATCGATATAATCACAGTAATATTGTTGTTTGCTAAGAAGCTATTTAATAGTATAGATAGTGAAAAGTATAGATATCTTAGAAAATACTAAAAACAAAAACTTTTAAACTCATAGCCCACACTAAATTCATAGACTTGTATCTTAGGTGCTAGAAACATTCACTTCTTCACACACACACACACAATGACACCCAGAACCAGAAGTGCATATTTTCCTTGATGAGGAGATTTATGCTACTGTCGGGAATCAAACCTAGTACCCGCAACATAGAAGACAAGAACTTACCAACTACGTCAACATGACAGTCTGACTAATCGTATCTTTGATAAAAAAATATGACGAAAAAAATATCGTTGAATCACGTACGCTAGAAAATCCAAATATAGGCTGACTTGATAGCCTAGGTACATAGGACTGCACATATCATTGACATGAGTACAAAATAATAAAATGTAATAATCATAAAAAGTCCCCACTTTATACGTACTCGTACGTACTCTAGGTAACATACCACGGCTGTATAACCCACACTTAAATCGGGATACTATATACCTATGCCTTATAAATGTGTCGGTCGCATCTGTTTCACTAGACAGACAAAGTATTATGTTCTGAACTGATCTGTCTTGAACGGTCTAAAATAAAATGAACTGCTCAGATAAACAAATGCAGACTGACCAGATAAAACGATAGCGGTTTATAAGCTAGAGGGAACCTCGCTTTTTTTAATTCAGTGCGACGAATATAGTGAGCGAACATAATACATGTTGTAAAATGCGCTAACGAGACGATTATAGAGAATAAAAACATCTGACACATGATCCGTGCGCAAACAAGTTGTCGGTTCCCTTGTAATTACAATACTACTTATTAATCGTATGTTTGATGTGGATTGGATAGCAGATAATCGAGAGAATTGGGGGTCATGCATCGCGAGCTCGAGCGTAGCGAGAGCGATGCAGATGCAGAACCCCCAATTCTCCCCTACTGTCCCCGCACTATTGCCGTCTCACTCGGGTCATCGTTCCGACGCTAGTTGCAGACCAGTGCCTTGGAATACGCAGTCCTGACGAAGTTTTGTTTTCTGTGCAGAAGCTGAGCAGCCACCGACCGCCGTGCAACGTGAGCTACGAGCTCGCCGTGCCGGCGCGCAGAGGCGCTCTAAGACGTCAGGCATTACCACCTACCCAAGTCCCTTGTTTCGGACGAACAACATCATATCGGGCTGGTGGTCTTGTTTTGACCGCACTTTTCGGTGCGCATTTCACCACTTTACTACCCGACACAACATAGTAACAGTCGCGTAACAACACACTTTGTGCTGTTAAGCGACGTCGTTCAGGCGTGGGGTAGCGTCAGCCAAACCCGTCTGAACGATCAAATCCGCCATTTGCTGCGGTCGCAGTGTGACACCCTACGGTGACAACGGCCACTGTTGTTGTTTTGGTTTAACCTTGCACCGTGGCCTTTCCCGCTTCACGGGTCAGCCGAAGCAAGCTGGGCTCCGGGATTACTGGCCTTGGGGTCGCCCCTAGTCAACCCCGGAGTAGCGCTTAGGAGCACCCCTCTCCGCCGAGAAAAAAGCTCGGAGAGGGTACACAACTAGGGCACACCCTAGGTACACACTCCCTCTCACACAGTGAGCTCACAAGGTGTGTGAGGGAATTCAAACCCTTGATAGGGCGTCCTGAGTATTCCCCTCAGGATGCAGTCCCGTCCCTCTAACGGTGAGGTGCAGGTCCTTCAGACCTTCGCCCTCCGCCACCCCGATCTATACGTTGCACATATGCAACTGCTTGAAGAGGAAGAGAATGCCCGCCTCACGGACACTCTCATCGCTCCCTCCGGGACTTCAAACCCGGAGGCCAGCGTTCCTCCCTTGACCCGATCCTATTCAGAGGATAGCCCTACTTCGCCCGCTCCCGGGCCCGACAATAGACGCACGGTGGCAGCCCCTCCCCGTGAACGGTCTCGCTCTCGCTCACCGATCGGGAGGTCAGCGAGTACCCGTCCCTCCTTCGCCATTGTCGAGACCGTTTCGGAATCCGAAACGGACATGGAGGTAGATCAGGCCGGCGCCTCACGCACGGACTCTGATTCCGATAACGACGGTTACACCGTCGTAGATCGCAAACGCAAGCGCGCGCCCAAAGCCGCTAGTTGCGCCACTTCCGCCCCTCCCGCCAAGGCACCCGCAAAGGCCCCCGCCTCCGGCAAAAAACCGACCCCCGCCCCGCGCCCCGCGTCTCCTCCCTCCGCTCCGGTTTCAACCGCCGCGTCCCCTCAGGACGCGAGCGCACGTCGCGAAAAACCGCCTCCGCCTTTGTTCATTCAGGACAAAAGCAAATGGGACATGCTGTCCCGCTTAGTTTCGGATCGTGGGATCCATTATACTAATGCCCGCTCCACGCAGCAGGGCATTAAAGTCCAAGTGCCCACTAGTAGCGACCACAGAGCGCTAACAAAGCTCCTCCGTAAAGAGAGCATAAGTTTTCACACTTATGCGCTCGAAGAGGAGAAAGTCCTTCGCGTTGTGATTCGCGGTGTGCCTAAGGAGATACATACCGATGCGGTATGTGACGACCTTAAAGCACAAGACTTCCCAGTGCATGCGGTTCACCGCATGTACAGCGGGAAGGACCGCAGTCCATATGACCTAGTACTCGTAGTACTAGACCGTACACCAGAGGGCAAGGCCATTTTTAATTTAAAAAAGGTCTGCGGCCTCTCTGGGTTAGACGTACAAGCCCCATTTAAAAATGGAAGTCCCTCGCAGTGTCACAACTGCCAATTGTACGGTCACGCCTCCCGCTTCTGTTTCGCTCGCGCTAGGTGCGTCAAGTGCCTAGGCGATCACGCGACAGCGGCGTGCTCTCGCACTCGGGACTCGCCGGACCCACCCAGCTGCGTTCTATGCGGTGCTCAAGGACATACCGCGAATTACCGCGGCTGCCCAAAAGCACCACGCATAAACCACAGGGTAGCAAGGCATAGGCCGACCCGTCCCTCACATGACCGTTACCAACGGGTCAGCCCTAAGCTGTCGGTAATACCTGCTTCACAGGTAATACCCGCGCCGCTCCCCGCCCGTAACGCATGGTCTAAACCACCCAGTATGGTAAAGACCATCACTCCCGCCCGCGCCCCGGCCCGCGCGCCCGCACCCTCTCCTGCCCGCGCCCCGGCCCCTGCCCGCGCACCGGCCCCGGCTCGCCCCGCGCTCCCGGCACCCGTTGCCAACTCCGTTCGCGCCCCTCCTCCCCGCGCCATTCCTCGGCCACAAGCCCCACCCATGCCGCTGATGGATGCCTCTCTTCAAGAGGACATCAAACTAGTCAGCGACCTGGCGATGTCTATTGACATCAACGAAGTCCGCGAGCTAGCGCACAAGATGCACTTCGCTCAATCCCCAGCGGACGTGATCCAATATACATTGGAACACGCGAATTTACTTAGCGCCCTTAAGCGCTTCGTTCCCCAGGCCCCTCCCCAGTACAACCACTATGGGTAGTACAACCGCACGCACGAAACCGCGCTCAGTTTCGTTAGCGTCATTCAACGCTAACGGTTTCTTTAGACAACGTGACCTTGTCCACGACTTTTGCTGCACCCACCTTATCGACATTATATGCGTGCAGGAGACCCTTCTAAAACCGGGGAAGGCGAACCCTAGGTTTGCCAATTACAGAACGGTACGTGATGATAGAGTGAACTCCCGTGGGGGAGGCACTCTTATCTATTACAAAAGGTCCCTGCACTGCATCCCCCTACCTACCCCGACTCTTGTTAATATGGAAGCATCTTGTTGCCTCCTAGCTATGACTGGTCATCAACCTATAGTCATAGCGTCCTGTTACCAAGCTTGTCAAAAGCCGATCGTCCGAGCTGACTTAGAAGCATTGTTCTCATTAGGAAGCGCCGTCCTTCTGATTGGCGACTTCAATAGTAAGCACATCCTATGGAATTGTAACGTCAACAATCCCAGAGGCATTGCACTTGAAAAACTAGTCGCAGAACTTAATTTTGACATAATTGCGCCCACTGAGCCCACTCACTACCCTCATACGGAAGACTTTCGACCTGACTTGCTTGACATGGCACTACTCAGAGGCGTAACACTCCAGTTACGCTCCATAGAAGTGGTTCACGAGCTTCACTCTGACCACCGACCCATTATACTGCGACTAGGTCCCGACCCAACAACAGACCTCCCCCGCCCCACTAAGACGATAGTGAACTGGAAGCAATTAGGCGTTGTCCTAAAAGCTATCAGTTCACCGGACCTTGACAAGATCCCTGACGACATCCTGACTAAAGATGACGTAACCCTTGCGATTGATTCGTTCACTAATCACCTCTCCACCGTAGTAGGTGCATCCGCAAAGGAGGTCATGGTGCCGGACGACCGGCGCCTTGTCATTCCAGCGGATGTGAGACGATTAGTGACGGAAAGTAAAGCAGTGACCCGACATTACGACTCTTACCCCAGTAAAGAGAACAAAACTAAGAAACGCCACTTTGAACGCATGGTTCAAAGTCGCATGTCTGAGTTGCGTGATCAACAATGGGGTGACAAACTTTCAAACCTCGTGCCAAGCCACCAGGCTTATTGGGACTTGGCGCGAGGTATGAAAGGAAGTAACTACAACGACATGCCTCCCTTATACAGACCAGTCCCACTAGTCCCAGCGTTCTTTGACGAAGACAAAGCTGAGTGCCTAGCTGATAGCCTAGAGGCTCAGTGTTCCCCTAACGTAGATCACGTTGACCAAGCTCACCTCGATTCGGTGGATGCTGAAGTCGAACGTAAAAGCTCTGTGGTCACCTCTGAACTCCCACCAATCACCTTAGCGACTTACGCTGAGGTGGCGAGACTGATCAAGGCCCTCCGACCGCGCAAATCCCCCGGTGCCGATGGCATCTCCAACAGGGTTCTTAAAACCCTCTCTCCTCCTCTCATCCATCTCCTAGTCAGCATCTTCAATGCTGCTATGAGCCACTGCTTATTCCCAGACACCTGGAAATGTGCAAATGTCATTGGCATTCACAAACCAGGCAAAAGCTCATCTGACCCCACCAGTTACCGCCCCATCAGCCTCCTCAGTGCCTTAGGCAAACTTTACGAGCGGTTACTTGCAAACCGTCTCCAGTCCCATGCTAAGGAACACCACCTTATCCCAGATGAGCAGTTTGGCTTCAGGCCCGGACACTCATGCGTCCAACAGGTGCACCGCCTCACGGAGCACATCATTGAGGGCTTTAACAAGTACCCCAAACCCCAGACAACGCTAGCAGTCTTCCTCGACGTAGCGAAAGCTTTTGACAAAGTCTGGCACAATGGCTTGATTTACAAGCTATACCAATTTGGCGAGCCAGAACGTCTTGTGCTCATCCTACAAGACTTCCTTAAAGCCAGAAGCTTTCGCTATCGCGTGGAAGGCACCCTCTCCTCCCCCCACCCAGTCAGAGCCGGAGTCCCTCAGGGCTCCGTGCTATCACCCATTCTTTTCGCGCTGTATACCAGCGACATCCCACGCTCTCAGCCTAACGTCCTATTAGCCCAATACGCGGATGATACCGCTATTTATACCACTGGGTGGCATATCAGTAGAAAGTCCATTCCCGCCCTCCAACGGGCCATCACCGAGATCGGTGACTGGTTCCGTAAATGGCGCATCGCGGTCAACCCAGTTAAAAGTGCAGCTATGTACTTTACTGAGAAGGGCCGCCCCCGTTACCCGCAACCTTTAACTTTGTTCGACCAACCCATCCCCTGGGTTAGTAAAACAAAATATCTCGGAGTCACCCTTGATCGGAATCTCACCTTTAGCGATCATATAACAACCGTCCGTAACAGAGCGGCCTTTGTAATGGGTCGCCTTGATCCCCTGATTCGCAAAGAGAGTAAAATGTCTCTTAGAAATAAGAAGACACTTTACACTGCCTGCATCCGCCCCATCATGACTTACGCATCAGTAGTGTTTAGTCATGCTAGTGAGGCCCATCTCCATAAGCTTCAAGTCATTCAAAACCGTTTTCTTCGTAGTGCAACCGGCGCTCCGTGGTATATCCGGAACACCGAGTTGCATTGCGACCTAAACCTTCCCTCTTTAGCGCAGTTCAATAAGGACTGCGCCCGCCGATACTTTGATCGAGCGCCCCACCACTCGAACCCTGTGGTTGTCCAGGCATCGAACTACTCGACCGCCTCTTCTATCCCATTTTTCAAACCCCCCCGTCGCCGACCACGGCAGGTATTAGACGACCCGGATGACCCCATCGCAGCCATTACGTTGGCAGCTTTAGCGTTATCCGCAAGTCGTCGAGGTAAAATCCCCAGGTGTGAGGTAATCAGAGGTCACACAATCAAACACCGAGCTCGCCGGCGAGCTCGAGGCAAAAACAAGGTCACGATAAATTGCTCTCCAAATAGTCAAAGAGTATTATTCAGTAGGGCCCAATTGTGCAACACTGCAGTTGCACAGAGGCATTTTGCTCCGATCCCCCCCATGTCTCTCGACAGCGAGACAAGCCGAGGTCCGAACCACAGTGGTGCCCTTGAGCTCGCTGTCAACCCCTCCTATAATAGCGGTACGTTTTCGGCGTCCGCAGGAGACGGAGGTAGAAAGCGCTTTTCGCCTTCTACGCCCGTCTCGGGAGAAGTGCCTTCGGCACTTCTCCCTCCCGGGCTATTGTAGGGCCAGGCCCTCGCCCAAAACCCGGTGGAGCTGGACGACCGCACAGGCGGTAGCCAGCATCTATGTCCTCCCTAAAAAAAAAAAAAAAAAAAAAAAAAAAAAGCTTGCACAACCGTGATACATGTTTCATTCGTTCTTTTAGTACCTAGGATCAAACCAAAATTGCTTGACGCGTTTGTGGGTCGGTGATAGTTTGTGTCTGCGAATGATTATTTTATACATGAAACAAAACGCTAATTTTTTATGATGGTTTCGATAAAAGGTGGGAGTTGGCCCCCTTGAAGATCATAATGCTTTCCTCCATAGTCATTTATCAGGTGGCAGCAAAGAGATTTAAATATAAATTTGAATGTCTTCGGGTCAGTAAATAAATCGACATTTAAAAAAAATGGTGCAAGTCTCGGTGCGCGCCTGCCGCGCCTAAAAACGATTTCTTAGAGCTTATTTGGTTGTCAGATTACGAATCAGACGGTAGGATTCATCCGAGAAATACGTTATCAATACTGGCTTTAACATCTGATATATTTATAGAATTCAACTTTTGTGGACTTCATTAATCTGGCGTAAAAACGTCGTGGGTTTTCTGATCCAATAAAGAAATTTAACTTTGTTATTATCTTTTCTTTTTACACGACTGCCCAAAAAAGGAGAGTTATGTTTTCAGGATTTATGTACGTATGTATGTTTGTGAGTTTCTTTATTCCACCATAACTTCTAAACGGTTTAAACGATTTTGATGTAAGGGATATTGTTAGATTCGTCTTGATAACCCAAGTGACACTAGGTACATACAAAAAAATAGAAAAACAAACTGGCGGATTTTAGACCCCATTATTATATTGTAGGGTAAAAAAAAGTTTTCTTCCAAATCCATCGAGTGGGGTAACAAAATGAAGAGCTTTAAAAAAGGATTCCATAAAAATATACAACTTGCAGTTTTAATTTCAATGGAACGATAAATAGCTTAACGAAAATATATACTTTGCAGTCGGGTTTTTTTACTTTTTTAATTAATTTATACTTGTTGGGAGGAGTTGTTATTTACGCGGGTAGATCGCGGTTTCTTCGTCAACTAATATATCGGATAGAAATAATAGAATCGTCGTGCTCGATAGCTCGTTTATTACTGCAGAACAATTTTAGGCTGGCCCTTGGTATGATATTATAGTGATTATAACAGTAGTATAATTTTTATTCTGTGGTATAATAATAATAATAATGTTTTAGTGACGTAACTTATGAGACTAATTTACCAATTCTAAGAAATATGAATATTAAGTGTTAATATAGGTAAGATTGGTGTATACATTTTCTTTTTCACTTTCCGCTTTAAATTACTTAGTATGTAATAATTTTGTACAGGACGTTTGCTATCGTAAATATATGGGTCGATCAACTATTTCTTGTCCCCTTTAGATTTTTTGTGAAATAAAATTAATTTACAGTTTTAAAACTTTAAATGCCATCACAAGATAGGATATACATCTAATTAAGTGTTTCTTTGCCGAGCAGCGCACTTTTTCGTAAATATACTAAATTTTAATTGAATTTTCGTATACTCCTCAATTATTGTGTCCCTGGGACAACAAATTAATATATTATTATAACACATAAGGTTGTATTAAAAATAGAAAAAAGCTATTGAATTTTGTTATAGATTTAAGCACCATTTATTTAAAATATTTATTTTATTTATACAATTATTTATTTGATGTTATATGTATATTTTTATGTCTTTTGGACGACCGTTATATTCAAACCGAAACGTAATTCTTTTTGTCTCAAGTTAGTTGTAATATTTACATCAAAAGAACTTAAACGCTGTTTTTTTGTTGTAAATTGAGCATGTTAAACTAAAACTTTCTATTAATTTACATGTTATTCTTATGAAAAATATGAGCTTTGGGGGTCCTAAGCTTAGGGACAACACAAGAGACGTTATGGGTTGCAAAGAGGACTTTCTGTTTTAATGGCTCATAAACATGGATTATTTCTAGCAATTCCTATAAAATATAATATAATAAGTTATAATCATTTATTTATAAAATATTTAATGACACGCTGATATGATAATGAGATCAACAATATTGTAAAATTTTACGAAACATATCAATACTACTAAAGTTAACCTAATAATCTTATAAACTTGACGAGGTAATCTAGCATTAACTTATATACTTTGAATACTAGTCTTGTAGACACAGCGTTAATAAAACCAATAAATTCTTTTTAAGACACTTTTTCTTGTGGCTTCCAGTCTGAAATTAATCTTTTATGTCTGTGGTAACTTTCTCTTATTTTTTGTTGCATTCAGCTTGTTTTTCTGGGCAAGATTACAGTTTTTCTGGATACTGTCTAAATTTTTTGGTCGGTAATATAACCATACAAAGGCTTTGTAAATGTTTTATTTAAATTACTCAAGTATTGAACAGTAGTGAAATAATTAGAAAAAAAAAACAAAATAAGCCCAAACTTGAAGGAAAATAACGCAATTAATTATTATCTATGAAATAAACTAACCAACGCCTTTATTATTCACTTCAATGTGAAAAAAAATATCGCAACAAACTAGAATTCAGTATATTGTCTATTGGACAACCAATTTAGTCCACTGGATAACCACTTTGGTTGCCTAAGTGACTGGTTGTACAGGTGACATTTTTATTATTTTGTTACTTTTGATATGGTTTTGTTGAAATAATGAGCTATTTCTCATCTATTACATAATTTCAAGACAAAGAGTGATAACTTAAATATTAACAATATTTGAATATCAAAAAACTCACAGTTTTGTGGTGATAGTTCAGGGGACGCACAATAAACACACGCACTCATTCAAAACGAACTCTACCGACTACCACGGCGTCCTTTGCGAAAACAAGGTGGTGGATCCAAGTATTCAGTTCCTAATTAAATGAGCCTGTCTCTTAGTAAAATATAGTTCCATCTACGTTGCTTAATTTGAAGTTATTAATGGTGGTCCGATGGATTCATAGACTAAAGAATGCTTACGGGACACAGAAAAAAATCAAAAAAATATCCAAAAGAGGGCGGACAAAAAATAATACCGGATGCTGACATCGAATAAGACACATAACTGGTCATTTTAGTGGAGTTCTATTTAAGGATTACCTATGAATTATTTTTCCTGTGCCACATTTTATATTACTAGGAGTGGTCGGGGACAGCCAAATTTACTAAGGAAGTTCTAGTACGTCCAATGGACCACTAATAAAATTGATAAAATTTAAAACATTAACAAAATGTATACATTACATTATTAATTATATACCACCCTCAAGTTGAAAATCTGTCGCCAAGCACCAAACGGTGTGTTCCGGCAGCTGTCCTTGAGAGCCAGTAATTCTGGGTTAGCCTGAACAACATCTTCGACCACATCATCACTTACCATCAGGTGAGATAGTGGTCAAAGGCTTCAGCCCTTCAGGTGAAGATAGACTCGTCTATCTTCACCTGAAGGGCACAGATTGCGAAAAATTGAATATTGTTAAGACCTGGAGTTTGAACATAGGCCTTGCGATTGCAAGGGCAGCTTTTCTATACACATCAACCAGGTGTTTTATATACGATCAAAGATGTTTATCAGGCTGGCTAGAATTATTGAATTTCAAGGACAGCTACTAGAACAAACCAATAGGCTAGGCAGGTTGTCGCAAAATTTCTTACTATTGTCCAAACACCACAGTTTTATACGGCTACATGGTGTATGATGAAGCGATCCAGTATTATTTGTCTATTTTCTAACTGTACAGTAACTATGTATTATTGTATGAATTTTATTTCATTCTTCATTACTAAAACAAGTGCAACTTACTCGGAATAATCTCTAAAATAAACATTTTGTTAGTCAAAATAAAAGTTTTTATTACTATGACTACGATTAGGAACGTAAAGACAGTCTTAACGCTCACGTTACGTTACCATATCATCGTTTAGGCGACAAAAGGAAAAATGCGACAAAGAAGCACAAAAAATTATAATTGACAAGTATGATATTTTTGATTAAATATAATATTGAGTATGCAGACAATAAAGGTATGATCCATTGATTTTTATTAATTGAAATATACTAATTTTACATGCTAAGGCCTAATTTCACCATACCATGTTTGTTTACGCTAAATCAGGCATTAGCTAATGGGTCTTTAAAAATAACAGAGCTGTTAAATCAGTCTACGTTCTATGAAGTTAACTGAATTAATCATCCATTAACAGTTGGTGGGACACTCGGTTCAGTTAACAGTCCGTTAAAAGGATTAACAAGGCGTCAAATAAATAACAGAGTATGGTGAAACTAGGCCTAAAGCTAGCAACTTCACTAAATTGACGTAAGGTTGCTTAATTACCCTACAGAGTGGAAGAAGAGTGTAAAAAAATACATAAAATACTGAAAGGTGGGCAGAAGTACTTAAGAGGCCTGCCAAGCGTGGAGGCAGTGTTCAGCAGTCGATAGTCCAGCAAATTTAGTACATTCTACTGCCAGGTTCACCAATGTAATGACGAGGTTAGTCCTTCAGTTAGGTACTGGCACAGCTGCACTCACCGATTTTCTCATTGAGAATATAGTATAGAGAAGAGGGTTCACCTGGCTAGGTAATAACCTAGCCAGGTTAGAACTCTCAAAACACCCACGTTAGCCAATTCAACATTCGAAACCGACACTAACGCATCTTTTAATAGGTTGCCTAAACTTAAAAGAAGCTCGCTGTGTTTATTTTCCACAGCTGACAACATGTCAAATTTTATGTAAATTTAGGAACGAAAAGACAAAATCTAATTATAGCAAAACCCGGCGGGAGTTAAGTTTGAATAATCAGCTATATGCTAAACTTTGGAATTTAGAAATATAGAAGAAAATGGTGATATAAATTTGCCGAGAATCTGTGAACCGCAAAAGACGGAACGAATATTTTCTAATAATTTTGTGTCCGGCGCAAGTTTTTTTTTCTTAAATAATTGAAACTTTATCCGGACAAAAAAAAGAAAAAGATGTAAACAAAAAGTTCGCAAAATGTAGTTCATGGCAAAGAGATGAAAATCGTCTAAGTTCTTGCAAGTCCTTAATGAACATGATTTAATAAAATATCACAGTTTGAATTGAAGCAGTAATGGCTCAGTGGCATTGGCTATGGACTGCCGCGCAGCAGATCCATGTTTCGGATCCCACCGCGGGCTTGAGCTTCATTTTGCGAATGCCCGCCTCGCTAGCGACCTCAAGTAGAAAATCTGTCACCAAGCACCTAACGGTGTGTTCCAGCAACTGTCCTTGAGAGCCAGTAATTCTAGGTTAAGCCTGTTAACACCTTCGACCAAATCATCGAGTACCATCAGGTGAGATTGTGGTCAGAGGCTCATCTATCAGCAATAAAATTAAATATAAGTTACTTTGCCTTAATATTACTTTACCTTTACATTAATATTAGATACAGGTATGTACAGAAGACTCTCCGAACCACGCATATTAAATGAATAAGTACAAAAAGCCTATCCAGCTGTATAATTAAATTGTATTTAAATTTTGAATTTTCACAGCATGCGCAGATGGATTTTGAAGCGCTCGTAGCGAAGTTTGCTTAACCATTCTGAATCGATCAGCAAAGTTAAGCAACGTCCGCCTCGGTCATGACTTGGATGGGTGACCGCTGGTGACATTACTACTGAGCACTTCCGTGCTTCGGAGGGTACGTTAAGCCGTCGGCCCCGGTTGTTGTCTTAGGATGGCAGTCGTTACAGCATGGTGGTAGGGCATTTTGCTAATGCCCGCCTAAGCTACCATCCTCAAGTATAAAATCTGTCGCCAAGCACCTAACGGTGTGTTCCGGCAGCTGTCCTTGAGAGCCAGTTATTCTCTAGGTTAGCCTGAACAACACCTTCGACCACATCATCACTTACCATCAGGTGAGTGAGATAGTGGTCAAAGGCTAAACTATCATGGATAAAAAAAATGGTTTTCCATACAAACGTAGTTCGATATTTATTGTGTAAGTAAATATTTGCATGCAGGTTTTTGAGCCTTATATCTATGCTTTCCGTCATATGTTTTATATATTCTGCCTCTAAATGTTAAGGGCTTCTTATACCGCAAATGCTGTTTTTAAAATCAATATGAATCAGTAAAAAATTTACGTAAATTTCTGAAAAAAATATATGTTTCAGTTAAGGATCTTACAGAGTACAATTCGCTTACATTTTTAAAATCAGAAGAACTTCGCTCGATAGAAAAAAATACCAAAATTGCCTCTTTTTAAAATACATTTTCAATACTGTGCCTAAAGTAATAAACTTATTGACCTTATTTTTACACCAATCTTTAGATAAATCATTTTTCTAGTGCAAATCGCTGAGGTGGATGTTGTAGTGTTATTTTCCTATTAATGATGCCTAAAAACCTACAAACCCGCGAGCGGCGCAACGCCCGCGGGCTTCGCAGTCGCGCGGTGGCGCTTACCGACGACGGACCTGTGCCAGTGCCAGTCAGCCCGACGCGCGACGTGCTACGTGCAGTGATTTACGAAAATAAACTAAAATTGATCTGGCCAAGTCGTCACTATGGCTAACAAACGCAATAAACGAAAAAAGTCACTACGAGCTATATCAAAGACAAACAGCACGAATGCATTACAAAGAAATGCTAAGTAAGTACAGTACTTGCACGAAGGTACGTGTTTATTTATTTCTTATTTATTAAGTAGGAACCTATATTGTTCTCCTAAAATATTACCTACTTAACTCTATACTTAGTTTGTAGGTTAGGTTTCCTTGCCACAGTATAGTTAAAGCAGTTTATGTACGGAAAGAAATATGGAATTATAAACTAGTAACGTTTGAAAGGAAATACTTTGGCATAATGGATGGGACATAGTCTACCAAAATCAGTATAACCATATTATTTTTTATAATACTTAGTAGGTACTAAGGTAATTCTGGCATTTTAGGAAGATTATTAGGCAGATATCACGTATTTGTTACTTTTATCACCAATATTTATTCAAATGAAATGTAATGTATTTTTTTCACTTATTTCAGTGCATAGAGATCTTGTACCAAAGAAGGTACTTACACGTCGAATAAATGTACCGATGACCAGAACGCGAAGTACAATACATACTTATTACCTATACTTACCTGTTTGCTTATAGCTAATCTAACTGCTATTGTACTCCTTAGCCACAGATTAACCAATAGGAGGAATAATAATTTAATATACTAATAATAGTTATATAACAAATACTTCCACAATTAAACGCTTTATTGGCAAACAATACCAATATGTTAATATATTGAAGTTCGTTGCGAAAAATTTATTACGATTTTAGACTTCAATGTACTCATTTTTTTTATTTTTTTTTATTGCTGATAGTAAGACCACTTTGACCACAATCACACGTGATGGTAAGTGATGATGTGGTCGAAGGTGGTAATAAGCTTAACCTATTAGTACTCTGACTCTTCAGGACAGCTGCCGGAACACACCGTTAGGTGCTTGGCGACAGATTTTCTACTTGAGGGTGGTCGCTTGCCAGGCGGGCATTCACAAAATGCCCATCTACCATGCGGTGAAGCTCAAGCCCGCGGTGGGATTCGAACCATGGACCTGCTGTGCGGCAGTCCACAGCCAAAGCCACTGAACTATCACTGCTTCAAAATTTTTGAATTATACCTTGCATTTATTTTTAAAGAAATGAATTATGGAAGTGAATCAAATTCTGTTGTGGACCAATATAACAAGCCTAGCAGCAGGTGAATTTGATGATACTGAGTAAGTTTCGAGAGCGCTCCTTTGTAATTAACTTATGGTCCCGTATGGCTGACCTAAATGACCTCAAATTTTACAAATTACCTAAAGTCACTTATTGTTGCAGAAAATCTAGTCAAGATGACCCTCTTCTCGTAGAGTCTGAAAATCAAGAACACGAGTTTCAACCAGTTTCAGGGAGACGCATCATTGACATCAATTACTTGTTTACTCAATTACAGGAAAAAGCACGTCACAACCATTTATTTGACTGCAAAGCGGGAAATTTTCTGCTAATTAGTGCAAAAAGGATTGGTGTACTGTCCGTATTTAAATTTGAATGCAATATGTGCAAACAGCTTTGCCTTATACAATCCGAAAATACAGACACAGCAAATATAGACGTAAATGTTGCGGCAACCACTGGTATGGTAGCCTCAGGGATTGGTTATTCTCAGTTCGAAGAGCTTTTTTTCTCCATGAATATTCACATATTTTAAACAAAATTTCACAACAAACTGCAGGGACATGTTTACGATAGTTTTGAAAACACAGCAGCTGAATCCATGAAAGCTGCTGCTGAAGAAGAAAAAGAGTTGAAAATTGCAGAAGGTCGCACCAAAAATGGCATACCAGTGGTTGATATTTACGTTGACGCTTCTTGTTGTGTTCAATCGTACGGATCCAACTATAAGGCTGCGTCTGCAGCAATTATTGGAAGAAGAACCGGCAAAATTATTTTTCTGGCGGTAAATACTGCCTTGTGTGCGCTCGCGCGGAAAGCAAGAATTATCCACCCAATGAGCACAAATGTTACAAGAATTACTGTATTATTTGTAGAGTGGCTGAGTACGATTCGTATGATTAATTCTTTCATAGAAAAGAAATTTGTCTTGTCTTGATGCCTCGTTTTAGGGTACCGTAACCAAAGTCGAAACAGAACTCTGTTATGTTATGTTAAATCTGTTACTCTGTTGTAAACGGTATGAATTATAAAACTTTAGTTCAAATATTTTGTTAAGATATTACATTTATCAGCCCAAAACCATCCAAACGGAGACGGCGGAAGTCCCTGTTGCTCTAAAGCTTGAGATCACGCCAATAACCCTGAGGCCCTGTTTGTGTGGGCGAGCGCAGGATGCTTCAGATCAGATGTTTGGTGTGGCAATGGTTATGGACTGCCGCACAGCGGGTTCATGTTTCGAGTCCAACCACCGCGCCGGCTTTTACAACATGTTTGTAGGGTGTATTGCTAATGCTCTCCCGGCTAGCTACCATTCTTAAGTGGTTGTTCCGCCAGCTGTCCTTGAGCACCAATCCACAATTTGGGTTTAAAGAACTTTATTCTCATAAGATATATGTATATCTCACGATATGACGGTTAAAGTAATACAATTGGAGCACAAAGTTTCGGCAGAAATACCAATGTCCAGGTGGCTGAGATGGTGTTAAGCATCCGACGCGATATCGGAGGACGCGGGTTCGATTCCCGCCTTGGGCAAAAAAAAGAAGGCGGCTTTAAGAAGAAAATAAAATCCAGATATTAAAATATAATAAAAAGACGCGGACTACAACAAATTGGTTTTCCCAAGTGCAAGGACAACTGCATGTAACAGGACGACGGCAATGTCTATTTGGTATTTGGGCCGGGGAAAAAGAACCAGTACATATCGAAAGAATCGAAAAATATAATGAATTTTGGAAATCAAAGTTATCACACTTTTACCACAAATTTCTGCTGCCAGAAATCGTCAACCCCAGACATACTCGTGGTATACCCATACGGAATCTGACACTTGAATGCGAATCCACCGAATCCGAAAATAAAGAAAATGAGATGTGTAACAATCGCGAAAACCTAAGACAACATTAAAGAAAATGAGATTTACTATCGCAAAACATTAATAATTTGCAATCAGATCTTATTCCGTCACCCGCGGGGCAGTTCAGTGAGGACCTAGACTATAATCTTAATAAAGATCCAAATGCAACTTTGGGTCATAATATGACCATATCGATCAATGAAAATGAGCCTGGATGTGCACTAGAACTCTAAATTATAATGAATTTTAATTAAAAATAAGCATTTTATTTCTCACATAAAATCCACCTGTATGTATAATAAATGAGAATAAATATTGTACATAACAATTATGTTTGTTTTCATTTGTTGTTTGTATTCTTTAGGTATGTACCACAAACTCTCCTACATTCATCATTATCACCTCACTATTTCAAAAAGTTTAGTAATAGTAATTATGTTTACAGTCAATACCTACATAAGTCCAATAAACTTTCATTTCAATCAAACAAAAGAATATACTAAGGGAATATAATAAATAAAATAATCAATATACTAAACGAATACAATGAAAATAAAACTTGAAAGTATTCGATAAAACGATTTATTACTTAAATAGTAGTGAGGTAGTAGTCGAGATCACACTATAGGGCCTGCCTATCACATCATTGCTCTCACAAATAATTTAAGTAAAGTATTTCTTAAGTAACAAATCAAATATACTAGATTACTTACATTACACACATACTTAATTAGTAATTACATTGGATAGATACTTATAATTGCAAAGTATTAATCAATCCAAACATTATTCCATTGGGTACTCATATTTAAAGTCTGCTAGTTTTCAAACATAATATATAAACATTAAAATAATAATGAATTAATATAAACATAAACATAACACTTTTACCATATTAAAGACCAAAGTACGTTATAAACTGTATACTGCATGATATAATCAACAGCACTCCACTCAACAGATGACTGTAAGCTGAACCAGGTGTCGTCGGTGTAATGATCTCAACCGTAACTGGTATATCTATGGTCCACTGTGTAGGGGGAGCTTCAGTCGCTTCCTCAACGGGAGGATCTGCTTCCTGACCATCAGTGGCATAAACTCTACCCCATACAGCAAAGGAATAAAGCTCTTCATTAAAATTGCTCAGAGTAAAATTGAAATGAGTCACATTTCCTTCTTCATTGGTGTTGTAGGTATACGAATCAGGTTCCAAAGGCATGATTGAAGATTTCAGAGCAACAGGAAAGACAGCGGAATCGTCCGTGCTTAAAGCCAAATCTCTGACTGGAGTGGGGAATGTAGCTTGTATGGAGAGCTCTTCGAAAATTGCTGTGGCATTGGCGAGGTAAGTAGTAAACCTGTGGTGGGCGTTAGAAATAACTTTAATTAATACTTAAATGCAACGGAAATACGTGAATATTTTATCAAAACCAAAATATCTGGATAATGTAGTGGTTTCTAACTAATAGCTATTTGCTATTTTACCATCATATATCATATGCTTTATTTCAATTGTATTCTGTCACTGACTCGTAGCTGCATTTTGACGTTTTTATTTTTCAGATAGCAATGAGGTATATACTAATTAATTGATTTTGAATTTATTTGGGTAAAATTTTGCCGGACAGCTATCTTATGATTGAAAAACTGGGCCTAAATAATTTAGGAAACTCAAACCAACACCATTTCTTAAATATTTTCTCACAAAATATACCTTTATAGACATAAACGGCGACCTCTAGATGACAATAAAGCTAAATCCATTACGGACACCACAATTCGACACAAATATGTAAAATCAATGACAAAAATAATGTCTTACCTTCTTCCGCCACAAAAGAAACAAACCAACAAATGAAAGTGATAGAATCAACGACATATAAAACCAAATCACTTCAACACAAAAGACCGTTCCAAGAAAAGCCAGTACTATTGTCCCAATGGGACTCAAATAAGTCATCTGAAATGAATCATCTGAATGAATGGAATGTAACGAAGACGAAAATGTAAAAGTGGCATGTAATTATTATACAAATAAATGTTAACCGCCACCAAATAGGTGTACATATTAAAGTAGACCTTCTGCCACAAGTGTCCATAGTCTCTCCTATGCAAGCGACGACCGAACACACCCTGGATCCACCTGTCGCCACCCCACTGAACGATCTTACTCCACTGAATGCTGCTGCTCTGTATTTATATTGCTGAAAAAATAGTATATTGTGCAATACAATGGAAGAGGCATATACGTACGAGGTATATACAAATACGTAGAACAGGTACTGTTCACTGCACTTGAAGAAATATAGTAATTATTTTGAAAATGCTCTGACTTAATAAACAATCCCAACTATTCAGCCGTGTTAAGCTATATGTAAGTTTATTTTTGAAGAACCTGTATGCATTGATAGATAAATTTCCAAGGAAATTTAATTTCAAGTTGTTTATGTAATATTTCAAGTACAATGATAATTTTACTTCGTAAAAATTTCGTGATATTTTCATTAATTCTGCACTCAGTAAATAGGAAACAAAAATTTTGAAGCGCTCGAAGCGAAATTTGCTTAGAATTTCTTAATCGAGCAGTTAAGTTAAGCAACGTCTACTGCGGTTAATAGTTGGATGGGTGACCGCTAGTGACATTAGTACTGAGCGCTTCCGTGCTTCGGAGGGCACGTTAAGCCGTCGGTCCCGGTTGTTGTCTTACGATAGCAATCGTTACATCATTCCGGCAGCTGTTCTCGAGAGCCAGTAATTCTAGGCTAGCCTGAACAACATCTTCGACAATATCATCACTTACTATCAGGTGAGATTGTGGTCAAAGGTTAGCCTATAAGCCATAAAAAATGTGGTATTTAGTCTAATAAAGTGTATTTGTCTTATCTACTTACTTTTTTGGTAATTTACATTAAAACATATTTTCTATTCCATAATATTTTTGTGAATGTGACAATACTAGGCTATATTATTAGAACAACTAAGATTTTTTTATTAAAGTATGAATATCAAAATAAATATACTATACCGACATTTACGATGAATATAATATCTTTACGGGGTAGGCAGAGGGATGTTTTGCCGATAATGACGTAAGTCACGTTTCACCAGGTAAGCTCACTATATATTTAAAAAAGTACTCGATATTTATTAAGATTTTATTTAAAAAAAGTATGTGAATTAAAAATTGCACATTACTACCTAAATTTTACGTAATCAAAATCACATTTAAAGTTTCCATTTACAATTTTCTTTCTCTTTTCTTTGATTCGTGTTTGTTTACTCCTCATGAGAAAGAGGAGTTCTCTTTCTCCCTCTCATTTAAGATCCTTATACGAAATTAATAACCCTATTTTTTAAACCATGAGAATCTTGTTTTGTTGGATTATAAACCATAAATATTATCAAGAATAGTTGCAAAATGTTTTTTGTCGTCCTCTGTAACTTCTTTGTTGAGATCAACATCTTTAGCGTACAATCTTCCCCAAATCCCAAAAGCAATTAAAGCGTCTTGAGGTTGCTTAATTTTGAAGGTTATATGTTCACGTCCGCCATTTTGAAGCTTAACTCCACCTTCTTGGGAATTCATTCCATCATATTTAGGTATTACGTTAAGAAAGTCCATTTGCTCTCGATGATTGTAGATTTTGCCATCGGGACCAAAATCTGTATAAGTGACATTTTGTCGGCTAAGTGGAAACTTATTTGCTTGGAGTGAAACCGGAAAGTAAATAACATTGTCGCATTTTAGAGTGTTGTTGATTTGATGCCGATAAGTGCTCATGTTTATTTCTAGCTCTTCAATTCCAGTCTTCGTTGTTTTAGGATCAAACCTGAAAAAAGAAGGTTTGTAAATCAAAGCGAGTTCGATTATTTTTTACTCACTTTCTGTTGAAAGTTGAAGTCCTTCATTAGACTAAAACAAGTTTCGTCGGATCGAAATAAAGCTATTTTAAAGAAATTTCGTCTAATTTAATGTATAGTGAACCTTGGGTATTAGAAAAAAATAATTGGGTAAATAGAAATTCTACCATCGTATAACTCAAATAAATTTTGTGTCAACGCAACGCAACTTTGACAAGTAGCATCTGCTCAACGGCATACCAGCCAAATAAGTTCTAATATGTAGGTATGTGATTCTGTTTTGACTCTTATAAATTCGTAGCCCTAGCAGAATCTGGGCGACCTAGCTGTGCTCGGTACCAATAACTTTAATTATTCAGGATCTCGGGTCATTACGAAAATATGTCTTTAATTTGAAAAAACGATTGTTAATCGTATGTCAGTCTTCGTTTCGTCATCCTACACACTACAGCTATCCGCCATGGCATACTGGGTTGTAAAAACGTATAAAAACAGTTCAACTATAATTAAAAACAGTAACTAGAATAGTTTTGCAATTCAAAATTTAAATATTGCAAGGAAGCTGTGTATTTCAAATGACTTTATTTAAAAAATAAACACATTAGACAAGTTAACCAAAATGTATAAGTACACCTATATTTTTTTCATACGTTACGCGCAATAGGCCGAAAGAGAACAAGCTGCTTTGACTGCATAGCATGTTGACCAACCCAGTAAAAATCCGTGTTGTTGGGGTATGATTAATGGTTTGAGGAGGAAGAAAAGTATTTTTTGTACTAGCAATTCAAATAACTTTCCCATGGCGGAATAGATTGAGATTGGTCGATAGTAACATCCCTAAGATCTTCTTTTTTGTGAATGGGAGTAATATTTGCAACTTTCCATTTATTTGGAAAAATTCAACACGACAATGACTTCTTAAATATGATGTGTAATGATTATGCCAGTTGTGCGGAACAACATTTCAAGAATGAAGGACGTATGGAATCCGGTCCATGGCTCTTATTAGCATCTTGCAATTTAAGGGAGGTCAAAACGTCTATTTGTAATTAGTTGAGAGTCAGTCATTCTAGGTTAAGCCTGTTAACACCTTCGACCACATCATCACTTACCATCACGTGAGATTGTGGTCAAAGGCTAACCTATCAGCAATAAAAAAAAAAAAAAAAGTTCATATAAATAATAATCTAGTAGTATACCTACCTACCATGGTCTAGGTTTGGCACCTTTAACATGGTTTCGTTTGTTTTACTTTAATATTTAGGTTAACATCTATTCTAGGGTCATATGAAACTGAATTTAATTTGATAGCATTGTTTCCGTAGGACAAGCAATAATTATTCATTTTACTAGCGCGAAATGGTCCACCTCTTTTCATGTCAACGCGGAAGTGCATAGAGTTACTCTTCATTCTTGTCTTGTATGAAACCCCTTATTAGGAAAGCTCTCCTTATAATATCTATGGATGTACTCCATAACGTTATATTAATTATTAAAATAACCTTACCTGTAAACGCAGCTGTTTAAAGTATCGTTTTTACAAGCCACTACTAGACAAGCTGCTACTCCGGTTTCTCTCCTTGCATACAAGTTACTGCCATCGTGTACGACGGCGTGGTAGCGGGGACTCTACAAAACAAAAATAAGTGCATGAAAAAAAATTTCTAATACTCTGTAGGCTTGAGTTTGACCGTTTGTTATCTTACAAAAGTTCAGTGTAAATGCGGTCAAAGAAAAAAATTAATAATTAAAGCTGCATAACATACACAAGAAACATTGTTGGAGAAGGTTCAAATATTGAACAGAGTACCTTTTACATTAATGTTATAACATATCAAACAAATCACAAATACTCCCACAAACTTCCAAAGTCTAAGATAAAACTTGATGATTGTAACCTAATTCTTCTTCAAAGCTATTTTTTATATTTTACTCTCTTTATTATAAATATATAACTTCTATTAGTTACATATAGTAAAGGAGACTGAGATAAGAAGTCTTGACATGATAGACACATTTTAAAAAAGTTCATAAGCAGATTTCAATTACACCACTCAAAAAGAATGGTACAACAACATTAGAGAGGTTTACTAAAGTAATGCAATCAAAATGATAACCTGATAAAAAAATAAAATAGAAATATAACTCTGTTGTCTTAGGTTTTCGCGATTATTGCACATGATAATTAAACAACTTTAAACGGTTTCAATCACGTATATTTATCATTATTTTTGTCCCGAGACGTTTCAAACACTTTGCAGTACCTAATCGTGGTCACGGGGTAACTAATTGATTTTATTTGTCACTTGATTAATCCAATGGCCGACACAAATATGCAAGACCTCTGGACACTGTCAGTGAATACTGCGTGAATAAGGAACGTTATGATTAAAATAAAATTTCTGACAGAGGTACAAAATAATTATATAATAATTAATAATTTCTTAATAACGCAAGTGACAAATAAAACCAATTAGTCACGTCCCTTGGCCACGATTACTGTAAAAATAATGATAAATATTGCGCGAATAAAACCGTTTAAAGTAGTTTAATTGCTTATGAGAAATATACCTTTGCATGCCTAAGCGGAGATATACATTTGTGACAAAGTTTTTACCGTACCCGACTCTATTTAGGCAACAAATTGTAGGAACTATCCAAAAAAGCCAGATTTAGACGGAATCCTCCGAAGGATCCTGAACAGAAATTAACACATGTATACAAATAAAATATATTGTGTGATGGCACGATATAATTTCCCTCAGTGTACAAGTTTGCACATGACAAGTTTATAAGTCAACTGATTCTCACATAAAAATGACTGCCATCCAAGAATCCTAGCCCCAGTATCCTCGAGATGCAACACAAAGGAAGTAAATGCCAGGTAATATGCACAAACGCAAATAACGGGACGGGACAAAACATTTAAAAGCAAATTGAAGCCATATTAGATTTTACTTAGGACATCACACAGTTCACACGACGCGTAAAAGGTAATAAAACTAAAAACTCACCACAAACTACTTAGAAATTTATTGTTAGTTATTCATGCACTACAAATTTGTTAGAGCGCAGTTAATTCGCTGCACATTTGTGTATTAATGCGATTAAGGTATGAAATTACCATTTAATATTATTTTTTAACCAGGAATCTTTATAAAATTGCTACTTTACAAATCTATGTTAAAAAAATATACGTCCGAAACATTTTGAGGCGAAAGTTTTACGATATCCAATTTCGTCTAAAATGGGACCCTTTTTTGGTAGATTTCAAATGCCATATGACTAAAGATGCTTCTGAAGCAACCGCGTACCTATGGTGTAATTTTAAAAAAGTAATAATATATTATGCACTATCGACTAACTGTGAAGGCGGAATAAGAAGTCGCCTTCTGACAGCTTATCAGATTTTGCGGAACGATATGTAAAATTAAAATAACAGAGAAAATTTAAATAACAGAGAACACCCGAATCATATTTTTAAAAGCTACTCAAAAAATTTTTACGAATTTCTACATGAGCAGGCAGAACTTTTGCGCTAGGCAGATATAATCGCGCTAGATGCCGCACAGCCTACTGCTCAAAAGCAGCCTATGTACTCGTATCAAAAAAATATTGCTATTTTATATACATGTCCAATGTCAGTCCTGTAACCGGATGACAAGTTCTTCGTCGGCATCTAAAAGGCTAACTGAACTACATAACTTGATAAAAGTAAACCTGATTCAGTAGTATATATAATTAATTTACATTAGTAACAACTGAAATTAGTAAAATATGCCCAAAGTAATAAGGTACTTAGTGGGAAGTAAGAATTTTGTAACAGGGCAATATTCAAAAAGTGGTGATGTTATGTCTGCTCTATATCACCGAAAATATTAATCAATCAGCACATATTTTCAGGAATACGCCAGAAACTATTCCAGCACGTTTAACTTTCCCTTAGATGTCAAAAGATTTTAAACTCTTGTCCTAATTTAACAAAAAGTAAAAAAAACTGTTTAAAATAATATTATGCCCCGAAGTTTTGCTTTAGATATAGAAGAATATTTTTAAATCATTAAGACTGTCAAAACTTCAAACATAAAACGTACCCTTTGAGGACTTTTGGGGTATGTCATTAAAACTAGTAGAGCCTAATAATGGCTAACTAGTACCATTACATTAGGCTCTACTTAGGTGACATACCCCGTATTCGTATCGTTTAGACCATATTTATTCGTATTTAGTTCCATATTTTGTCGATACTGAAACCTTTCCTGGAAGAAACCACCAACAGAATCGCTTCCTTTTCGTAGCTTCGCTGAGCGCAGTGGTCTTATTGGTAGATTTTTTCCTCATTCACCGCTCATCTTCTTCGCACGTCTCTGGTGGATACGCAGCGACCTAGTCGAGTGAGTGGTCGTTAGGCAGAATCCCATAATGGTCCTTAACTGCATAGCTTCATTCCAGAAGCATGGTTCGATTTAACGCTCATCCATTTGACCTTCTTATCTACGGGAACAAGCTTTTCGCTTGACAGTAGTCTACTGACGTGATCATGTAACGAGGTGTCTAATGCAAAAGTCTGTACGCAACTGTTTTCTATTAGCGAAAGCAGCTTATATTAAGAAAAAAATAAAGACCGTATCTTCAGGGTAAACTCACCTGTGTTCCTGTAGCATGGTTTAGTTTAACTCGGAAAGTGCAGCTGACGTCTTTATCTACGAGAACGAACTCCTGGGGACCTTCTACTAGTAGTCTACTGACGTGAGCAGGCAAGGATGGATCACTGATGAGATGAAGAGCATCGTGATCGGACGGGTTATCATAAATTGGACCAGGAACTGGTTCTGTGATCTGGAAGGTAGAAAAGTGACTATAGGTGAAAATGAATTTAAAAATTAAATTAGAGGACTAATAGTGTCGATAGTGAATATACTGTTGCATTCTGAAGGCAAATTCGATTTCTGCATAGAATATGCACTTGAATCAACTGTATACGAGCATAAACTTAAATTTTAGTAAGTATTTTCTTCTATGATTAACTTTAGTATTATTAAAACAACATTGACGCATGCTAAGTAAAACATATAACATCTTTCAGTTGTAAAAAGATAACTTCTAGTGGGACTTCAACCCGCAACCCTCGAATACCACACTGGTGTATAACCAATTATGCTATGAAAGTAGGTGCTGGACAGTCAAATATTTTCCATCTCTTTAGAATGCACTTAATTTCGACGGTGGCGACATTAGATTTTACCTAAATAGATACAAATAATTTAATGCGTCAATGCTATTTCAATTGTAATAAAGACAACTTTATCATCATATTATTGTTCAGTGTTGATCTAATATCAACCTAACAACCTAAGTATTTGGGAAGGCAAATAATGTAAACTATAAATAACTAGCTTTCCGGGCGCGGCTCCGCCCGCGCGTAAGTCGGTTATCGCGCAAAAATATTAACCTCTTTTTGCGCAGTCGGATAAAAACTATCCTATGTTTTTTCCCGGGTCTCAAACTATCTCCATACCAAATTTCATTCAAATCGGTCCAGTAGTTTTGGCGTGAAAGCGTAACAGACAGACAGACAGACAGACAGACAGACAGACTGACAGACAGAGTTACTTTCGCATTTATAATATTAGTACTGAGTACTGATAGTACTGATACTGATGTGTTAGGGTAAAATAATAATAGATTGATCAAAACAGGCTATATAGGCGAATTAAAATTAATATATGCCTAATCGCACTTTATAATCAATTGACGTTTGAATTTCTATTGCAAAAGTAACCTTTTATAACTTTTTTACTTTGGATAAAATGATATGAAACTAAAAAGCAATTCAGTTCAACATAATGTCAGACACAATGTCACTAGCCGCTTTTTTTTATGTAGAATTCGGGGCAATAAGAGAACTAGCCATTAACTATAACTATTATGATTCTCTTATAAACTGCTGCCACGGTGCCAAAATTTATGTCCCACTTTTTAAATAAGTCTTTACGCGGTATGAATTGGTTTCTGAACTGGATTTTGCAGTCGCTCAAAGTCAGTCTCTCTGCTGAGCATAACCAAATTCTTATAGTCTTATAACAGTACATTATGGTACAAGTGTGTAATGTCCGTGAGTACCGATGAGGCGCCATTTAGACCCGGGGCGTTAGGTTATGGTTATGAGAGCCGAGGAAGGTAATTATCAATACACGTATAGATATACAACGATAAACGTGCATCATACGACGTTTATCAACACACGTGTGAAGAAAATAATAACAAAAATCAACAGTGAAAAAAAATTGTGAAAAAATTTTTGGGGTGGCGGGAAAAATTAATCAGTTTTCATACGCGCGCGCAGCGATTGGCCATAGACTAAAGAATGAGGTTTCTTTTTTTGGCTTTTCGCGGATAGCGTTTAGCCTAGTACAAAACGGGTAATTTAAAGTTTTCTTTATAGCAGAGAAAATAAAAGTTATATTTGAGTAAAAGTTTTATGTATTAAACACGTACAAGTTGAAATTATCTATTTAAATACGAAGTTATATGAAATGAGCAAACAACAGGTACTTACATTAATTTATTTGTACTATTGAACATGATCTTTTTTGTTTCGAAACTTTTTTAAGAACAAAGGTAAGAAAGAGTAGTTTTAAAAATATTTTTGATTGAGTAACCAAAAATATTTTTAAAAATACTCTTTAACTCACTTGTGCATAATAGTAATGAAAACGTCGCAGTTTGCTTTCAGGTGTCATTACGTGTCTAATTGCGGTGAAATTAGAGCCACTTTATGAGCAAGTTTGTTAAAAAGATAATTGATTACCTGTCCAGGAACTTTAGGTACATTAGAAATGAGAAGACGAGTAGTATAGACTCCAGGCATTATGCTGATCAGAGCGCCTGCTTTTCCAGAGTAGATTCCAGAACCTGTTGCAAAAAAATAAGACTAAGTGTCTCTCCTTCAGAAAAATACACTACTTACTACTAATCAGTATTTATTCGTAAACTACTTACTTAATTTTATTACATAAAAGAGAAATAAAAGGTAACCGGCCATATGAGTTAATTTCAAGCCACAATTTATTAATAGTTGCAATACGTGGACGAACCACGAATGATCGGATAGACTCAGTGCTAAGCTTCAGCAATAGTACTAGAACATACAAAAAAAATATTAAAGGTATTTCCTTACCAGCGCTTCCAACTTCTGGTCTATTAGCCCCGGAAGCGAGAAAATTGATGTTCATTGAATAAGCATATGCTTCTTGAATTACAACCGCTGGAAAAAAGAAGTGATTGAAGATAGGAGAAGTATACCTACTATAATAGAAGTATTGAAATATTGGTAAACAAAACTCCATATATCTACTGTGGTAAAACTGTGTGGCTCGATTGAGTGAAAGATAACGCGTGTAAGAAATATGTAAATATCTGTATGCAGCTGATCAATGAAAATAAAAGAGTGTTAAAAGTAGGAACTGGAGTATGTACGATATGTACTCTTCATTTCGTACCTACGCCACTTCCTGGGCTTATAAGCTTTATAGTATATGTATGTATTATATTTCGCAGCTTAATTCGACGCGATTTCTTCTATTAACATATTGTAGCTGAGTCCCAGGCTTTGGCTTCACACATAGATTTTTAGATTTCTTGAGTAAAACAGAAAAGGCATTGTGGCAACTCTAAAATCTTTTTTATCTATACATCTCACTCTACACGGCGCTTCATTTAGGGATGTGAGATTAATGGAAAATTATCGATTAAATAAAAATTGATTTTCCTTTACTCAAAATTAATCGATTTATCAAAAATCGATTTTTGATAAATCGATTAATTGATAGACTTGTACTGTGGTACCTACTAAGTAATAGTAATGCAAACAACCAGCGTGGTTGTGTCGGTTACGCTTACGTAGTCCAGTGGGGACTACGCCTATTTTCATTAATTTTGAAGTACCTACACCTTTAGGGGTTTGAGGTACATTCCGCGCGGGTTCCAGTAAAACTCGGATGTAGTACTAGAAGCGGCTCCGTCATGTTTTTCTACGCAAAATAAGGAATTGAATTTAGACGAAGAAAGCCTTGCTTTGTTGAGTGATGCTTCGAAAACCGATACCGTTTTGGGTAAACGAATTCTTTAGACATGTTGCGGCCAGATGGCACGAAATTCTTGTTAAAGGTTTACCAAGAGACATAAAAGAAAAACTGTTCAAAGAGTACCTCGTACCTTCAAATTGTGAAAAGATAATCGCACCTAAATTGAACGCTGAAACTAAGACAGCTATTGGCGATAAACTGGTTAATTGCGATAATACGTTGGAGCTTAAACAAAATCAGATCACTTGCCGGGTTATCACAAGCTTTAGATTGTATATTGGCAAAATATTTTTCGCCAAGACTGCTAGAACCTGTCAGCGATGCATGACAGAACCTGTCAAATGGCTGTCGCATATTAACAAACTCTTTTATTCTTTCATTCATAAACAGAGACATGAAAGAAACTATGAAATCAAATTTGACAAATATTTGATTAGGGAAAACCATAGAGAAAAGTAATATACCGGAGGGAAAACTTTTCTGAGAAATTACAATCGGCTAAGACCAGTATTAAGTCAGGAAATGATTCAAACCGAATAAAACCGAATCAAACTGATGCTAGTCTTAATTGTAACCCGAAATTTAATAAAAATAATTTCTTTAAAAATAAAAATCAAGGCCAGTCAAACTGGAGCCTCCTTTGCCGCTGCAAAGGAAACCAACGGGCAAAGCCGATGTAGGGTTCCGGATACCCCAGCCGCGCACCAACATCACGAGGAGTGGCCTTCAACATCGGGAAGTTGCAGTGTACCGGTTGTCGCCACCCCGCCAGCGCAAGCGCCCACGGAGGCGCCTGAAGACGAGGTACGCTATGCTGGTCGTTTACGCCAATTCTTTAATAAATGGTTGGAGGTCACAGATGATCCGATTCTTCTAGCGAGGATACAAGATTCCTTTTTGATCTGAGCCCATTAATTATACAGAACCTTCCCTGATTACAAAATATTTTTATAGCTTTTGATACACACTTTTGTTAAATCAATGCTATTTCAGAATGTGCGCCGCATGACCAACATTTTTTGTCGTCTATCTTTTTAGTATTTTGATTATTTATGATTTTTCCCGTTTGGTACATAAGCCAAACGGGAAAAATCGTTTTATTCTGAATGTAAACCGAACAAATTCGTGACTACCCGCCATTTAAAAATGGAAGACTATAGAACCATGTCAAAAATGATTACAGATGGTTGCGAACACAAATGTATAATTCTCACTATAATATTCAAGATTAATTTTATAAAATTTATCTCTAGAAATCTTAACGATGTGATATGTACAAAATTATGTTAACTTGAATATTGTTTATTACTTTTCTTATGGATCCAATAAAAAAAATATTATTATTATTTTATTATTATTATTTATAATGGAGGCGGAGAGAGAATCTATACGTTTGATTTGTGTACAGCTCCTTACGTTTTCACAAAAATCTTAAAACCAGTAATCGAATATTTAAGATATTCCAGAGATATCATTTCTGTTATGCACTTGGACGACATATGTTGCCTATGGCGTTCATTTAGAGAACGCGAAGCAAATATGAACTTTACAGTTAAAATCTTCAACAATTAGGTTTTATAATAAATAATGAAAAAGTTGCCTAATTCCCAGTCAGAGACGATAAATATCTTGGTTTAGTACTTGACTATAGAAATATGTGTTTTTAACTGCTGGAAATCTTAAAGACAAAAATTTCTCGGATGCGTGCATGGCGAGGGCGCATTCTGCAATAATGAAGAGTCCAAGACTATGGTTTTCGGAAAGAAGACGAATCTCTCCAGCATATAAATGTGTTAGAGTTAAAAGCAAGTTTCTAAGCGTTAAAACTTTTTACAAAACATATGAGCGGATGTAACGTTTTATTACGCATTGATAACGGCTGTCTTCTGCATCAATAGAATAGGTTCTGTCTGTCACACATAAATCAGATTGCTCGAGAAATTTGGGGAATGATGCGAGACTCGAACATTAGTAATTTTTGCATAAAACATAAATAGTAAAGCTGAATAGGTGATACGTGAAGCAGCTTTAGAGTTTTTTTTTTAATTTGGTTCGCCGGTAATAGTCTTATTTGCAAGTTAAAATACTAAATGTTCAGTCTATTAATCTTGGAAAAGCGATCCCGATGCCTACGCAATAGATGCGTTTACAGTCTCTTGGGAAAATTTATTATCCTACGGGTTTCTTCCATTCTTAGTTATTCTAAAAATTATACAAAAAATAATACGCAACAAGGCCGACGATATGGTACTTAGTTGTGCCAAATTGGACAAAACAACCTTGTTTCAAAAAAACATAAAAAAACTTAATTATGGTTTCAGAACCATTACGAACCAAACATTAACCTATTGAAATCTCCTTTCAGAATCTCGTACAACCTCCTACGTTTAATTGCCATCAAATTGTTCGGGAAGTATTACAACAAAAATCATTGTCACAAAATGCAACAGATGTTATTTTAGCGTCATTAGCAAAACAAATGGCTATGATGACCGCAGTGAATCAAGTTCAGTTACCAGATTTTTTGTCTGAATGTTATCAAAATATTGCAAGATATGACACAATAAATTCACATAGCTCTAGTTTTCTCTTTCCAAAAGTATTGGATGATGATTATCATAAATGATTGATGAAAGGTATATTTAGATGCAGACCACCCTAAATATAGAGTACAGCCTAAATGTAGAGACGCGCCTAAATATAGAGTAACTTGGGATCCGAGTGTTGTTTTAGAATATTTAAGTCAAAAATGACCAAACAGCTTTGTTTGGAAATTTTTACTAAAACAATAACATTGTTAGCACTTGTAACTGCTCATCGAGCTCAAGCGTTTTCGTTGATAAAATATGAAAATATTCAGTTACGAAGTACGAACATAATTATAAAAAATCATCTTGTAAAAACCTCGAGGGTAAACTCTATACAACCGGTACTTTATTCGCCTTTTTATAACATCAAACACCAAATATGTCCCTGCTAGAGCCCTGATAGAACATATGAACAAAATATATTTGCTGCATATCAATAACTCCAACCACTTATTTGTTTAATACAGAAAACAATTCTTTAAAGTAATTTCACAGACAATCAGAAGTGAAGTGGGCACGTCAATGTTTAGTGCTTACAACACTCGCCATTCGTCCTCTTTTCTTATCCAGCTGGCTCGGTATTACTTTGGATGTTATTTACAAATCGGCTGGATGGTCGGAGGCATTCAAAGTTTTTGCAAAATTTACAATAAAACGTTAATTGATGATCCTAATCAGTTTGGAAACGCAATTTTATCATATACTGAATGATAGATAGTTAAGTTTAGAAGGAATTAACTAATATTTTGTAAGTTGATACGATATTTAAAATATATCTCACTACCATAATTCTCCATTTTATTTTTACCCGCTCTAAACATCCTATAATATGTTAATAGAAGAAATCGCGTCGCATTAGAATAATTTAAGAATATTTTATAATTAAGCTACGAAATATAGGTAATTAATGACCAAACTAACTTACCTGTACGTGAAGTTCGAAACTTAATTCGACGCGATTTATAATAACCCTCCCTTCCTCTTTAAATAATTATACCAAAAAAACAGCGAGAATTATATCGACTAGCTTTGTGATACATAGTTTATTAGGAGACTATATTACCAAAGGTGCAGATACTAGCTCTAAACAATGAAGCGCCGTCAAGAGTGAGATGTATAGATAAAAAAGATTTTAGAGTTGCCACATTGCCTTTTCTGTTTCACTCAAGAAATCTAAAAATCTGTGTGTGAAGCCAAAGCCTGGGACTCGGCTACAATATGTTAATAGAAGAAATCGCGTCGAATTAAGCTGCTCATATAATAATAATCAAACTTCACGTACAGGTAAATTCGTTTGATCATTAATTATTACAGATATGTCTACTGCAGGTGATCTTATGCACGTCGACCATCAAGTGCTAAGAGTAAAACATTTCAATGAAGATCGTGGTGAAAACAATGATTGTGCGCAGACCATTCCAAAAAAACAGGTAGTTTCTCAGGTGCGGCACGTATATTTCATCCTTTTTTATGTTAATGTAACGGAACAAGCTCGTGGCCCACCTGATGTTAAGCGGGCTAAATCTCTGCCTATAACATATGCATTTTGTCACAAGTCACGAATTGCACTGCCCCGTCACCTTGAGACATAGTTGTTAAGTCTCATATACCTGTCATTTCACTGGCTCTCAAGGACTGCTGCCGGAACACACCGTTAGATTCTTGACTTCAGATTCTTCACTTGAATTGTGATCGCTAACCAGGCGGGCAGTCGCAAAATTCTAGGTTAGCCTGAACAACATCTTCGACCACATCATCACTTACCATCAGGTGAGATAGTGATCAAAGGATAACCTATCAAGAATAAAAAAATTAAAAAAATTATTCCCCTTACACCATGCGGTGAAGCTCAAGCCCGCGGCGGTATTCAAACCACGGACCTGCTGCGCGGTAGTCCATAGCCAATGCCACTGAGTCATCACTGCTTCAGACTAATTTTTGCTAAATCATGTCATCTTGGTGATTCTGACCAAGTTAAATTTTATGAACAATATATTCGAGTACTTTTTCAGTTAGGTTTCATAACCTGAAAAATTCACGTGCCAGTTTCTTTAACAAGTAATAACTTGTTGAGGTGGGTACCATGCTGATTTTTTTATCAGTTCCGTTCCTTTTTAAGAGTTTTGTTTTTCTTCTACGATAAATGTACCTGTCAAATATGGCATCTCGGAGAACCACATGGTAGTGAAAATGACGTCGGTAAGCTGGTGCTTTTGCACCGTCTGGATAGCAGGCACTTGGAACATCAGGTCGAAACAGATGAAATGGCCGAAAGTCACGCCGAAGTCAGTAGCGAAGACACCCAAGTCTGGGTGAAGGGCTGGCGTGTGAGAATACTCACCAAAGAGATTAATTTTGCGATATCTGAAAGTAATCATATTTTAGAGTTAGTGCCGTGGTCTCCATAGAAACATCGTTATCGTCACATTTTTCATTAAAATGGAGTATATGCTGAATACGACTAAATAATTTTAATAACTAGGCTTTGTTCACATGGATGTTCAAGGTAGTTGAATTGCTTGAAACTTGGAGGAAAGATACTTCCCCCTGGGCTTGAAATTTATCTTGTCTCTTGGTTCCGCGCTTACTTAACAACTAGTTTTCAAGTGTCACAAACCTTAAATTTCCAATAAAATTACAATAAGTACCTACCTAGCAAAATTTTGTGAGACATACGAGTAAACATAAAGGAAATTCGAGCATGAGTAATTTAATATTTATACCGTAAAATTTGGCGTAACCTAAAGTAATTTATTTTTGGACTAATTCCGGATCAAAGTAGTGAGCAAAGAAGATAAGTACCTAATATCGTAAAGCACGTCTTTTTGAACCATTTACCTGAAGAAATAAATGTTATAATATTAAAACATCGTCACATCACTTATACCATAAGATATAATATATATATGAAGGGACAGCCTATAAAAAACCTATTTAACAACTAAGTACTCACTGACCTGTCAATAACAGCACCAGTTCTGTCAATAACGACATTAGTGTTGAAGATGTATTCCTTCAACTCCGGGCATTCTTCTCCAGTGCTGTTTGTAGCACAATCCATCAGTTCTCGCGTGTTAAAAACGACGTAAATTTCGTTCTGTCTCGCCGCTTCTGACATAGATACAAGGAGCTGAAACGGATATGTTAAAACGGTTTTTCCTCTTTCAACTCTTACGCCACGATAAGTGGTGTTCGCATAACACCTATATATATATTTTATACTATGTATAAATGTATATATATACCTAATGTAACTCACAGTCCACCTCTTTGAAGTTTTACATGCATAGTGTGGTTATATGGCCTCCGAACATTCAACTAAAGCAAATGTCTGGTTTTCCTTCAGTGTCCTGGCTGTGTTTGAGAGAAAGTTGTTTTTCTATTATTGAAAGTTGTTTTATTATATTTATTAACCGTATTAGACCCATTTATAATTTTCTAATCATCATAAAACTCGGTAATGGTGTATAAGGACAGCACATTAACATGATAGAATCATGCTGGTTTTGTTGTAGAGATGAATTCTTATTGTCTATGATTATAGTCTATGTTTTTAAAAGCAAGTTATTTTCAAACTTGGAGCGATTAGTGTTTTGACAAATGTCTTGAAGAAAATTTTGATTGTACTAGTTTTTGAGAATTGTTTGGAGCAACTTATAAGTTTGTAGTCGATGTAATTTTTTATAAAGATGTAGAGTGTTCAAAGGTATTAAGAAATTAAAAATGTGTGAATGAATTAAAGCCGTTTATATACTGGATCCCAATAATTAAACACCTTGAGGGCGGATTCGAATAAGAGGTCATGGGCCCTTTGCCCTGGGTTCCCTACTTGACATCTAAAGCCGTTTGATCAAACATTAATTGCTCGAAAATGTTTAGTCGAAAATCCATGAGACCTACGAATCATGAGCTTTATAGTTTACCACATCGATATATCAAAATCCCTAAAAAACACGTGGTCTAATGATCAATAGCGATAAGCATCGGACTGACGACCTTATGTGATTATTTTTTTTTGCAATATCGATGTAGCACGTATAGGAAATTGTTCTTTTAGGCAGGAGAAAAACTATTAAAATTCACTAAATCTACCTACACTCTGTATATATATATATGTAACTTATAATATATATGTAACATGCAGCTCCTTTTTAATATAAAAGACTTATTTTAAATGTAAATAAAAAAGAATATAGTTTTTTTTACAAATTATTGGAGTTCAAAATTGTATGCCCTAGGCGGGAATCGATCCCACGTCCTCCGATATCGCGTCGGATGCCTAAACCTCCTCGACCACCTGGGACTTGGTATTTCAGCCGAAATGTTGTGCTCCAATTTTATTACTTTAACCGTAAGGTTTTTTTTATAGCGGTCGGTGCGGTGCGCGGCATCAACTCGATTCCCTACTTGGGCATAAAATTTTGTACTCCAAAAATTTGTAAAATTTGATTTTCGTTTAGCACGCGATAGTGCTTGTAATCATATTTAGAAAAAATATATTTTAGTTTATGATTTGCATGTGAGTGATTTTCATAAATAATAAGATCCACTCCACTTGAAGCTAGTTAATTTATGTAGATGTTACTAGTTATTAGTTTTAAAAACCTATACTTATGTAGGTATTCCGATTTTCACGGATAAAAAATAATATAGAAGATGTTGTGCTAAGCAGCCTTATACATACTATCAAAATAATGAATGTAGGTAGGTTTAGTGAATTTTAATAGTTTTTCTCCTGCCTAAAGATATAGGACCGACGCGATATCGGAGGACGCGGGTTCTATTCCTGCCTTGGGCATACAATTTTGTACCCCAATAAAAAAACTACCTTTATATTTTTTATTTACACTTAAAATAAGTCATTTATATTAAAAACAATATAGCGAGCTGCAAGGAGGTTGCATGTTTCACATATATATATATAAATACAGAGTGTAGGTAGGTTTAGTGAATTTTAATGGTTTTTCTCCAACCTAAAAGAACAATTTTCTATACGTGCTACATCGATATTGCAAAAAAAAATCATCACCACGGTCGTCAATTCGATGCTTATCGCTATTGATCATTAGACCACGTGTTTTTTAGGGATTTTGATATATCGATGTGGTAAACTATAAATCTCATGATTCATAGGTCTCATGGATTTTCGACTAAACATTTTCGAGCAATTAATGTTTGATCAAACGGCTTTAGATGTCAAGTAGGGAACCCCTTTGCCCTCAAGGATAAGATGAAGATGAGCTGAGCTACCTACCCTGGAAACCATATGGTGATGAAATTATTATTTTATTTACTGGAAATAATTATATAGAAACATGACAGAGGAACTGTCAAAACTAGATAAAAATACGAACTATATTATTTGGAAAAAGAAATTACATTTATTACTATTATCAAAAGGACTAAATTCAGTTATACAAGGGTTAAATGATGAACAAAAAATAAAGGAAGATTTTATTAGTAAAGATGCAAAAGCCAGATTTACGATAATTAATTCTGTAGATACTTCATATATTGGACGTATAATTGACTGTGAAACCGCAAAAGAAATTTTAGACACATTGGATAAGATATTTGTGGGCCAAATTGACACACAGAGGTGTCATTTACTCCAAGATTTTTATAACTATAAATTCGAAAAAACAGATTTACTAGAAGATATCGGCGACCTAATAAACATAGTTACCTCAATCAAAAGTACTGGGATGAATCTAACTGATACTGAGGTTGTGTCGAAAATATTGTGCATTTTACCTAAAGAATTATCGAGCTTTAGGACAGCTTGGGAATCAACTGCTAAAGAAGAGAAAACTTTTGTGAATCTTATTTCCCGAATACAATTAGAACTAAAAATTACAGAACGGGATACTAAAAATAAAGAAAATTGTGATACATTTTTAATAAATGTTTGTTATAATTGTGGTAAGAAAGGACACATAGCAAAATTCTGCAGAAATGATAAAGGATCCAAGAGCGTGAAGAATAACAGCATAATAACATGCTTCAAATGTCTGAAAAATCGACACAAAAATAATGATTGCAAAGAAAAATACAATTGTGTGTTTTGCAAGGCAAACACACATTTTTCAAAATTTTGTTTAGAGAAACCACAATTTTCGGTGAGTAATTTTACAAAATTAAACAGAGATGAGGAGGAAACTATTGAGTTCATACTAGATTCCGGAGCTAGCAGTCACATAATTAATTCTGAAGTATATTTACATTTGAAAGAAAAGTGCAATTATAGAATCTCAACAGCTGATGGTAATACACACATTATAGACACTGTGGGTAAAGTGTTATGCAAGTCTAACACAAATTCACATAACATTACCTTCAATGATGTGTTACTAGTCCCGAAATTGAAGAAAAACTTAATTTCAATTTCAAAAATAGCAGAAAATAATTATAAAATTGTGTTTTTCAGAAAAGAATGTAAAGTATACGAAAGAGATGGCAGCTGCTTACTGACTGGTGAGTTAAGGGGTGACGGACTGTACTATGCAGAGTTGTCAGCAACTCGGTCAAGCACAAAGTCAGTAAACTTAATTCAAAACATAAATTTTTGGCATCGAGCTTTGGCACATACATCAATTTCAAAAACAAAACAGATAGTTAATGGAATAAATTCAAAACATAGTGATAATTATATTGACACCTGCGAAGTCTGCACACAAGCAAAACTATGCAGAAAACCATTCAATACCGAAAGGAATAGAGCTACTAGGCCATTAGAAATAGTTCATAGTGACATCTGTGGTCCAATAGGTTCAGACACGTATGATGGTTATAAATATATTATCACTTTTCTAGATGACTATACACATTTTGCTAAAATTTATCTGATCAGAACTAAGAGTGAAGCCTTTTCAAAAATTACTAATTACATAAATTTATCTGAAAATCACTTTAACTTAAAAGTAAAAACATTTAGGTGCGATAATGGCGGTGAATATAGTTCAAATAATTTTAAAAAATATTGTTTAGGTAAAGAAATTTCAATAGATTATACAATACCGTATACTCCACAACATAATGGTAAGGCAGAACGATTAAATAGAACAATTTTGGAGCGAACCCGTGCTCTTTTGTTTGACATGAAGTTACCACAAGAGTTATGGGGCGAGGCGGTGTTAACAGCAACTTACATAACCAATAGGTGTTCTAATACTATTAATGACAGAACGCCAGCAGAAATGTGATTTAATAGAATTCCAAATTTGAAACATTTAAATATTTTCGGTTCTTTGGCTTATTACAAAATAAATACAAAACTCAATAAATTAGATTCCAGATGTGGTAAGGGTTTGCTAGTAGGATTTACGAACAATGGATATAAGATTTGGGATCCGGTGGGTTTGAAGGTATTTTATTCAAGAGATGTGACTTTTAATAATAATGCGAAGGATGTTTTGGAATTTTTAAAGCAATGTAATAGGATTGCGAAAGTTACAGATTTATATAAATTATTTAAAGAAGAAGAGGAGTTGGAAGAACAAAACGAGAAAAGAAATGTCATCACAGCTGATGATGGTTGTCAAGTTGAGAGGGGAAGTTTGTATGGAGAAAGTAAGAAGAAGAAGACAGATGTTGAAGCAACGAAGGAGGAGGAATTTTCTATTTTAGAAGAAGAGAGAAATGATGTCATAGATAATATTTTAGAAGAAGAACGAAATGATGTCATAGAAAATATTTTTGAAGAGCGAAATGATGTCGTAGAAGATGTTTTGGAGGAGGAACGGAATGATGTTATAGAAAATGAGGGAATTGATGTTTTTGAAGATAGTATTGCTGAAGAATTATTAGATAATAATAGTAGAAGAGAAGTTAATTTGGAAGATAGTAGTCAAGAAGTGAATAATGGAAATGAGATTGAAGATAATAGTAGATTGACGGTGGATGGAAACGAGTTGTTTGTGGATGCGGAGGAGTCCGTTGAAGAAATTAGTAGTAAAAGGATTTTGTCAAAAAGAGATAGAAAATTACCAATAAGGTTGAAAGATTATGATTTAGAAACATCATTTTTAACTTACAGTGAGGTGTTGAAGAGTGATGAGAGAAGTTTATGGGAAAAAGCTATTAAAGAAGAGATGGATTCTTTGGAGAAAAATAAAACTTGGGAAGTAGTTGATAAAATAGAAGCAGGTAATAGAAGATTGATAACTAGTAAGTGGATTTTTACTGTGAAGTCGGAAGGAAGATACAAAGCACGACTTGTTGCTAAGGGATTTTTACAAAAATATAATGTAGACTACAAAGAGACTTATAGTCCAGTGGTAAATACTACTAGTGTACGATTATTGCTTTCAATTGCTGCACAGAAAGGTCTAAAATTAAAACAGTTTGATGTAAAGACAGCGTTTTTGTATGGAGAATTAAATGAGGATATCTTTATGGAAATTCCTTTAGGTTATGATTATGGTGAAAATAAAATTTGTAAATTAAAGAAGAGTATATATGGTCTTAAGCAAGCACCGCTCATGTGGAATAAGCGGCTAACTGAATATTTAAAGAAATTGGGTTTCGAACAGCTGAAATTAGATCGATGTTTGTTTTTATGTAAAGAAAAGGAAATTTACTTGGCTATATATGTTGATGATGGAATTTTGATAGGAAATTGTGAAAATGAATTGAATAATATCATGAAAGGAATGCAAAAAGAATTTGAAATTAGAAAATTTGATAAAGTTGAGAAGTTTATCGGTATTGATATACAGGTTGGAGAAAATTATTTGAAAATTTATCAGGAATCTTATATTGGTCAAATGTTAAATAAATTTGGATTTAATGACTTAAAAGAAATTATTTTTCCGAATATTTTAGTTGATACACATCAAGAGGGGAAGGGTAATAGTAGTGATGTGCATCGTTATAGGCAGTTGATAGGGTCTTTACTATACTTAGTAAACAAAACTAGACCAGATGCTTCATTTCATGTTGGTTATTGCAGTAGACATCAAGAGTGTCCTAATTTAAATGATTTTGCCAATATTAAAAATCTCTTCAGATACCTTAAGAGCTCTATATCTTCTGGTATTCAATATTTACGTGGAAATAGTTTAGTTTTGACTGCATATTGTGATGCAGACTTCGCTGGTGATCCTGATACTAGGAAAAGTACGACTGGCTTTGTAGTGTTGTACAGTGGTGGTCCCATACATTGGTGCTCGCGTAAACAGTCCGTCACCGCTCTCTCCAGTACGGAAGCAGAATACATCTCTGCCGCAGAATGTATCAAAGATTTACTTTATGTTCAAAGTCTGATTAAAGAAATTACAGGTCATACTCCAAAAACACAATTATTTGTTGATAATCAGTCGGCTATTGTTTTAATTAAAAACGGAATTTTAAATCGCAGAAGCAAACATATTGATGTGAAATATCATTTTATTAAAGAAAAGATAGATCAAAATTTAATTGAAATTTTCTATTGTCCAACCAATTCTAATATTGCGGATATTTTGACAAAAGGATTGGACAGAACCAAGTTTTTACGTTTAAGAAAGCATATTGTGAGTGATCAGTGAGTTTGATGTGAACTTTAATGAAGTGAGTTTAGTGGTATAGTTAGTTAATTATGATAGGTGTTAGATGTTATATTTTGTAGAGATAATGTTTTGGAATTGATTTGAAATTTAGGTATTAGTTATAGTATTAAGATTGTCTTGATTGTTAATTTGAAATTTATATTTAAGGGGGTGGTTTAATATAGTATGTAGAATGTAATGATAGGTAGGGAATACTAGTATGGGTTTTTATTTTTGTTTTAATTATGTGTTCAATGTTGAAGTTGTATATGGGGTGTTCTAGGAAAATATGTTAAAGTTAAATACAGGTTGGTTTTAATTTTATTTGAGACAATATAAAATTCAGAGGGGATGTTGTAGAAATGAATTCTTATTGTCTATGATTATAGTCTATGTTTTTAAAAGCAAGTTATTTTCAAACTTGGAGCGATTAGTGTTTTGACAAATGTCTTGAAGAAAATTTTGATTGTACTAGTTTTTGAGAATTGTTTGGAGCAACTTATAAGTTTGTAGTCGATGTAATTTTTTATAAAGATGTAGAGTGTTCAAAGGTATTAAGAAATTAAAAATGTGTGAATGAATTAAAGCCGTTTATATACTGGATCCCAATAATTAAACACCTTGAGGGCGGATTTGAATAAAAGGTTTCATGTCAGAGCTGGAAGATGACTGGGTAAGTATTTACAAACCCATAGAGTTTGAGTTCATTTATTTGTCGCAATGGATCATAATTATAACTACCAGAACCAGATTTCATATCATTTATAAGTACCTATTGCTCATAAAATAAGTTGACAATGACCTAGGTTATTTTTTATTCACTCCGCTCTATCAGCTGTCATGTCAGTACTCATACTTATCATATCGATATCAATACTGTCATTTGACATGCAGTATATTCACACCTTCTTATCGCCGTCTCTATTATACAGGGCGTCCAAAGGCTATGCCACACGAAGGGGAAGTACAACAAATAATGAAGCTAGGACATTCCCGTGAAAGAATACTTCTTTTTTTTAGTAACTCTGCTTTCTCAGATTTTTTCGATTTTGCCTGCTCCAGCGGGTGTTGAATCCGCCCGACTTATGAAGAAAAAAATCATGTAAGTTATGATACCGGTCAAAAGAGTTAATCATAGGAATATTTTTTTCTGAAATCATAGCATCTTAAATGAAAGAAAGACCATAAAATTTAACATTTGATTTGGAAAGTGTTTATACTTAGATACTGGTTAGTTAATACTTTGAAATGATAGATGTTGGAAGCAGGACAAGTCAGAAAACAGTCTATTCATTTCTCTGCACAAATTTTAAAATAAAATGTTGAATTTTATGTGTCCTTCGTTTATTTAAGATGTTTTGAATTTTTTTTTTTATTTTATAAAACTGTATGTTATATATGAAAAAAATATTATTATTATTAATGCATTGACTGATATCGTAAAATACATGTTTCTTTATTTTACATTTCGTTTCACGTTTGAAGGAGACGAAATTGAAAAAGTCTGTGAATGCAGTGTTACATATTTAAAAAATTAGAAGTCTTCTTTCAGCGAAATGTTCTATCTTTAATATTTAAAGTACCTACTTCCTCTCCGTGTGCCATAGCCGCGTGGGACGCCATGTACCTACTTATATGCATGGTGTTAATACAAATAATAGAGAAGACTATTGATGTTACCAGTATACAATGTAACATACAAAGAAGATTCTAACGTATAATGAAATAAAACCTTAGTTTACATACGGATTGCCATCAGAACGTTCCTAGTTTCAATCACAACCTGTAATTTCCTTTAAATAGAATAGACAAACAACGATAGACCAGGGAGTTCAAGTTCAATTATTGACGATCTAGTGATCAAGTAATATAGATATGTATACACTACTGACAAGACAATTATTTTTGCATAGATTTAGTCTTGAAAATAATCAGCATTTTATTTCATAGAACATCTTTATTAATTAACCGACTTCACAGAAATCCATATTTATTTATAAAATATAAAAAAGATATAAGATACAAAATTGTATAAAACAACCCAGCAGTCATGAGCTCGGAGAGTCAACACCTAAGGCTACTCCGTGTAGAATTCAAATGCGCCGAAAACTCTATCTATCTGTCCGTATTATTATGATAAATACCGCCATCTTTATCTTGTTGCTGATCTGATGTTCAGATTAGCAGAAGCTTAAAACTTACATGTATAAAATCGGCTCCAGTTATACTTATTATATGTGATATAGAATATCATAAAATGATACTTGAATAGTTTTGCCAGACAGAATGTGAGTGGATATCTTACCATATACCAAAGTAACGTACATAGTTTGGAAAAAAAAGAAGACTTATATAGTAACATAGTAAAATAAATGTACCTAACAAGGCCAGTAACAATAAACAAAGGCTTATCATCAACATTGTACGAGTCCTTTACCTTTATCCCTAGAACATAGAATACATTGTTGTTTGCAACCATGCACTTAAGTTCTTCTGACGACAGACTTTATGTATATAGTGGTTTTTATTAATATTTTTTCTAGGAAAAGCCATACTTAAAAACTACTTAAAAATGAATCATAATAAGAATCACAAATAGTCGGTATAATTTCATATAATGGAATGAAATTCGCATTTTGCGAATACTCGTCTGGCTAGCTACCACCTTCAAGTAGAAAATCTATCGCCAAGCATCAAACAGTGTATTCTGGAAGCAGTACTTGGGAGCCAGTCATTCTAGGCCTATATCCCTGAGCACATCATCGCTTCCCAACAGGTTAAGTAGTCGTTATGTGCCTATCAGCTGCAAAAAACAGCAGTAAGAAAATCTATTAAGTAAAATAAGAATAAAACGCAGTACTTACATCATCGTACAGGTCTGGTCGTAATGCTGGTATGGGGTACTCCCGCAACAGTCCAAACATCGGAACAGGAAAGCTTACGCTGCTGTTAGTCAGCGTTAGCTCCGGGAACACAATGATATCAGCATTCTGAAAACAATATTTATATTGCTTAGTCAATAAATTAATCATTTAAGTAACCGGTCAAGAGTGCGGCGGGCCTTAATCTACTGGAGTTCAGATTCACAACAATCAAAGAGAGCGCTGTTCTTTTGTTTTGATCACAACTAAAAACTACAACCGTTTCATTTTAATGCTCTCCTAAAATAAGTACTATCAAAATTTTAGTTTGGATGAACATTCTACATAAAATACCTACCTATCTGTGTAACTCATTCCGCTTACGAGCTAAAGATCTGAAACATACGGCCGCAGAGAAAGACAAGAGTTAAATTATAACAGGGGTTCCATAATGTTCTTTAGATAAGTATCCCCAAAAGCTAAATAAAACACTTTTACGCCATTCTCCACGAAAGGACCTTTTTGAATTTTTTGCAACTTTGCATGATGGGGCATCTAACGAATGCCCGCCTGGCTAGCTACCCGCAAGTACAAAATCCTTCGCTGTGCACCTGACCGGCATTCCAGCAGCTGTTCTTGAGAACCAGTAATGTAGGTTAGCCTGAACAACATACATCATCATTAACATTATTGTAAAGATAAGGATCAAAAACTAGCCTTTCATTAAAACAAAAAAATCAAATGTGAAAAATTATTTTACAAATAGTAATAAATAATAATAATAAAAGGCCTATTATTTCTTCCAGAATACTTGTATGCAAAGTTTTGTTGGTATCACACAATTCAGTAGTTTAATATTTAAAAATTTAAAGTTAGTAGTTACAGTTTTCTAAAAGAATTTTAGATAAGTTAGTAATGTAGTGATTTTTTTTCTGTAAGAACCCCTCTACAGGTAAAGGCCTCCTCCAAATTTAGCCAGTTTTCTCTGGATTGTGTTGCTGGTATCCAGTATGGACCCGCTGTGTGTTTAATTTCATCCTCCCATCTGTCGCAAGGTCTTCCTTTCTTTCTTTTGCCCACTGGCCCCCTCTATTATGTCACTCTTTTTGTCCACCTTTGAACTTGCAAGCGTGCTAAGTGTCCAGCCGACTTCTATTTTAATGCAAGAGCTTGTGTTAAACCATCTGTTGCTTTTGTAATGTTGCGTAATTTTGTATGCCTTATTTTAATTATTCTTTTTATGTTTAATATACTCCGCTCCATTCCTCTTTGGCACGTTATAATTTTATTTATGATATTTTGTTAAACTTCCATGTCTGATTTTACAAATAATTCTTCTTAAGCCCAAGACACACATTCGGAATTTACTTCATAATAAAAGTATTATCTCCATAGAAAGTTTCATTGTGGGTGCCATGTTGATATATATGTCATGACATGGCACAAAGGGGGTCTTGTCCTAGCACCTATCACTAACCAACATGTTGCAGGAAATTGAAGAACTCTTATTTTTATATTATTACTGTATTTCGGGGGTTGAATCACTCTCGTCCGTTGGAAGGTACCCTTTATCGATTCCCCACACGCTGTCCCCGGATGGTGCCTATTAGGTGACAAACCACAAACCAGGTGGTAGGCCTCTTCAGCAAGAGGCCACCTTGGTGGGTACCACCGCAGTGTCAGATATTCCTACCTCCAAGCAGCAGTGTGCAAAAACTACCGTATTTTGAGAGATATATTTTGAGACGAGACTTAAAAATGTCTTGGAATGTCGAACGCAGTGTCACACACAATGGTGACACTGTAACTGTAATTGACAGTGATGCTTTCCATCAGGCACAGGCTTGTCCGTCGCGTCACGTATTAATTAAAAAAACTATATATAGGTACTGTTTGTTACTTATTGCAATTCTTTTTATACATTATTTTATATAATCTGATTAAATCGATTTATTGATTTTATTCGAGCTCTGATATTGATTAATTTAAAAATGCCAGATTATTGCAAATCAAAATATGATTTTGTCCATAAACTTGCCTCATTTTTTTCATTGAACTTGAATGATGTGATCTTACCTCAATTAAGTTTCATTTGCTGATGCAAGGCAGATGTGACAAAACTAGATATTTCATAATTTCACCATTCTTCCTAAAAGTGGAGAAACTCAAGACCGCAGAAAGGTTTACTGAAGAGGGAGTTTTTATGGTTCCATTGAAGCCAGTGACCGCCTGACTAAATTGCGACGTATTTGATATATGAAATCTCGTTGGTACGAAAGTAAACGCGATACAAAAATAGTATGCTTTACCTGCTGAGCTGCTTCAGTAATGAGCTCGATATACTTCAAACGATTATATTCCACGTCTCTATTTACCCCGTATTCCACCACGGCGGCCACATAATGGTCATCTAGAGGTGTTGATCTCTGAAAAAACACGAAATCATTATTCAAAAGATCCTAAACCTTGTCCTTTTATTAAAAAAATAATCTCTGCTAACTGAATGACCAAATTTGGTTTTGGGTAAGTATATTTTATTTTTGCAAACCGCTAAGCCTGCGTTGCTTTGCGGGTTACATTACAAAATTGAAAATTTACGAGAGGAAAAATTGAATCCCGCACATGACTATAATTTTTCCGTATATTCGTAAATTTCTAATTTTGTAATTTTTTTAACAGTTTAAATGACTACTCTTGTATTTCAATTCGTGTCATTTCGACGGACGGACAGATTCAAGGAGGGTCAATTAAATAATAATATGGCTTCTTAATGCTTCTTGGATGGACTTAGAATGAATACGTAAAATTATCCGTTGAAAACAATAGTTACGTACTATGAATGAATGCGTAAATATAAAACAGTATTAAAAAGGTATGGTTTTACTTTATTATTTCGAGAGTGTAAATAAGTTCAGTGTGAAGTAGTAAAAACTTTGCGGTCGAAAATATTAAAATAATTAAAAGCTATGTAGGTATATTTAAAACAATAGGTAATATAGTAAAGTATCAACCTTATGATGGAAAATACAGAGTAACAAAAAAGTCTTCATAAAATTCAACGAGATTAGGTACATAAAGACGTCCGCCAGTTCGAGTGATTTTTTTTATCGTTCGATTCGATAGGAGTTCTTTTGGTTGATCTTGGGTATCTGCGTAAAATTGAGCTCACGGGATTTGAGCATGGTGCTGACTTCTTCTATTTTGTAATAAAAAATCTTTTTAAAATAATTAATTAAGTACAACAATTAGTTAATAGGTGTTTTATAAAATAAATAAAATAATATTTCTAGTAACAAAATGAAAATAGTAGATGTGTAAAATGTCGTTTTTACTCAGGGAGCAAATCTTTAAGGCGAGCGATTTTTTGATTCCTGAGCGGTACGAACGAAGTTACTAGAGCATAAAACAGTTGTTTGCTCCCGAGGTGGACACACTTTTAATCACCTATATGAGAAAATAAGTACCTAAGTGCAACTTATGAATAAAAATAAGAATAGTACCTACGATTGTTTATTTAGATGTAATAAGGAAAAATAAGACGTAGCATAGAAATAGTTAGGCTTTGAACAATTTTGAAAATGCATCGTAACAATTTTACCACTACCACCGTTACAGTTGTCGATTTATTTACAGCTTGAGAATTAGAAATAGTCTTTGAAAACGTCATCTCAGGTATATAAAATATAATATTTACAGGTAGTAAAAAGAAACCTAGAAAAACAGTCAGTAACTTTTTCAATGTTTGTGAATATAAAAATATCTACATTCTAAATTAAAATCACTTTTTATCTTCAAAGACTAAAAAGCTATTTTAGTCCATGTTTATGAAGAATAAAACTAGCTCTCCTCGAATAGATGCGATAAAAATATATAGGTATTACTAGCGGCCCTAATTACGACTATAAATTGAGATGTAAGCTATACTATCTTTCAATTTGGATCAAATTGCACACGGTGTGCAAATCATGTTTATATAGACAAAATCGGTTCGGTAGTTTAGGAGTCCATCGCGGACAAACAACGTGACGCGTAATTTTTATATATGTAGGTACGGATTATCTAGTGATTATTCCTTCCGTCTTAAGTTAAAAGAAGAATTTTCGAAGCGTTTTGAAGAAGCGAAACACTAAAAAACGTAAAATATAAAAGAAAATATGATTTGCATTTAATCTTTTCTTGAATATATTTTTGTGGGTATTAATGTAAATGAAATGATTTCTGCAAAGTATCTGAATCTGTTAATCATTCTTCGATTTACTCATATTGTTTTACGTGTTACAAGTTGAAAATCTGTCGCCAAGAACCTAACGGTGTGTTCCGGCAGCTGTCCTTGAGAGCCAGTAACTCTAGGTTAGTCTGAACAACATCCTCGACCAAATCATCACTTACCACCAGGTGAGATAGTGGTCAAAGGCTAACCTATCAGGCATAAAAAAAAATCGTGTTTCAGTTCAGTAATTAAATTCATATTTTTTGAAGATATAATAATGTACCTAGGTAAAAAACGTCAAAATTTACGCATAAACATACGAAGATACAGTATTTCTTATCTATTCTGTGCTGTCATTAATACATATCTACACATAGCAATGTATTAGTAAACAAATAAAGCCTTGAAGCGGGTTCTTTACCTGTTCCGTTCGATGAATCGATATAAGGAAACTCGCTAAAAATACCACAACAACTTGCACTTTCAACATATCTATAAACACTAAAACTTCTTTTTAAAACACATACACTAAACTTGCTTTTATTTTAATGTTTTCAGTCAATAATCAATTAAGAATCAACATTATAATAAAGCTCGAAAGGCTTTTATTTATGCACGGTATTCTATATTATTTACCACTTAGTATTAAAACATTTAACTTAAAATTCTCAAAGCGTGCTACAATTTACATTTGTCTCATATCGTTAACAAATATTCAAAAATAATCCAACAAAGTCCAACAGATTTTATGTGCGGACGGTTTGAAAGATCGTTTTAAACTGCGTTCTGCCTAGCCTATCTTTCCTCTTGGCGCATGACCTAGAAATCGATAATATTATAATGTACTAACGTGTCATCGCTATACGAGAGCATGTAGTTTTATTGTCTAGACTTTAAGGCTCACAGTCCAATAGGCAGCATCATATGTACATTTTATTTTCGGCATGTTGGCCAGCATCGCTTTGTTGTTATTGTGAACACGTAAGTATTGAGGCAACAAAAGAAAAGTCGTAGTAATGAAAGTTTTCTTGTCCCTAAAAAATTCCAGACCCATCTATAAATTTACCGAACTTAATTATTTTCAAACGGCATCAGGATTGAAAAATGCAGATAGGGAAAACTCGGCAGCGCTTGCTTTGCCAATCAATAGACTCGTGTTTTCTTACGTAGTGTGTTCGTGTTACTTCGCAACTGTCCACTCTGTGCTGCAGTATAGCACTGAAATATGGGGCCGAGGCGCTGACTGACGACGAGTATTTCGAATGCAGAAGTGAGCTTTCCGCTTTGGAACTGATCCGACATGCCTCCTCTGCCTCGCCTATTTCAAGACCCTGAAGATCTTAACGCTTTCCTCCATAGTTATTTATCAGGTAGCAGCAAAGAGATTTAAAAATGAATTTGAATGTCTTTGGGTGTGTAAATAAATCGACATTTAACAAAAATGGTGCACGCCTCCGTGCACGCTTGTCATGTCGCCTTCTGGGAGACTTCGGATGCGTGTCCGTAGCTCAGGTTATTCGAGTCACATTCAAAAAGTCTATCGTGTTCCGGTCCCTTTCTGAAGCCAATCACGAAATGATCACGCATATACGTGTCCAACTCCGAGCCGAAATCTCAATATATGGCCAGCCCTAGCAGTGCCAGGCCAGTCCTAGATTCTTTCACGGTAGGTAAACAAGTACGTTATCAACTGCACTGTGGTTAACATCTAATATATTATTGAATTTAACTTCTTTGAACTCCATTAATCTTCCTTAAAAAACGTGTTTTTTCTGATCAACTAAATACATTAAAGTTCGTAATGTTTTTGCGCGGGTAGATCGCGGCTTTGTCGTCAAATGATATGTCGGATAGTAATTATAGAATCATCGTGCTTGATAACTAGTTTGTGACTGCAGACAATCTAAGGATTACCGTACAACTTATGACATAGTGATTATACGAGTATAATATTCCTCATAGGGATTCTGAAACATAATTATTCATTGTTTTTTTATTAACTTATTGGCCTTTGTTACTCTATAAATAACATTGTTGTCTCTCGCCATAATGTATTCAACATTTTTGAACAAAAATATAACACTTTGCAATAAATGCGTGAAAAAAGGAGATTAAACATGTAATTATATTACAATTATAGTACCAGCGCTATATCCGATTTCTAGCGCATGAATTAAATACTAAGCACTACAAGGTACTGAAATGTAAGTTATATTCATTTAATAACAATTTTTATATATATATTTTAATTGTACACTACGTGTTATGCTAATCGCGTAGACTTAAGTACTGGGCCAGGTCCAGAAGTAGGAATCGTAGTGGCTGTAACACAGCTACTAACGATCTCCTAGTGTAATTTTAGTAAATATTTTGGCATTATATTATTTTGATGAGTTTGATGTAACATTGTTGATTGAAATAAAGATATTTTATTACTATTTTACTAGCTTTCGACTTTGCCTGCATGGGAATTGGTTATGTCACTCCCACTAGAATTACTCGATTAATCGAGATGAAAACTATCCGGTGTCTTAATTTCTAGATTTAGACAAGAAATGTATATACCCAATGTATATAAACCGTTTAAAGCAGTAACGAACATAATAATACACGTATATTATATACTAGCTTTCCAGGCGCGGCTCCGCCCGCGCGTATGTCGGTTATCGCGCAAAATCATTAACCTCTTTTTGCGCAGTTGGATAAAAACTATCATATGATTTTTCCCGGGTCTCAAACTATTTCCATACCAAATTTCATTCAAATCGGTCCAGTAGTTTTGGCGTGAAAGCGTAACAGACAGACAGACAGACAGACAGAGTTACTTTCGCATTTATAATATTAGTACTGAAGTACTGATACAGGGTATTAGATTTTTACACATAGGTACATATAGTCACTCAAATGGACAGGAACAGTTGTCTAAAGCAAAAAACCCACAATTCATTAGCTATGTTTTAGTCCCATATAATAAAGAGCAAGTCTATTTTCATCTGAAACGCAACGTCTGTCTCTGAAGGGCTACTGAAAATTTAATAATATTTATATAACAATATTTTTTTAGACCTGGAGTTTGAACACAAGTTCTCGTGAATGCAAAGTCAGCTTTTCCACACACATCAACGACATATTTTTATATGCGGTCGAAGATGTTGATCAGGCTGGCCAGAATTACTGACTCTCAAGGACAGCTACCAAAACAAACCATTAGGTGCTTATCAACAGGGTGGTAGTTGGCTAGACAGGCTGTCGCAAATTTCTTACTATTATCCGTACACCATAGTATTATACGGCCACATGGCATATAATGAAGCAATCCAGTATTATTTGTCCTTTCTGTAACTGGACAGTAACTAATATTGTGAGTATTTATTCTATTCTTCATGACTAAAAAATAGTGCACCGTACTCGGAAGAATCTCTAAAATGAGCCATTTGGAGGTCAAAAAAGTGTTTTATTGTAATCCCGTAAAATAAGCACGATATTATATCACCTTGTCGATTGTTGTAAAAGGTGACAAAACGAAGAAATGCGGCAAATGTGCACAATGTATCTCCTAACGTCGATGCCAGTATTGTCGAAAATTGGCACACTGACACAAAAAAATATGCATGATATTTTTGATTAAATATAAAATTGAGAATACAATAAATAGATATGATCCATTGATTTCTATTAAGGGAAATATAGATACTTATTTACGTGTAAACAAGCTAGCAATTTCACTAAATTAACTTAAAGTGGCTTAATTTCCATACAAAATGGAAGAAGAATTCAAAAAATAATACTTTAGAAATTTGATATTTTGTTCCAATGAGAGGATCATAAATTGTTTATATTAGTTAAGTAACACCGACTGTATCCAAAAGGATATTAGAAAAATAAAATGCAATTAAGAAATATTTGGGAAGAGTAAAACCAGAGGTACCGGGTTTGACATGATATCGATAAAAATGACTAAAGCCGAAGTACATTACTGCAGCGGCCAGCAAAGGATTGATGGACGAACGTGTAACATACGTAAGTCCATCAATGCCTAGTTGTGGCCAAGGCTTGTATAGTGCTTTTCTCAAATAATGCGTGGAAATTAAAACAAAGTAGTACCTGGGCAGAATTTTTTATTTGAAGATACAGTTGTTAAATGTACAACTTATGAATTTTAAAGTGGACTTTCCGGGGATTATGTTGGTTTGGGATAATTCTAAAGAGGTGAAAAAAGAGGTGAAGAATTTCAGTTGGCGTTGAATTAAGTTCATCACACTCATTGTCTTCACTTGAACTCATTTTGTCGAAACAATTACTTTTCAAAATCAATGACTATCATCAAACAATAATAAAATTGCCCACGTTAAAATGTTCATTTGTTTTTTTTTCAATAAACAGCATTCTATTTGCAAGCCAGATCGAAATTTAAATAAAACCTTTGATAAGTTACCTCCTTGGTTGCCATGCTTCGAAGTAAAAGATCGTTCCATTTTTAAATTACACGACAGATCTCCTAATCTGAGGATCTGTACATCGGGTATGGCGCAACGATAGTAAACTGTCGACGTATTTTTCCCGTCGACGACGCCCCGTGACGTTTTTTTTAGTACTTAGTTGTTTTTCATTACCTAAACATATCACCCTAATATCCCCATTCCCTAATATATCACCTTACATAACATTAACATTTTCACAAAAATAACATTTTCATCCATTTAGTTTGAGTGGATCAAACAGCGAAATGTAAATATATTTTTACAGATTTTGACGTTCTTTGTTTTTAAATCGAGTTTATTTGATGTAATCTCCAATCAACATATAATTTTCTTGGTACCAATGCAATCCTCATTATATTCGCTTTACGGGAAAAGAAATGAAAATATACCTTTTTATGGGAAATTTTACAGGAAAAGGGGTTCGATAATGGTGAAAAACAACAATTTTTAAATATTTTTTTTCTGAAACTATTCCACCTATAACTTTGATTTTTCTTTTAATATGAGTATTTACTATGGTTCTTTACCCATGAATTATTACGGATTGTTGGATAACTATTTTAAAAGTAGTAACGAGATTAAAACAACGCGATTTTTTTTAAAGAATTTTGGCGCGAAAACTCTATGGAAGCGTAATTAATTTTTTTTCAAAAACTTTACCACCTACGACTTTGGTGCTTCTTTTGATATGATTATTTACATGTAATCTATACACCTGAATTATTTGAGATGTTTAGGTTTAGTAGTTTAAAAGTACTTACGAGATTATTTATTACGTAAGTTTCCATCGGTGAGTGTTTGCGCGGCAAAATTTATCGAGTGAAAGTTTTTTATTTTCATTTCACGGTTTGAATAACTTCTCGTTACCGTAACGTGATGCAGTTTTTTGAGTTGTAGAGCCAAGGATATTAACTTACTAACAAAGTTTGAATAATAACGATCGGATAAATACAAGCTTCACATTAAACCTTTTTTTCAGACAACCGAAAATCCGTTCGGGACACACAAGAGGTTCAAATAAAAACAATTATGAAAAAAAAACTTTTCAATCCTTATCCTTTTAATTTCTTTTAACATCGTTATTGACTTGTTCCCTATAGGTACATATTCGAAATTACAGCTTTCTAGGTTCATTACTGTAGAAGTAGTTACGAGATTATTATTAGGTAAATGATGTAATATTAATATTAAACATACCTTCTGTTATCTCAGAAAAATATGGATTTTTTCTCGTATAGCCAAGGATCTATCCTTACGAAAACCATTTGCCATATGAAAATTGGACTTACGCAGATTTTATGGTGAACACGACTATTGACCGCCGACCGGCTAGCCGGTTTGTACATGCGCAATGCAATTTATTTAGCCGCTAGACACGACAGATTTTCGTACATTTTTTGCCGGCCGCTGCGTGCATTTATTTGGCCAGTACAGCAATTTCGATTTATCTCGAAGAAGGTTGTCAAAATAATGCTTACATTTCCAAGCATGTTTGAGAAAATAGATCAGTCATACACAAATTCATTATAACCCGAAAATATACTAGGGCATATAATATACTACTAATAAGAGCATTCCTAAAGAGTTGGTTTTAAGCAGATTACCGCAGTATAAAACCAAAGACAAAACTTAATATTACAATACTTTTTTTTCCGTTAGAGAAAATACGATGTTTAACACGATTTAATGAAGAAACGAATCCAAGGTGGTGCTGCAGATTTATGGTGTGCGGGTGAGGTGCAATGATTTGCAGCTTTATTTAACCATAAGATATGCTAAGTAAGAATTTGTTGTTGTATGTTAAGGCATGTGGATTTTGTTAATAAATAAATGTATTGTAGATCGAGGAAGATATTTTGTCTTCGGTTTTATACTGCATCATCCAACTCGTTTCAATTAAATACTTTAGACAAACTCTTTAGGAACACTCTTATTGGTAGTATTGCGCTTTCGAGTACCTAATGAATACGTATATGGTATAAGACTATCTATTTACTTCGTCTTTAAGCTTTTCAATCGATATGTCACATTTATACTTTGTTGGTGATAGACGTAGACCACGCATGGAGAATATAACAATTCCATGAATAATATAGATTGGAAGATTTTCATAAAATAAATCTTCTCAATGTTACGGTGTTCCTCATATTAGGTGAAGATAATGTCGATAAATGATATCTCACGATGTCTTGTTAATATATAATACTTTGCAAGCAGATGAACAAAATTAATAAAGTATGCAAAAATACACAATAACCAAGAGCTTTGATCCTTCCCCAACAACTTAGTATTGAATTTGTAAGATTTCAGAGTAAGATCTAAAACTCAGATTGTAACGATTAATGCTATGTAGGTACATAAAATATAATGTTATTAAGTATTTGTCCAATATCTGAGATCGTCATTCATTTTTGTATGATCATTGGCAAGTGAGAGTGCTATTTACACGAGCTGAGTACCTACCTATGTCTATGGATCCATTGAAGTTATTTTTTATATGTGTATATCTCAGGTAGTAAATATCTCCTCGATTTGGTGGACACTGTATAAATGATGGATAGACACAGTTCATATCAACAAAACAGCAAAAGTGACCGAGAGGGTCGACGCCGCGCCGGTCCAATTCTTAAATAATTTATTGCACGTGCTGCCATCGCATCGTTCTGCAAAATAAACTTATTTGTGTTTTAATTTTAATCATAATGCATAGTTATAATATGTAAGCAATTGGTTTTAAATTGTTTTTATATTAAGTATGACGTTGATGTGAATTTATGTACCTACCTACGGATTTATAATTTATTGTTTTATTTGAAATAACGTTTACATGTTACCTACGCAACTATTGTTATTCAAAATGTATGTAATCTATGATATGAGACTTATGAGAGGCTTGTTCCGAGAAGGCAAGATTATTTTGGCATTTGTCTATGGTACCATTGATAGTTATAGTAGAGCAAAACAAACTTTAACACCACGAGTAAAGATTGATTTTCGCATAACAGAGAAAAGACAGTGACAGGCTAAATTGATATACAACAATTGAAATTCAACTTACTTGTAAGGAATAATTAATACAGCAAAGTAGAATAAACAATTTAACACGTATCATTTTGTACTGTCGCGTTTATTGCACAGATAAATTCACTTGTGCTCGCAAGAATGCTTGCTTTTATATTTAATGGCCCGAGCAGATGTTAAGGCGTGTTCACATTGATGGTTGTTTACTGACTGACACATGATAAAACTAGTTTAACGTCGCCCGACTTATCGTCGTTGGTTCTTCTGTCGTTATTTTGTCTGCATCTGTAACTTTGACATTATTGGCGAAAATGTGACAAGCCCGCAGAAGTCACATAAAGAACTTGAAGTTATTTGAACTGTGACATTATCAATGACATAGATTGCATTTCGATATTACAATCGCATTTAATGTGAACAATAGTAACTTGCTTGTACACTGAAAACAAATTACGAAAGAGTGAGAATCAAATTCATTTTACAATTATGTTAGAAAGATTGATAATACATATAAGTTGGTATAATAACTATTTTCTGAATTACAATATCAAACTACATAATAACTTATTAACTTTGGATATATTATGTAGGTATAAGTATGTATATTAATATATATTATGTTGTGAACATTTTTAAATGATTTTATTTACTCATTCATCAAGTAGTGTAACCTAATTATTTTGATTACCCTTCTCGTAACTATGAAAAACGTACTAAGTAATGAGCTGGCGTACAAATAATGGAAACAAGCAAGCTCGTCGATGACACACTGGAGAGGAGCAGGGGAGATCCCTTTCGTACAAAAAAACATTGAGTAGGTACTTTCAACTACACGGTCCTTGTAATTAGAGTCAAAATCAACTAATAAACACAAACAAACAATATACTGTGAGTCAATGCTCACAGCACATATCATTTGTGTTTATTAGATGCCGTGTTATTGAGGAAAACCATAAGGTATTCATTTGAAGTGCATAGGTACAATCAACGAGATTTAAATTTTCTCGATGGGTACTCTCACTATGTATAATTTAATGTATAACGCGACTGCGGCCAAACCCTTTCATATTATACCGAATATATAGAAACAGGTTTTATTGATTCTAGGTGCATTAACTTCATAATATATAAGAACGCTGTATAAGTAAAGATTTTGGAGCCTTTTTTTTTACACGGCGAAATGCGTTGCGCATACCCGCAACCTTGGGGAAAGCCACGGGTTATGTGGGACTCGCTCGCCGGCGGCGTGCAGCGCGGCCGTATTCGCTGCCCCTCGGCAGGAATACCCACTAAAACCACCCTGGTGTTCCTACTTTGCGCTCGGACAAGGGATAGGTCACAGTTGCCCTTATCCTGTTCCCTTGCTAAAGATTTTGGAGCCTACTCCAACGGTCTTGTAAGTAACATCATCATAATATTGATAAGGTGTAATTTCAAAGTAACCAAACTAGTATAGCGGCCGATTTTCAACTTTCAACTTAAGTACCTACCATCCTATTATATTATTTAAAATTATTATTTCCAATAATACTATTTATTAATCCCTGATTTTGTTTACTTTGAAAGTGAACTCCACTTCAGCTTAAGAGCACTTTTATTTGAATTCTTAATAAGCTCTCGAATCAGTCCTAATGTGGCCCTAAATCTAGCCTTAATATGGGAGCGATTCATATCAATTAAAAGTTTGTGACAGAAAATAAAACATAAATTATCGTGTCGTGGTGGCTACGACTTTTTGTTTGTACGAATTTCGCGAAAATTAGAGAAAATAATACATATCACATGAATGTGCTACTGCTAATCCAAATTTAAAAATTTTAACACAGATTTTTGAAGGATACGACTATAATTGGTTAAAATTTAGCGAAAGTAAAATGAAAATTCACTATCGTTGAGGAGTTCAATAAAATAATTTAAAAAACATTTGTTTAAAATGCATTTCAGTTGGTTTTATCATGTAAAAAAGCAGTTATAATAAATCTTGAGTAAGGATTTGTTACCAAAACGTCTGTGCAAACATATATTTTTTCTGAGCTCAAATTAAGATGAAAAGGAGTTTAAACAAACGAACGAATACATGTTTTATTTACATATATTTATTACAGTACATAAACTGAACTCATAGGTTCCCGAACTATTATTTAACTGAGTTTCAGGAACCAGTATTTACCCTCAAAGTTATCGGAATTAGGGTAACATGCGCATTATAGGCAACGAGAACATAGAATTTCATTCATAAAAAGACAATATCGTCCACGCGATGTGTAAGCTGACATACACACATCAACAATGTCTAGGGATACTACATGAAAGACTTCTTAACTTAAAAACTATTTACAGTATAAAAAAAGTTTGTATATAAAATATTTTCTTCTCCACCTCCTGTTTCGAAATTCAAAAAAATAATAACAAAAACTCATTGAAACAAAAGAATATCGATTATTCGAATTTGGCGGTCGAAAAGTTAGTTTATGTTACAATGAATTTTGAAAAGTTAAAAGCAATTACACATTTTCTTTATTCTAATTTAAACGTGTGTTACATTTATTGTTATGTCACGTCGACATTTGACAAGGGAACAGCAGATTAGAGCTGTAGGCATGTTGGAAGCTGGCGCTATACAACGCGTGGTTGCTGAAATTCTGCAAACCGGCCAAAATGTAATCTCCAGGTTATGGTCACGTTATCGTGCTACAGGCGATGTCGCCGAACGGCATTCAGGCAGAAATCGCGTCACCACTCCTAGACAGGACCGTTTTCTTCAAAATATCGCTAGGCGACAACCCAATATTACGGCTATGCAAATGGTTCAAAGGCTACAATCTGACCACGAATTGTTGGTTAGTGACCAAACTGTAAGAAGAAGATTACATGAAGCTGGTCTTCATTCTCGCAGACCACTTCGGGTTCCAGCTCTGCGGCGGGGCAATCGCGGGCGGAGACTATTGTGGGCTAGAGAACATTTCACATGGAGTGACGAGCAATGGTCCATGGTGCTTTTTACTGATGAGTCTCGGTTTGGATTTCATCCGGATTCACGAAGATTAAGGGTTTGGCGAGTTCCTGGTAGACGAAGCCGTCTCCAGCATCCACAAGAAGTCCATTCATATCAAGGCGGGACTATCATGGTATGGGCTGGTATTCGTATAGGTGCGCGAACCGATCTCATTTGGATAAGAGGGAACATGAATGCATTGAAATACCGCAATGAGGTAGTGGAACTTGTGATTATCCCACACAGGGTACAAATGGGTCAGGAGTTCCAACTCATGCACGATAATGGCCGTGCCCATACGGCTGAGCTGGTATCAACTGTGCTTAGGGAACATGAAGTCAGAGTTTTGGACTGGCCTGCTCAGTCCCCCGACATGAATCCCATTGAACACGCGTGGGACATGTTACAACGAAGAGCTATGGTTAACTTTTCTCCAAATCTGATGACAGAAGAACAACTTTTCCTGCACTTGAAAAGAACCTGGGACCTGATACCGCAGCTCGATTTGGATAATTTAACTTTGAGCATGAATAACCGATGCCGAACTCTAATTAATGTTAGGGGAGGAAATACTGATTATTAAATTTAATTAAATGCCTTTTTTTTGTTATTTTTGACTTTAATTTTCATAATTCCCTATATAAAATCCATCATGTACAAAGAAAAAAATTACACCCAAAAATAAAATTACAAAAAAAATAATCAAAAATCTTTAATGCATCTGTTTTTATGTATTGCAAGCATAAACCATAAAATAGACTTTAATTTCATATATATAATTGTTCTAACAAAATATTTACAAAATTTTGTAAAATAAGGTAAAAATGAAATATCCCTAGGCATTGTTGATGTGTGTACTTAACATTGATTTTCACTAACCCTTTAGAATTTGACAACTATTGGTAATTTACCTGATGGTAAGTGATGATGTGGTCGAAGATGCTGTTCAGACTAGCCTAGAATTACTGGCTCTCAAGGACAGCTGCCGCCACACACCGTTAGGTGCTTGGTGGCAGATTTTATACTTGAGGGTGGTAGCTAGCCGGGCGGACATTTGCGAAATGCCCTACCACCATGCAAAAAACCAAATTTATTAGATATGGCGAAGATGAAAAAAAATTTAGGTATTAGAAAAAACATACCGCGGTATACTTACCTTTATACAGAGAAAACTTGATCTAACGCGCCGAGTCACAACGATATGTTATCAAACCTGACGAGTAAACAACGTGTCTGTGATAATTTGATAAAGACCTAGGTACATGCCTAACATTTATTTTTATCTGCACGATTGGGATAATCCTCAATTTTGTTCCTTGTGTTTTCCTTAATTATTTCCGAAAGTATCACATTTTTAAAACTCCTTTCACCGGCGATAAGCCTAATAAAAACTCCTCTACAAGAGGTATATATTTTGATTCCTAAAACTAAAGTTTTTCTTACTGAATGAAGAAATACGAAACGCTAAAATAAGTCTTAGCTGTAAAGTTTAAGTTGTCAATTTTGCTTGAATTTAAAATCGACGCGGTATTTCGGCAAAGATCATTAATAACATGATAACGCTCGCTATAACACAAATCAAGATATCGTGTATAATGGACTTAAATCTTATTATAATCCTCATGTTCCGTGGGATTTTCTCAAAAATCTCGGAATATTATAAGATTTTTATAATGAAAATAGTTGCGATAACATTTTAAAAGAATTGCGCTTCTAATGGTGTATAATTTATTTTGCGTCTAAGAAATTACTTTTTGACGTCATTAATTACATTATTTTATTCAATATTATTATCTATTTAGTTAGGTAATGCCTACTTTTATAAATCGTTCTTTGTACACTGCCTGTTACTATAATAGTTACACCAGGCGCCGCATGTCAAAAAAGTATTGAATTAAATTATTTTTCAAATTTTGTTGATAACATTCTAAGGAGTTCCTGTGAAAGAAGGGCTCATCAAGTCGTGCCCTAGAAAAAATATGAAGAATAAGTTGCGATCAGTCAGCGAAAGATGGAGCGAAGCACCTATACTTGGAATAAAAAATAGACAAACCATAGCCAACAAAATACTTACCTACTTGACGTATTACAGACACTAAGAAGCTTAAACCACGACTGTTAAAATTGAAACGGGCTGGCCATATCATTAGGCTTGGAAATACTTTTCATCCTGTAAAAACAAAAATGGATTCCACTAGTCGGAAAAAGCAGTCTAGGTAGTGGATAGAATAGATGGAGAGACATTTTTACAAAGTGAAATAGGGCGGACTGGATGAGACAGGCGAGAGACAGAGAAGACTGGAGAGACTTTGCTTAGGAGAAACCTACACCACGGAGGCGGCTTCTACGATTGGAAATTAGTTTTGGTATATTTTGCAATTTTTATACCTGGACATTACATTTAAAGTTATAAGAGGAATGAAAACAATATTTTTATCCATGGGAAACAATTATCCTATGTGCATAAAATTTTAAAAATATTCAAACTATGTCTCAACTTTATATTCAACCACTCTGTTAAATCGCGGCGTACAATTCTAATTAAAAATTCAATCACAAAAGTAAGTATCTTGATGACTTTATATTTATAATTTACTTGCTATTAAATGCCTATATCTTAGCAGATAGAGACAATGTGTATCTTACAAAAGTGTGCAAGTGGAGCCATATAAAAAATAGATCCTAGAGAATCTCTATAAGGGATCTTTTTACAGAAATTGATATGTTAACTTCAGCGAGTCTTTATATATTTGAAGATTTTATGTATGTTCGAAAAAAAATTAGTAAATTTAAATCAAACAATGACAATCATGATTATTACACTAGAAATAAATAAAAATAGCGGTGCGAGGTTTTAGATTATATAGCAAAAAAAGACATTTTATTTGGCTTTGCTAATGTAAAACCTGACACCGCTTATTCCTAGAGTTGTGATTGTGGAACTTGCCGTTTAATTTAATTTAACCTCTAAATTAATATAAGTTTAAAAAAAGTAATATTAATATTAGTATTCACTAAAATAAATTTCAACAACGAGAGCAATGACAATGATAAAAAATGCAGTTATAACGTGTGTACCTATATAATATACATTCCATTGTATGCAAATATTAGTTTCCAGGTTCATTTAACTAGTTATTACAAAGTAGTACAAAAATTTGTTCGATATAACGACTTTAAATAATATTTAAGTAACCAAATAGCATCACAACGCAAATACAACGCGATTTTGGTTGTCAAACCATATAATAATGATCCGACATCTGTTGGTTGGTCCATAACGTTTAAAAGCGGTTAAAATTAAAATAAACCCGTAATATAGATGTTCATATAATAATTGTTTATTATCAGCAAAAGAAACCAAGGGTTCTAAATATATATTTATTCCAATACATTTTATGTCAAGTATATACCGATACTGGCATAAAATGTATTGGAATAAATAGCGTACTTTTTTGTCGCAAAAGCTCTGCCGGCGAAATCAGCGGGATGGCAATCCGCACATGGCGACTTGAGACAAACCAACCACCATGGGTGCGTTCTTATTTGTCGTCCGACGACGTCCGACGACGCCCCGAGCGTTTTTATATGCCCGGGGCGATCGTCCGATGATCATCCGGAGCGTTCTTATATATCGCTCGACGACGCACCGGTCGCCCCACGAAATCGGTGGATAAATATCGCCCTGACGTTTCATTTGACAGTTGGGACTTGATTTTTCTTTGTTTTAAGTTACTTTTTGTTTACGTAGACTTCTGTTTACAAAATTTTATTATTATTATTGTTATATTATGTATGTTTGTTTTAGTTATGTATTCTGGAAAAGTACATAATTGTAAATACATTTCTTCTGAGTCAGTGAAACATTTTAAGTAGTGTTCTTGATACAGATATGATACAGAGCCGTTCTTAAAAGGCGGACGAAGAGCGTCGCTCTGCTTGGAGCGATCATCCGTCGTCATGACACGGTAATGTTAGATAACATTACCGTGACCATGATTTGTATTGCCTCCTTACCTACTTTGATAAAACACCCTTTCTTTGCGATGTGATGCGATTTAGTAACTTAAATATTCAATAAAAGTAGTATCAACATGAGAAGAGAACTATTATTTGAATTTTGAATACAATAGAATGCGGATACACGCGTAATTACTGCATTTTCATTGTTTTCCTACGGTGATCTTTACATTGAATTAATATTTCTGAACGGTGACATTTTAGGGTAGCTCTAATCAAATAGGCGTGAAAACGTTGAAAAAAAATTTGTTGCCAGTGGTAATGCCAGTTTCCATACAAAAAATATCAAGCCCTTTAAACAATTATTAATAATAATAAAAACAGGATACGTCTCATTGATATGTTATGAATGTTATGATATATTGATTATGAACATTGGGCATATACCCAATTGAGTTGAAAGAAACAAGTTTATCTCTTGATTTGATAGTATGTGATATCATTTACTACACTATGTTGCTAATAAAAAAATTTAAGCATCAAGAACAGACATTCAAGGCTAAAAATGAGATTCCAAGGAGTGACAAATCTCCACCCTTTCTCGCTACCGCCCGGTCAGAACTTTGTTACTAGGTACGATGATTTCTCTTCGAAACGCAAGGTGAATTTAGACAACATGATAACGGCTTTATTTGTTAGATTTTTTCTGGCGTTTTTTTAATTAGCATTGTGTGTACGAGTTTAGGAAAAGATTCTATTCTCTGGTCACTACTAGGTTAATTGTGATAATGCATTATCGTTGAGGAGGAATACCAAAAAAAATCGTTTTAAAGTCGTTTTTTCGTGATAAGTCTTAAAAATATCTTAATAGCAATTGAATTTATGTGTTTTGCTATGCGTTAATAATATGGTTCATGTTTCCTTATCCTTAATTCCTTACTTAAATGAATTTGGCGTTTCGTATGGAAAAAGCAAAACGATTTTTTGAAATGAAATTCTTGATGAATTCAACTGTGTATTCATTGTTACATTTATATGTAATTTCGCGATTTTAACGGTAATTTATTGATTTCTTTGCTGAATAAATTGTGGTAGCGAGATTCAAATCAATATTTCTAGAATATTGAACTAATCTTTGAAGGCGGTTTTCGACTGCTTCATCGGAATTGAATGTTTTCTTGCAAGAATTCTTCCAATTTTCTGAAATAGAGATAATCTGTTGGAGCAAGATCCGTGGAGTAAGGTGGGTGTCGGAGACATTCTAATCGCAGCTCCTCTAATTTAGCGACCGTTTGTGTGCAGTGTGTAGTCTAGCTTTGTCCTGAAGCAGCAGTGGGCTAGAGCAGTTGAACAGTGTGGTTAACGGCTAGCTTTTCCTACATGGTTTGCAATTGTTGAAATTACAGATCTGCCGTAATCGTCTGGCCAGACCTTAGGGATCTATACTGGATGACACCAGCACTAATGTGTCCCCGTCACCTTGAGACATAGTTGTTAAGCCTCATGTGCCTGTAATTTCACTGGTTCTCAAGGACTGCTGCCGGAACACACCGTTTGGTGCTTGTCGACAGATTTTCTACTTGAGGGTGGTCGCTAGCCTGGCGGCAATCGCGAAATACCCTTCCACCATGCGGTGAAGCTCAAGCCCGCGGTGGGATTCGAACCATTGACCTGCTGCGCGGCAGTCCATAGCTAATGCCACTAAGCCATCAATTTCTTCATGATTGGAAAGGTCTGTACTAGGCAGGAGCAATAGTTCATAAATAAAACATTAACGACAGACAAATATGTTAAACTTTAATAAGTATCATAAGAATATTCTAGGTTAGTGCGCTTGGAATGTAGCTTGTGGCTCTTCAAGCCCTGCACGTTCAGCTTGTCTCTCCTTATGGCTTGGGAGCGCGCGCGGCGTTTTCCCACTGCTGATTGCAACTTGCCTCCATTGCGACGGCGAGGTAGACCACCGGCTGAAAATTATCAAGATTTATTACTAAGCCATCCACTAGATATGAAGGGTATGTGTGCGACTTGTATCCACTAAAATCCCCATATGAGTCTTCCGCCGAGGTGGGGCAAGATTGGGTGCGTTAGCAATCACCATTTTGTCACGGCGCGCGGCGCGCGGCCTCAGGCCCGGTCTCAACTGAGCCTCTGCGTCCCCTCAATGTATGGAGCTGTGCAAGCCGTTGGAGATTCCCCCGACACTCCACCACTGACCCTACTACCGTTACGGTCGAGAAAGAAAAGTACATAGACGTTGTAAAATCTTTGCTATATTATGTTGAAAACGATAGTAATGCAACGCAATGAGCCTAGATATGCAAATGAGAATTTTGTATACACTTAAGCAGTGTTAAAAAAAAACACGTTAAAAAAGCGCACCTTGATTTATCTCATCTTTATCCCAGCTTTACTCCATCTTAGGCATAGTTTCCAAAATCACTATAAGATTCAAGGTTGTTTCGTCAGATATAAAACAGATATATTTCTGGTCTCAAAAAACGCATAGTACTTATAGAACTTACTGTGCCGTAGGAAACAAATATCTGATTTCTTACCAAAATGTCCGTAGATAATATATATATTTAATGAATCCAAATAATGATCCTATGAGGAGTCAAAAGACCTTCAAAGTGAGCAAAATAAGGGAATCGATCGGAAAGGTAGATACCATCTTACTGCTCACCCTAGCATATAGAATGAAAAGAACTTAATATTTATATAACCATTGAATACAATACTTATAGTCACTAGGCTTTATACCTTACCTTCTGCCATCAACTCCAAATCATCATCACCAATGACCCTCCTCAATCTCTTTTCGTCAAAGTTTTCGTATGACTCCTGACTGGCTTTCAGCATTTCTTGGTACTGCTCTATATACTCCTGACCAAGGCGGTGGTCTTCCAGGTTCCTGTTAAGCTTTGGCCTGGACATTCCGAGGGACTTTGATAATGGTAATCGAGATTCTTCTTGAACTTGAGTTGATTTTGATGCAGCAATGTACTGGAAACGATGGTTTCATTATTATGTATATAGTGCTGAGTTTCTTTGTAACTTTTAAACTTTATTAAATTTTAAGTTCTCAATTTATCGTTCAGGTTTTTGAACGTAATCTATATACTATATCATATCCAATATATTTAAATTGGGATTCGGTTTCAGAGGATGTTAAACAGTGTTGAGTTGTTATAATAGATATCCAAGAATAAAAATTCATGATAATAAAAGAACTGGCCCTTAGAAGCAGCTGCCGATACACGCCGTTAAGTGCTTGGTAACAGATTATCTACATGGTAGCTATAAAGCAAAATGCCCAAGGATTATGTATACTCTATAGCTCCAGTAGCTACCATTTAAACCATAAATTTAGATTACTCCTAGAGGAGGTCCCATTTTAATTTAATCCACTGTGACTAAGTACTCGTAGTGTGCTATGGCAAAATACGCAATAAATTGAGATCCTCCACATATTTGAAAGTAGGTCAAGAGTTTCGAATAGATAATATAAAAGCACCTTCACTAATACTAAAACAGCAATACACATGAACCAAGGTTTAGCCATGTTTAAAATATCACATAACCATTACGGACTTGTAATTGGAACTAATTTAAAAATTATTCGGTATTCAATTCATGAATTAAAAAAATTTGATCCGCACACAACGTTTACAATGACCGAACACTTGACTAATACAAAAGAATTGTTGATGATATGACAATGATTGTTATGGCAAACAAAACTGTTTAGTCGGAACGAATACCGTTCAGGTAACTAGATAGAAAAGAAGTTATTAAACTTTTTGGTAATTAATAATTCTACACTAATACACACGGATATGTAATCTACTTATACACTATTACAGTCCTGGCGGGCTCTATTAATGTTGACATTTGAACTCCATAATAGGCTTCGTTTTCAATGGAAACTGTCAATATTAAGTTTATCTCGATTATCTTTCTGTTTAGACAATAAAGCCCGTCAGTACTGTTATGTAGTCTGTAGAAATAGAAAAAATATTTGTCTAAAGAGGTAAAAATACTTATGATAAATATTGTCCATATACCTCTAGCCCAGTACCTAATGCATGGTATAGATAAATAATTAATTTATTGTTTACTTATAGTAGTAATAGTACTGTACTGTATCAGCCGCATTTTCGACTGGTGAACATAGCCGTCCCCATTATGGGAATTTTGCCATAATCGCCACGCTTGGCTGGCGTCTTAGGGATAGCAGTTTAAGATATCAGTTCATCAGAAGGCGCAGCTGCCACCTTCCGCTATTTCACCTATAGTCACCTCTTACAATACTAACAGGTAGCAAAGGTAGTAAAAATATTGCTGGGAGGCCGAACACCTTGATTACTAAACCTAGGTACATCAAGCCAAGAGCATGCGCTAATATATTTTTAATAGGTACAAGTTTTGATGTAGTAGTATACATGATAACGGTAGGTATATTAGATCAAGTCAGGTGTGATTGTGAGACATCTATTTGAACTTCTTTTGCAAAGTAGATACAGCTATATTACAATAAAAGCGTTCAGTCAATTTACAAGCCATTGCAGACTCACAGGCAGTCCAAACGCTCCAGCCCACTACGAGTCGGCAGCGTGCCCAGTATGCCGGCAGCATTGCCCCATTGGATTGTCAAGCTTATTAGTTGAACCAATTATGTGCCAGCATTGTTAACACGCGTCGCAACCGCCAAGCGATCTGATAAATTTCGTAAAATACGATGAGCTCACGGTCCCCACGGACCTAATGTCTCTACACTAAACGGCTAAAATATGTAACCAAGGTTAGCATACTTGGGCCGCTTGAGTTGCTCTGCCGAAGTAGCCGTGGCGCCAGCCCTCACGTTTGATTCAGAAAGATGTGATGGTGCTAAAGTGTCTACGCAAGTATCATCCCACACTAAGGGCCACTCTAACTTCCGGCAAAGCCGATCCTTGCAATATGAATTCCTCATAAATTATGAGGAATTAATATTGTCTTGTTTATTATGAGTCATTATTATCATGTTTGGCTATTGAAAGACATAAATTGTGTACTAACCTCACCACAACGGTGTGAACCTTAAAATGGCGTGTAAGGAAGATGACAAGTAGAATACACTAGGCGACAAATAACGGCGTGTTCCAGAATCTATTCTAAGAGCCAGTGCCAATTGTATTTTTAACATTTTTGACCACATCATGTCGTACAGGCAGATAAGATAAGGAAAAGCCAAAAGTCAGACTATCAGCTATAAACAATTGCCTCGTAATCATTAGCCGCGAAGACATCTACTGTTAAACACAAGGGGGAAGCCCCTTTGGAAATTAGAATGAAGGTCTATCGCCAATCTACATCCGAAACAAAATCCTTACGACTCAAGCGATGTCGTCAGTCTACATAATGAGAGAACTGCCTACACAGGTCTTTCGGTTTCTACTCGCCACTCAAACTAAAACTAAAAGAAAGGTTTTCCTTTCTTTCCCATTGGTTTAAGGGTTCGACATTCATACGGATAAAAAAATCAGGAATAATTTTTGTCAACGTAATATTGAGCCACCATGTTATGTAGCATAATTAGAAATAGTAAACGATAAGCATCTTCGACTTGTGACGATAACGTTTTGAGTCTTCGTATTTTATTTTTTCATTTTCCACAGACTCCGGTGTCCGTGCCAATTTTGAAATTAACCGTTATTAAGTACACTCGAGAGCAATGAATCCGGGTCACTTAAAGAATCCTAAGAATCTCGGAAACTAAAAATGCTAGGTTAATGCAATAAATTGTATTTAATAGACGATGTAATACTCCTTAAATGAAGGTATTAAAACTTCTTAGTTATTGTAAATTTATATCATAAAAAAATCAAATTTGAAAAAGGGCCACTTTCGAAGATGGAACTACGAAATCACAGCATTTGGTTTTGCTTTTGTTTGTAATCTGTCATTTATGTGGGTACATAAACCATGTTGATAGTGCTCTATATTCATTATTCAAGCTGAAATTATGTCGCTTACGCCTGAAGAATGCACCAGAATACTTACAATGCTGGAAACCGGCCGGAGTCAGCGCGATACAGCCAGGACTGTCGGTGTGTCGCTGTCAACAGTACAAAGAGTTCTCCGACGTTACGAAGAAACTGGTTCTAACCTACGCAGACCAGGAACGGGCAGAACCAGGTGTACCACAGCACGAGAAGACCGATACTTGGTGAACACCATGCTTCGAAATCGCTTTCTCACAGGAACTGAACTCACCAATCAGTTTCGACGCCTCGGAGGAAGTAACCCAAGTGCATGGACAGTAAGACGTCGGCTTGCTGAATCTAACTTAAAACCCCTTAGACCTGCAAACGGCCCTAAACTGGAGCGTGGGCATCGTATTTCGAGACTAAGATATGCCCAGAGCCACGTAAATTGGAGTATTGAAGATTGGTCAAAAGTTATGTTCTCCGACGAATCAAAATGTATGCTCTACAAGCACGATGGAAGACACAGAGTGTATCGAAGACCAGGGGAAAGATTCAAGCAAGCATGCATCGAAGAAAAAGTAGCCTACGGTGGTGGGTCTGTACTTGTGTGGGCCGGAATTTCTTCTGAAAGTCGCACAGAGCTGGTGATCATAGAAAACGGCTCTTTAACTAGCGTAAGATATGTGGAAGAAATCCTCAATGATCACGTTGGTCCATTTATGGTCAATTTAGGTGAGGATGCTATATTTATGCATGACAATGCCCGACCTCATACAGGTAGGATTGTGAATGACTACCTTCAAGAGATGAACATTACTCGTATGGAGTGGCCAGCGCGCAGCCCGGATATCAACCCGATCGAGCATGCTTGGGACGAGCTATAGGCAGATGCGTAAAACAACGAAACCCTCCCCCAATCACGCTTCGTGAGCTCAAAATTGCTCTCACAGAGGAATGGGAGAATATTCCCCAAAATCGTATAAGGAACTTGGTGTACAGCATGCCAAACCGCGTAAACGCAGTAATGGAAGCACGAGGAGGCAATACGAAGTATTAAAATTCAAGAAAATCGTAATAAAGTTCAAAAATTTCATGTTTCCTATTTTTGTTTTAAGGAGAGATCAGCAGTTTTTTTCTTTATGTAATTTTGTGTTAATAAAATGTATGGTGACTCATATTTTTTTTACTTTCATTTAAGGAGTATTACATTGTCTATTAAATACAATTTATTGCATTAACCTATAATTTTTAGTTTCCGAGATTTTTAACATTCTTTAAGTGACCCGGATTCATTGCTCTCGAGTGTAATTACATTACTATGGGGAACATTCTTCCATACTTAGCGAGAACACAGTTTTAAGGAATGTACTATTACTAAACAGTTGCAAACAAATTTGCACAGGCATTCCGCATGGACCAGTGTCCTCAAGCAGGAGTCGTTCACGAGTTGAGTCGCGTGCCAGTCATCGTCCCCCTCGACCATTTTTGAGGGAAGAGCGCGACCCGACATACGATGCCGCCGCTTGCCAACACATTTTCTTGGGCATGACTGTTCCGAATGCCCGCACGGATCCGCTTGCCGAATGGGGGAGGAAACTATAATTATATTATTCGTATTTCAAACTGTGTGGTAGGCACAGCATGCTGGTACTTTCACTCCACTCTATCTCAGACTCAGTTCTGGTGCTCATATTCATACTCAACTCTCCTTTTCGTCCCTCCTCATAATATGCGGCCCTCATCAGCCGCGGGGTGTATATGTATGTACTGTGCAAGTCATAGCAGTTAGCACATGTTTACATTACTTTTCAAATTTTCATCAACCTGCTCAAGGTTTTATAAGTCCATATTTATTTTTGTCGATTTTGTTTTTGGATTTTTTTCAAAATGACGGAGATATACATTATATTAAGGTGTTAAATAAAAGTATAGACGCCTGTGCTTAATTTAATGGCGATGCTCTGATACGCACGTCAGTTGCCAAAGTTATAGGCTCTCTCTCGTATAATCAATTATGTATTTTCCAAGTTTTTGTAGCCAATATATTAATTCGAGATAAATACATGACCAAGTATGTAAAATTACTTTATATTTACTACTTAGGTACCTACCTATTTCTGATACAACAAGCCTTCGCTGGGGCCCGCGTTTCATTGATTTTCTTGGACATATTAAATCTAAGAATATGATTTATTAAATACATTACATATAGATATACATATAAATAATATTCTATTTTTGGATTATTTGACCCATTCCCCCATCAGCGTGCGCAGTGAACCTTTATATTCAATTGTAAGCTTTGCAAGGTCAGACTCGCGAGGTCTACAGCTCGGAGAGCCACTAGTAGGTATAGATACTCGTATATATTCCCTATCTTGCTTCTACATTTTAGCAACACCACACATCTCACGTCGTCGGTTCTCAAGGGGCATCATTATCTACTGATGAACCGAGACTTAAAAGAATGCAATATGTTACGAAATGTGATATAATTTATTATAACTGATTCTATTATGTTTGAATGAACTTGGTATTTTATTTAGGTAGGTACCTACGTAGCAAACTGCAATGCAATCCTCCAATATAGAGCGCACCAAGCTATTATAAATATGGATACAGAGATCACAATTTTTAAATATTTCAGATTCTTCTTTTACAAATCAAAATCAGGTAAGTATTACTAATATAAGAACGATGAACGTATATAGGTAGGTAAGTATATATGTCTCTCTATATATGTCTTTCTCAACATAGTCTAGTTGATACCTATATGGAGCTAAAGCAAAATGTTAAGGTAGGTACTGTGCTATCACTCTTAGTAGGTACCCATCTTTCAGTATTATTTTAACTGATATTTAAACATACACTCTTTTGCAAAAAAAAACGGGCAATTAAATTTTTTTCTTTATTTTATCAAGTATCAAAATTACAAGAAAGAGGTTTTATTAATTTGTCGATGTGTTAGCATGACATGTTATTTGAAGCATTCCGGACATGATTCTCTTACGTTCAAATTTAAATTTGAATTTTGAAACAAAAGAAAAATAATTATTATTGTAACATTGCTTTACTAATGGCGCGAATTGCTGCAATAAAAAACGGATCAACCCCAATTAAGTAGGTATACCTACAGAAAGGATATTTATTTTTAAGACTAAATAAATCCGCCTCATACCAAAAAAATTACATACCTATTATGATTATGAGTAGACGGATAAAAAAACTCAATTCCAGTATAAGTATACTCGTATGTATATAATAATATATCCTAGTGGTAGCTGTTTTCCAAAAATATTTAGTACGATCATGTAAATAGCTATAGAGCCACTCTTATAAGCTTCGAAATAAACAGACTGATAGAGAGGTCGGGTCACATGAGTGTAAATATTTCAACTTATCATCCAGTCACTTTGTGGCTGGTTTGCTTTTCCACCGAAAAGCGGATTCATCTGGTACTTAAAGGTTTTATGAACTATCAATAATGAATTGCATGTTTAATTGTTATTCTGAGTAAGAAGTAATTTTATTGAGAAATAAAGATACTGAGATGAGAAATAGATATTATTGTGAAATGTTAACACATTCCGACATAACTAACTAGATTATGCAATGTAGTTTTTAAATTAGCTACCTATTAGAAGCTGATAATACGGTTCAAGACTTTTTAAAGTCTATAAGATTAATAAGGTACCTACATGAAATAGAAGTACCTACTTATTTCAAATTATTCCGATAGTCTAAAATTACGTCTAATCAGACTATCGCCATCTCGAACCGCGAAATAGCGATAGGATTGAACAACTGTCTTTCCACTTGAACGTACATAGTACCTAGTATATTTTATCGAAGACTATCCATGAAACCCTGGACACTGCTCTGATGATCATCATCGGAACAGATCTAAAATATCCCGCCGTGTACTTCAGCTTCGCTGCTTTGAGGTGGCGGGGCTTTTTGCTACAAAAAAGTTATCGAAATATCGAAGAGTATTTATGTGCATACACAAACTTTTAGTAGCAAAAAGGTATTACTTATATAAATCCTCTTTAATAAATCATACTCGTACAATAGGTTATTCGTATAATCTGATCCGAACTTCTACACTTCTTATATATGAAGTTATAATAGCCTTGATGCTCTAAATGTACGAGGTTGTGTAACAAAATATTGTTTCTTTAGACAGAGTAGTATCGTAACAACGATTAATAAAATTTTAAAGAGTTTTAAAGTCAAACTCTCATAAGCCAATTGAGAACTCATTGACTGGTCATAAGCCCTTCAGGCTTCCGCAGTCTCTAATTTTAAGGATGTCTGTGTTGTAAAATTTTGAACAATAGATTTAAAAAAAAATGTGTATAAATGCATGGTGTTCACGAGTTCAAAATAATATTGTTCATATTAATTTGAAAACGTAATAAACGCTATGCACGTGATTCCATGTTTCGCCTAAAACCGTCATAGTAATTTATGCAACTGTCATATAATAGAAGGTATTAAAATTTAAAACATGAGTGTAGTTTTTTGAAACGAGCCGCAGGCGAGTTTGAATTAAGATTACACAAGTGTTTTAATACCTAATTATATGCACTACTTTATTTCATCTCATGGCTATACGCTTTTCTTGATTTCTCTGGCAAAAGACTATTCGACCGTTTTCTTCGCAATGCAACAGGTGCTCCGTGGTATGTTCGGAACAGCGAGTTGCATTGCGACCTAAACCTTCCATCTATAGCGCAGTTCACTAAGCAGTCCTTATTGAACTGCGCCCGCCGATACTTTGATCGAGCTCCCCACCACCCGAACCCTCTAGTTGTCCAGGCATCGAACTACTCGACTGCCTCCTCTAACCCACATTTTAAACCCCCCCGTCGCTGACCACGGCAGGTATTGGACGACCCGGATAACCCCATCGCAGCCATAACGTTGGCAGCTTAAGCGTAATCCATAATCAGAGGTTACACAGTCAGACACCGAGCTCGCCGGCGAGCTCGAGGCAAAAATAAAGTCCCGATTATTGTCTCTCCAAATAGTCACAGAGATTTATCCAAATAGTCACAGAGGTTTATTCACCTATAGCCATGAGATTAAATAAAGTAGTGTATGCAACTGCATATAATTAGGTAGGTATTAAAACACTCGTGTAATCTTATTTTGAAACTCGCCTGCGGAGTGCGGCTCGTTTCAAAAAACTACACTCATGTTTTGATACTGTCAATTATATGACAGTTGCATAAACAACTATTTCTTAAAGAAGTGTGTAAATAAAATATGCCAATAAAAGTCTATATTTCATTTCATAATTACAATATTACCGAATGAGGTTATATGTAAAATATTAAAAGTTGACCTGTAACAATTCAATTGGTATTAAAAAATATAAATTTAATATATGTTTTAATAACAAAATTAAATCATCTGCGAATTTAGCGTACGAGATTTAGTACAATAGAAAACAATAATTGCCTTAAACATCAGCTTATCTTGGAAACTAATGATCCTAGCGGTGACTTACCTTTACTTAATGGATTTCCACGAGATATGTATTTCGAGTGTGACAGGTTAAACTTTTTTTTTAGTTATTTAAAAGCTGTATCAAACAAAGTGTGCTTTATATTGAAAAAAAAATACGGTCAGCTGCAAGAACACACTAGAAATGAAGAAACTTGTGGCGTAGAGTTAAAATAGTCGAGTGTCGACTGCCAGCTAGGCAAACCCGATAGATATTAAAAAGAATGTATTTTAATCAGATCGTATTTTTTTATATTAAATTCAGATTCTTTATTCACCTTATAACAATGGTACGTTTTACTAGGTATGTCATTAATCATAATTTCTTAATTTATCATTTTTACTATAATAACAGTCGCAATTATTTAATAGAATAATAAATAGAAATGAAAAAACATATAAAATAAATTAATATGTGATAATAAAATCACATGTTTCATAAATTCACAAAACAGATTTCAAATACATAAAAATAACAATATCCTGTAGTAAAAATATCTAGTCAGTATTGGATGTCTGTGTTTTTGCTCTATGAATGCAATAGTTAACCCACAACTATAGGCGGATCCAACAAATTGTAAAATTTTTAGTAGTATAATTCGTATGTACTTGTGCCCCTAAGATCCAAAATTTCAGCTGGATGTAGTCAAGGCCGCGTTTTATATTGATCTCAACACGGAACTTAAACATTTAAAGCGTTATATTAGTCCTGGAACTGCTGGTTAGCCCGTGCTACTAGATATAGTCGAACTTTGTTAGTATTTTACTAAAAGCATGTTTTGTTAACCTCTTATCTCTAGATGCAAGAGAACCAGTTATAACCAGTTTAATTATTATTAAATACGTATACTTAGATATTATTATCATCATATCACTTATTCGTGATGTAACATAAAAGCATATGATTACAGTAATCATATTGCCAATAATTGTATAGGAATATTACAGAAGGGAGTCATAATTACATATAGTAAAGATAGTTGTCGTATTATTAGGAGATTTTAGTATTGTTGCACCAGCTATGTGGAAACCTCAGTGCGAAGTCCGACTTGCATTTGGCCAGTTTTTTTACACTCTATCCAATTCTACGAAGTCCAACTTCCCTGTATGACGTGTACCTACTTACAACATATAGTACTTAGGTACGTTAACGGTCATCACTTTTCGACTAGGTATCAACCCCCAAATAATAAAATAAAAAGCCTTTATTCCTTCTACTTCGTAACTATGTCTGAAACCAAAAATTAATTATTTTGACACTGGTAAGTATTCAAGTAATTGTTATTTGTAGAAGTCGCCTCAATATCGTAGGTCTCTCCTACCAACACCCAAATACCTATACAGAAATAATATCCAATTTTTGCTTTGAGAAGTATCATATTGTTACCACAATATAATAAGAATAGACAAGTAATTTAATAAAATCAGCTATTTCCATTCCATAAGCCTAACATCGATTACCTAATCTTTAATAGGTATACTTATACCTACTAAGCATATTAATATATTATGTTCTATGACAAAGTCTTTCAAAATAGCCGTTAACAACATATAATTATTGTAGTTAGTTTTGCTTATAGGTTTTTTAAGAATACCATAAGAATTACCTAAAAATAATTTGAAACAATTGCTCGTTTCTTTGTAAACTTGGACAAAGTTTAAACAAGTTTAGATTAATAATAAAGCAAAACCCAACTACAAATTATTTATTTTTGCTAAACATTTTATCATTCCATTGAAATTAACTGTAAGTTGTATACCTATATAATATACCTATTTATGGAATCGTTCTCTAAAGCCCTTCATTTTGATATCACGCTCCCGCTTTTTCACTCACAATATGACGTTTGAAATCCGCCAGTTATTTTTTTATGTACAACATATAGTTATTGCCGTTAGTTTAGCTTATAGGTTTATTAAGAATACCATAAGAATTACCTACAAATAATTTGAAACAATTGCTCGTTTCTTTGTAAACTTTGACAAAATTAAACTTGTTTAAAATTAAAATATATAAACCAATAAAAATTAAAATAATATCATTTATAAATAACATATACTACTTATATAATAAATATTATATATTCATGTATCACTTGCGCTAACAAGACAAATCTAACAATATGTCAAACATTCAAATCAATTCAGACGTTTAGAAGTTATGGTGGAATAAAGAAACTCACAAACATACATTATACATTACATACATGAACCCTGAAAACTGAGAGAATGAAGAATTTTCTGTTTTTGGGCAGTCGTGTAAAAACCTGGCCAAGTGCGAGTCAGACCTCGCGGTAAGGGTTCCACATAACAACATCCCGTAAAATAGGTAACATTCCAGCTTGTTAAATTGAGATCACAGCTTCGAAACAACTTTTTTAGTCAGCGTTTACAATACTTGTAGGTTAAATGGGGCATAATGAAAGTCCAGATTTCTAATTAAGTAGTTTAGTTATTAAGATTAGCCTAGTGTTAGGTATACTATATATTGCCGTTAAACTTACCACGTATGTTGCATAAATTATAGCTAAATTTATACTCATTTTCACAATACTTTAAATGTATAATAAGTAACTTTGATTTATTTCCGCCTATCAATTAATCCTAAGTATATTAGATATTGTATTGACTAAGTTTTACGTCAGCCAATCAGATGCATCGGCCAATCACAGCGCATTTCCTTTTAATGGCGTACTCGGGTGATACGTGTAAAACGACAGGCAGTCTTGGTTGAGCGCTCGACGAGGAAACAAGTGTACAATATTCTATGTGAAAGTGTAATAAATAGTGCAATTGGTGTAACGTGACGCTGTTTAATTCCCACTGACCTACAAATCCTTACAGTTCAGAAGTGGGATCATCGAGAAAATTCTACGTTTTCTTGCCACGCCTGCTGCTCGGAAACAAAAAACGTAAGTAACGAATTAATATTTCATAATTTTTTTTTATGTTAAATTTTCAGTGATTGTTTTCTAGTGCTGTAGAATTTCATTGAAGTATGAAATGGAGCACTTTCTCATTTAAAAAAATACTTGATGTGGTATACTTCATTTTAAGGTTAATTTTTTATTTTTTTGCGTTTGTTAGACAAAAAAAAATATACATAATATAAGTTCTGATCGCTTCACAAATATGATTTTATGAAATATATTCGAAATAGTCTTCTCTCGGGGTAGTCTTTTGATGTTCAATTATATTTTCGGGTGGACAGAATTTTTTTTATTTTTTTTATTAACGGTGGCTATTTGACGGTAGATAAAAATTAACGGAAAAATTTGAATTTTATTCTCGTTATATAAATTTAGGCTATTAAGACTTTTAATTTTGAGGCATTATTTTCCTCTGATATGAACTGTCAATAGCATTAGAGCAAGGAGATACTTAGATTATTTTATTTGAAAAACGTGGTAGTTTAAATTTAAATAGATATTCTTTTTCTTATACTATTGTTGATTGATTTTGTGATGGTGTTTAGGTATATTTGAATTTTGAATCGTTTATATTTCATTATGTTTCAATAGTTCCATTAAAATAAAAGTTTCTCTACAAGGGTAGCCTCAATGAACTCAATAAATCATTGCTTTATTAGTATATGTTTTGGCTTATACTCTTATTAGAAGTAGCTTACATATAAGAACATGAGAAAAAAAAATTGGATAATAATAATCAATTTTAAATATAACATGATATAAAGCTGTGCTATTTGAAAGTTTCAGAAAAGGGAGCAATGGAAAATTATGAGGAGGTGGCCCAAGGTGGAGGGCTTAAAAGGAAGGAAACCCTAGGTGGAGGGTCGGATTTAAGGAAGGGTACCCTAGGTGGAGGGTCGGTTAAGGAAAAGGAATCCCGAGGTGGCGGGTTTAATGTAAGGAAGGAAACCCGAGGTGGCGGGTCCAATTTAAGGAAGGATACCCAAGGAGGTGGGTTGCAGTTGAGGTTTGGAAGAGTTCTTGAGAAAAAGGATCAAGGAGGAAGTTCATCTGATGAAGCTGGATATGTGAGGTACTCTAGGCATGGGTCAGCACAAGGAGGTGTGCATAAAAAGAAAATTTATGGGCAACGTACATCAAATGTACACAGACAACGTTGTTCTGCATCGTCTGACTCGGGAGACGAATTGTCTTTTACCCGTCTTGAAAGGAATAGACATTCACGAAACAAAGAAGGTTTTGGTGGCGCTAGAAAAAGGAAATACAGTACCACATCATCTGGAAGCAGAAGCGAGTCACCGTCTCAAAAAAGAGTGAGACTACGAGGATGCCAGGAAGGGGATAATAAACTGATGGATAAGTTTCTAGCTATTTTAGAAAAAATTAAGAGTTCCGATAAGCCTAAATTAACATTTAACGCAAATGTGGTACCGGAGTTTGACCCTTTAGCAAAAGATCAAACTGTCCTGACGTGGATCACCAAGGTGGAAGAATGTGCTGAGATCTATGGCTGGGAAGAAAAAGAAATTATACACTATTCTCTGCCCAAATTATGTGGCGTTGCCAAAACATGGTTTCAGGGTTTAACCTCGGTATTGCATTCCTGGTCTGAATGGAAAAAGAAATTATTGGAATCTTTTCCGTCCAGAGAAGATTACGCGGAAATATTAACTGAAATGTTGGCAATGAAGGTACAATATGGCGAGTCACTTGAGCATTATTATTATGCAAAGATTAACTTACTAAACAGATGTAATATCACCGGAAAACACGCAGTAGATTGTCTTCTGTATGGCATCGAGGATCGAACTGTCAAAGTTGGTGCAAAGGCTGCTCAGTTCCACGAACCAGAACAGGTACTTAAATATTTTAAAACTGTTAATTTAATAAGCCAGGACAGAGACAACCAAAACACCATCCAAAAGGATAGGTTCGGATACAGCACAAATAGAGTGAATTCACCTAAACCAGGAAATGTAATCAACCCATCTATCAGGTGTTTCATTTGTAACGAAATTGGTCACCCCAGATTTAAATGCGATAAAGCAAGTCCCTCGGTTAAATGCTACAACTGCAACGGGATGGGTCACCGCAGCTTTAGGTGTGAGAAACCTCTTGCTAAATGCACAACATGTAGCAGAGTCGGTCATCTCACATCCAACTGTTACAATAATATTGGTAGGGATGCCATTGAAAATGGAAAAAGTTCAACATCAGGTAATGATCCAAATGCAGCAACAGATGTCCGAAATATCAGCCGAAGAAACTCAAATAGATAAGTACGTGGTGGACATAATAATACGCTTGTCATGTAGATCTAGGAAATCAGTGATTTAAAATAAAATTATGTATATGGCACTACCACTACAAAACGACACAGAAGAACCCTTCAGAAATACTTTTCGGGATCAATGTTATAAGCAGAACTGAGGGTAAATTAAGCGAAGTTATTAACGAAACAATAGAATTCCGATAGAAAAGTAACTATATCAAGGCAAGAGGCAGCAAAAACAAAAAAAAAAGAAGGTAACAGTTAAGAGATGCTGATAATAAACACCAAAAGACTGCAATGTCTTCAATCACTCTAAGCCACATTCATCGACAAGTAATTTATTAAAGTCTTTGATGTTTAAAATTTGTATTTAGTTTAGTTAGCTAGTTAAGATCAAACTGATTATTTTGGCCGTTATGATTGTATAAAGTTAGTGGATTAGACAAATAATTTATAGATTTTGTTATTAAAATTATTACGAACAACCTCCAAACTAGTGATAAGTATAGGCAGAGTATGTAAACTTTAGAACAGACATTAAAAGTCTTCGATGTTTAAAATTTGTATTAAGTTTAATTAGCTAGTTAAGATTAATTGTTCATTTTGGCCGTTATGATTATATGAAGTTGCATTTTATATAGCTTGTTAAGGTTTAATTATTTATTCAGTCCATTATTATGATTATATAAAATCAGTTGTGATGAGATTATATAAATCAATAAGCGATGGGACTCGCTTAAAGTAGGATGGCCGAGCTGTTAGGTATACTATATATTGCCGTTAAACTTACCACGTATGTTGCATAAATTATAGCTAAATTTATACTCATTTTCACAATACTTTAAATGTATAATAAGTAACTTTGATTTATTTCCGCCTATCAATTAATCCTAAGTATATTAGATATTGTATTGACTAAGTTTTACGTCAGCCAATCAGATGCATCGGCCAATCACAGCGCATTTCCTTTTAATGGCGTACTCGGGTGATACGTGTAAAACGACAGGCAGTCTTGGTTGAGCGCTCGACGAGGAAACAAGTGTACAATATTCTATGTGAAAGTGTAATAAATAGTGCAATTGGTGTAACGTGACGCTGTTTAATTCCCACTGACCTACAAATCCTTACACTAGAGACGGCATATCTTTATATGCCGTAGTTTTTTTGTTATGTTATGGGTTCTTTAATGAGTTTCCATTAAAGAACCCATAACATAACAAAAAAACTACCTATTTTAAACTCACGAATATACCTACCATGATATTATTGAAGAATTGACATCAAAAACTTAAGTCTGTGATTGTAAATTCAAATCAAACATTGTTTTCTTGCTTGTCTCGTTTCGTAACCTTTCTTTAAGATGTTGTGTTTGCGAGCTTATAATAATAAAGCTCGTGTTATCTTGTAAAGTAAAATTAAACCGCCAACGCAACGCACACGATTCAGTAAATATATTCCATAAAATTTCAAAATGTTTGTTATTACTTTTCTCTATGATATTACTTTTCTCATATATGTAATTTTTCAGTTACGTCTATGACTTCTATAGATGATTTCAACATACATATTTCCCCCATGTAGCGTTCACCATAACTAATGATAACATTTTTTTTACTACTTTTGTATTTTGTTGTCGCGGGACTGGCAATCCTCACATGTCAAACAAACGTCAAAAACTTTTTAGGCGCTTTAATTCGTATTGTTTTCACAAAATTAAACTAAAACAATAATCGGTTGTAACTAATTATCACTGAAATTTATTACGTGGCCATGTCAAGGTTATGCTAGTGGCGCGGAGAAACTAAAAAGCGATGTTCGGAAGGAATCATGTTAGTTGAATCGCGCTCCGTTCGTCGTCGAGAAGTGGAGCTAACACTGTCGCGCTATACGCATCGGAAACAAATTATTCGTAACATATTTTCTCTAAACAATGCCGCCAGTTTCATTGACCGAAGAGGTAAGTGTAATAGTTAAATTATTCTAATTGGTTATGCCTTAAGCTACCTACTTGAACTTCATCCGGAGAAAAAGTTCTTGTAACTGTACCAATATTTTTTTTATAATTTTGAATCATTGAATTTAAAATATGAGTTAACTACATTGTACCAAAATTAATATTCCTTTTTGTATTTAAGCATATTGTTTCCCAACTGGAGTAATATTCTTTATATAATATTTTGTTTTATATTTGCTAGGCAAACATTCACTTCTTTATCATAACCAGTTTCACTTTTACTAATCTAAATCTCAAGTGGAGTATGTATTTAAATATGTAATTTATGTATTTTAGGCACCCAAGAAAAAGCTGCGGGTGGCTCTAATTGGCCAGAGTACATTTGCAGCCGAAGTATTCAAGTTGCTCCAAAGAGATGGCCATGAGGTGGTTGGAGTTTTCACAGTCCTTGATAAAGGAAACCGAGAGGATCCACTTGGTAATTTATTTTCAAAAACAACTATAGATTATTTAAGCTTAAAAATTAACAGTATTTAATTATTATGAATATTAATTTCTTTGAATGTAAATATTTCGTTGAAGTTTTGTTTTCATCATCAGACTTAAAACATTTATATTGGTATACAAAGTGTATGTACATATACATCAATTACCATTAGTTTAGGGGGATGTTCATCATAATAATTATTCCTGCTATAACTGTTAAATCAATATTGTTATTTATTTCATTAATATAAATCATGAAAGTTATATATGAGAGTTATAAATAATGATGGCGGTGGCCCAATAATATTACCAATATGTATGTATGAAATAATTCTCAGCATTAAAATTTTTACCAAGAATGTTCTGCTATGATAATTAGTTAATATTGTTAATAAAATTATTATTTACAGCCACAATTGCTGCACAGAATGGCAAACCAGTGTTCAAATACAAGACATGGAGAGTGAAAGGGGCAATTATCCCAGAAATCCTTGAGCAGTACAAATCTGTAAGTACTGGTTGTGATCTACACTTATCATATTCTTGGAAGAAACTCAGACTTTAGAGGCCAAATCTGGCCCATTCAAAAGACACCACTTAAGAATCAGTACAATTATTTTTCACAACTTTTTTATTTTGCTTTTATTCAATCTATCTTGAAGTGCCATGGAAGACCACACATTCTCAGTGTGTTTCAAGTACAAAACTTCTATTGTTGAGTCTATCCTACATAAATGTGGCCCTACTAACATGTGCCTCTTTCATTTCCTATTGCTCTCATAACCTTAATAGATATAGGGGTTAGTGTTATCAATCCAATAATGTTAGCATTATCAATCGACATTTAGCTTGTTACAATGACCTGCAAAGTGTTCACAAGCAACCTACATAAGAAAAAAGTTATTTTTGTTTGAAGCGCTCGTAGCCAAGTTTGCTTAGCCATTCTGAATCGATCAGCAAAGTTAAGCAACGTCCGCCGCGGTCATGACTTGGATGGGTGACCGCTGGTTGGGCATTACTACTGAGCGCTTCCGTGCTTCGGAGGGCACGTTAAGCCGTCGGTCCCGGTTGTTGTCTTAGGACAGCAGTCGTTACAGCATGGTGGTAGGGCACTTTGCAAATGCCCGCCTGGCTAGCTACCACCCTCAAGTTGAAAATCTGTCGCCAAGCACCTAACGGTGTGTTCCGGCAGCTGTCCTTGAGAGCCAGTAACTCTAGGTTAGTCTGAACAACATCCTCGACCACATCATCACTTACCATCAGGTGAGATAGTGGTCAAAGGCTAACCTATCAGGCATAAAAAAAAAAAAAAAAAAAAAAAAAAAAGGAAGTTAAGAGTTAAAAACAGAATTTTACAAACAGTGATTGTGGTCCACTAACTTTTTTTGACGAACACCCCCATACAAAACGCAGCTCCAATCTCACTTTAATAATAGCGAATAAAAATCAATGATTTTTTACCTACGTAATCACTACCGTAATATCTAGGTTTGTGGTGAATCAGATTTTCATTAAATTATACAGTTTTGAAATTACACTAGCTCAAAAACTCGTAATTTTAGATAAAAGAAAGACCCAAATTTAAGCATCTCTTTCAAGAAAAATAAGTATGTTTTTAATATTTCTATTGCACCACAAACATGGGGAATATAATGAACTTTCTACAATGGGAAGTTATTTATACATGTGTACTATACTTTTTAAATAAATCTGGAGCTACGAATAACTGGCTCAAACTCCTAAAAACAAGTGCTATATACTAAACGCTATATAATAAAAAAAAAAATTTAGTCCAAAATAAAAAGGATTTAAGCCAGAAACGTTAGGTCTAATAATACACTATATTTACATGCGAGTTTTTTTTTAATAATAAGTTGAGTTTATATAAAAGTTCACGCTTTGGCTGGCGGGTATATGGCCTTAACTAGTTTTAAAATCACCGTTGGAGTAGAAAGTTCACTTTTTAAATTCAGATTCAGAGAAATTATTTTAAATGAGTCAAAGACACCTCAATTGGGTAAATGAAAATCTTGAACAATAAGTTTTTCCCTTGAAGTACGCTTATTTCTAAAATAATTCAAATTTCAAGATTCTGAGTTTACGGGAAGTGAGCTTAAGGTTTTGATTCGAGTGTCGAAAATTTGCGGTTTCAACGGCTGTATATTTTGATTACGTTGGTTTAGAAGTTTCAGTTTTTCACAGCTCCAAGGGACAGTAGACTTGAGTATTTGATGCGAATTTCAGCTTGATACCTCCACGCGTTCCTGAGAAAAAGGGTCTTGACAGACAGACAGTCGGACAACAAAGTGATCCTATAAGGGAACCCCAAAATAACCATAATTGAAAAAGTCACAGTCCCTGGAGTCTATGGATGTAGACTTATAAAATAGAAAATCAAAAAATTATGTAGTATGTATGCATTGAAGACTTTCCTGGTTTGAGTAATACTTCCCATAGAACTTTTCTGCGCCCATGTTAAATGAAATATTAATACAACATGACTTTTATGAACCAAGATCACACATATTCCGTGCCCCTTCAACTAAGCTGTAATAGCATAACCTTTGATAGGCTTGATCTGATATAAATGATTATCTTCTAAGACCACACTATTCGGATTCCCTATTTATGTTAACTAAACAAATAGAGAAACTTTTGCATTATCATTATATTTTATGTATCATTACCTCAAATTATAGACATATTACCAAATACTTAAGCTTATGCTAGCTAACTACTCGTTGCTAATTCAACTTGCGCTCTCGATGTTTTAATGGTTAGTAACGTCAAGCGGTCGCGCATACTATTTTACAAAAATGTTCTTAGCTTAGGTGTATTATCCTGTCGACCTAACCTAACTTCACTTAAAAGAGATAAGGGTTGGAATTGGTTTCCGCTGCAGCCGAATGCATGCAGCCGCGGCACATGCTGCTTGCAGTTGCAGTCGGCAGCGTCGTTCGGAATAGAACCTTTATGCCGTAGATCTACTAAATTTTTGAATCCATTTCCTTTACTTTTCTCTTACATAGAGAAAATGCTCAAAAAGCTAAGCTAGTCACGCGTGGCCCTGCGTTACAGCTATATTTTTGCAAACTTTTCGATTTTAGAAGCTATTCTCGAGTTTCAAACGGTAAGAAAAGTATATCAAATTGATTTTTCCGTTAGATAGTACCTAAAATTATTTTTATCCGGTGAAAAGGTATTTATGCATGACTGAAACAGTTTCATTCATCCTAAAAAAATCGAAAATAGATTCTTCTTGTTTTTACTTTTATCGTTGTTTGACGATTGTAAGGCAATAATGTCTTATGACCATTGTATGTTTCTACAAATAGGTTCTACATGGATAATTAGGTAAAAATGGTTTAGATACCTGTAGACATAACGAGAAAGAGAGAGAGAATATAGAGACATAAAGAACATATATATACTACGTCCTGTAGAGATAACACAAACATGGATTATTGAAAAACTATAGCATGTCTTAAAAAAAAAACGAATAGAGATCTTTCAATTGTATTGTCTTACTAACCAGATAGAAAAAGTTATAAAAACTTACATTTCTTTAGTGATATTTGGTCTACTTAGGATAATTAACGTTAAAATTAAGCAGCGTGGTCTCAATGCGTTATTGTTTATATATTAATTCCAGTCATGTCTATCTGGGAGATCAAAAGGTCTTATTGTTTAAATATATTACTTATCTATTTTTATACAACCTGTTTAATCACGCGTCATATTTATAAATATTTTATTTAGGTTTCCAGTTTTTTGATTTCTACATAGTAATAAAGAATTGCCAGATTAAATAAAATCTTCCACGAAATTATATTTTTTGTTTTATATATGCTAGGTAAGTCTTTGACCACAATCTAATGGTAAGTGATGATGTGGTCGAAGGTGTTAACAGGCTTAACCTAGAATTACTGGCTCTCAAGTACAGCTGCCGGAACACACCGTTAAGTGCTTGGCGACAGATTTTCTACTTGAGGGTGGTCGCTAGCCAGGCCGGCATTCGCAAAATGTCCTTCGACCATGCGATGAAGCTCAAGCCCGCAGCGATATTTGAACCATGGACCTGCTGCGCGACAGTCCATAACCAATGACACTGAGCCATCACTGCTTCACTAAAATATACTCGTAGAGCTTATATAGGCTAACATCATAGGCTGTTCTTCATCAGACCACTTCGTTTGAAACCGGCCTTTGCGGAAAAACTGTCATATGGTCATATGCTATCACGTGCGCTTCTGAAGTAGGGTTAGTAAGTCTGACCGCATATTGTTATAATATCATGTGACGAGAGAGATAAGTCGTTCGCCTGTTGATAACTGAGAAATTTGTCTATACGAAGTTCTAAGTGAGTGGCAACTCACAGCAGGCCTAGCGCAGCTCTCGATTTTACCTAATGGCACTAATCTCTTGTTTGCTTGACTTTCACTTGTCCTAAGCCTAAACATAGTACTTATAGATGTTTTCACACTACTGCTTGGAGGCCACATACGTCTACAAATATGTTACAAATACAAAATGTTTATTCTTGTTCAATACATATAGCTTACTTATTAATGTTGAAGCCCTGCCTGCTGCTTTAGTATAATTAATGTTGTTGAAGCAGGGCAGTGTCTTCCCCGAAAAATTTTGCACTTAATATTTAATACGCTCAGACAAAATTATACATTAAATGGGAGTTAAATTTTTTGTTGTTATTGATATTGGAGATAAAGATCCATTTTGTCTTAATTCTTAGCTGGGTACGAATAAAGTAAGTTCGGAGTATGCCGTACATTTCTCGGCTTAAGAATATAAGGTCCTAACCGTAGCCTACTATGTCGCCACTCACATCGGTGTGAGTGGAGTTTTGCTGCAAATTGGCCACAAAATGTGGTCTATTAGGTTCCCAATGAGAGTAAGAGTCTGGGACAGAATTTATATGAATTTCTGCTATTGCGCACGACACGTGATGTTTCGGCCCATGGCTCATAAATAATAATAATTAAAAAAAAGTTAGATCAAGGGTCAGATGCAGAAGGCAGTAATACTTGACACTACACGCATTGTCCGGAGGTTCCTCTCTCTGCAACCTTTACCACCGGTTGCTTGGTCCCTGCCCCGCTGCCGGCGGCATCCTAGTTTTAAGTTTTTTATAATTTTTTTTTTTATTTATGAATGTTATAAAAAAAAAAATATGTTATAAAATAAATGACGATAAAAATAATAATAAATAATCTTTATTTGCCAAAAGACTTACAAGTTATTTTACAATTGATCTTGCATGCACAGTATTAATAATACTTATTATATATTAACTTATTATTATAAAGTTTTACGCTTGCTATAATCATGGATGTCGCCACTCACATCGGTGTGAGTGGAGTTTTGCTGCAAATTGGCCACAAAATGTGGTCTATTAGGTTCCCAATGAGAGTAAGAGTCTGGGACAGAATTTATATGAATTTCTGCTATTGCGCACGTCACGTGATGTTTCGGCCCATGGCTCATAAATAATAATAATTAAAAAAAAGTTAGATCAAGGGTCAGATGCAGAAGGCAGTAATACTTGACACTACACGCATTGTCCGGAGGTTCCTCTCTCTGCAACCTTTACCACCGGTTGCTTGGTCCCTGCCCCGCTTCCGGCGGCATCCTAGTTTTAAGTTTTTTATAATATTTTTTTTTTTATTTATGAATGTTATAAAAAAAAAAATATGTTATAAAATAAATGACGATAATAATAATAATAAATAATCTTTATTTGCCAAAAGACTTACAAGTTATTTTACAATTGATCTTGCATGCACAGTATTAATAATACTTATTATTATATTAACTTATTATTATAAAGTTTTAGGCTTGCTATAATTTAATGAAGTTGCTATACTACAGGTGACTCAAAGCCAAAGTTTCTATTCGCTTTTTTTTTTTTTTTTTTTATGCGTGATAGGTTAGCCTTTGACCACTATCTCACCTGATGGTAAGTGATGATGTGATCGAGGATGTTGTTCAGACTAACCTAGAGTTACTGGCTCTCAAGGACAGCTGCCGGAACACACCGTTAGGTGCTTGGCGACAGATTTTCAACTTGAGGGTGGTAGCTAGCGAGGCGGGCATTTGCAAAGTGCCCTACCACCATGCTGTAACGACTGCTATCCTAAGACAACAACCGGGACCGACGGCTTAACGTGCCCTCCGAAGCACGGAAGCGCTCAGTAGTAATGCCCAACCAGCGGTCACCCATCCAAGTCATGACCGCGGCGGACGTTGCTTAACTTTGCTGATCGATTCAGAATGGCTAAGCAAACTTGGCTACGAGCGCTTCAAAAAAGCGCTTCTCTTTAGTGTAGTTCGGCTTTAGTTGCATCATCTTTACGTCTGCGTTTATCTGTCAGGCCATAGTTACCATAAGATCAGCTCGTCATGTGCCGATAGCCCATGACATGAGCTGTCATTATCACCATACCTATAAAACTGTTTTGTACCCGCGCAACATAAACAAGTGATAATATAATTTTGTTTTATCATTGGTTTTATTCGAGTTTATAATTTAAAGATGGAGATGGAAATTTTAATGAGTGATTTTAGGGTCATGTCTGTGTAAACGGGGCTTTATTATCAAGCCTACGATGTGCGGCCGTCGGCCCTACCAACGGCTGTATATTTTGAATCGTAATATAACAGGAAGCCGGTTAAGTTTTTCACAGATGTATATGGCGGATTTAGTACGAAAGAATAAAAATTTCATGGTTCAAAATGCCAAAAATGGAACCGACTTCAACACCCAAAAGTGTGAAATAACTTATTGAAGTCGGTACCATGAGAGTTCATAAGTACCTATAATCACAATATAGTGCGCATGGTACCGACTTCGACAAATTATTTAACACTTTTGGGTGTCGAAGTCGGTTCCATTTTTTTGTGCTTAATTTTTTTTTTGTATGAGAACCATGAAATTGTTATAGGACTATATCATTAAGATAAATATTTTTTATTCATTCAGTTAAATATTTTTCATTTATTGGAGTGTAACTCAAAAACGGCTTGATCAATTTTGATAAAATTTAAATTTGACCAAACGACAAGCATCAGTTCCCAAACAAATAAGAATTTTCCAAATCGGTTCACTCAGTCAAAAGTTCAGAGGTAACAAACTTATTGAGAACCTTCCCCCTTTTTTTGGAACTCTTTTAAAAATGGGATTTGTCACCTTTTATTTTTTTTGCTCTTTTGTTGAAACGAAGCGCAGCCGGTTAAGTTTTTCACAGACGTGTTATTATGGCGGATTTCGTAAGAAACAATAAAAAATCATGGTTCCATACAAGGTATGAATTTTCATCAACTTGTTTTGTATTTGTTCTTTTGTTGAAACGCCGCAGCCGATAAAGTTTTTCACAGATGTTTTAATATGTCGGATTTCGTAAGAAACAATAAAAAATCCATGTTGTTTTTTATTTTATTTTTAATTGCTGAATAGTATGCCTTTGAGTCCTGTGACCACCATCTCACCTGATGGTAAGTGATGATGTGGTCTAAGGTTTTAACAGGCATAACCTAAAATTACTGTTCCATATAAGGAATGAATTTTATCAACTTTTTTTGATTTTGCTCTATTGTTGGTAATGCATACAAGCATCATATTTGGTGTGATTATATTACAAATTCTAGAGTTAAAACAGCTGTTAATCGGAACTGACAAAATGCGGCTTCACGGCACTGGCAATATGAATCTTGAACTGAATGAAAAAAAAATATATACATGATTTTTGGTAAATAGATACAAAATAATAATATTGTGTTGGAACAGACTTGTTCACACAAAAATGCGCGCCCCTGCATATTAAATTATTGATAGCTAAAAATTTGTTATCAATTTGCGTGGCCTAGGGTCGAGGATGGTAACCCGCGCCGCCACCCAACCCACCAGAACGCGCCTGCTGGCCGCTATTTTCTTTGCAGCGAATACGGGGCTGTGCACAAACGCCATCCCCATACCCGCTGGTCCCCGTCGTACGGTCCCAACGGCTACTGCTGCCGAGGGACATTTTAAACTAAAAATTTTGTTATCAATTTTCAATGTAATCTTAGGGTTTATATTATTGAAGAACTTGTAATTAATATTCAAATACAATGTACCTACTTTGTTTATGAATAAATAAATAACGGGTAGGATTCAATTATACACAACGTCCTTAGTGTGAGTTTAAAATGTGTTAATGCTAATGGTACATACAGTAAAACAATAAAATGTAAAATATTATCGCTTGAGTAGACAGTAGTAACACTTCCGTCTCTATATATATACATGAAGTAGCTTTATTTGTCAAATTAAATCAGCACTACTTTCCCCCTTTATATGACGAAGTTAAGCGTAATAGATGTGATAAATATAAGCTCTGTGTGCAATCTTCCAAAAAGAGTCTTATGAGTAATAGCATTTTTTGTATGGGACCAAAAATATACAATCAGATACCAAGCTCTTTAAAGGACCTATTTTATTGTATTACAGTCAACAAGGGCCTTGTCCATTACAACTATAATATTAAAAAACTGATTTAAAATTCTATGAAAAATCTAGACTATGAAACTGTACCTGCTACTGTACTGCTGCTATAATTTTTTTTTTTATAGGTACCTGATAGGTTAGCTTTTGACCACTACCTCACTTGATGGACCTCACTTGACGAGTAAGTGATATATGGTCGAATATTTTATTCAGGCTAACCTAGAATCTCCTTCCATCAAAATCGATTAGTTTTGATTTTGTTGTTATAACTATTTTTTAGACAATACGCCATACTAATACATAATCTGTGAAAATTTAAATCAGCTACGTGTTACCGGTCCAAAGATACCTACAGCTCTTTAACTGTCGGGCGGACAGCCGGACAGCCGATAGGATAGCCAAGCCGTTATAGGATCCCGTTTGCTAGTAGGGAACCCTTAAAACGACGAAATGAATATCGTTGAAATGAGCGACCTCTTCCAATCAACACAGAATAATTTCCATCCCATGCAATAAGTTTTTCCCGTTTAAGCGTGATATAACTGAAACGTTACAATAATAAATGTGGAAATTTCCGATAACCTGTATAATTTATACATTTATATAATGTCATTCGGTAATATTCTTATTATGAAATGATATACAGACTTTTATTGGCATATTTTATTTACGTACTTCTTTAAGATAATTAAAAAAATCAATTAAAGCATTATTCTCCTAACAAAAAAATGCTTTAAAACATTTTTTTAATTAATGGATAGATTCAGGCGTTACTTTGCGGAAATCCATATTTAATAATAACAAATACTTTTAAAAGTATCCTAAAAAATATTAAATAATATTTAAATAAAACACTTAAAAAAGCATAAAATTATATATCTAGTGACAATTCCGCCTAATTTTCCTGTTATCTACGTGACGTCACAAACATCACGCAGCCTAACCGGAAGAATACCCGACTAGTTTCGCGCCTCGTTGTGCGTCTCGATCGTGCGCTCGGTAAGTCAAGACCTCCTGAAGATGCTTCGTTTAGAAGCGAAACTAGTCGGGTATTCTTCCGGTTAGGCTGCGTGATGTTTGTGACGTCACGTAGATAACAGGAAAATTAGGCGGAATTGTCACTAGATATATAATTTTATGCTTTTTTAAGTGTTTTATTTAAATATTATTTAATATTTTTTAGGATACTTTTAAAAGTATTTGTTATTATTTTTTTCATTATTAAAGTACAATGTGTCACGACCAAGGAGGTTTCAATTCAATTTAAGTACATACACATTATCTGTGGTGAGCGCGTTGTGCGCGCAACGCGCTGCTTTTTATATTTCATTTAATTTAATGTAGCTACCTATGGCCATGATACTAAATAAAGTAGTGTATGCAACTGCATATTATAATTAGGTATTAAAACACTCGTGTAATCTTAATTTGAAACTCGCCTGCGGCTCGTATCAAAAAACTACACTCATGTTTTATTACCCTCTATTATATGACAGTTGCATAAAGGTACTATTAAAATAATATCTATAATACTCTTAATAATTACAAAAAGACATGTATGCTAGTCACTTCAATAAATGACTACGTTTAGAAACACGTGCTTTGAATTATTATATTATGTACTACTCTTTCGTGTTTTCAACCTGGTAGTTATATTGGTATATATAAGAATTTCAGAACCCATACTAACTAAACGAATGTTTTTAGATTGTTAAGTCAAATACTAAAGTTCATATCTCACTGCAATTTAAACGAGACCACACAAAAAACAGCAGCTGTAGAGTATTAAAAAAATACATCAAAATTGGTACACCCTGTTTTTACAGGGTGTGAACGTTACATCATTACTTTTTAGTAATGATGATGATTCACAAAAGTAGTAACAGTATTATTTAGTCTGGGTGAGCAGTCGTGTGGTTCCATTGAATTAGAAATCTAACTCCATTTTGGTGGTGTTTATTACCTTAATTAGAAATGGTGAAAATGAATACATAATTAATATGTATAGCAATAAATTGGGTGAATAAACATGGATCGTATGGTATGAGTTTTTGAACAGAGAGATTAGAGGGCGGTGTTGCACACGGTAAAAGTAAAAAATGATTGACAGTGTCTACGAACTGTCAGTTCGTAGACACACTGTCAAGCGCTATGGTTTGTTGCACTGGGACATTTCAAAAAAATTCAAATTAAAAAAAAATCTAAATTTCGGGCATTTTGGACAAATATAATAGTTATGTTCGTAGGCGCCACTTGCAGCTCGCATTGAGATTGAAGTTTATTTAATTCATGTTTCTTTTTAATTTTTTTTCTGTAACATTCGGATCGTCCACTGCTGAACACAGCCTCTCCTATTAAGGGAGTATTTGCCATAATCCTCACGCTTGGCAGGCGGCTTGGGGATCGCAGCGTAAGTTGGCAGTTCTTTAGAAGGCGCTGCTGCCCACCTTCCAGTATTTTGCTCTCGTCGCCTCTTACGACACCCACGGGATGATATGGGGAGGTGCAATTCTAACCTGGCACCCCACGGGGCACCCGGCACCCTACGGGGCATAATATTTTCTTTTACAAGCTCCTAATTCATCAGAATCGACCCCTTAAGTACACAATTTGTCCAAATCGTTGTTTATCCATATTCCGATTTATCTAGGTATCACGCAGTTCGTCCAATAATATGATTTCTATGAACAGTAGGTACTATCAAACGGAAAAAAACCAGCCATAATATTGATAAAGTACTTTCTGAACGTGATGTTCAATTAAAAGTTATCGCTATTCTTCATATTACTCTTTTATATCAAAATTTTTTTACGATACTGAAAGATTTTTACACGACTGCCCAAAAAAGGGAGTGGTTTATTTTCAGGGTCCATGTATGTGTGTACCTATGTTTGGGAGTTTCTTTATTCCACCATAACTTCAATTTTAATGTATATGAGATATCATTAGATTCGTCTTGATAGCGCAAGTGCCACTAGGTATATAAATAAAATAAATAAAATAAAAAACAGGCGACAACATTTTAGACGCCTTATTGTGAGAAAAAAAAATTTTTTTTTGCTTCCTATTGGTGGCTATCTAATGTGGTATCAAAAACGATTCCATAAATATATATAACATGCAGTTTAAATTTCTTGCAGTCGAGTATTTTAATTTTGAATTTATTTATACATGTTATAGAAGTGTGCGGTACAAAATGCGTTTTAAAAGACATTTAATTATGTTAAATAAATAAATATATGTTAAACAAAATGTCTCGTTGCTGGTCGCAGTGGGTAATGAAAGAAACGCATAGGTACCTAAAAAATTAAACTTGAAGTACAATTTTGAAGAATTGCCTATAAGACCAAAGGCGAAAAAAAACCGGTAAATTCGCTTACTTTTTCTATCTCAACTAAGCTTATGCTGCTTCCAGGTGGATGCGGACGTCAACGTCCTGCCGTTCTGCTCACAGTTCATCCCCATGGATGTCATCACATACCCAAAGTTCCAGAGCATCTGCTACCACCCGAGCATACTGCCGAGGCATAGAGGCGCTTCTTCTATCAACTGGTAAGTTTTTAACTTCTCTATAAACGCCATATCAGCCAATTACTATTCAAATTAACTGCCGTAATATGTCCACGATTGAACATTTGTTCAATCTCATGCCTCTCTTATTATGTGGAGGTTTTCTATAATCCCCACGCTTGGCAGGCGTCTTGGAGATCGCAACGTAAGATGGCAGTTCTTCAGAAATCGTTGCATGCCCGTCTTTTGATATTTTTACTAGTTTTTTAAAAACGTATAGTATTTAAGTATAACATTTGTTTTTTTTTTCATATGTAAACCATATCGATACACACTCCACAGAAAGTCGCGGGTTCGTCGCCCATTTGTGGTAAAAAAAATAGTTTTATTTTATTTATTATAAATATTTTATTTTGTTATTGTGTAATATTTGATATATCATACAATAACCGGCAAAAACACTCACGTTGGGGATCGAATACGGCGACCCGTGTTTCGAGCATGTTAGGTGTTTACCTTATTGTATAATATTTAAATATGTGTGAACCTCACGTGAATATAATTTGTTTTAGTTAATAATACGCGATAACTCACGTGAATCAGTCAGATACCTCCGACGATAGTTGCATCCACATTCGGTGGTCTTTTTCAAGGAGAGTTTCGGACGCCCGCGTTGACGTGTCGCTTAGCACTCTTTATATAATAAAATTTAATTTGTCATAAATAGTTTAAATTGTTATCCTCCTTTTACAAATTCGCAAAAACAGCTCCAAATATAACTTCGTTATGTATCGCAATGAAATTATTTTGTGCTAACCAAACCAACAACACAATTTGCAATGCAAATCGTTTGCCAAATATTTAACAACCAGCATCCGTCGATATGTAAATTAATACAGACTGTCTATAAATCTACATAACAGCCAGCACAATATCTGGTTCGAACCAGTACGCTCGGCGCCAATTGAAAACCAATCATTTATGTAATTCAAATGAAATCTGGTTATAACCAGTTTCCTGATGAATGTTGAAATCTATCGGAGCATGTGTTAATATACGTTGATGATAAACACGTGCAGTATGCAATATTATGTAATGCCAACTCAGCGGTTAATTTACATAAAATTACTCAAAGTCCAATAACCTTAAGTAAGCGGTTTTTTATAGCTATCTAGTCTTTAACCACTATCTCTTCTGATAGTATTAATGATGATATGGTCGAAGGTGTTGTTCAGGCTAGCCTTTTTTTTTTTTTTTTTTTATTGCTGATAGGTAAGCCTTTGACCACAATCTCAAGTGATGGTAAGTGATGATGTGGTCGAAGGTGTTTACAGGCTTAACCTAGAATGACTGGCTCTCAAGGATAGCTGCCGGAACACACCGTTAGGTGCTTGGCGACAGATTTTCAACTTGAGGGTGGTCGCTAGCCAGGCGGGCATTCGCGAAAATGCCCTTCCACCATGCGGTGAAGCTCAAGCCCGCGGCGGGATTCGAACCATGGACCTGCTGCGCGGCAGTCCATACCCAAAGCCACTGAGCTATCACTGCTTCAAAAAAGCCTAGAATCAGACTCTCAAAGACAACTGCCGGAACACACAGTTCGGTGCTTGGTGACAGATTTTCTACTTGAGTATCGTTAGCCTGGCTGGCCAAATGCCCTACCAGCATGCTTCATCGACTACCATAGTAAGACAACTACCGGGGCCAACGTTAACGTGCCCTGCGAAGCACGGAAGCGCTCAGTAGTAATGCCACTAATGGTCACCCATCCAAGTCACGACCGCGGCGAATGTTGCGTAACTTAGCTGTTCGGTTAAGAATGGCTAAGCAAACTACTATACGAGGGCTTCAAAACTGTAGAGGTAGTTAGAAATATTTTTGAAAAGGGAATTACTTATAGTAATTAAATCCGCATGTAGTGTTAACTCCAACTTGCCGAGCATGAGTTTCGAAGCATTGGTAAAGATTATTCACTCACAAAGGTGCGCCCCTCCAAGTAAATTATTGATGCTATGTAATGTATATACAGTAAAAGCTCCTTATTCGCGGGGTATACGTTCCATGAATATGCCGCGAATACAGAAACCGTGGATACGGAACGGTAATTTGTACAGAAATATAAGGGATAAGTTCTAAGAACTCACAATAAATAAAATAATCATCCTAAAAATTAATTTAATCATATAACGGAGCTCGTTTTTTACAATACCAACTAATTATTATCTGGTTCAGACAAAAAATATGTAAAACTTAGTAATTTTCTCCTTATATTGCCGCTTTAAAAGGGCCCTTCGGTTCAGCTTTCAATATTTATGAATTATATTCGCAAAAGGACAGCGTAGCACAGCAGCGGCGGCCGCATTTGACAACGATTTGGCAATAAGACTTATTTTTATATTTATATTTGTTTCTTAGGTGCAACGGCAAATACCTTTGTGTAAGCCCTGTAGTGCTCAACAGATGCCGATGCATTAATAAAGGACACCGATTTCGATTTAATATACCGACTGGATCCGCGAAAAGCTAAATATTACGGGAATACAGGAAACGAGTTGCAATTTTTTTACCCGCGAATAAGGGAACCGCGAATAAGGAGCTTCTACTGTATATGTAAAGGTAGACCTCGTTTATACACTAATTTATAACCTACGAATATAGGTACGTTAAGAAGTGTAACTCTCATACAATTTAAGCTTTGATTTCGTACTCATAACACACTCAAATCTTCCAAATTCATTTGAATTTGGTTACTTGATTTCGCGCCTAGAAATCCGAGTGGTCGCGTCAAGAAAATCTTGAGATTCTTAATCTTGTTTCGGTCTTTTTAGAGCGGGAGTTTAATTTTTTAATTGTTAAGTTTAGACTTTTTAATGTCCTATTAAATATGATGGGTTTGGTTTCTATTATAATTATCGTATTACTATTTCACGCCAAATATCCGCCTTATATTTTGTTTTTTGCCTCATATTTTCCTTATATTTGGTTATTTTCAAACACCTATCTAAGTACACTTAGGTTATTCAAACGTATATAACGATACCTTAACTGTCGAAATCCATCCAGCCGTCTGGAAGATACGAGGCAATAAATAAATTTACAAACAAATATACTTAAATACAAGATACGCGCGAATAACATAACCCTTGGCAGTCGGGTAATTAAGTCATTACAATTTTATGTTAGGGAAAGTAATCCGAACACTTCACTGGGACGCTGTCATCATAATGATTTCTCTGACGTGGCTTTAGAAAACATCAATCATGGCTGGAAAGCTAATTTCCACATTAGCTTTCAATAACCAGCAATGTTTAGCCACTCGTGATTGCGGTTTTCTAACAGAAGTTAGGAAAACTACGTTAAAATATCCTAGGAAATTGACACGTGTTCAATAATATCTACTACTTATTATTAACCGACTTCCAAAAAAGAGAAGGATCTTGATTGCACTGTATTTTTATGTGTGTTACGCCATTACAAAAAAGTGAAATAATATGTGGAAGGCGGACCCTGATAATTATGAGGTCAGTATTTTGAATCAGCATGGTTTCGCATTCTGCCAGTTATTTCATACTTATTAGTGTTGGGAGTCGGTTACGATGTTTTTTAATGTTTGTTTTTTTACTTACTGTGCCGTGGGAAACAAACATACCATAAGACCACACAATATAAACAAATATTATGACCTAGCAAATGAATTAACTAAAACCGGTGATGTGATTAATTTATATAGGAGCAAGGGGTACAGCAGTGAAACCTTGGTCTGCCAAGAACAACCGTAACTTCCATCCTAGAACGTATATTACGCTATAGCACACTATAGTATATAGTATTCGAGCGGTAAAGGGGTGCATTGATGTCATCGTAAAGGGGTTTATGCCTACTCCCTGGGTTGCAAGTCCCAGGCCCCTTTAGCCTCTTCCTCTGCAACGCTATGGACCCGACACCCGCACGGTGAATCCATGGAATGCTAGTAATTCATCTGTGTCATGCGTACCTTACATGTCGTCTTCCTGCTTGACACTGCACTTAGCTTGTCATTCTGAGACGCTAGTTCATCTCCGGTTTTCCAGTAAGTTCACTAAAAACATATACAATTATATAATATTATTCAAAATTAAATTCCATGTCCTCAAAAAGATCGATACACGATCTAGTGGTACTAAAATTATGAAATAAATTATGTCGGATTGGTCATCCGACATCTCTGAATGTCCGATCCAAAAATATACCACTTTCAATTAGTACTTTGTCTGTCAAATACCACAGAATAAAAAAGACCAGCTTAAAGCCATTTTAATAAATAAGCGACGTACACTTCAGCTCACAAAGCAGGGTATACCTATTATTTATATTCACCTACAAGCCGTCTCTCTTTCTATCGCATAGCCACGCATAGCTCTGATCTCTTCTGACGCGGCAGCAACCATAGAATAATCACGTCCGGATGGGTACGTCGATGTACCGACCTCAAGAGCGGAATGAGCCAGGCCTGCTAATACTAATAACGAATCAGTAGCGGAGCTTCATTGTCTGCCGTCGCAACGTGAATAGGTTACCGCTAGTGGCATTTAAAACTGAGCGTATTCAGTATTTATTGTGAATACATTAAAATATAATATATTCAAGGTTGTGAAAACATGGAAACGAAAACCGTGCGGAATTGTTTCTTAATTATAATATACAGGAATATACATATGAGTACGACATCTATCACCATAGGCAAATTTGTCTCTGTTGAATATCGATCCATATTAGGTTGAGGTGAGTCTCAAAAGGCAAATTTTGAACATGATTTTAAGTAAGAGTGTAAGCCTTACTATGATTAAAATAGATAATATTCTAGAGGATATGATAAAGACTATGCTTGATCCAAAAACATGATTCCATACATTTCTATTGATGCAAAAAATCCTGATTTCAATATTTCTACTAGTTGTAATTTTGTAATCATGAATAGATATTATACAGTCATTCTTTCCTTGTGCTCGTCCGGTCTGCAGAGTATATTTAAACTGTTTTATTATGGGATGCCCTCAAGGACTGCTGCTGGAACACACTGTTAGGTGCTTGGTGACACCTAACCTTGGTAAACCTAGTTTTTCTAAATGAGAGCGAGCATTCGCAAAATGCCTTTCCACCATGCGATGAAGCTTGAGGCGGTGGATCAAGCCATGATGAAACCTGCGGCATGGCACAAGACATTATCTCAGCAAAGTCCACAGTTTAAAAAGATTTTTTTTTTTGAAAGTCAATCTCTCGACTTTCGTTACTTCAAAATTAGGTTCACAAAGGGTTTGGTCTGCGTACAAATTGACAAAAAGAGACCACAAAATTTGGATCTCATGTCACCATTTCCATGAGCAAGTGTTAAAGGCGCCCTGTGCATAAAACCGAGAGAAAATGTAATGTGCTTTTTTCGATAACGCGGCTTATAAGACGCGCGCGCTGAAAATTTTGTTCCAATGCGATACGACCTTTCCATTCGATAATGCTTGAAATCATATTTACAAAATATTTTTTCAATATTTAGAGCTTTTGGAATTAAAGGTAGTCTCATTTCTCCACAGGACCCTAATCGAAGGCGACACAACATGCGGGTTGTCAATCTTCTGGGCGGACGACGGTCTGGACACCGGTCCAATCCTAATTCAGAAGAGCTTCCCAGTGACCATAGACGACACTGTCGACACTATTTACAACAAATATCTCTACCCTGAAGGTAAAACAGACTGATTCCCAATATGCAAAATTCTTCAAGCTTTGGCCACGAAAGCTGACATTGCGGTCTATATTACTTTACCACCTACCAGTCTGAGGTCCACTTAGAAATCACCCAATTGGGGACCTTTTGATGCGACCCCAAGTCTCACCCTGAAGATATTTTGTTTTTTATTGCTGATAGCCTAGATTTGACCATTATATCACCTGATTGTAAGTGATAATGGTGTCAAAGATGCTTTTTGGGCTTACCTAAAATTACTGGCTCTCAAGGACAGCTGCCGGAACACACTATTAGGAGTTTCGGGCAGATTTTCTACTTGAGGGTGTTCTACATGCGCTCTGAAGAACAGAAGTGCTGCATCAGTCACCAGTCTAAGTCATGACCGCAGGGACGTTGCTTAACCTGGTTGATCGGATAACAAAGACTTGGCGAACTCCGACAGGATCGTTTCAAAACAGCTCATAAACTTAGTTGAGTCATTTCTTCTCCAGGAATCAAAGCGTTGGCAGAGGCTGTGAACATGGTCGCCAATGGCACAGCGCCACAAATAGTTCAGCCTGAGGAGGGCGCCACTTATGATCCTGCACTTTTCAAACCGGAGACACACCAGGTAATCTTGCTATGAAAAACATCCAATTATAAAGCAATCTTTTGGTAATCATAATAACCTTCCAAATTTGATGTTAGCCTAGTACAACCAGAAGTTTCCTAGGTCACCATAGAAGACTTTTTTAATGTTACGTATTAATAACGAATACTTATTTATGCAGTGCAAAAAATACCCCGCAGGGTGAACTGGAATCGCACCCCTTATATCTTCATGTGAGAGTCGTAAGAGGCGACGATGGGAAAAATAGTAAAAGTAAAAAAGTTCATTTACTAAATTATACGATAGCCATTCACGTCTTTAGCACATACCAGATGAGATCAATCTTGATATCAACAGCTGAGATCCAACATACGGGCCTTGATCCTGTGCATCATGGCTCCACAGTCGCATCATCTGGTTCGAATCCCGCCGCGAGCTTGAGCTTGACCGCATGGTGGTAGGGCATTTTGCGAATGCCCGCCTGGCTAGCGACCGCCCTCAAGTAGGAAATCTGTCGCCAAGCACCTAACGGTGTGTTCCGGCAGCAGTCCTTGAGAGCCAGTGAAATTACAGGCACATGAGACAACTAAGTCTCAAATTGACGGGCGCAGTGCAATTCGTGAGACTTGTTACAAAATGCATCTGCTATAGGCAGAGGTTAGTCCGCTTAACATCAGGTGGACCTCGAGCTTGTTCCGTCACAATAACATGAAAAAAAGTTACCTTAGAAACCTATTAAGGTTACTGTAAAGCTAATTGTACTTTACAGATTGACTGGACAAAAGGCGGTGTGGCTCTTCACAACTTCATCCGCGGCTTGGACTCCTCACCCGGCGCTACTACCTTCATCAAACCACAGACAAAGGAAGGCATAGACGAATCCACAGAACTTCTTGTTGAAGTCAAGTTCTTCGGCTCCTCGCTGTGGTCGGGAAAGGATGAGTTGGAGGGAGACAAGCTATTGATTGATGGATTGAAAAAGCCGACCATTGTACATGATGCGGGGTTGCTTATCACGGCTAACGATGGGGTTAAGGTAATTTAAGATATTTACGTTACAAATTTTTTTAGAGTCAACTTTGCTATTTTATTATGTCCTTAATGATTATTCTATGATGAAACGTGTTTTGTAATTACGTTGGCTTTCGAGATTATGATGAAATGAAATTAAATATCTATTTATGATGATGATCTAGATTAACAGATAATTTTTATACCGCACCCACTCAGGCAGTGTCTCATTGTTCATTCAAAAACGTGTTATAAAGTTTGTCATTTCTCCCTTATGTGTGCCGGGAAAAGTTATATGGAATTTCGTTCCTTCCCTCTGTAGCAGTGAAGGAATGTTGTATGAAAATCCGTACCTGCCCTGCTAGCGCTCTTTTGTTATATTAGCTGCTAACAGAAAATACAATCGTTATTTCTCAAAAAGGTTTTATATCAAATAATTAGGAAAATGAGGTGGGATTATTTCGCACTCAATTTTCAATGAAAGTAGGTTGCCACCTTTCTCTGCACTACGATATAAAAGCGCGGCAATTTATTTGTTTTTTTAATAAATTGACAAAATAACAGTACGCTTTTAATTATTCCAAATAATTTTCGAAACGTCTTCTGATAGTAAAAGTAACGATTTTATAATAACGGCGCCACCAGAAATAAAAAATACAGCTCAATAAGTCATAAAGAACTTACTCCCTGAGAAATCTCGGGACAAATATGAGAAAACTTTTTGGTACCTAATGATTTTATTTTCTTTGTAGGTGCAGTATAAAGCACTATATACTCGTATCACTCGGATTAAAGTTCTATTTCTGTTCTCGTTCAGTTTCCGCGTAAGGCTTAAACTTACTCTCGAACAGAAATAGATCGTTTTCACCCTTCGATGTACAATTTAGTATTTTACTGCTACAAACTAAATACATTTTGCTGAAAACGTGTTCAAAAAAAGCTATTTAGCACTTAGTCAGCACCTAAACGAAGGGGTGACTGCATTATGTAAAGCCCCACGTTTATACCAGATATGTTTTTGTCTCACGTCATAGAGGTCGAGCTCATTGCCGGGCAAAGTTCCAGATTCTGGTCTGCTACTGAAAATATCTTTGTCAGGAAAATAAATTATTAGTTCGAGATTATTAGACACCTATGAATGTTTCATGGACATTAAAATAAATTGTTAAATAATTTATTTTGTCACTACATGTCAATATAATTTTATTACGGTACCTGTGAGCTGATATAGGAATCTATTCTTGAATATAACTACTACTTAAAACCCTTGAAGTCTAAACACAGCAGCATTGCATTTAGGTAAATACCTGACACTGTGTGGTAATGGTAACCACCAAAAAGGACTTGCATAAGGGTCTTTTACGTCCTTTTTATACTGTTCTTTTACTTAGAATATCTACTTTTTTGAAGCAAATTGATATTAAATTGTGTTTTATGCCATTATTGAATAAAGGGCGGATTTAAAGTGATTGATAGATGAATAACGAGCAAGTGAAGGATTCTATCATGATGATTTGTCAGAATTCGAAACGACGCGAGATAATCATGGCTCACGATATAAATCCATTTTATTCAAGAGTTGCATACTATACTATGACTACGAGAAAAAGAGAGATTTAAGCAAATATAAACATTTAATGAAGAAAAAAGAAAGGTTAAGTTTATTAAAATGTACCCTAAAATTGGAATATAATTCCTAAATTAAGAATAATTACTAAAATGTATATGTAGTAATTTCTTTATATATTGTAAGGATGATGATGATGTGAAGTGATATTTATTACATTGGAGTTTGTATGTCGAGTATTCATTGCACTATGAACTTGTATCGAGTATTTTTTGCGCAAGGAGGTTGTATAGCATTGAGATGGAGACCTAATATATTGGTGTGTTCGAAATTCAAACACCAAAATAATGATTAAAGGTGCTTTTTATTAAGTTTATAGAACAATAGAATAAGTTTATAGAGAAGGAATGATATAAATTATATTTTTTCAGCTCAACATCCAACGTCTCAAAGTAAACGGCAAGATGATAAACGCCCAAAACTTCTTCAAAGCAAGCGAGAACAAAGTGACCATAGAGCTAACAGCAGAAGAGAAACAATTCGTAGAAAACGCACGCGAGATATGGAAAGCAATCCTCAGGATCGACATCGAAGACGACACGGATTTCTTCACCTCAGGCGCTGGTTCCATGGACGTAGTGAGACTAGTAGAAGAAATTAAGGACATAGCCAGTATCGAACTCCAGAACGAAGATATATACATGAACACGACCTTCCAAGAGTTCTACAACATAGCGGTGTTAAAATCTCGAGGCGGTACGGGTGCTAAGGAAATTGTCTACGATGGAGTTGAAATGGAAGTCAACAAGATGAAGATCAAATTCCCCACTCAGTTGTTTATAGACGGGGAGTTTGTCAATTCTGATAGTGGGAAAACCTTAACGTTAGTGAACCCTAGTGATGAGACTGTGATATGTAAAGTGCAGAGTGCGTCGGCCAATGATGTTGATAAGGCAGTGAGTGCGGCGCAGAAGGCGTTTGAAGAAGGAGAATGGTCTAAGATCAGCGCTAGGGAAAGAGGGCAGTTGTTATTCAAGTGAGTGCATTATATGTCCTTTTATTAGTAGATTTACAAGGAGCTAAGGCATATATAATACTCTTAAAAAAATAAAAAAATAAAATTTTCCTCGCGTAAATTTGTAATCAGTACTAATATTATAAATGCGAAAGTATAGTAAGTATAAAGTTATAAACTCTGTCTGTCTGTCTGTCTGTTACGCTTTCACGCCAAAAGTACTGGACTGATTTGAATGAAATTTGATATGGAAATAGTTTGACAACCGGGAAAAAACATAGGATAGTTTTTATCCAACTGTGCAAAAAGAGGTTAATGTTTTTACGCGATAACCGAAATACGCGCGGGCGGAGCCGCGCCCGGAAAGCTAGTTTTGTAATATATGATACTCGCCTGGAAAGCTATACCATCAAGTAAAAAAAAAAACAAAAAAAAATGGTATATGTTTTTCTTTTTTTATTCCTGAGAAGGTGGCAGTGTTTGACACAATATCATGTAATGGTAACTTATTTGTAGGTTGAAGTTGGTAAACAGTCAACCTAAAATGGGATCCAGCTCTCATGGAACACACCGTTTAGTGCTTGGTGACAGATTTTTTACTTGAGGTGGCTAGCCACCATGTGCGCCATTCACTAAATATCCTACATAATATGTGAATTTCTAGCACCTATAGGTGTATTCCGGCTGTTGTTCTTGAAGTTAAATTCATATTCTTATTTTCTTTAGGCTGATCAACATTTTTGACCAATCATGATTTACCAACTGGTAAGCTAGTGGTCAAGGGCTAACTAATCTATTTATCATACCAAAGTTTATTTTAAGTTATTTTAAACTCTCCTGCTATTTATTTCCGGACTTCTGTTCTTAATACTGTCAATTCAAAAGCTACACGCAAAATTCACGATTAACTATTCAATGTATAGATATATTTTACTATAAGGGTAAATTTATAGCAAAGTGTTAGCTAAGTTCTTTGTCAATTTTGAAGCTGTCTGTAACAATATTTATTGACGCGTAGGTAGTCGAAACTCAACTGAATGTAAAGTTCGTGTGGAACGGACTTTATGGTGATTACGCGGGCCAATAGCAACGCAGAAAAATTTTCGGTACTCGTTTGTTAAAAAAAATAGACTATAGTATCAACACACGCTCCCGAAACACTGGCCAGTGCACACTCGATTTGTCAAAAACTATCGGTTGTTTATGTCACTTTTCGATATATGACAATTAGTTAGTAAAAATTGTGTCCTAAAATTGGATTAGTAATAATATCTGTTGTTCATTATTTTCGTAAATATCGACAAGACAAAGATTTTTAAAGATCAATCCGAAGGTTTTCTAATTGCAAACCTCGGTAGTAGAGTACACTAAGCCCTCTTCCTATACTAGCCCTCTAGAAGTGTTAACTTTTTTTTATAATTCCTAAGAAATTCTGTTCACAATAAGTGCAAAGAAATCTTTCTACATCTGCAGTTTAACCCCATAATTATTATGAGAAGTATGAAAATCATGAACCAAGTTCGCAAATTTTTTTAAATACCATTTGTTTCCACAGACTAGCAGATCTGATGGAGCAACACAAGGAAGAGCTAGCAACGATTGAATCCATCGACTCCGGCGCAGTTTACACTTTAGCTCTGAAGACGCACATCGGCATGTCGATCGACACTTGGCGGTACTTTGCTGGCTGGTGCGACAAGATACAAGGGGCTACTATTCCTATCAACCACGCCAGGCCTAACAGGTACGGCCTCAGTACATACTAATGTTTTAAAGGCTAATATTTTTTCAGTAAGTTACAATTTTTATTAAAAAATTTGTTTACCTAAAAATGGAACCGACTTCAACACTCAAAAGTTTGAAATAACTTTTCGAAGTCGTTACCATGCGCACAATATTGTGATAATAGGTACTTTTGAACTCATGGTACCGACTTCTGGATTTTTTTTCACTCGTTTTAGTGACCCTTGCTACTGCTGGGATCGATTGTCATTCACTGTCAACGACTATATCATCAAGATAGGAAAATATTCTTTAGTTATTGGAGTGTAGATCAAAAACGGCTAGACCGATTTTGATGAAATTTAAATGGGACCACACGACAAGCTTTCAAATAAAATAATAATTACCATAATCGGTACACCGAGTCTGCAGTTCTGAGGTAACAAAAATAAAAAAATACAGATGAATTGAGAACCTCCTCCTTTTTTTTAGTCGGTTAAAAACTGATTTCCATCCATGCTAATATTTTATTGAAAGCAAGTTTTTAAATGTTTAGCATACCTAAGTTCCAAGTCTAATCACTCTAATTAGTTAATTAACACAGGCATAGAGAAATTATCTATGACACAGGATAACAACGTTTTAAGTCATACACAGAATTTTTTATTCTTATTTTGTATCCTCACTCTTAGGTAGGTTTTTTTACAAATACCTAAATTGTTCATAAAGCATAAATCTAATTTTTTTTGACCTTTTCAAAAAAGCTTAATAATTATGCTACTATCATCTGTGTGAAATTGGATGAATTTTATATACATATATTATCATAATTTAAAATCGTACTGCTACTGGGCTATTTCGTGATAGCGAAAAAACTAAATACTGTTAATATTTATATTACAGAAACTTAGCTATAACAAGGAAGGAGCCGATCGGAGTGTGTGCATTAATCACCCCCTGGAACTACCCCCTGATGATGCTCTCGTGGAAAATGGCGGCCTGCCTCGCCGCCGGCAACACTGTCGTCATGAAACCGGCTGCTGTTAGTATACGAATGTTGATTAATAGATTTTAAAATCGTCTTAGTTATTTAGTTTAATTGAAAAATTTTAATTTTTGCATTAATAAGCGCTACTAAGCGAATACCTAAGGTAAGCGCTCTAAGCGTAATTAAACTTAGCTGCTTAATTAGCCGTTCGTAACTAATCATTTAAGTTAAACATCGTCCGCTGCATGCAAGACTTGGATGGGTGACCGCTAGTGACATTAATTCCGTCCGGAGGGCACGTTACACTGTCGGTCTCGGTCTGGTAGGGCATTCTGAATGCCCGCCTGGCTAGCTACCACCCTCAAGTAGAAAATCTGTCGCCAAGCACCTAGCGGTGTGATCCGGCAGCAGTGCTTGAGAGCCATTAATTTTAGATTAGTCTGATCATCATTTTCGACCGCATCATTACTTATCATCGGGTGAGATAGTGGTCAAAGGCTAGCCTATCAAAACTTAAAAAATTAACTTGCAAAATTTACAACAATAGAAAATATTCTTTATTTGGTTCTAAATTTATCGCCCTCAAAGCAAAATAATTTATTGGGTAGTCTCGGATTCGTTTCTATCGCGCGATGTTCTCCGACAGCGCCTATTATAATATGAATTGTTGAACATATATCTATTGTTCAAAGAAATCATAATACATCATGTGTATAACGCTTACAGGTGTGCCCCTTAACCGCTCTGAAATTCGCCGAGCTGTCAGCCAAAGCGGGTATTCCCCCGGGAGTGATCAACATCCTCCCCGGTACCGGAGGCGTCACCGGTCAAGCCTTAGCAGATCACCCCAAAATTAGGAAACTAGGATTTACTGGCAGCACTGAAATAGGTGAGTAATACTTCAAATCAAATCATTTATTGCAAAATTATGTGGCTTTACTCGCAGATCTTAAATAAAAACAACTTATGGGTATCACATAATTACCCTATTTGGGTGTAGCCATGTTGGTAAGGAGTGGGCCAATCTATTTATGATAATTAATATATTATTGTTGAAGGAATTCGTCAAGAGAATAATAAGATTTTTCTATTAATAGCTATGGACTGCCGTGCCGCAGGTCCCTGGTTCTATCCCCACCGCTTGAGCTTCGCCGCATGGTGGAAGGACATTTTGCGATTGCTCGCCTGGCTAGCCACCACCCTCAAGTAGAAAATCTGTCGCCTGTCCTTGAGAGCCAGTGAAATGACAGGCACATGAGACTTAACAACTATGTCTCACAGGGCGCAGTGTAAATCGTGACTTGTGACGAAATGCATCTGCTATAGGCAGAGATTCCCAAGCATCGAACGAGGTACTGCAAAACAATACTTGTTGAAGGAGCGCGGCTATATAACAAAATACCCTCACATATAAAAAATGTAAACTCATATCATGCATTTAAAAAACTATTGTATCAACATATTATTACCAATGAATAATATTAATAAGCAAATGAAATGCATGAAACGGGTCATAGTGCGTGCTTATAAATCTAAATAAGCGCTGTTATTTTACCTTATTTTATGTTATTCACATTTTTGCGATGACGAACACATAATATGAAGTCGTTAAATTGTGTTACCACGTAAGTGACAGTCTGTCTTTGATGTTAATAAAGTTCTTTAAACCGAAACCGATTAGTCCGCTTAACATCAGGTGTGCCTCGAGCTTGTTCCGTCACAATAACAGTAAATATTACATGTTGGGTTTACTTAATTATCTTATTTAATCCCAAGGTTGACTGGAGTCTGGATAAGACCTTCCATTGGTCTTTTGTTTATACAGATACATGTTTCATTATCATCATCATCTGCCGGAAGAAGTCCACTCTTGAACAAAGGCCTCCCCCCATAGAACGCCACACAATAGCGGTAATCAAAGCGCAGTGGTGATGGTGGACTGCCGAGCAACTAACTAACCAGCTTTTATTCCTCAGTTCAAATCCAGTTCTGGCATTTATATATTCTTAAAGTATATTTTGAATATACGTTATTATTAATTTTGAATTTTCGTAAATACGCCTGATTGTAATTATATATTTCCAGGACAAGTGATAATGAAGTCTTGCGCGGCCTCCAATATGAAGAAAGTATCGCTGGAGCTTGGCGGGAAATCCCCTCTTGTTATATTTGAAGACTGCGACCTCGACAAGGCTGTCAGGAATGTAAGTATACCTAATCTTCTTCATTACCTTATCACACAATAAGGTCAAGTATTTATTTTTTTAGAATAAATATGAAGATAAAGATAGGATTATTCTATTTAATGGTATTGTAAGCAATTTTGCATCAATTTAGAGGGCTCTAAGTTAAATTACGATTAAATTTGTATTAATATTGAAACACAAAAGTCAACTTTCAGGTTGGTCATTCGCAAGCGCTACACGGATATAGCTTTTATTATGAACAAAATAAGAGCAAACATAATTTAATTCACAAGGTTCATGATTTTCAATGGATTTATAGATTATTTTATCTGAACCAATATTTTATTCGATATTTCGGTATTTTAAATAGTGGCAACACACACACGATCTCGTGCTCGGTTATTTAAAATCGACCAATCACTGTTGAGCTCGATCGACCAATCAGAAAAGATTTGCCACTATCGCATTTTGGAGGGAAAAATACAGGAGGAAGAAACCAATCCGTCCGTCGAATGGTCATTCTGGCAAAAGACTTCGAGGCGAAAAGTACTAGCTTGAAATTGTACAAGTTTGGAATAAAGTAATTTGGAAGTATTATCTACAATGGTTTGAAAATTTATAAAACAGTGTACTAATCTGGGTTTTAGTGTAAATTAATACCTATAACCTAATGTGTAGTATTAAAATTCTAATTCATAGAACGCTTGCGAATGACAGTTCTTACAGTTGACTTTTGTGTTCAATTGTGGGTATTTTACGCAAATTTAGTCGTCATATAACTAAGTGTTCTCATTTTTTTTTACCGGCGGTACGCCTTTATTAAACAAAATACTATGAACTATATACAACACTACAGCTACTACAATAAAAGTATTTAGACACCTATAAGTCATAGCAGACTCATAGGCAGTCCAAATGCTCCAGCCCACTCCCAGTTGGCAGCGTGCCCAGCATGCTGGCAGCATTGCCCCGTTGAATTGCAATGCTTATTCGTTGAGCCAAATATGTGCCAGCATTTTGATCACGCGTCGCATCGACCAAGCGCCCAGATAGGTTTTGGAAAATACGATGAATAGTGCTCTCTAAACAGATGTTAAATTGCTTCTACAATTGAATAGAATGATCCTATTATTACAATGGCCATTGTAAGTGTTACACGAATGTGGATTTAGTTGTGAACAGAATAATAACAGAAGCTTAGAGAATTTGTGTAGAGTCGACACCGTGGTCTTAACAATATTGTTTATTTATATATTAATAATTATTTAACATTGACTCTTTTTAAAACTTATCAGGTTTTTAATATTTTTATTATTGCAATAACGCATGCTTTGCGAATTACATGACAAAATTACAAATATACGAGAGAAAAAATTATAGTCAAGTGCGGGATTCGAACCCGCTATCGTCTGCCCCTATAGCAGTTACATACTATCTTTAAGACACAAAATTTTCATTTCGAGCGCAGGGACTTGAATCTGCACCTTCCGTTTATTAACACCATGCGACTTAACTACTCGGCCACCGAGACGGTGACTACAGATCCGAATTATGTGCTCTTATTCATTATTTTCACCGTCATAGGGGAAGGTGTCAAGGGGACAAAAGCATGCCTATTACCGGTATACGCGAGTTCAATTCCTTTTTTTTTGTGTGGGGGAGAAATACCTTCTTCACTGCCCACCACGGGTGTTGTGGAAGGGGATGTGTGGGACTTGAACCCACTAAACCCCCCCCGTAGCTCCTCCGACGAGGTGGGGCAAGATAGGGTCGCTTTAGCATTCACCATCTTGCCCCGGAAGGCGAGTTCAATTCCTAAACCAATATAAAAAAAAACAATCTTAAAGTGTGTAAATTCCCTGCTTGAAATCATTTTTGTAAATGTGTTTTATTTCTTAAAGGGTATGGGGTCAGTTTTCTTCAACAAGGGCGAGAACTGCATCGCGGCTGGCCGTCTGTTCGTCGAAGAGACGATACACGACGAATTTGTGCGCCGAGTCGTCGAAGAGACGAAGAAAATCAGCATAGGAGACCCTCTGCACAGAGGCACTTCACATGGACCTCAGAACCATAAGGCGCATATGGATAAGCTTATTGAGGTAATTCATTTTCACACAGTTACATGGACTGACGAAAACTGATTTCAAATCAAATAATAACAAATACTTATAAAAGTATCCTAAAAAAACATTAAATAATTTTTAAATAAAACACTTAAAAAAGCATAAAATTATATATCTAGTGACAATTCCGCCTAATTTTCCTAATCTACGTGACGTCACAAACATCACACAGCCTAACCGGAAGAATACCCGACTAGTTTCGCTTCTTAACGAAGCATCTTCAGGAGGTCTTGACTTACCGAGCGCACGATCGAGACAGTGAGTCTCAATCACGTAGATAACACGAAAATTAGGCGGAATTGTCACTAGATATATAATTTTATGCTTTTTTAAGTGTTTTATTTAAGTATGTTTTTTTAGGATACTTTTAAAAGTATTTGTTATTATTAAATATGGATTTCCGCAAAGTAACGCCTGAATCTATTCATTACCTTGATTTCAAATCCGTGCGATTAGTAAATACACCATAGGTTTTCTAACTATCTGAACATTTTTTTATAATTATTACTAAACTAGTTCTAAGCCCACCTAAGAGAAAACCTCTACAGATGCACTGCGCCCGTCACACCGAGACATACAGTTGTTAAGTCTCATGTGCCTTTTACTGAATCTCAAGGACTGCTGCCGGAACACACTATTAGATGCTTGGCGACAGATTTTCTACTTGAAGATGGTAACTGGTCAGGAGTTTTCACAAAATGCTCATCCACCATACGGTAAAGCTCAAGCCTCACGACAGTCTATAGCTATTACCGCTATCTATACTAATGTTATAAAGAGGAAAGATTTGTATGTATGTTTGTAACGAATTGGCTCAAAAAGTACTGAACCAATTTAATAATTCTTTAACCATTTGAATGCTACATTACTGTATCAGCCGGATCGTCCACTGCTGAACACAGCCTGCCCTATGTAGGGGGGTCATAATCCCCACGCTTGGCAGGCGGCTTGGGGATCGCAGTGCAAGATAGCAGAGTTCTTAAGAAGGCGCTGCTGCCCACCTTCTTGTATTTTCCCTTAGTCGACTTTTACGACACCCACACGGGAAGAAATGGGGAGGTGCAATTCTAACCCGGCACCCCACGGGGGGAATGCTACATTATCACTGATTAATATAGGCTATTTTAATTGCAAGAAAAAAGAAGGATCTCTACTAAAACTAGCATAATGTTACGCAAAGCGTAAAAAATGCCTATAAAATATCTTTTATCCCATGCGCTGCGAAAACTATTGATGACAGGACAAAAAATGTACCACAATATTAAAGAACATATCAATATCTACAAGCAATAGCACGTGTCTAACTATTGTAGTTATGTCACTATAACTACTTTTTAACATTTTAAAATTTAATAGAAATTCCGACCAAAATTACACTGAAAAGAGCTACGCTGCCCTCCGCGTCCAATATAATAATGCGTTCAGGGCGGTGTTGGGTTTGCCCCGGTATTGCAGTGCCTCAGGAATGTTTGCGAAGGCGCGAACGGATTGTTTTCATGCGAGTATGCGCAAACGGGCTATATCATTGGTACGTCGCGTGCGGGCCAGCTCCAACACCGTCCTAGCGATGATTGCGGCCAGGCTCGATTGCCCTTTCCTTCGGCATTGCTGCACCCGACATGTTGCTGTAGCAATGCCGAAGCGAAGGTATTAAGCTGATCTATCTGTAGGGACAAGACTATTACATTATTTTTATATTGTGACATTTATACTGTATTTTATTATTATTTTATTTTATTATTATTTCGATTGTGACATTTATACTGATGACATTGATTACTATTTAATTATTTATTTATTGTGCTGCATGTTGAATGAATTTATGGGTTAATTTACCTGAAATAAATAAATGAATTTGAAAATCAGGCCAATGCTAAAATGTTTAAAAAATAATGTCCACCCGTGCGAAGCCGGGACGAGCCGCTAGTTTGCTATCAGTACTTCAGTACTAATATAATAAATGTGAAAGTAACTCTGTCTGTCTGTCTGTCTGACGCTTTCACGCCAAAACTACTGGACCGATTTGAATGAAATTTGGTATGGAAATAGTTTGAGACCCGGGAAAAAACATAGGATAGTTTTTATTTAACTGTGCAAAAAGAGGTTAATGTTTTTGCGCGATAATCGACATACGCGTGGGCGGAGCCGCGTCCGGAAAGCTAGTAATACTATATGTTTATCCAATAGTTCAGCGAACGCGGCGTGAAAGAAGGAGCTAAGTTGGTGTATGGCGGCCATCGCGTGGACCGGCCTGGGTTCTTCTTCATGCCGACCATCTTCACTGACGTCACTGATGACATGTGGATAGCCAAGGAGGAGAGCTTCGGACCCATCATGATCATCAGCAAGTTTAGTAGCAAGTGAGTACTGCCAGTGTTTATTTTTTTAGGTCAGCCCTTGACCACTATCTCACCTGATGGTAAGTGATGATGTGGTCGAAGACGTTGTTCAGGCTAACCTAGAGAATTACTGACTCTCAAGGACCGCTGCCGGAACACACTGTTAGGTGTTTGGAGACAGGTTTTCTACTTGAGGGTGGTAGCTAGACAGGCGGGCATTCGCAAAATGCCCTACCACCATGCTATAACGACTGCTATGTAATATTACATAAATAAAAAAATAATTTAGATGTTGCGTGACGTCAGAAGAGTGCCCCGACTCAGCATGTGCTGGGTACATAAATGAACCACAGCGCTGTTTTTCAGTCGGAACTCACGACTAACATCACGAACGCACATGAACAGGAAATAAAAAAAAAACATAAAATTAAAACACGTTAGCAAAACCAACAAAAAATAAAAAAAAACCATTATCGTTTGCACAAAACCGCGAACACACCCATAACGGACTTAGAGCTGTCACTGTCACTGTCCTGTGACAGTTAACAACTAGCCATGCGCTTGCTGTCGCGTACCCACGGATCCGTCATGTCATTCCGTCAATCAATCAATCATTGCTTCACAAGTCACGAATTGCACTGCGCCCGTCACCTTGAGACATAGTTATTAAGTCTCATGTGCCTGTAATTTCACTGGATCCAAAAGACTGCTGCCGGAACGTACCGTTAGGTGCTTGGCGACAGATTTTCTACTTGAGGGTGGTCGCTAGCCAGACGGGCATACGCAAAAATGCCTTACCACCATGCGATGAAGTTAAGCCCGCGGCGGGATTCGAACCATGGACCAGCTGCGCGCCAATCCATAGTCAATGCCACTGAGCCGTCATTGCTTCAAAATGGTGCTTAACGGCATAAATCGGTATGGTAGCAGTACTTCCCAGACGAATTTGATCACAAAATAATTCTTCTCTACTAATATGCATTGTATTATAACATTGCAATACTGCTCATGCTTAATTATTGTTGTTCCAGAAACTTGGATGACGTGATTCGCCGCGCGAACAATACAGAATACGGTCTGGCCAGCGGCGTGTTCACGAAGGACGTGTCGCGCGCGCTGCAGTTCGCCGAGCGGATCGACGCGGGCACAGTCTTTGTCAACACCTACAACAAGACGGACGTCGGGGCGCCCTTCGGCGGGTTCAAACAGTCCGGCTTCGGGAAAGATTTGGGTAAGAAACTGTTTTTTTTTTTCATAATGGCGTTTAAAATTGCTGAAATTTCATCTCAATACGACTGCCTTTGAGTGAGAGAGCCAGCGATGGCGAAATAGCGATCAGTTTAGGTTAAAAAAAAATAAAGCTTATTAACGCAAAACTAGTAACTTCAGTCGAAAATGTGAATTTATCTGTGCCCTATAGCAATTGTATTGATATATTTTTGCTATTGTATTGATATATTTTTATACATATGCATACATTTAAGCGTAATTTAGACAATCAACTTAGCCTCAGACAGAGAATATAAAGGACCAGCCAGAAGGATCACTCCGCAAAGCCATTCCAACAAATAAGCGACTAGCTACGAAGTAATAAAGTACACTTCAGCTTGCAACGCATGTAGTACCTAATATTTATATTCACCTACAAGCCGTCTCTCTCTTTCTATCACATAGCCACGCATAGCTCTGATCTCTTCTGACGCGGTACGCACCGTACCATAATGACTTCCGAACGGATACGCCCATGTTACTTTGTACTTAAAGTGCGAGGTAAGCCAGGCTTGCGTCAGATAATTATGATTAAGATAAATACAGTAATACCCCGCTTTACGCGAGGGATACGTTCCGGAAAATATCGCGTTAACTGAAATTCGCGCATATCGAGGTTTATGATTTAACATACTCAAAATTGAATACAAAAAAATACGAATCGTTGAATCCATCACTGTAATTCTAAGAACATTGAAGTTAAAACTGCAAGTTACATATATTTGTATAATTGTTTATTAACATGTAACTGTATTTATATATATAGAAGAAAATATTTTTTTATCTTTTATAAAGAAAAATATTCACATTAAAATCGGTTCAGCCGTTAAGAAGTTATGGTGGAATCAAAGGAATTATCTAAGGGTACCACGGGAAAGGAACTGAATAAAAAATACACATACATTCATGAACCCTGAGAACAAAACACTCCTTTTTTTGGCAGTGATAAAAAACGCATTACTTTCTTACTCTGTGTATAATAAATATTATTTTCTATTTTTGCAGGTCAAGAAGCTCTGAATGAATACCTGAAAACCAAGTGCGTTACCATCGAGTACTGATTTTATATTAGTCTATACTTATGTATTTCTAAGGTTGTGACATTTGTAAATATTGTTTTTGTAATATGTTATATGTAAATAGTTTGTAAGGAAATGTGACCATGCCAAATATAATTGATGATGCCTTTATTATAAATTATTGATTATTTCTATGGAATAAAACATATATTTCTATTAAATTGGATTTTATTTACGGCACTACAATGGACAATATTTTTAATTACAAACATTTTATACAGTACAAATTAAATGGATGAACAAATTGTTGACTAATATTATATGGTATATTTGGACCATTCTTTTTGCGCGTCTATTTTAGGTGTCTGATTCCATTTTTCGTAAATCTCCGGTCTGAAAAGAGGTATAGTCAATTATTGAAAAACGATTGAAATTGTAGTTGAAAAGGCATTTTGCCGCCTGGCCAGCTATCCTCAAGTAGAAGATCCGTCGCCAGGCAGTAACGATGTGTTCCTTTCTGGGTGCTACACTTGAGAGAGAGTTTCGTCCATGCCGCAACGAGTTGTTGATTTGGGAAATGTAGGTAATTTCAAATTCGAACGCACAAAGCTTATTTGTATCGTGTAGCTCCTTTAAAATATATTACCCGAGTCCTTCACAAACTCGTAACCGTCAGAATGGCTGGACCAAAATCAGATACTAATTAAATTAAAACGTTCTTAAAATTTACAATTTCCTTACTTTGCGTTATGATATTGTCAATCAAAAATTACAAAAATCGCATCAGGTTGGCTGTGATTTTCTCTTCGCTTCAGCAGGATTGGGGCATTACCATTTACAGTACGACCAACTTATGTGTGAACTCTAAGAGGTTGAGAAACACTAAATTCTTTTCTAATTTTCGTAAGCAATTTCGTAGTTCCTTTTTCTGCCACTTCACAGATAACTTGGTTGAACTGTAACTACATTTTTGCTATCCAATCAAACCACAGAATAAGAAGGACCAGAAGCATCACTCGATCCGCAAAGCCATTCCATCAAATACGCTACGAAACAATAAATAAAGTACAACTTCAGCTCGCAAAACACGTACCTAATTTTAATATTGTTAAGTTTCCAATAAAGCCTGCTAGGCGAATAGGGGTGGATGGACGCGGGTTCGAATCCCGCACATGACTATAATTATTTTTCTCACGTAAATTTTAATTTTGTAACGTACCTAAGATATAAGATACCTTCAAGGACTTATGATCTCAACGCATAGTTCTGTACTGATCTCTTCTGACGCGGCACGCACTGTATGCTCTGTACCTAAAGTGGCCTACAGCCTACTCAAACATATATTTTACATAATATTAGGTACCTCCTGTAAAGTTATTATAAAAACATTACAGCACCTGCTCAAAAGTTAATGTTCTTCTCTGTAAACGTGCTTGCTAATCATGTTCTTAAAATAAACAATTGTACATGCTTAACTTAGTACCTAAATTACTTTTTGAAGAATTAAATACAAAAATTAGGTTAAAATACTTGACCGTCTTTTTTACAGTACCTAATAATTCAGAGATCGATGCCTGATGGCACACTGCCACTTGGAAGTAGAATATCTGATACTGTGGTGGTACCCACCAAGACGGTCTAAGAGACCTACACCTGGTTTGACCCACTCAAGGACTGCGTATGGGGGGTATCGAGATAAAGGATACCTGCCCACGGATGCTCAGACCCTTGGATGAAATTTGCATAGAGTCTGTCGCGTATCCCTGGATCGTGGAGCACGATACTGTTGTCCCTTGTCCACGCCAATCAATATTTAAAAAACAAAACGAAATTACTTTATCCCTGATTGTTCATATTGGCCCGGAGTCCGTGGTTCGCCGGCTAATGTTGGCACGTCCGAGACTGGCAACACCGCTGGTCGCAAGCATTGAAGACAGTCTGGCTCTGTGGAACTAAACCAAATTCAAATATATCTCTTTAGATACATAGGTAGGAAACTAAAAGTATAATTCCAATAGCTTCACAGAGATTAGTTATTTATAATTAGGTAAATAATAATGGTGGGATAATTAAATAACATTAGATCGTATTATTTTACATTATTTTGGCTCCGATGACGACGTCCGACCGACAGTATACGCGTTACTTCGATTCCAAGCGAGTCTCTCTCTGCAAGTGTTTTGAACACCTAGCGAGCGTTGCTGAGCGAGCATAGCTCTTGTCGCTGCGATAAATTGCTTACTAGAGAAAGCGAGTTCTCGCCGCCTTGCACCGTTATGAACATTCAGCAATCAACTACTAATACCTATATATGTCTTTTAACTTTTCGTTGACACAGGATTTGTATCTTTGTACATTTCTTGAGCCCGAAAATAATTCGCTTTCTAGCCGGCGCGCGGTGGCGTGGTACAAATGCCTAATCTTAGACTATAATTATAGATAAATAACTATTACTATAAGTATGAGGTTGTTTTTTTCCTTACTTCCGGTCGGGTAGTACTATGCTCGGAAACATATTTCTTGACGTATGGAAGAGAGGACTGCCTATATAGGTCTGAAACAGGTGAATTGACATGGCATTTAGTGGTTTAAAATGTGTCAGTTTGTTTTATAATGAATAAGGGAGACTGAAAAATGTCACAACGATATATTATAGAATATCTCAATAGAAGAAAGCCTTACCTACGACACAGACACCTACGTCTATCAACTCTGTATTAGTGACAATTAAATAGAGGCTAGTTCTGTACAGTACCTAGTTAAAATACGTATATTAAAAATACCTAGGCGGATTGCCTAAGCACCGTATCAAAGTCGCGGCGGAGGTTGCATTGTCGCCGCCAACCGCCTTTTTGATCCCGAAATCTGCAATATCATTGGTACCGTGGATGCGTAACATTGATTTCCCTTTTAAATAACCCCATGTTGTACCTTTGAGAGAAGACTAAAGAAGGTGAGTTCGTTCTACATATCACGGTAAGTGGCAAAAATTACCGCTTGCAACGGTAGATGTGGGACGTCCAAGCGTGCAAAATGTGAGGGTGAGCATTAAACGTGCAAAAGTATAACTGGTAAGGTGGAATAAGGTCAAAAATCTCAGAGTAGGCATTCTTCAATAGATAACACAAAGTGAACCGATATCTCTTCGGAAGCTAAGTGATTTTAGAGAGCAACAGTGAATAGAGTCATTTTGGAAGCGATCTCGCAGACCTAAGCTGAGTCTTAGATGTCGAAAAAGGCCACTGGATGTGGTTGAAACTGTCGGAGCTATCTGACTTATTCACGTGAGTTATCCCGTATTAAGTATTAACTAAAATAACATTAAAAAAATAACTGAAAATTCTCACGGCTTACTTTGACAGCTCATTAGCTAAGCTTGCACTTCCTCCCGGACCGCGTTAGCAACTAGACGTCTGTTACTGTATTATAAATCATTATATAACGAAAAAATATTACTTATAATAGTTAAATTCATTTCATAAAGTACCAGGATCGCATAACTGCAGTAGCGTAGCAAACGTTCAACATACGCTGCTCTGACCTACAAACGGAACCTGTTTTGACTAACTCGGTAAAAGGTAGATTTCGTGAAAATGCCACTTCATCGAACTCCTGAGAAATCAGGATCAGATTGAGATCTGCACAAAAAAAGATCTCAAAAGTTGAAGACCAAAGAAACTCACTCTGAGTGAGTCTAATATCACCTCAAAAAACAAGAAGAAACGTACCTCGGAGTCTTCGCCCATCAATGAAGACAAATATGAGGTGTTAACAGCACTTGCCAATATGAAGAAGGAACAAGATAAAAGGTTCAATCAGATTGAGAGCTCGCTCAAGGATTTAAAAGATATACGTGTTGGATTCGAGAAAAGTATTGAATGTCTATCCTCTCTGTATGAAGATATGAAACTTAAAGTGGAGGAAGTTGAGCGAAAATGCCTAGAAAAGGACAAAATCATTGACTTTCTTCAGGATACGGTGGAAGATCTTCAACGCTCGCTTAGACTAGCGTCTGTCGAGATTAGAAATGCCCCATGCAAGCCTAATGAAACAAAGGAAGTCTTAATCAAGATTGTACAAAACTTGTCCAGCAGTCTAAAAATCGATATCACATTGGCTGAAGTGAAGGATATTTTCAGAATTCCTGGCAAAGAGGAAGCAAACAAGCCCATAATCGCCGAGTTCGGCAGCACTATGACCAAAATTAAAATCCTCAAAGCTGTTAGAACCTACAACGCGATGAATAAGACAAGCAAGCTAAATGCTTCTCATCTTGGAAAAATAAGTCAACACCCGTATACATTACAGAACACTTGACAAGCAAAACTAACAGGCTTTACTTCTTGGCACGAGATTTCATGAAGAGTGGAATTTTGCTGGACTTCTAATGGAAAAGTATTTGTTAGACAAACAGTAGAATCATCAATCATTTTGATAAAAAATGAAGAACAAATAGCGTTGCTTATATCTGTATGACTAGATTTATATACTGTAGCTGTAAAACTCTTTTATAATAATCTTATACTTCACCGCTCTAAAATACTTAATTACAATAATGATTTCATTATTACACTTACACAAAATAAATCTCACTATATTACACAAACATCCACATCAATTATATTACATAAACATTTTATTTCCCCTGTACCGTTTATGACTAATACCAACCGTCTTCATTTATATACGCTCAAACTGATGATAAAATGTGTGATATATATCTCGGTCATTATTACATATGCATCTAATACGTTCCATGAATTTGTCAACAAATTGATAACATCAAGAGGAATATACTCTCCAAGGTACATGCACTCACTGATATGCTTCGTGCCTTCCAAGAAGTTGAAGTTGATGAAGTTGAGTCTTTCTCGCCTTCCTTATCGATGATAATTGCTCCTGAAGATATTCCTACCAGAATGTCACAAGAGACTGAGACTGCCCTTAAGGTTCTGACGCAGAATATCAGAAGTGTCCATAAAAATGTCTTGTCATTAGAAGCTTTATTAGCTAGAATTAATCTTACTTGTGACGTGATAATACTGACTGAATGTTGGTTAAAAAACTCTCGACCGCCACCAATTCTTCATGGATACAACCACTTTTCAACAAAACCGGCAAATTGCTTGAACCAAAACGATGGAGTAAACACATACGTTAAACACAGTTTGGACTGTACAGTTGAAGAACCAATATTCATGGGTGGTAACTGTTTCATAGTAAAACTTGGCAGAGATGTAGTTATTCTAGGCATTTACAGATCACCTTCGTATAAAAATATTGACATATTCATAAATTCCTTAAATCGAATAATAGATAACGTACACAAAAATGCCAATATTATTATTATGGGAGACATTAATATTGATACAAAATCCCTTAACTCTGATCGTAATAGCTCTGAATATCTAAATTTTTTGGCAGAAAAAGGATTACCCCCTGCTCAGACTTTACCTACTACGCTATGGTAATTGCCTTGATCGCGCTATTATATCTAAATCTGATATTTCATCGACATTTATAATCAAGTCCGTAGTAACTGATCACTATCCTGTACTTCTTTGCCTACGTAAATCAAACTTTACCAAACCACCATTAACTGCGTCTAGGACTGATTTTGTTAAAGCTTCAGAGTATCTCAAGAATATTAATTTTAGCTTACCTAATTATTTCTTCTGATGACCCAAACTTAGGTCTTAATCGTTTAATTGATATTCTTTCACAAACCTTAAATTTTCACACCAAAATTTATACAATCCCAAGAAATCGGATAACTCTCAAACCCTGGATAACTCCGGGACTTTTAAGATGTATACGTCATCGAGACCGGCTCCATATAAAAAGTAAGAAAACACCGTTGAATGCTGTTTTATATACGACCTACAAAAGGTACAGAATTCTTTGCAATAATCTGCTTAAAAAGCTCGAAAATCAGTATGAAAAAATAGAATTACAAAAGTTACTCATAGTCCAAAGCAGACCTGGAAGATAATAAGAAAAATAACATCAACTACGCAAAATAACAAAGCGACAGAATTGCTTAATTGTAATCCACTTGGACATCGGGAATCGATTAAAAATATCAATAATTTCTTCATTAATATTGGAAAGGAGCTTGCTGATAAAACGTTGTCTAATAATTTGAATTTAATATCTGAGATCCCTGTACAAAAAAATATGCCAACTCATTTGTCCTTCTTAACACAGATAACTCTGAAGTTGAGTCTACTATTCTTAATTTAAGAACTGATTCAGCTGTCGGATCTGGTGGAATTTCGTCAAGATATTAAAAAAATGTAAGATCTAGCATTGTTCCTTCTCTTACCCATATTTTCAATCGTTGCTTTGATACGGGGATTTTCCCTCAGACCTAAAAACATTCCTTAGTTCACCCTATTCATAAGAGTGGTCCGCAAGATGTAGTCAACAATTACAGACCTATCTCGGTCTTGCCAGCTCTTTCTAAAGTGCTTGAAAAACTGATTAACAAACGTTTAGTAAACTATCTAGAAAAACAAAAAATATTAGCAGAATCACAGTTTGGATTTAGAGCTGGTAAATCTACCGAACATGCAATTGCATCTCTAACAGACTATATAGCAAATAACCTAGATAAAAGTAATAAATGCATTGGTATCTTTGTAGATCTAGCAAAAGCATTTGACACCGTTTCGAAGACACTCTTGTTGAGAAAACTGGAAAATATTGGAATACGGGGTACACCTTTGCTTCTTTTTGAAAGTTTTTTTAAGTAACCGCTCTCAAAGTGTAAAAATAAATGATGTCATCAGTTCCCCTAAAATCGTTAAATATGGAGTGCCTCAAGGCTCAATTCTTGGCCCAAGCCTGTTCTTGATCTATATCAATGAACTTTATCTCTACACTCCCAATAATGGTAAAATATTTTCATACGCGGATGACACTGCACTTGTGTATCAGGGCGACACCTGGGACAAAGTTAAATCCGAAGTAGAAAGAGGACTATTCGATGTTTTATCGTGGCTGAGTCGTAATCAACTGACCCTCAACATCAATAAATCTAAATATCTCACCTTTTCTATCACGGATTCCACCCAACCATTACCATCTTTTGATATAAAAGTCCACTCTTGTTCTAATACTTACATCTAATAATTTTAACAATTCAAAATGCACGTGTCTCTCACTTGAAAGAGTATCGATAATTAAATACTTGGGGATTACCGTTGACAATCACTTAAGTTGGGCCCCACAAGTACAGGCTCTGTCTACACGACTTCGAAAACTTACTTGGATCTTCAAGCGTCTGAGAGATGTTGCTCCACTTGGTTTATTGAACACAATATATCTTGCGCTAGGCCAATCAATCATTGGATATTGTATTATTGTTTGGGGTGGTACATTCAAATCTACACTAATTGCAGCTGAAAGAGCTCAACGTTCCATATTAAAGGTAATGCTAAGGTATCCTATAAGACATCCTACTACGGCTCTTTATAAACACTGTAAGCTATTAACTGTACGCCAATTATTTATTCTTCGTATTACCCTACAAGAACACGTAAAATTACAATATGATCCAATAATCCTATCAGGTAAACGCACCATACGTAATATTACAACACGGGAACAAGGTTCTACTGCCTTCTCTAAAAGACAAATCATATTCATTGGCCCATATATATATGACACAATAAATAAAATCTATAACATATATCCGAAATCTACCTTTTGTTGCAAACAAATTCTTGAACAATGGCTAATCGCATTGAACTACGACCAGACGGAAGAACTTCATACAAATAATTATATCTATGTATATACACCTTATTTTCCACACGTATGCTTCTCATACTTATGAACATTTAAACATGCTACACATTATTTATTGTTAGAAGCACGCATTATACGCATCATCTCTCACATTCACAACTGCCCTCCACACTATTAATAAATAATACTTATTACTTTTACCACTATCAACACTTCAATACAAACATGCGTAGCTTTATATTCTATTACTATTATTATAATTTTGAATTGCTGGTAGTTAGTTGATAAATAATGACACATTACTCTGTGTTATTTTTAGTAAATACCCTGTTTCTGGGAGGAGGGCGTTGGCATACCATATCACAGGTTTGTCCTAGTTTGGATGCCAATGATCTCCCTAGGAATATTAACTTTGTTATACTTACAATAAGCTATTTTAATACCACCTAAAAACTATGTGTAAAGTTATATTATGTTTGTAAAGATAAAATAAAAATCATTTCATTTCAGCTAACGATTAAATAAACAAATGTGAATTTCATATCTATAATACAAAGTGTTATTACATCAATGACTTTATCTTGTGGTCACACTAAGTTTGTCGCAACGTGCATAACAGCACTCACTCGGGTATGGAGTTCCATTACCCGAGCGAGTGCCGTTTGAACCAGCCCAGTAAACGGACGAAATCTTCGTTACATTCATTCCGATCTTTATTCATGTGGTGTGACTAGGTACCTACACTACAAGGATTTAGATGTCCTCGTCAGTCTTAAACCTAATATTTTAAGGTCTCCTCCTGCCTCCTGTACAAACAAATACCTATAGAAAACACCTTACATAATAACATCTAACAATTAAATGAATTGAATCAGCTACTATGAGTTCAACTAATTTGTCTCAGTAGTTCAACCAAAAAAAATATACGCATTTGAATTACATCCTACTGGGACAAAAATCCCACTAGTTCAACGGTACACCTAATCGGTTGTGCTAGTGAGGGGTACCTGCGAGATTTTGGTATTAAGTAGGTTTTTCTAATATTATACTAGGGCGTACCGTAATCAAGTATTTGCAGTGAATTGTTGCAATAGAAGACATGTTCACTTGAATTTTAAAAAAGAAAATAAAATTTCTACATTATTTGATTTCTGACAGATGTTTTTTCATAGATCGATGTATTGTAGTCAATGACAAAAGAAAGAAGAGGACTAGAAATATATGACCTATATATTAGTACGTTATAGAAATAAAAAAAGTGTATGCATTTCACTCCCACGCATGTGATTGTATTAATGTAACAAGAGACAACATTACTTTTACCGCTTTCTAAAATTGCAACAATAACATATGACGTCACTTTGGTCATGCCCATCGGCCAACCCGCCATCTTAGTTTCTGGTTGTTGAATAGAACTAGAGATGGACATTTAAAATATACATCGATGTTTTTTCCGATGTAATGCATCGATCGGTTGCGTCGATGTTAATATGATGTATTAATACACACATCGATGTTAGTAAAACATCATTATGAAAAATTTCTATAAATAATTGACTTTTGTTTATATATCATTTTTTATTAATATTTGATTTCTTTATTGTTGATTAAATTTGAAATTATACTTATATTTTATAATTTTCCTTTACTTATGCCATATTGTTTTCTGTCGCTAAATTTCCTCCTTGAAGAATTGATCTCTCGAATATCTTGCTTGCTTTTTATAGAGTAATTGTACTCTATAAAAAAAATTGAATATCTCGAAAATAATGATTTAATAAGATCTGAGAAATCACCTTTTTTAGGGATAGGGTGCACCAAAGCCATCTTTCATGCTTTTGGAACACCGCCTGATGAGTAGAGGAGCTGGAATGTACTTCCCTACTGTGGTGATTTTGACGTTATGATCGATTAATCGAACTTGTTATAAATAACGAGTAATTATTTACACTCATAAACAACACTGGGAAATGGGCGGAGCCGACGCCATTTTACTTTCTTTTTTGGCACTCGATACGACCATAAACTTCATGTCCTCTTCTTTCTTTTGTCATTGATTGTATAATAGTAGTGTGTGTAAAAGTCAGATTCGATAAATGTCAAAAACCTACAGTAATCTGTGGATTAGGTGGATTCGTATGTAGTATATATTCTATTTGATCTATGATTCGTATTTCACTTTTCTTTCGTAGCAAATAATAATATTAGCAATTTTCAATTTGTAAAATCGTGAATTTCTGTAGTACTAATATATAACAATGAGTAAATCAAAAGTTCCTTTACGTGATATTGGTCCTGTTCTGCAGGCGGTTAGAAATTTCCTGCTTGGGGTTAGTTTTTTGTTTTGGTCAATTATGTAACCTGAAAATTTATCTGTTTGTTTACGTATCATCTGTTTTCTTTTACATAGAGGAAACACACCAATGCCCTGCGTTTTGAGCCTCTGGTGGCAGCAAGGACCCAACCTCCTCCGCAAATTCCGGATGGTGTTTCACACAAGTACGTTGTTACAATTACAAATTAAAGCCTGACCCTGACCAAAGCTAAAATACTATCACCATCGGATTCTGCAAGCTTATTACAAAGTTGTGTTTAAAAAGTTATCAGCAATAAATTTAGACAATCACTTCAGCATGCCGATTCTAAGCCCATAAACGAAGTGAAACAACACAAAAAAAAAAAAAAAAATTATTGTTTCAATTAATGGTTATGCATGGTTAAACATTTCTACGATATAGTTTTATTTGCAGATGATACCTCCCTGATTTTAAAGTAGATAGGAAAGATAGTGAACTAATATAAATAATGTGTTATCTATGATCTCTAAGTGGTTTGTGGCTAATAATCTATTCTTAAATTCAATAAAGACCAAATGTTTAAAGTTTTCTTTACCAAATGTTACTTATGTTGAAACAAACACTAAGCTTGGCCTAGATATACTCTCTATTGACAATGCAACAGTCTTCCTGGAAATGGATTCAACTTTATAGTGGAATCCACATATACATGATCTATTGGGAAGACTTAGTTCTGCTGCATATGCAGTTTGTAAGATAAGAAGGCTCGTTTATTTCGCATTCTTCCACAGTATTATGTCGTATGATGTAATGCTGTGGGGAGCTGCTGCTGAGATAGAGACAATCTTTATCTTACAAAAGTGTGCAATTCGAGCCATATATGAAATGGATCCTAGGGAATCCCTGAGAGATCTTTTTAAAGAAATTCATATTTTAACTCTGTATATATTTGAAAACAAGTCTGTATATTGAGAATATTATGTTCGTAAAAATTTTAGTAAATTTAAATCAAACAGTGACAATCACGATATTGACACTAGGAATAAAGATAAAATAGCAGTGCCAGGTTTTAGATTAGTGAAGACAAATAATAGGTCCTTCTTAGGCAATCATATGCAGTTTTATAATAAAGTGCCCAAACATATTACAACGCTCACAGAAGGAAAATTCAAGTTTCATGTGAAGCAGATTTTGATAAAGACTACTACACAGTTTATGATTACTTAAACAACAAAAATGCTTGGACTGGTTCGCCTCTGCCAAGCTAGCAGCTGTCATCTATGTAATGTAAACAAATATTGTAATAATTTTACCATATAGTATGTAACACATTGTTAAAAAAACATTTAAATGAATAGCCATTCTTGTTGCAGTGGCTATATAAATTTTATTTTGCTGAATGTGGCAGTACAATGTTGAATATTTCAATATTAAAATTTGTAATTAACCTCTATAAAAGCATTGTGGACACCAAAATTGAACAAATTATTTTGACTTTGACTTTGAATGATGGATATATTGAGATTAGTTAGAAAATCGATTTTCATACATTGAAAACATTAACCCATCTACTACAGATGGGTTCATTAGATGATCCTTTTACCCTGAAATCTAATGTGTTTAAAAACTTATTTCATACATTGTTGATCTAAAGCGAAACATGTCATAGTATCAGAAATGACTAATAATCTATACTCTGTATGTACTGTATCCACTGCAGGTCTATAATTTGTATTGAAAGAATTATTTTGCTGTGTACAAAATTTTGACTGCTCCAATGAACCATACTATTATGTCATTTCATTACATTCATTAGACTTATTTATTTAAATAGTGACTTATAGTCTAAGGAATAGGTTACATTCCAAGAGATGTCTGTAAAGCTCTTATAGCAACTCAGCTATTCCTAACTGATCAGTTAAGTTAAGCAATGTCTGTCACTTAGATGGGTGACTGCTGGTGACAGTACTACTACTACTTCCATGCTTCGGAGGGCATGTTCAGTCTCGATTGTTGTCCTGGGATGGCAGTCGTTACAGCATGATGGTGTGGCATTTTGCAAATACCCGCCTGGCTAGCTACCACCCTTAAGTAGAATATCTGTCACCAAGCACCTAACAGTGTGTTCCAGCAGCTGTCCTTGATAACCGGTAATTCTAGGTTAGCCTGAACAACATTTTCATCCACATCAGCACCTACTATCAGGTGAGATAGTGTTTAAAGGCTATAAAAAAAACTATAAAGCTGTAAAAAATAAAATTGTGAATTATCCTAATTGCTTTTTTTGTAGTTGAACCCTAAAATATTTTAGTTTTTACTAAGAAATTCTTATTTATATATCTTAGTTTTAATTTTTTTAAGCAAAAAGCAACATATTACTTCATGGTTGTTTTGTATTGCAGCTATAATAACTGTTCCAAACATGTGATTATTGTTTCTTTTGGATTGAAATAATTGTTTGCTTAGTAAATATTTTTGTGATAAATTCTTAAAATAAAAGAAAAACCAGACAAGTTATTAAATAACTTTAAACAGTATCTCAATAGTGCATATTTTTTATTATTCTTGTCGATGTTTCAAACACTTTGCAGTGATGGTGGTCACAGGGTTAATTATCTTGTCTAACCATAACAAATCGTCTTATTTGTTGAACTCATTCCATAGAAAGACTAATTGGTAGATTACTTTATCAATCTTTACATATTATCTTATTATCACATTAATCTTTAATTATAATAATGGAGTAGTGGGCTAAAAGTCTGTATATCGAATTAAATTTTTTTTATTAAAAATTCTTTTTTTTTAATTCGATATACAGACTTTTAAGCTGCTAAGTTCTATGCTGGGATTTTTATGAAGACAGTAATAAAATTAACATTCATTATCATATTAATAATTTTTGTAGCGGATAACGTAATAATCATTTAATAAGCAAGGATTATATTTAAAATTGTTACAACTTTCAGGCATGCAAACAACTACTATTACACACGAGATGCCCGTCGTGAAGTAGCACCCCCTGCAGACTGCACAAAAAAGCTTCTTGAAGCATCTTCTGAAAAAGGGTATATTACTTATTATTCATTTTTTCATCTCTATTGGCTAATAACTTTGCATGGCGGTAAGGAATTATGCGAATGACGGCTTGGCGAAACCCTCAAGTAGAAAATCTGTCGCCAAGTATTGAGAGCCAGTAATTCACGGTTACCGAGGTGTATCTGCTCTTTTCACACACACACGCATCAATGAAAGGCTTTCACAATAAAACATTTGTTTCGTGTGACCTATTCTGCTCTGGTTGGTCTTTGGTGGCTTGCGACAAAAGAATGCGCGACGCAGTAGCAGTACATACATAATACGGCATACCTGCAGCTTTATATTTATAATTAACTTTTGTATAATTTACAAACGTTTGATTAATGATTACGCAAACGGCAGCTTGGAGGTACCATGACTTGAGGATCTAAATATATAATACACAGTATACTAACTAGATTAGCCGCTAACCCCATACAATCCAACCCCCGCCGCCTTCGCGTCCTTCAGAATAGGTACGCGAAACAGCTGTTTTGTCCTAGGGATAACGTTTTATTGACTCGTTCCCATTTATAAGCACGTGAGGCTCCGTTCAGATGAAAACCATACTATATATGATCTGCGCTCGAAACGCGGGTGCGGCCGCGGCCGCGTGGTCGTCTGAACAGAGACTAATTGTAGGTACACAAATCAATGTTTACTTTAAAATTACCAGTATGGCTAACATGTAATTTTATTAGTAACAATTTCCGATTGAAAGCGTCATTCTGACAGCTGTAGTAAGCAACTGAGACCCACTGCAATAGAAACATTGACATCCATACTCGTGCACTGGTCATGGCGAGCGCCCGAAAATGAAGGCAATATTTTCCAAACGATCGTCCGGTAACAAAATTTTACATTATAACCATCTCAATTTGGCTTACGAACTGATGAATGCTTGAATAGTGCCTTATACATTTAATATTCCCAAGCAAACATCAGGAATAATAATAATTTTTCAACTGCAAGTCCAGCGTACGACTGTTGATAGAGGTCAGTGAACCGAAAATAATTAGAATCACATTTAATTACAGTCAACTAATGTCTAAAGGAAAATAATGGAAGGTGGGCAGCAGCGACTTCTGGGGAACTGATATCTTAAGCTACGATCCCCAAGACGCCTGCCAAGTGTGGGGATTATGGCAAACCCCCCTTAGTGGGGAAGGCTGTCTTCAGCAGTTCCGTCTGATACATAATCTCACTGCTGATAAAGTTTAAAATGACAAGATACTTTACGTGTTATTTGTATTTCGCAATTGGTTTTTGCTTTCCCCGTGGGGTGCCGGGCTAGATTGTCACCCCCTCCATATCTACCCATGGGTATCGTGAAAGGCGACTATAAGGGTTAATCACCAGAAAGTGGGCAGCGGCACTATCTGAAGAACTGATATCTCACACTGCGATCCCTAAGACGCTTGCCAAGGGTGGGGATTATGGCAAAACCACCATAATTTGGGAGGCTATGTTCAACAGTGGACAATCCCGCTGATATAGTAATAGTTTTTGACGATTATAAAATTGGTTAATCTTGAAAATCTCGGAATTAATCGGATCGGATTAGTGGTCAAAAGTCTTCAACTTCAACTTTTTTCAAGGAAAACGAATTTTGGTAGCAGGAGATTTTAATTTAAATGTCTTAAAACCTGAAAATACATATATTAAAAGAACATTAAGTATTTTAGATAAGGCAGACTGTAAATTTGTACTAAACCAGCCAACTAGGATTGAAGGTACAAGTGCCACCTGTATTGATAATTTTATTGTAAATTTTGATAACTGTAGGGGAGATGTATTAGATCATAAAATTGCCGACCATAAGACCATTAGATTAGTTATTAATGACATTGTTACAAGCAATAAGCCAACGAAACAAGTGTCGTTTACTAGACGGATGTCAGCTAATAACATAATTTTTTTTCATTTCCTTATTAGAAGAGATTTTGTACACTTGAAATACCAAATAACGGCTTGTAATGACATTAATTTGAGAATGAATATTATACTAGAAGCGATTAAATATTATTACGACATTGCCTTTCCTAGAAAGAAAGTCGTAGCATGTATCAATGAAAAAAAATGGACATCAACAGGTATAGAAATATCTAAGACTAAGTTAGCGGAAATGGAGAAATTGCAAGAATTAGATCCAAGTAAAGACAGAGTGATAGAAATAAGGAAGTATAAGAAAGTTTTAAGAAAAGTCTATGTAGCATCTAAAAAGTTTCAATATGGCCACAGAGTAAGAAATTCCAAAAACAAAATAAAAGAGACCTGGAAAATAGTTAACGAACAGGTGAAGTATAACAAAAAACAGAAATCTAAGAAAACAGTAAATAAAATCAAAGCTGCGAATGGTAAGGAGCTATCTGATCCTATCGAAATAGCCGATGCATTTAATGTCTTTTTTTCAACCATAGCTCACAAAATAACGTGTAGTACTATTACAGATACTGAAAAATGTTTAAAATATTTAAATTCAATGAAAAAACCGACTTCAAAGATCAAATTTAAGCCGATCGGGATCAAAGAATTATTGACAATAATTAAAAATATGAAAGAAAAATCTACACCTGACATATACGATATGAATTCCAAGACAATTAAGAAACTCATTTTACAAAACGAATGCTTAGCAGAACTGCTACATTTATCATTTAATGCCTGTTTAGACAAAGGTATATTTCCAGATTGCCTTAAGCAAGGTAGGGTAATCCCGCTTTTCAAAAAGGGAGATTGTACAGAACTAGGTAACTATAGACCAGTTTGCATACTGCCAATAATTTCTAAAATAATTGAAACAGTCATCAAAGCCAGAATATTAAAATATTTTGAAGAAAATTATCTTTTTACAACATCACAGTATGGATTTCGTGAAGGTCGATCAACAGAGATGGCAATTAGAAAAGTTATATATTATATTCTGGAGGCTTTGGATGGGTCACAAAAATGCGCTAGTATTTATTGTGATTTATCCAAAGCTTTCGACTGTTTAAGGCATGATATATTATTAATAAAATTGCAGCACTATGGTTTCTGTGGAGCTGAATTAAATATGTTGCGTACATATTTAGAAAATCGTAGTCAGATTGTTTCATTAAATGGAGTCAATTCTAAAGTAACTACAGTAGACATAGGGGTACCACAGGGGTCAATATTAGGGCCTGTTTTATTCCTTATATATATTAATGATCTCGTTCATGCCATGCCTGATTGGACTTATATTAGCCTATTTGCCGACGACACTCATGTTGGAATAAAGGACAAGAAATTTGAGAAAATACAAATAAAAATTATGGAAGCACAAAACATTCTTAAGCAATGGTTCAATGCAAATGGGATTGTACTAAACGAAGGAAAAAACATCGTTATGCATTATCAATCACGCAAAGGTATTGTAAAGAATCCTGCAGTAAAAGAAAATGTCTTCTTAGGGTACACTATTGACTATACTATTAATCATGCAAATCACATAAATAAGCTATGTAAGAAGTTAGCAAGTGCTAACTACGCGCTAGTGAAATTAAAATCTATATTAGATGAACGAGCTATGATGTCAGTGTATTACGCATATATTCACTCTATTATTCGATATGCGATTACTGTATGGGGCAATGGTGCGGATATTATAAAGGTGTTAAGAACCCAAAAAAAGGCCATAAGAATAATATTTGGATTAAAAAAACGTACCTCTGCACGAAAATATTTTCAAAAACACAAAATTATGACAGTAGTTTCCATGTACATTTATAATTGCCTAATGGAAATCTATGACGAGAAGGAAAATCTAATGACAAAACCGCAGCACGCATACAACCTCAGAGAGCGGAATAGACCGAACGAAATACTAATGACACCAAAAGTACGATTAACCAAGGTGAAGAAACAAGGAATATGGATTAAGATATATTTGTTTAACAAATTACCCCATTCTGTAGCTAACTTACATGCAAATGATTTTAAGAAAAAAATTAAACAGTTCTTCGAAGCCACTCCATTTTATTCACTAAAGGAATACTTGCAAACTAATTTGACTGAATCTTCATTCTCGAATTAATCAATTTATATGTAAATATTGACTTTAATGTAACTTGAAATTGTAATAAAATTAATAACGACATTTTGATATATTTAGCTTATACATTTAATTATTTTTGACATCTATTTTAATGAATTTATTATATTGTACTATATTGACGTGCCCAGTGTAACAAACGTAGTTATAAGGCCAATAAATGAATCTTATCTTATCTTATCAACAATGTTAGTTTTTATGACTTATATTTACATACTTCAATTGTTTATTTCCAGTGAACCGAAACAAGCAACGAATGTGAGACCGACCCCTGGCAAAATTTTTCACTGGGACAAGCATTACGAATGAAGAAAGAAGATAGTTAAAATATCCTAGGAAAAGCATGTAGAATTGTAAAATTTAATTTTATTAAAATCAATTTGTTAAGTTTATGAATTGTTATTTATTTAAAACCCTACTTTAATACATTTTAAAGGTAGTGATGACAGAAGTATTGCGCTTGTTACAACACAATATTCTCGCCCTTCTCGTTGTACTTCAGGGTCAAGGTCGGTTATCTTTGTAACTCTTCTTGCTGCACATAAATGATCTCCTAAAACCCGGCATCATTGGGTAAGAAGACGACTGCACAGTTGTATAGAGGTACCTATATAAGGTTGATATTAATATATCAACAATACTGCGGGGGGGTGGTGTGGAATCGATAACTGAATGTGTTCCACTAATATTTAATTTTCACATAAACAACATCAGTTTCTGAGAAAATTAAACTATTGCCTAAGCTGTGGATGGTTGGTTTGAGAATAATAGCGACGATGACCGAGGTCCACCAACGCGGTGTACCTATCTATCTACTTCATGCACAAAAACACGCATGAATGCTACGCAAAGTCAATGAACTGCTATACTTGGCACAACAGACAGCTGTTTTGTGTACCTATTCTGCCTAGTCGGTCTTTTTTGGTTTGCGACAAAAGATCACGCGACGCGGTAGCAAATTTAACACTAAATTACATACCTAAGTACCTGTACCTATGTAAGTAGGTACGTACCCTACTAAATTTCTAAAAATAATGTAGGCAAGTAATATGTTATATAATTTTTTTTTTAAATACAAATATTTATTTCATAAAATAACACAATACATTACAACTATACGTTTACAATTTTATTAGTATGTGATCCATTCTCAGTACAGTTATTTACATTGACAACTGTGCTAGGTCGAACCTGTGTAATTAATTATTATTATTTAGCAATGTTTTAGCTAGCTAGATTGGCCGGTCAGGCCTCCGCGCGGAATAGCTGTTTTGCACTTGTGATAGCGACTTATTGACTTCCCGTAGCGTTCACACGTACACACGTGAATGAAGTAATCCGCGGTTGTCGCTATCATGCTCAAAGGCAACGCGCTACCGCTTAGATAATAGTTAGTACTTATTTTGTGTATGTGAAAATTAAATATGAGTGGAACACATACAGTTATCGATTGCACATCATACCCCGCAGTATTGTTGATATATTAATATCCACCTTATATTTACCACGCATGAGCCAGCAATGGACAAATCCAGTCTCTTAGAGAGGCGATGGCCGATCAAATGAACTTGGCCTTAAAAGCATTCTCCGAATGGGTTATTTACAATTTGATCAAATTCAATGCTTGACCTTTGGGTCTGCGAAGCGCTTACGCTCAAACTCAATTTTCCGTTATGCTTCTTCTAGTCCATAATCTAGTAATTTTCTGCTTGAGCGTGTACCAGTCCAGTCTATATATTTGATATGTTGTTCAAAATTAACTCTAAAATGAAGGAGTTATCTAATGCTGAAGGAGCTGATGATTTCAAATAAACTACCGAGACGTCCATTGCACTTGCCTAGGAGGGGCGGAAGTTTTGGAATAATCCCTACGCTTGGCAGGCGTCTTGGAGATCCCAGTGTACGATGTAATTTCTGCACAAGGCGCAGCTGCCCACATTCTAGAAATTTCCCTTCAATTCTTCTACACGGGTTGATGATTTGATTGAGATTAATTGAACAACGATCAATAAAAAAACCGATGTATATTTACAATATTTTATTCTTGAAAAACAAACAAACCGGAAACAAAACAATCATGATTACTTTTTAATAATACCTATTTGGTAATTACTTAAAACTATGTTACTTTTACAAGATCTGTATACTTCCATTGACTGCTAATAGAGTAATGAGGCGAACTCCTACCAACTTAAGCCTTCATGCATTTGATAACATTATTAAATTAAATACTTAATAATTACATGTCAAAGAGAATGTTAATATTCATTTTCACTTAATATTTTTATATTGCAATAAAAAAATACATTTAAATTATGGGAGTAACAAAGCTTCTTTGAAATGTTTATTTATTAAAACCTTTTAGACAAATTATATATAACTAGCTTTCCAGGCGCGGCTCCGCCCGCGCGTATGTCGTTGATCGCGCAAAAACATTAACCTCTTTTTGCGCAGTTGGATAAAAACTATCCTATGTTTTTTCCCGGGTCTCAACTATTTCTATACCAAATTTCATTCAAATCGGTCCAGTAGTTTTGACGTGATAGCGTAACAGACAGACAGACAGTTACTTTCGCATTTATAATATTATAGTACTGATAATTCAAATTACTATTAATTACACGTACTAACATCGAAATATTTTTCAATATTTATTGTGATTATTTAAATACGTCATACGTAAGACAATTATAACGATTTCATCCACTTTATGTACATCTAAATTTACCACAAAACATTTGCATATTTACCGTACATATAACGCATTTACCATTTAATTGCCTAATTTCCATACAATTACTCCACATAAACATAAACAATAAAGTTTTTGGTAGAAGATTTCCATCTAATATTGACGTCAATCATATAATTACTTCTCACAATTGTTTTCTATCTTTTCAACACAATAACAAGTCCCAAGTAAAGACAAATGTGTTGAAAGATTTATCTTATATAATTTGACTTGTTGGGACTTAAGATCTAGTCAGTGGAATCTGAATCAGAGGATCTCAAATGCATGATCGACAAGCTGCCAAAGCTGAACTTGTGCCTAGGTCTACGAGACCTATACGGAAGCCTTTGTCATTTATCTTCGTCCACTTGCTTTCTGAACTGCATGGCATCGTCGAACGCTTTCTTCACAGCTTTCCTATCAGTGGGCTTTCTTGATTCCTTTAGCTTTGCTTGGTCTACCGACTTGTCTAAGCCTAGAGCTTCTAGTTTGTTTGGTGGCAGCCACTGCCACGTTCTTTTCACGTCGAAGAACAGCACGAGGTACAGGATCGGCTCGTGGGAGTGGTTTTTCTTGAGATTTAGCACGTCTTGGGGTGGAACGGGCAGGGGTACTCCGTTGTATATGAAGCCCTTTGGCATTTTCGGATCGATGATCAGAGCTGGGTACCACGGGTAGCCTCTGTGAAAGAATAATTTTACATTTAAGATCGTGTCACAGTCGCATGGCGGCATTTATGCATTGTTTTTTTCGAATAGAAAAATTGAGCCAGATATATTTTTGTTAGGTTTGTTCATTGTTGAACCAATTTCATGATTTCGCGCTCAGTTTGTTTAGTACGAACATTTTTGTTTGACCTATTGAGTGATGACGGAAGGTATCCGTGTTGTCTTAATATAATGTACAGTACCAAGGCATGTATGTTAGTGCGTGGTTTACCTGCACTTGGCCCACACAAGTTGCAAAGGTTCCAACAGGATGTCAGGCTGTGAACTTTTCACTGGTGTTTTTGAGGTAGACGACCGCGTGCCGCGACCCTGTCGAATTAAGTGTTTATGAAAACTTCTCTTGCAGAAGAAAATAAAAATTAACTGAATAAGGAATTGTTGTGAAATTTTTTTGCATTATTCGATGCGATTTGGGAGTTTAAGTCCGATTTGACGAAGAGTAATAAGTATGTACTCAGACGGAATTTTGAATTCTTCGAGTGGATGTTGGACTTTAAAAAAATCCAGAAAGTATTGGCGCTTTGTGGGAACACATAAATGGATAAAAACTTTCAGTAAGTACACAAAGGGCGGGGAGATAAATTATATTCATAATACAATAAAGGGCTTTATATATATATAACCACTTGCTTATCTTATGAGTATTACTGTAGTAGGTACTTTTTTTTTATTTATTTTTTATTATGCCTGATAGGCAAGCCTTTGACCACTATCTCACCTGATGGTAAGTGAAGATGTGGTCGAAGATGTTGTTCAGGCTAGCCTAGTATTTCTGGCTCTCAAGGACAGCTGCCGGAACACACCGTTAGGTGTTTGGCGACAGATTTTCTACTTGAGGGTGGTAGCCAGTCAGGCGGGCATTCGCAAAATGCCCTACCACCAAGCTATAACGACTGCCATCCTAAGACAACAACCGGGACCGACGGCTTAACGTGCCCTCCGAAGCACGGAAGCGCTCAGTAGTATTGTCACCAGCGGTCACCCATCCAACCCATGACCGCGGCGGACGTTGCTTAGCTTTGCTGATCGATTCAGAATTGCTAAGCAAACTTCGCTACGAGCGCTTCAAAGCGTTTATCTTGCTGCCTGGAGGAAATGTGCTTTGTATCGATGCTTTAGTACAAATTCTATATATTGCTAGTTATAATTATGGATCGATTGTGGAACTCGCTCATTAATCTTTTGGCTAGGCTTTTGGTCACTATTTCACCACTTGGTAAGTGATGATGTGGTCGAAAATGTTACCACGCTTAACATGACACTGGGTCTCAAGGGCAGCTGCCATAGCTAACAAGCTCTACCATTAAGATCTAAAGACTCCAACGTCGGACCCCACTCATGGCATCATTACATTCATTACACATATAATGGAATTCTTTCGTGCCCATAAATGTTTTTTTATGTGATAGTGACGGTACAAGCCCGAGGCCTACCTGATGTTAAGCGGATTAACCTCTGCATATGACAGATTCATTTCGTCACGAGTGACGAATAGCACTGAGCCCTCACCTACAGACATAGTTGTTAAGTCTGATGTGCCTGTAACTTTACTGGCTCTCAAGGACTTCTGCCGGAACACACCGCTAGGTGCTTAGCGACAGTTTTTTTACTTCAGGGTGGTAGCTAGCCAGGCGGGCATTCGCAAAATGCCCTACCATAGTGGTAGGTCCGGCCTGGACTAACTTGATCCAGTAACTACAGGAAGTGTTTTTGTGCATTGTGTATGTCCTTGTATATATTTGCTTTACGACGCGAGTCTAACCCAGCTACGCTTACCTATATACCTTTTTGTACATATATTGGAATTCTATACTCCTAACTCACATTGCCGTACATCTTGTAGTACGTATACGGAATGTGTTTTTTTTACCTCGCTCTTATCACGTGGAGCTGTATATGATGGAAATCTAGGACACTAATGTTCACCTACTTCTAACCGTCGTATCATCGTGAAACTTGAAGAATAATCACCATCATGTTGGTCTGATGATGGAAAGTGGATAACGATACCTTTGAATGGTTACTAACACATCGATCATATGATGGAATATAGGACATTCATTTTCTTACCGTCGTATTATCGTGAAACTTAACAATGAACGAACTGGTGACATACAGTTTTTAATTAGTCTCGTGTGTTCTCTCTAAAATACTCTGCAAATCAAGCATTAGGTGCTTGGCGACAGATTTTCTACTTGAGGGTGGTAGCAAGACAGGCGGGCATTCAAAGTACCCTTCAACCATGCTCTGAAGCTCAAGCCCGCGGTAAAGGCATAGCTATTACCAATCGGCTATCACTGCTACACAAGTGTTAAAAAAGCTTACAAAATTAAGATAGAAAAAATTGGGCTCTTGATTTAAAAAAAACATTTATTAAGTAATATATCTGAACTATGTTGTCTGAGTAAGATACAGGGACAACTATAAATTATATTACAACACCAGTCTTTACCAATGCAAAATATCCATCTATCTAATGGTTGTCCGGAAGAGAACGCCATAAGCGATAAGACCGCCCACTGTACACTTGTGGTGTACAGTGGGCGTGTTTACTTGTGGTGACGTATTAACTGAGATGTCAATAGAGAGTATTTGTGTTGCATTTTACAAATTATTGGGGCACAAAATTTTATGCTCCGGGCGGGAATCGAACCCGCGTCCTCCGATATCGCGTCGGATGCCTAAACCTCCTCGGCCACCTGTACACGCCATTACTAGCCGCAATTTCATGCTCCAATTATATTACTTTAACCGTCATAGGGGACGGTGCGCGTCATAGGGTTTTGTGCTCCAATAATTTGTAAAATATGATTTTAGCTTAGCACGCGATTGTGCTTGTAATCATATTTAGAAATAAACAAGTATTTGTGTTGGTTTGTAAGCTACCTTGGTAGGGGTCGCAGGTTCTTCTGATGCTCCTCGATGGTTGCGTCTCGTTCGCCGGCGAGGAGAGCCCCCGTTGCTGCCGCCTTCTAGGTTAGAGTCCAACGTGTCATTGTAACTTGAACTGAAATGTTAAAGTAACCATTCATATTACAAAATTACAAATTTACGAGAGAAAAAAATATAGTCATGTGCGGGATTCGAACCCGCGTCCATCCACCCCTTTAGCCGGGGTATGCTCTAACCAATTGAGCTAACATGACACAATGACTCATAACTGTAATTCTTGCTCTCGTTCTTAATGCAACCATCGTATTGGGATGGAGCGACACCTATAGTTCAACTTGCGCTGTACTACAAACAAGAGCAATTGGTTTTAAACTTGTAAATGATGACGCAATCTTATAATTTTAATATTGTTAAGTTTGCAATGACGCCTGCTAGGCGAATTACATTACAAAATTACAAATTTACGAGAGAAAAAATTATAGTCATGTGCGGGATTCGAACCCGCGTCCATCCACCCCTTTAGCCAGGGTATGCTCTAACCAATTGAGCTAATTCGCCTAGCAGGCGTCATTGCAAACTTAACAATATTAAAAGCATTCATATGTTATAAGCTATTCCAAGATTGAGGCGTATTAAGCAACAAATCCGGTTTATCCTATCATAGTGATTGCACATCAAATCACTAATCAAAATCCACGGCAAATGAAACTGAATTGAATATTAATTTCCTAAAAAAACGCAAGGTAGAGTAACAAATGCCTGCCTGGCTAGCAGACATTCGCAAAGTTACCACCCTCAAGTAGAAAATCTGTCACCAAGCAATTAACCATGTTCTGGCAGCTGTCCTTAGAATCAGTAATTTTAGACTAGCCTGAACAACACCTTCGACCAAATCATCACTTACCATCAGGTCAGATAGTGGTCAAAGACTATCAACTATAAAAAAAACTTGAAATATATGAGTACCAGTAGATATCGATTTTCTGATTGATTATATAAAAAAAAATGTATTATCAGGAAGCGGAACGTATAACATGTCACTTTTTAATTCTTAACGTATAACTGGAAATTCGACTATACAGTTTGTAATTGATCTAAAATTGGTCTTTTGAGTGGTGATTATCCATCCATCGTACAATAAAAAATTTAAAGGAACTTCTGGAGAAACAATTATTATAGCCTTATTATATAATTGGACTAATTCGGATTCTGGACATTTTATGATGAAATTTAAAAATAAAAGTCGGAGCCAGCCAAATACGAGTCGGACTCACGCAACGAGGGTTGCAAACAAACCTGTATATAAGTACAAGTTATGGTATTTTTATTGCTAAATGAAATCCATAAGATTTTCAAATTATTTTTATTATATGATGTAAATTAAAATTTAGGCTTTTCACAATTTTTCCTTCATCTGTGCTATAAGACGTGTCTTCGTACCGAATTTTAAGATTCTGAGTTCACGGGAAAGTACCTGGTTTTGATTCCCTTGCGAGTGGCGAAAATTTGCAGGCTAAAAGGCTGTATCTTTTGATTGCGTTAGCTTAGAATTTTTTTTTACAGCTCCAAGGGACAGTAGACCTGAGTATATGATATGAATTTCAGCTTGATACCTCTACTCGTTTCTGAGAAAAAGGATCTTGACAGACAGACAGACAAAACAGTGATCCTATAACGTATGTAGTTACTCTAACACATATAGCACGTTTTGCTCACCAAAAAGCTGTCAAAACGAAAGCACAAACATAGCTCGCAGCATACATCACTTTTATTAATCACCTTGACTTATGGATGATATAGGAGACGCCTTTTTTTATGCCTGATAGGTTAGCCTTTGACCACTATCTCACCTGATGGTAAGTGATGATGTGGTCGAAGATGTTGTTCAGACTAACCTAAAATTACTGGCTCTCAAGGACAGCTGTCGGAACACACCGTTAGGTGCTTGGCGACAGATTTTCTACTTGAGGGTGGTAGCTAGCCAGGCGGGCATTCGCAAAATGCCCTACCACCATGCTATAACGACTGCCATCCTAAGACAACAACCGGGACCGACGGCTTAACGTGCCCTCCGAAGCACGGAAGCGCTCAGTAGTAATGTCACCACCGGTCACCCATCCAACTCCTGACCGCGGCGGACGTTGCTTAACTTTGCTGATCGTTTCAGAATGGCTAAGCAAACTTCGCTACGAGCGCTTCGTAAAGCCCGGTGGCAAGTGACCACTTATCTTTTACTACCTACGCTGCAAGCTATGTTTTTACCAAAAAATCAACACGTTTTGACAGCTCCTCAGATAGAAAATATTCGCGGGAGATGGTGACGAGTGACCACCTCCAGATGTATCAAGGATGCGTTGCCAGCGTTTTAGAAGGGAATATCCTGTTGTCTTTATTGACAACTTTCTTGCCATGTTGTAAACTTGTATCACAACAGCTTGTTGGTTGCTGTGAATGCCTTTAAATCAGGTGAAGAAATGTATGCTTACCCATCGCTGGTGCTGAGCGAGCACGAATGATCAGACTCGTTTTCATCATCGTAGTGAGTGCACGACGAGCAGGATTGCGAAAATACTGAGCTGCTACTCGAAGACCTATGAACATTCAATAATTTATTGAAAATTGAAAAACGATGTTATTGTTGCTTTCGGTTTTAGTAACTGAAAAAAAAAATACTTAGGGATTATTCTCGAAACTCAAAACGGCGACGTGGCATCACTATTAATCAACTGACATCCTTTCTATATTAATAACTTCCCGAATTTCTAAGCGGACCATTTTGCCGCACTGTAGTGACTTACGCGGTGCAGATTTGGCATATTTAAAATATATAAAACTATATAATTTTAGATAACAATGTATTTTTTTATATACTTAAACATATTTTTTAGCTATTCTGCCAACGTTAGGTACACATTGGAATTATTTACTTTTGCAAGAAAAAATTAACTCAACGTATTTAATAACAACGATTCAGCTCAGTCCAGCATGTAGCGATAGCCTAGAGGTAAGGGCACTCGACGCGAATCCAGGGGACGCGGGTTCGATTCCCATTGGGGCCAATAATTTTTGTACTACATACATAGAATTTGTAAATGTGATTTTAGTTTAGCACGCGGTATTGTGTATATATGGTGCTTGTAATCACATTTAGAAGTATATTAGTTCTATCGTACAACCGCTTCAAGTTTGAATATATGTTTGAATCGCGGTCAAATTGAACATCAGTCATTTACTTTCACGCAAATTCTTTTTTTATTGTTTTCCTAAAATAGCTCTCTACTGGCAGCAACTAGTCAAATCTACATGCTAAAGTTTGTGTTTACAGCGCTGGAAACGCATCACGTACGTACTACGTGATCCGCTTTTTCAGATAATATTACCCATGTATATTAGTGATCCGCTTGAAGGGAGCTATTAAATTATAATAAAAGTGTTTAAGACCATCGTATCTAGTAGTGGAAAGGTCCTCAGAATACGTATTAATATCGTACTCGAGTTCGTTGCATTACTTCAATAAATAATTAATTTAAAAACCAAATCTATTAAGCAAGACACTACGAAACGAAACCGCCTAGCATTGCTGTTTTATAAATTAACTAGTTGCGCCCCTCGATTACACCCGCGTGGTAATGGATTATGATAAGTATCCTATGTGTTAATTCAGCGCCTCATCCACCTCCATGCCAAATTTCATCAAAATTGGTCCCGCCGTTCGGGCGTGAAGAAGTAACAAACACACAAACTTTCGCCTTTAAAATATTATAGTGAGATTGCTAAATCATTCGCCGCCGTTTCATCGCCGTTTTGAGTTTCAGACCTATAACCTGACAATAGTTCGTGAAGAAGCCAAACTCATCGAAAATTGTTCCGTCTTGTGATATTTAGCGATGTCACATCCTTGTGCAAGGATAAGGATTTTTGACCGAATTGCCGCTAAGTATATCTTCTATCAGTTATTTCATTTCGGGACTTATTATGCTTAATAGAACCATCTCCATGTTATTACCATGGTTATAAAAAATAAGTACGTAATGAAATTGAAACACACTTTCAAGATAAAAATTATATATAAGTACATAAACTAACGAATTAGTGCCTACGACATAAATACATTAAAGAATTTCCATCAAAAACATATTCAGACAACAACGTGACATGCACGAACAAAGGAACACAGAAAATACTTCTACATAGGACGCACAATATGTTTTCGGAACTGGCCAGTCATAAAGAATATTTAAAAAGTAAGTTGACCAAAGAGTTCTATTTTCAAATTTTGTATATTAGAAAATGGAACTCTTTGCATGTAGAAAACAGTTTGTTTCATCTGTCAGTTGTTTTTACATTGTGGTGTCAGTAAAAACATGCGTGTCCACAGCACGGATTTTTCTCGTGAAATTTTTATTAATACCACGATTTTAAGTGTAATTTGACAGCTAATCAGGGCCTCGTACCTCTTCGAACTACTTTTTTCGACGAAGCACCACGCAAGAGAACTATTAAAAGCGGGTTTGGAAAATTCAAGTCATGTCGTCATATCATGATATCGTCACTGTCACTGAACTGTCACTGTCATTGTCATTATCATGTCTATTATTGTCACTTTCAATTTATTATCATATTCACTAGTGTTCAAATAACGCTCCAGATAATTAAAATATATAAAAATATAGTTATGATCGAAACAGACAAGTAGTAGTGACCTACCTTGTGGTTCGGCCATCCTTAGGCATGTTACAATTAATTCTACACACATTTACATGTGAAAACACTATACTCGCGATGGATCCCTCACGATTTAACTGAGACTGAGGTTTCAAAAATGTGACCGCGTCACTTGTGCGAACCGCTCATATCTGATCACACAGGGCGGTCAAATGTTGTGGAACATAAGTAACATGTGATATAACATAGATTTATAGCTAAGACCCTAAACAAAGCAGGAATCATTAGGTATTTAAGGTGAGTCGAAAATAATTAAAGCGGCCTGCGTGAAAAGTGCTGCTAAGCTTATGATTGCTTCTTATTTTAAAACTAGACACATGGTGTCTATTGCTTTGGAGAATCAACGTTTAGTGAATAATGATTGGTACATGACTATTTGTTTGCCAGAAGTTATTAAAGAAATCCGTGACATTGCCAGCTCTCAAACGGCCAGACAGACAAACGTAACAGTGACTAGATAGACCATTTTTAAAGGGTGAAAAACGTAGAACTTGTTAAACATCCTGCATACAGACCCGAATAAATATGTAAAGAAGCGTAAAGGATGACTCACGCTAGACCGTGTCGGGTCCGAGCCGAGTGTCGGCCGGAGCATGGTCAACTAATATTACCTATATTACGTATGGACACACTCACGCTATACCGAGCAGCAACCGAGTGACGGCCGAGCAACGGACAACGCTCGGAAACAACTCGGTCCCGCCTCGGCTCGGCCACGGCCCGTTGCATGAATACAGTGCCGCCGAGCTGCGCCCGAGCAGTCGTAGTGGTGCTATGCAAGTGCACTGTCGTTTTTGTTCGACATTGGAAAATGAACAACGAACGTTTGATTGAAGCTGTGAGGAAATATCCAGCATTATATGATATGAGCGATGGGAAATGTATGGACTCCAATTATAAGTCTTCATTATGGGTCAAAATAAGCAAAGTATATTTTATACTTCGTATTAAATGTCACGTCAGGGTTCGCGAAAAGAGTGAACTATTTGTTGTGACGTCATCAGAGCGCCGAGCGATTCCTTTACCGCTTGTAAGACTGCTTGATAGACGTGGAGGTATAAAGTTTAGCAGTAAGATCAAGTTATTATTACTATAAGAGGTGAGACTTGGGCCCTGGTCTGTCGACTGTCCAGCTGTATGTTACAGGTCTTCAGCTCGTTAATGGAATGTAGATGACAAAGCGCTATCATCGCTGACAAAGTCAATTTAATCGATCAAATAAGTAAAACAACCTCCACTGCGTTCATGACTGGGATGAGTGACAGCTAGTGGCATTATTACTGAGTGTTTCCGTGCCTTGGAGGGCACATTAAGTCGTCGGTCCTGATATATATCTTAGAATGGCAGTCATTATAATAGGGCATTTTGCAAATACCTGCCTGGCTAGCTAATCTTATGCCAAGCAGCTAACGTGTGTTCGCTTAGCTATTCTTAAGAGCAAATTTTTTTTTTTTACCAAAGTGGATGCACACTCCATTTCCTTGGAGTTGAAATTTTTTCAGATTCTTCAATTCTTTTTTTCGATCGCAATAGCCACTAATTCCAGATCGTCAAAATTCAACATGATTGTAGTCTAGTTACATCACTATTTTTGCTCGGGCGAGTATACTGCATCACGGCGCATCGGTCATTGCTCGGTCGAGGCCCGTCTTTGTAATTACAGGTATGGGACCAGCTCGGTGACCGTGCTACGGCCGACACTCGGCTCGGACCCGACACGATCTAGCGTGAGTCATCCTTAACTCTCATACAGTGACCGCTTTGATTTCGGACTCGTCGACTCCACAAGTAACAAAACACGCACAAACTTCCAAATTCAATCGGATTGGTTAATTGATTTGGCGTTTACAAATGATCGCATCTGATTGGTCGCGTCAAGGTCATGTTGTCACCGCCGTCATTCCTTAAGTGAACTTAAGTTCACAAACCGCATTTTCATACAGAGAATTCTAAGACTAACAATGTTCCGAACTACTTTTTTATCGTTTATGAAAGCTATTCACGAAATTTTCATATCCGTATGGCCTCTCCAGAATTTTACAATACACTATAATATTTTTGCAGAAATAAACAACCCAGAAGAACATTGATAAATTCAGTTGAAACTTCCCGCGGTACCACCGCATGACTCGAGCCCACGCGGCGAACTGAGAGCGCTGTACGGTAAACTTTTTAAACCACGCCCGCCGCGGTACTTTTTGCGTTCTGTTGGTTTTGTGCTTGAATAACATTTCTTTCCATTATTTATTCGTAGCTTAAAAATCAAGAACCAATTACGCGGTCTACGATTTTGAGGATACTACTGAAGTTTGAAAAACACATTTTAGAGGTAAACACGAAAGAGTGGCTTTAAATGTTTTCAAAATTTGTTTATTTGTATAGAAAAGTGCACCAAGATTTAAGATAATTCTTTTCAGATAATTCATTTTTTTCTTATCACTGTTGAAATGTTTAGTTCGCCTCAAGTAAGTATGAAATTAACGTAACTGCAAATGGGAATGAGAAAATAAAGAATTAAACACTTAAACCGCCATTTATAAATCATATACGTTTTATTATAACTAGTGTTTATTAATTCCGAGTATTTTATTACCACAGAAACCACAATGTATTTAAGTCCTTTAAAAAAAATATCCTGACCTGAAGAATTTGTCAGTTACGAAAATTGCTCTTTTAAAGATGTCCCGGAGACGATTTCAATGAAATCTATACTTTTTATAAGAAAATTGAATAACCAATTTTCACCACCTAAAATCGATGCCCTCAATAGTGTCTCCAATAAGAATCAATATCTGGGAAGTAGGTCACAAAAGCTTCAAATTATAGCAAAATAATATAGATAAGAACTTGATAGTGTTCATTATATATTCAGAAAGATCACATATCACAGATCTAACACGGACCATGCATAAAAAGAAAATAATTCTTAACAGTCAAGTGAACATTTCCCGAAGCGGGATAAGGGTGCCTTTCTACCAAAGTTTTGCACCACATTGTTGTTCTTGTCTTGCCCTTTATAACATAATTGATCGACCCCACATGATTGGGATATATTTAGTAAAAAGAAGCTTACTAATCCTATTAATGGATATTTCCACTTCCTCGCCTAGTTCTGGTGGAAACTGGAAAGGCACCCATCATTTGCGAAAACGTAATCGTATACTTTGCTTAAACAATTTATAAGTTCACTGGTATCACCAGTATAGCATCTGCGACTCAGAGCCGCCAATTAACACTAATAAGCATAATACTATGAAACAAAAAAAAATGCTGGTTAAAAGTCAATTGATGTCTTTGAGTAACGCAGTTAGGGCCTGTTTCAGAATGTTCGAGTAAGTTCCGGTTGCACTACCCAGAACATATTTATTAAACAAAACACTATCTTTGCGTTTCACAGTCATCGATTAAGCCTATCCATCGGTTAAAGCTTGAAACGCGCTGCAGGTAACTATCACTTTTAACATTCAGTTATGTGTTGGTTAGCAACCCGTAACTTTATTAGGAATTATCTGAAACGGACCCTTTGGCCCCGTTTCAGAATGTCCTAACAAATTTTCGGGTCGCTATGCAACACATAAAATAACTGAATGATAAAAATGACAGTTGAGATGCAGCGCGTTTCAAGCCTTAATTTCAAGGATAGGCTAAATATTGATGACTGTGAAACGCAAAGATAGAGTTTTATTTATTAAATATGTTCTGGGTAGTGCAACCGGAACTTACTCGAACATTCTGAAACAGGCCCTTAGAGTTGTAGGATATAAATAGACTGAGTGTCAATTGTTTAAGTAATCTATATACGTCGCTTTTACGCAAACATTTATACTACAGGGCAAAGTATTTTGTACCCACGTTTTGAACGGCCTACGAAGCGCATCGTGTCGGTCATAGTCCCAGACCAGACATGTGTGAATATAGATAAATACATTATAAATACATATAACTGAGCACTACCTTATTCATTTTAGGTTTTAATAGCGCTATCTCAAACATTGTTAGCCAGTAGAATAACATCCAAGGGCAACACTGTTACTAAGAATTATAGAGATAGCTCGTTTAAAGTTATTAGATAGATAAATAGCTATATGTGTGTATGTTTAAAATAAGGAATTTATAATGATTTAAGAGGATTATATAGCGCGTACTTCTCCATAGAAAAAGAAAAGGCTCTTTTCTACCTCTTATTATTGCCTGATTTCGGTGATTTTTGTGTTCATGTATTGAACATATCATTGACTAGGCTTGTACGTTTTATTTATTCCAGTTTTCTAAATATCTTTAAAGCTAGAAGAAACTTTAAAGTTTGAAAGAAAGCAGAATATGCTTCTAACTTTAAAGTTGTTTAGATAACTGGAATAAATAAAACGTACAAGCCTAGTCAGTGATATGTTCAATACATGAACACAAAAATCACCGAAATCGGGCAATATTAACAGGTAGAAAAGAGTCTTTTCTTTTTGTATGGAGAAGTACGCGCTATATAATCCTCTTAAGCTCTAGCTTCCATTCTGGACTAGCTTGCTTAATATCCTCGACCATGATATCACTCATACAAGCCAGAATCCAGCAAGACTTTTGCGGACATCGTTTAGGGCACAAACGTGGGCGTGTATAAGGTAAGACACTAAGTATAGTAGCGTAATCATTTCTCAAAGGTTACCCTATCAATTGAACCCCCGAGAGGTCAATTTAAGTTATGATCTATATCAGATTCGAGGACAATAGGGATTAGGATCTAAAAACTACATACCAATTACTTTACCGTATCTCAAAACTTATATAACTAAAGGCACAAATTTGTATTTAGAACAATGAAAAGTTTTTGACCGTTACAAATCTAAGTTTTATCAATAATTTATGCATAAAGGCTTGTCATGACGGGCAATTTATAAATTCACTGGGTGCAATTTCTTTTTCAAGGTAAACTCGCGATCGCCTTAACTATGTAAAATGGTTACCAAACTAAGCGCGATAAAACAGTTAAAGTTTTGAATTCTTCGACACAGACATCCCACTGGTTGCTTGGCTTTATGATTGTCTCATAGGACAAAGACAAGGCTTTTGGTTTTATAATAATAGCTTTTGACTTAACGGCTCTTTTATTTTTTATTATTTATAAAATAGCAAGCCTTTAAATAACTCACATAAGTGATGTTGTGGTCGATGGTGAAGTCCCTAAGAATTGGCGGTCAATATGATTTTGTTTTATAAGAACATGATTAGAAAGTGAATAAAGTGACACAAAATGTCAATATAGCATTGAATGGTCTAGTTTGATGTTTATGGTATTTTAGCGGGGTTTGAGACTATCTATCTTATTTTCTGTTTTCGTATATTTCTTACCTAGATAGCGCCAAATCACTGTCCGAGCCAATTTCTCCAGGCGGTCCACGATACTGTAGAAATGAAGCCGGTACCGGCGTCGCCATAGGCTTGCTTTCACTGCCAGTTCTGCGAACAGTTTATTATATCACACACGGAAAACAAACAGCCGCTTAAATAATTCTTATTCCCAAAGACGATTGGCTTCAGGTAGTAGTCCTAACCTTTACAATTCGGATAGCAAAACACTGTTGGCTGCCGGGTTAACATTTCTCAACGAGGGTGTCGTAAGAGGTTTCTGAAGGGAAAAATGCAAGGTGGGAAGTAGCACCTTCTGAAGAACTGACAACTTCTACTCCCCAAGACGCTTGCCAAGCGTGGTGTTTGTTTTGAAGCGATCGTAGCCAAGTTTTCTTAGCCATTCTTAACCGATCAGCTAAGTTACGCAACGTCCGCCACAGTCTTGACTGACGGGTGACCGCTAGTGACATTATTACTGAGCGCTTACGTGCTTCGGAAGGCACGTTAAGCCTTCGGTCCCATTTGGAGTCTTATGATGGCAGTCGATATAGCTACCACCCTCAAGTAGAAAATATGTTGGCAAGCACCTAATGGTATGTTTCGGCAGCCGTCCTTGAGAGCCAGTAATACTAGGTTAGCCTGAACAACATCTTCGACCACATCACTCACCATCAGCAGAGATATTGGCCAAAGGCTACCCTATCAGCAATAAGTAAAAATTCCCCCAATGGGTGGTGAGTGGGACCTTGTTCAACGGCGGTGGACGTTTCTGTTAATATACGATGATGTTTGGCGACATATTGCAGCAACCCCACCTCAGGGGCTGAGATAAGAGAAGGAAGATGACAATCGTAAGAGATTGGAAACACTAAAATCGAAAGTTTCAACGATATGCGCTTCATTTCCGTCAACTCGGAAATGAAGCGCATATTTGCTTTGCAGAAGCATAGTTTCTTGGAACTATAAACATAGATCTAAGCTAACAATAATACAAAAATATATAAAAAAACCGACTTCAAACACTACTACTCGTCAGATCTGACTCAAATTTAAATGACAAGCACCAATTTTCGATTATAAGCACAACATTAAAATCGATACACATTCTGAAGATCTTTGAGGTAACACACACAAAAAAAAAACAAGTTGAATTGGGAACCTCCTCCCTTTTTGAAGTCAGTAACAAAATCATATTGTGAAATGGTACTAACCGGAACAGATCCGGCGTGGTGGCAGACTTATTCTTGTCATGTTTCCGTGGCCTGCCGCGGCCCTTTTTCTTCGGCGACGTCTCCAACTCTTGTCGACCCATCGCCGCCGATAGCGTAGGCAAGGATGCTACAATGTTACGGACAGCTCAGTATAAACTAGATTAATGTTATGTTTTATATTGTTTAAGCGAAATTCGAACTCCATGTCGGTAATTGCTCATTGTGTCCCTTGGGGTAAAGGGCGAAAATTACAACCCCCATATTTTTCATAGATGACCAAGGGGATTTTATTACTAAATAATAATAGCAGAGTAAAGAAAATAACATTATGGAACGCAATAATAGTGTAGCAGTTGCAATACGTCACATACACAAATATTTGTAACTGTCATTAAGTCTGGAAGAAATCGCTCTTAGCTATAAGACTGCCCATTGGCACGCCTACTCTTAATTATTATGTTTTAAGTTTATAAATTTGTTGTATGTCATTAAAGCGTTATCTATGTAACTCTTTGTGCGAGTTCCTCCGGGGAAGTACTGCCTACACCGAAACCTTACTTATTGCTAGCGCCAAACAGTTATGTTCACATTGAGCAGTTATGCTCACATTTAGTTCCGGTTTGAAGGGTGCCGGTGATATCACAGGCGCATGAGACTTAACATCTCACACACTACAGCTCGCCACTTGTGACGCACTGTATCTGTTACAGTATAGTTTGAGGTTACCGCTTAACACCAGGCGGACTTTCTGTTTGTTCCATCACGAGAGCATTAAAAAAACTTAATAGCAATAAAAAGTATGTAAGTATATGATGTGCGGAAATAATTGCAAACATGGATATTGTAGACTAGCTGCCCGCTACGAATACCCACGGGTGTTTAACAAAAATAAAAATCAACTCTTTTGAAAATATTCTATCGCCATACTTATCAGGGTTAATAACCCTGATAAGTATAGGCGGTAGAATATTTTCAAATGAGTTGATTTTTATTTTATTATATATTGTAGGATTCTAATAGTGAGGGAATTTTTCAAATTGGTCCAGTTGCTTAAATACAAACAAACAATCAAATCTTTCCTCTTTATCTTTCCACATATTAGTTTAGATAAATTCCCTTACCGTCAGATCCAAAACTTTTGGTCGGCGCTGTGATAGACCCAGGCGATGGCACCAACAACGTGGGCTTCCTCAGACCACCGAGAAGCCCCAACCCTGAAACTATACCTGATATATTTGTAAAGCTCTGGCCACGTTACCGTAAAACGCTGATGATTATCGCGATAATGAACCATTTGTATGTATCTTAGTACTGCAGAGACGAAATGTCCACTACTGAACACAGCCTCCCCTAATAAGCAACAAAGAACACAGAGAATACTTCTACATAGGACGCACTATATGTTTCCGGAACTAGCAAATGAAATAAATAATACTTAGAAAGTAATTATAAGTAACTGTACTGTACTGTATCAGCCGACTCTTCCACTGCTGAACACCTCTATTTCGGTGGTATTAGCCATAATCCCCACGCTTGGCAGGCGGCTTGGGGATCGCAGTGTAAGATGGTAGTTCCTTAAAAGGCGCTGCTGCCCACCTTCCAGTGGTTTTCCCTTAGTCACCTTTTACGACGCCCACGGGATGACATGAGGGTGCAATTCTTACCCGGCACCCCAAGGGGGCCACTTCCTTGGTTGCAGTTTGTACATAACAAGCAACACAAAGATGTTCACATAAAATATTGATCAAGTCAAGAAATACCAGTCAAAATATCAAACCCAAAACGAAACACGTATATATAGTACATAATTATTGTGTTTTCTGTAAAAGCCCTATTATTTTTAACAATGATGAGTAAACTTTGGACTACTGTGAACTTTGCTAATGGCGCGTGGTTCAAAGTAACAGCGCCATCTCCCTTGGGGTCGCAGTAACTTTGAGACCTACCGCCTGTACCTGTCTCCAGTCAGTATGCATCTATAGTTGACTATAAGCGCCATCTATGCAGCAGATATAGTAATCATTACATGTTAGATACTGGCGGTTGCCATGAAAACTACATATCATGTGAGGTTCTCCGTGCCTTATACACTTCGTACAATTGAACTTGTTCTAGGAATAAACAAGACATACGTGAAGGGCTGTCTCTCTGCTTGACCGGCGATTTCTCAGGCGTGCTGAGCTTGCGTGAGGTGCGCTCTACGTTCTTCGTTAACGGCACTGGGGTCTCTGATCCTGATGTAGGTGTTTCTAATGGTGGAGAAAAATTAATGAAGTAATACGCATTTATAAGTAAAATCAACACAAAAGTTGAGAAACAGTTTGGCTCAAGTCACAACAATAGAGGTGCTGTACACATATTTGAAACTGGCAATGTTTTAAGAGTTGAGTTTCTTTTTTGTTCAAATATATTTTAATTATTATATATTTTAAAGTTATTTACATTTTGCTCAGAGTTTACCTGGTTATATAGCTACCCTTGGGGACTACTCATTAAATTAGGAGATAAAACTATCTAAATCCGCAGGTGAGTGGCAACAAACACCTCCAGCTGAGGCTAAAACATACATATGCTTCCGCATTATATTAATATGATAAAAGCGATAGTGACCCTTGCTACTTACGGGATCGATTGTCATTCACTGTCAACGACTATATTATATCATCAAGATAGGAAAATACTTTTCTGTTATTGGAGTGTAACTCAAAAACGGCTTGACCGATTTTGATCGAATTTAAATGGGACCAAACAACAAGCATCAGCTTAAAAAAAAGAGATAATCAAAATCGGTTCACCCAGTCAAAAGTTCTAAGGTAACAACAATAAAAAAAATCCTCCTTTTTTGAAGTCAGTTACAAAAATAACCCAACTTGACAATTCAAATCCTCCTTTGCCTCTAAGCTATAAGAACATGCTCGACTAAACCGAATTTTCTGCTTAATATTTTCAACCGTCATAGGGGACGGTGCAACAAAAGCTTTCGGTTTTGATGTCGCTACCTACCCTTCTTTATTTCTAAATACGATTACAACCACTACCGCAAATTAGAATAATATTAATTAAAAATCAAATATTACACTTTTTGTTGAAACTGTTGAAAGTATATATTTATCTAAACACATTCACATTATACAAAAAGAAAAGCAATACAAAAAGATATATATAATTTAAATATATCTATGACCCAAAAATGTTATACATAAAATATATAAGATTATTTAACTAAGTTTTATATAATGTGTATGTGTTTTAATAAATAGTTTGCCTTTTAAAACAATTTTAATTTAGCATCATGAGTAATGTAGGTAACAGTCATACCGTTTCCAGCACGATGCAAGGCTTGCAGCGCGGGTCGGCCCCTGCCCCGCGCGCGGCCTCCCCTCCGGCCCCTGCCCCGGCCGCGGCCCCGCCATCGCGCCGGCCTGCCCACAGACCGCGCCACCGTCGGAGAATTGTTGTCCATCTGAGAATATTACCTACATATTACATCTGCTGGAAGCCCTGTTTGCTATCGTGACTATGCACTAACTAGGGCCGCTACTACAATTCAACGAAGTTTCGTTTTTCTTGTTACAAGTGGCACTTTAGACAGCGAAAATCGAATTTCCGGTACGAAGTTCGTTGTTTCACAAATCGTGATCTCTAGGGAATCTCTCATACTACTCTGAGAACGCTATTATGCCTCAATCAATTTTAAGTCTTAATAGAGGGAAGTTAAAGATAGTTTTCACATGGTAAGAGTGAGAGTCCTATGTAGTTATGGATCAGCGAGAGGTGTCGCTACTGTGCTAGAAGTTAGATACTCGTATTTAAAATTTACGTTAATTTCCTTGTTCTCTATAGGTATTTATATCCACATTAGTATTTGTGTTCTTTCTGCATATTTAGAACTCGACTTTGACTACTTACCTATGAATAAATTATAATTTCATATTTTGAAAATGTACAAACCATACAAATCCGATTTCAAAAATATCTTATTCAGAATCTACACAGGCAAATGCATGTTAGTCTATGCTACGAACGAAGTTAACAAAAGTAAACCAATACGTGTTTTGCGGATACCTTTCTTTCGGACGCGAAGTTCGAAACTTCAACAAATTAGAGTAGGGCCCAGTGTAGTTGACTGAAAACGTACGTAGAATAGTTAAATAAACATTTACTTCAGTAATTTGCTTCTGGAGTTTGAGTAGTTTGGAAAACGGACCAAGACTTAGGCTGCCTTTGCACCATAGATGTGAACTATGGATGTGTGTGACATCCACCAATCAGATCATTTGTTTTCAAAGCATAGCTTATAATTTTGTCATATATTATGGCTAGTGTCTTCATATCACTTTCTGAATTCAAACAATAATTCTCCGAAGAGGAGACCACCTTCAAAGTGACTAAAATTTTGGAACCGCTCCTTAAGCAACATTCTCTGCGGACACTGGTTTGATGGATGACCTCTAACAACATTTAATATAAAGTAATATCATCCAAGTTTCAGAAAGGGCAAGTCGGTCCTGTTTGTTTTCTTACTATGTATATTACTCTTAAGTCTTAGCTACGTAACTAAAAGTCATAACATAATATACATTTGAATGGTTTATAGTATAAAGTTACCAGCGTATTAATATACGCCGGTAACTTTATGGTACAAAATAATTTCACCTGATTGGTGAAATTATGTCTTAAAGAACTAAAATTTAAAAGAAAAGAGAAATCTAAACTTTACTTACCGATGAAGCTTAAAGAACGAAGTTATGAAGTTTCGTTTCAAACTGAAATTTAGTATATTTTTTTTTTATTCCTGATAGGTTAGCCTTTGACCACAATCTTACCTGATGGTAAGTGATCACATGGTCGAAGGTCATAGCAGGCTTAACCTAGAATTACTGGCTCTCAAATATGCATATGATATTGAAAACATTCTAAATGCCGATGGAGCAAGATACCGCAATAAAAAATAAGTTTAGTTTGCAAGAAAATCCTTAGGCATTCGGCATACGGTCAACGTAGTGACAACTATTCGGTATTCGGCCGAATAGTAAGTAAAAAGTGGCATAATAGGCCGAATATACCTTAAAATCTTACTTAGTACCCTGCGCTAAAAAAGGACATTGACATAACACTGAAGATACTTACAGTATTGTCATCGTCAGTATCGATCCGGCTGCGCGCCACAGAGTGCCGCCGTTCGCTGCGAGCTACAGAAACGCCGCGTTCGCTTTGTGTGTCTGTACATTACATACAAATTATTAGAAATTATACCAAAATAGATTTAAAAAAGATTTATTCTATCAGCCTTCATGGCGGAGCTGTAATACCTATATTACCAGGTCGGAAAGTATTAATTGAGGCAGAATGTACATCATTGTATTACATAAAATATGCAATCCATACTATAATATTATAAATGCGAAAGTAACTGTCTGTCTATATAATATCTGTCTGTCGGTCTCGCTTTCTCGCTAAAACTACTGGACCGATTTAGATGAAATTTTGTATGGAAATAGTTTGAGACCCGGGAAAGGACATGGTATATTTTTTATCCAACTGCGGAAAAAGAGGTTAATGATTTTGCGCAATAACCAAAACACGCGCGGGCGGAGCCGTGGCGGCTGGAAAACTAGTATGAGATAAATGTAATTGAACCTGTGTCGTTTTTATCTCAATAAATAAATAAATACATGAAAGTAGATAGTACCTTGTGTCCCCGTGGAGCGCGAGGCGATGCTGGGCGTGGGCGAGGGCGCAGGGCTGGCGGAGAGGGACCCCGCACCGCTCACCTCGCCCAGCCCGGCACTGACCACATCGCGCCGCGCCGTGCGGAATATCGGCATGCATTGCTCGCGCATTTTCACTCCAGCCCTGGCAAACAACGATACTTTGGATATGCTGCTACTCTTCCCCTAAATATCGCTCGTTTCCAGACAATGTTGAAGCAGTGATGGCTCAGTTAATTGCCTATGGACTACCGCGCAGCAGGTCCATGGTTTGATCCAACTGCGGGCTTGAGCTTTCACCCCATGGTGGAAGGGCATTTTGCGAATGCTCGCCTGGCCAGCTACCACCCTCAAGTAGAAACGGTACAGCTTGCATTCTGCGGTTTTTATTAGATTTCTTTACATATTTATTCGTACCTAATGTTTATTATTGAGACGACAAAAATGCTTAGAACATTCGATCAATACCAAGCCACTGTGAGTTACATTAGTAAATAAATATTGTAATAATTTAATAATCGACACAAGTGACAAATTTTCAGGAGCATTAAAACACATGGGCTTCGAATGTCGTAGACGCCTAGGTAATAATTAATCGATCTATGATTATTGTAAACTAATGAAAATAAATCTCAATTAAACTATTCTTATAATAGATAATTTTGACTTCGACTATGTAATAAATGTCACAAGAAACCTAGGTTTATATATGAAGAAAAATAAAAGGCAAACATACTTGTAAAATACCGTGTCTTTGTTGTTATATGTGAGACAATTTTCGATCATCAGCTTGAAGTCTCCTTCGATATCGTCTATGGTCTTGTACGCGCCACGGTCTAGTTTCTTGCCCATCGTACTCAGGTCCATTGGGTGTTTTACCACGGAACTATAGTCTGGCACCTGTGGATCATAGAATTTAATGTTCTTCAAGTATTATTGGGTGTTTACAATTACAACACTTCCTAAGGGCTGCTGATGCTGGTATGTAACAGGAATATGGTTTTTCTTTTGGGTGTACATTTTAAATTTAACATTGAGATATACTTATCTACTATTACTATACATAGAAGCAATGATAACCGAGCGATTATAGCTATGGACTACGATTCATGGTTCTATCCCCACCGTCGCGTCGGCTTGAGCTTCACCGCATGGTGGGATGGCATTTTCCGATGGCTCACCTGGCTAGCTACCACCCTCATATAGAAAATCTGTCGCCAAGCACCTAACAGTGTGTTGAATACTAAGAATAGTTACTTAATAGTTCGGAAATCATCACCCATAAGATCGCGATGTATCAGTGAAACTATAATAGTTTAACTTTTACTACATCTCTTTCCATCAGCACGCAGATGTGTATAGCACTATCTATATCTGAATTGATACTCTTATTAAAAAACCTTACCTCTTGCAAATCGACGGGTTCGCAGAATATATCGCTGGCGTCTTTTTGTCTCAGCAGACGAAGCAGTTTGTGCAGCGCGGCACGTTCCGGACGCAGCGTATGTAGCACGCACCGTTCCCAAACCCGTGTGTACTCTGCCTTTAGACGTTCACGCTTGCGAACTAACTCACAGAGTAACCTACACATACATTATGTTTTGTAAAACACATCTTGAGACATACTATTATTTAAAATCTCAATAAACTGAAGCAAAAAAACTAAAGTGATTTCAAATATGTATGTATATATTTTACTATTAATCAAGCAATATTTAAATGAATGATTGTATATTTATAATTGTGTCACGAAACAGGCTGTAATGGTTTCGAGTAACACTTTGGGATATTTAGATTTCGGAGAATGACAATCGGTCTCACTATGGAGGTCTACTTCTTGGGAAAATTCATTTTACATAACTAACGAGATGTGCTGAGCATGGTAAATTTTGCACGAATATATTTTAAAATTAGAGTACAAAAGCACCCCCATCCAATTTCGGCATAATTGAACTGTTTCCAATTACATTATTTGTGAATAGAAAGTTAGCATTATACTAGAAAAAAATTACCTAGCTCGTTCTAAATCCTGTCGAATACGCTGCCAGTATTTTAACTGGTTGCAAAGTTCTCGAATGTTTACTGTAGCGTCCTGAATACCTCTAGTACCTGCAACAATATGGAACATTTCGGATTATGATAAAAACATACTATAATACCAACATAGAACAACTTTAATAACTGAAATGTTCAAACTAATAGGCTTTACTATAACTAGTCAAGCTATGCAGCTACCTTGGCAGTGGCACGCCTTCGCCTTCTGACTGTACCGTATTTTAGAGTTCAATAAGAAATTATTTTTTTCAGCAGCTTATCTCGAACAACAGCGAATCCTCTCTCCAACTAGGACATATCGGGGAATGAGTTGTGTTGTGTGCATTTAGATATAGACTTTATAAGCTTATAAATAAAGTTAAACTCGCCATGATCACTTTTAAAGTTTTACGTATCTTACCAACTGAGCCACACTCCTTTAATTTTCATTGACCTTAGTACAGTAAGATAAGAAAACCTTATGAGTTACAATTTTGGACTCACCATGGTAACGAGCCTAGTTTATAATTCCTTCTATAGCGTTTTCAGCGTCAAGTACTCATTACACTAACAATTTAATTGTAAGCCTCATTATGAAACTTCTATCCAACTTAGTCTTGTTAAGTATAACTGCATTGCTATTTAGCAATCTAATTAGTAAAAACTGCACTAAGAAACAAAGTTGGACTCACCATGATGACTAGTCAAGCTCTGCAACCGTCTCAACAGCGGTACGCCATTCCGGCTATGCCTCTTCAGCGTCCAATACGCCAACAATCGCTTCATGAGCTGAGCTCTAGCCGCAGACGGCCCCCTTGCCAACTGAGCCACATCAGCAACTCTATCTGGTGGCAATGTTGGCACTAAGACTACGGGGGCCCACGTGCGCTTCATTGCTAGTACTCGACGGGCCTAAATGAAATCAAGGCAGTTTTAGGGCATGTTGTTTTAGTAAAAAATTGTTATGCAAGGCTGGGATTTTTTGTGGCGCGATAGGCGTTAAGGAAGCGAAGGATTCTAGGTTTCAAATATGGAATCCTGAGCGTAACGACATCTTGTATATATTTTACACCTCAAAAGCTCGCAAAGTCGTAGTTTATCATTTGAAATCAGCGTTGAAAAGTATTTTTGCCGGCTACCATCGAAAAGGTTTTAAAAGTTCGTATAACAGTTTATGAATAGTAAAATTACTTTGATTAATACTAATTGTAGCAATTTAACTTTAATAATAAATTAACACTAATGAACTATAATATCTAATCTGTTTTTTATAGCACCTTAAATTTTTCTCAGTAATGAAATAAAAAAAGTGAGGAAAAAAATTGCTAGCAAAGTAATTTTGCGTCTCGTTTTTTTGAAACCTTTGTGAGAACAATCCTGAGAGATCAGGATTCTGTTTTTGAACCTTGGCTTCATCAGGTTCCAACACAAGAACTCGCGCCAAATAACAACTTTGCAAACTTGCATAATTAAAAAAATTTTTCATTCTTGTCCACACATATCCATCATACCATTTACATCTCAGCCATATGCACTTCTTTCATCCATCTCTTTTGATGCCAAACACTCTGCTCTCAATCCTTATTGTCTACAGGTCTTCCAAGGCCAAATTGGAGCAAATTGTCAGCCAAATCTTGCCCAGTGTGAAGTTTAATGGAGGTTATCGGTGTATTATGAGTTATCTCTTATGTAATCAGTGGCAGCATTATGTTCTAGTGTGGACATTTAAACTTCATATTTGCATATTTACATATTAGGTATTTATTAAACAATCTTATATAGAACCCTACAAATATAATATTATAGATATATCATGTAATACTTAGGGCCTGTTTCAGAATGTTCGAGTAAGTTCCGGTTTTACTACCCAGAACATATTTAATAAACAAAACACTATCTTTGCGTTTCACAGTCATCGATTTAGCCTATCCATCGGTTAAAGCTTGAAACTCGCTGCATGTCAACTGTCATTTTTATCATTCGGTTATTTTATGTGTTGCATAGCAACCCGTAACTTTATTAGGATATTCTGAAACGGGCCCTTATGTAACTATTATATAAGTAATGTTTAATTTGTTAACTGCCAACCTGGCAAATTTTTGCGAGTTTTCTTAAGATCGTTTGTCTGAAAGAAATTGCTTTAAACAATAAGACCACCTTTTGTATACTTTTTTTGTTGTAGTTACAATAATATTTTTAAGGTATGCAAATAAAGCATTTTCTGTCTATCTATCTATTTACATTTGACCATACATGGTTCAGTTTATGTGTTTTTACAGTCAACCAAATATGTCATATGTTGTCTATGTGATGATATCTATGATAACAAAATAGGTATAAAGTATGTACCAAAACCAACTATCCAATTAATATTATCACTAACTACTCAAAAATAAACAAGACAAAGCGTTAACATAGAAATGCAAAGAATTAAGAAGAGTTATTATTTACCACCTCTACCTGTTTAATCTTTTCCCGTCCTTTCTGTCGTATGGCCGATAGATCTGTGGGTTTCATGTCTCCTTCGGACTCTTGAGCTCTTCTTTCCTACAATCAAACACAAGAGTAAATTGCTAGTATGTGTGGCTCGAGAAAAGATTCTCGAGTGGTTACCACGTTACACCGGAAGACGAAGAGTTGGTAGGCCCCCCACCAGGTGGACTGACGACATCGCTAAAGTCGCGGGTAGCCAATGGTTACAAGCGGCTAATAGCCGTTCTTTGTGGCGCTCTGTGGGGGAGGCCTTTGTTCAACAGTGGAGGTCTTCCGGCTGATGATGATGATATGTGGCTCGCACCAATGAAACCCTTTATTAAATGTTAATGATTAACATACCCCGTACTCAGGGGTGGGCAAAATACATGCTTTGTTTTAATTAAAATACATATAAAAAAATACTGTATCGCAAGTAATAAAAATACGATATACAAAATAAGTAATCTAGAACAGCACAGTTTGAAAGCAAGATTAATTAGTCAGTAAAACCAAAGTTTCCTTTCATGAACACTATATTTTTAAATGTCTGACAAACAGCCCCTTGTTGGAGATGAATAACACTGTTGCCAACTCTAATAGCTGCTCTACCATCATTACACTCGCCTCGCACTGACTTTCATGATCGCTAAATGGAGGTTGAGTGTATTTTAATTTTAAAACATACTTTGAAGCCTCAAGTATTTGAAATACTAATTACAAAATACCTTGGTGTCAGGTATTTGAAATACGAATTACAAATTACATTTTGAAAATCTATTGTTTTCTTTTCAATCATATTATGATGAAGTTCAACTATAAAACTAGTATAGTCTATTTTTTTTAACAGACGAGTACCGAAAAATTTACTGCGTTGCTATTGGCCCACGTAATCAACATAAAGCTCATTCCACAGGAACTCTGTAGTTACATGTAGGTGCTTGTAACGAATCAATACTAAAGTTGCAACTTTTGAATTAGGGTACGCAAAACAAAGATTGTTTTGGAAAAAATGTTGTTGCTTAGTCAGCAAATCATCTCGTCATACGTTTGCCGACGTTTTACAGTGAGCTCAACCCAATTGAACTCATTTGGTATCAAGTGAAGAGCTATGGCAGGAAATAAAAAAAGTTATAAAATTTATGAAGTCTGAACTCTTTTGTTACAAGGACTTACTCTTTTGTTACTTTACTTAGGTGAAGTGGATAGATAGAAATGGTGGTCATGTCTGTCTCAATCATGTGACAACCAAGATAGAAACGTACGGAGTCGACAATCATGTACAAAATATGTTAGAGCAATTTATTATTGACGTATCTGCAGAAAGTTCATCAGAAGGATGACGATAATTTTAAAGATTACAAGAATTGTAATAGAATTAGTTGATTTATATGTTCTAGTGCATAATATATATACTATTACAATATAGTTTTACATCACAAACGCGAACAGATTTTTTTTTAAACGAATATACTAAGTACGCAAATTTAAATCATAAAATAATAAAGTATTTTTTTCTATACTAAATTTTAGAAGTACTATTCAATATGAACGGGCCCTAACAATTTCAAAACAAGAACAAAGGCATTGACCAATGACGGCAATGACCCATCTCACTCTGTCAATATCGGAAATGTGCATACTCAGTACTCGTTTGTTAAAAAAAATAGACTATAGCGGTCAACAATCTCTGAAGACCCATGGTCAGAAATGTGTCCAAAATGGGATTTCCCGATGTCACTTGTAGCTGTTTTCAAAGCCATCCCGAACATTGTTCGAAAACTTTGTTGATACACTGTTTGTCGTGGAACCACAACATCCCAAAACGAAAAACCAACATTTTTAGCGTTAGTGGGTGTTATTTTTGCTAACAGTAGGGTATCCGAACTTACTAAAGGGTTGCCATTAGCAGAATACGCCTTATTGTCTTTTTACTACTCATATGCCCTTCTGAGAAATAGCCATTCTGCGCATTAAACATCGAAATTTCAATGCAAGTCAAAATATATTTAGATGTTTTTTCTTTTGTGATTAGACCCGATAGTGAATTGTGATTATGAATTATAGTTATTTATATCCAAATGTTGTTAGTATTAGTTATTCCTACCGTTTTTAGCCCGACGTTATTAATATTAGTTACCTGTAAAACATGAGCAGGAGTATGCGCGTCGCAGTACGCCATCTTGGCGACTTGTACTGGCTGGCTCGGGTCTCTGCCAGCACCCGCTGCTTCCATTTTCATATATAAACTGGAAAAATAGTATTTATTAACATAGCACATACGAGTTATTCGCAAAAATAATTCATATATAAAAAAACCCTGTAGATGATATTATTATTCCTCCTATATTATTATTGGACATTTGGTATTAAAGATCAAGGTGAAGCGTCAAGCCTGGCATCACAGCGTGCATAACTGCATAGCACTGTTGTTAAGACGCTGGCAAATTATGAAATTCCAACACTATCAGATTGCGTAGGAGTGAAAGAGAGAGACAGCTATGGCGACGACGTCGCGATCTGTTTTTTTGAAAATCAAAAGAAAGCAACTTATTAACATAATACTACATTTTCGATTTAAGCTATTAAATAATAAATGGAAATTGACTTGTATCTTGACAGGTTTATGCTATGTTATTGTCATATTTTTACATATTATATAAATAGAGAGAAGAGACGAATTACTCAGTATTCCATGGATTTACCGTGCGGGTGCCGGGTCCGTAGCGTTGCAGAGGAAGGGAATTAGAATTAAGGAGCCCCATTACGTAGGCATAAATGCTCTCCCTTTCACCACTCGTGCCTCCTCTCCTGCCTTAACAAATTTGGTAAGATCCCACTAATGCCGCCTTGGATAATATATTTTCGTTAAACGTTCGTAATAGCGTAAACTTTGCGATTATGAAACAAACTAAATACATTTTGCTAAAAACTTTTTATAGTGGCATTTAGCACAGGCACGGCCTTAAGACTTAATTATTAAAACTTATAGAAATAAAATCATAAGTTTAACGAATTGAAATATATATATATATATATATATATATTTATTTATGCCTTTGACCACTATCTCACCTGATGGTAAGGGATGTGGTCGAAGATGTTGTTCAGACTAACCTAGAATTACTGGCTCTAAAGGTCAGCTGCCGGAACACACCGTTAAGTGCTTGGCGACAGATTTTCTACTTGAGGGTGGTAGCCAGCCAGGCGGACATTCGCAAAATGCCCTACCACCATGCTATAACGACTGCCATCCTAATACAACAACCGGGACCGACGGCTTAACGTGCCCACAGAAGCATGGAAGCGCTCAGTAGTAATGTCACCAGCGGTCACCCATCCAACTCATGACCGAGGCGGACGTTGCTTAACTTTGCTGATCGGTTAAGAACAGCTAAGCAAACTTCGCTAGGAGCGCTTCAAATAATGTTATAATTGAGAGCGGGCTGTACGCCTTTGTTGTGTGATCGAGATAGTACTTTAAGAACATTATTATTTAACTAAGTCTCAGCCCGATCGGTTTAAAATTGACAAAGTTTCATACAAACTTGCATCCCCTATTTTATCCCCTTGGGGGTAGAATTAATCAAAATCCTTTCTTAGCTGATGCCTACGTCATAAAATCTACCTGCATGCCAAATTTCAGCCCAATCCGTCCAGTGGTTTGGGCTGTGACTGACATAGATCACAATGTCAGTCAGTCAGTCACCTTTGAGTTATATATATTTAGATAAGTAATGATCATGGTATGAAAGTCAGTAATAACGCAAAAAGCTTGGAGTATTGTATATTGTTTATGGAGGTGGGAGTTGGGCCCCAGGAGGCAGTTGTTATGAAAACGGAAAGCAAAAAGAACAGTTGACATACCCAGCCTGTTGTGCACATGTGACGTGGAATGCTGAGTAACAATTGCTCTTATGGCATTGTATACACGCTCCGACGCCGCGCTGTTTGCACACCATGCACTGCAGCTTCCATCGAGCAGGCGGGATCATTTCTATAGAATCTATCATAGGACAACGAGATCACTGTTGTATTTCAATAAAATAATCATCACGCTTGTTAATCTCTGCAGGGATAGGTGAAAAATCAACCTTAAGAGGGGGGGAGGCGTACTTGCCATTTACCGTGTGTTCCCGACTGTCAATGAAAATTTCCGTAGGGAACAAAATTATTGTTCTATTAGTTTTGTTGAAAAATTAAAGTCACGGTCGTGACATAAGCGTCATTGTACCATTAATGTCACGATAAAAATACTTCAGAATACGGATGTTACGGTGTGCACCACGACACAAACGCCTCTACTTTCAATTAAGGATATTCATAGACATTTACAAATATGCTTATATACCTCTACATACCCCTTAGCGGTTCTCTATGGCGAGATAATATTTCAAGACATTACCAATTGACATATTTTACGATCAAACACATTATTAAGAAAGGTTAGCATCATATCTAGATTCTATGATATTTAGATCTAGAATGTTTGACAAACACCGCCGCCTACCTTCGAACATGTTTGACTACACGCCGTCAAACGTATTTAACCTAGATTTCTATCAAAGAAGATCAAACACGTTAAACACGCCTTCAAACAAGTTTGACAAACACGTGTTTCTCTGTCAAACAGGATCAAACGCATCCAACACGTATTATGTTTGATAAACGTGTCAAACAGACAGATGCAGTCGTTCAAATAATTTGACAAACACGCTAATTTTGACAAACCTGTTTGATCGTTTACTGACTGAAGAGTATGAGTATTAATTAATTAACATTGTCACGGCAAAACGAAAAAACATCTTACCAATGGGCTCCAAAAATACTGTATTTGCAAAACGCACTTCCGGTATCCACAGCGCGCACACAACGTGCGCCCACGTGCTTTGATCTGTTTGCTTGAACGCGCCTGAAATAAATGACACAGTTTACTTTGTTTACTCGTATTTTTGTGTGGATGTCGGGTGAATTTTAATGATGCAAGTTACAGATACAGATTTTTTTATGTACCTGGAAATTTCAAAGTCGACATCCAGGTTTTACCAGGTTTATATATATATATATATATTGTGATGTAACCTGGATGCTAATATTATAGCTGATTGGCTAGCCCATTACCACCATCTTACCTGATGGTAAATGATGATGTTGTTCAGGGTAACCATGAATTACTAGCTCTCAAGGTCACACAGTAAAGGGCTTGGAGATACATTTTCTACTTGAGGGTGGTAGCTAGCCAGTTGATTAGAAGAACGGCGTAATGCTACAAGCGCCTTGCTTCCTTAACATAGCAGAGGAATGATTTAGTACACTGGAATTGCTGCTCCAGTGGCATTCGCAAATGTTGGGAGTAAGAATTTCACTAGTAGTCCCATTGTGATTCTTATTCATTCTGTGCCTCTGTGCAGTAACATATACTCCAGTCTCTCACATAAACAGACTCTGGAAGACAATCAGTGGCTCCGGCATTATGTCGATGGTAGATCAGGCTGCAGGTTGCATTGAATTGTGAATATGGATACGAGAATGTATAGGTGTCAGTTTCAGTAGATTGTGTTAGCACATAAAAACAATTTCAAAAAAGCATCACATTAAAAACGCTCTAGTATACCTCCAGTATTTGGACACAGCACACAATTGACCAGCCGCGATGGAGACTGAAGACATCTTCTACAAAGCCATTGGCCCTCAGGAATGTAAGGGACCTAGGAATAAAATAAAGTTACAACAATGTTGATTAATTTTTAGGATTGCGTACAAGCTAACAGACAAGGGTCACAGCTTTGTGTACAGAATACTACTGCCACCAATCAAAACCAGAGTTCAGAGTTTGTGTGTGAAAACATAATTATAAACCTTTTCCAAATTAATGACCCAGTGGCAATGACTATGAACTGGTGCAGAGATGATCCATGAAGCGATTATAGAGCAAACTCTTACAGAGAGGTATGTCTCTTTCGCAAGAGTCAATCTTGACGGCTACCACCACCATGCCAGATATTCTCAATCTTCACTGCCACAAAGCAGTAGTGCGCAAGCACTGCTATGTTTAGATATGAAAGTGAATACTGCAAAAAATGAATTTGCTGGGTGAACTATACATAAAAAAAAACTATTGATTCTGAGTAAATAAGTGCATTACTGTGTAGGAATGAGAAAGGTTACACTACATTTTACATTGAATATCAGCCAATGTGAGTTGGATTCCCGAAAAGGATCCCAAATTAATGAAAGGCAGAAAAAATATTGTGTGTTTAAAATTATATTTGAAAAATAAGCAACATACATTTTCTTTTCATTCAACTTTTAAAGACATCTGTGCCCACTCCAGACTGTTATTGTGTAGAAGCAATAAGAAATAAACTCATGTCTTTAAATAAAATGGCCAAAGCAATGAATCCAGCTGCAGATTTAAGCTTGGTGTTAGGGCATTTAGCGAATGCTCGCCAACCAACTTCAAGTAGAAAATGTTAAGCAAAGTACTTAATGTTCTGTTCCATTATGGCAGCTTGTGAGCAACAAAACATCTTCAATGGCATCATCACTCGCACAGGTCAGATAATGTTCAAAGGGCAATATCTGACCTGTGCGATCATCAGTGCGTATCAGCAATATTTAATAAATAAATATAATTTGTGACATTTACTTACTCCGTAACAGTCTTGATGGACAGCTAAGTTGCACATGTCACAGAACAGAATAACATTAGTGTTTTGGCACTCTCCGTCCATGCAGATGCAGCAAACTGCATCTTCATCTACAGTGGCTGCTGTCTGTTGTCCAGTTTGTGTTGCCTGGAATATGAAACAATTTGTGTCATACATTCACACCACGACATAGGGTTCTTTAACTAAGAGCAATAAAAAAAAATGTCACTCTGCTATCTGGCTATCATTCTTTTTGTCATGACTATAGCTTGTCAAAGAAATGAGAAATAAGCAATGATCAGAGGATAATTTGTTGTCAAAATTACAACCTTACATTTTATGCTTCCAAGTGCACATAAAGATTTTTTTTCTGGAATTGTCAAGTGAGAATGATTTATCATGAGCAAAGTTTTTTTTTCTAATATTCAACATTCTGTTGGCTGTATAAAAGACCAGCATTCTATAATAAAAAAAACGGGATTAAATATAATGACCACCATAAAATGATTTGAAACCAAAAATTTCAATCGAACACCAAATGTAGTAAATGATCACTATAATATTTAGGTGCAACGATGAACGAAGCGAGGAGGAGCGTTAGGTTACTTGTAACCACAACAACATCCGAGTCGAGCCAGCGAAGCGAGCGTGCCGCAGCAGCGGACAGCGATGCGCCAGAAGAATTATATCAAGATGGAACTTTGGTTATAATTTTACATTAATATGCTGTCTTAATTTTAGTGGTCATTAACTATTTTTGTCTGTTACTATATCTGGTGGTAAGTACAGATGGTTGCTGGTTCGAATCCTGCAAATTGTTCAATTTTTCCTTTTGTCATACTATATCGTAGCTCAAAAGCATTAAAGAAAGGACAGTACAAAAAATAGGTTTGTGGAAGTATATATTATGTACATACTAACACAAACATCAAGATTTTCAACCTACCTGAAAATAGGATTCCTTTTCCAATCTGTCCATCAACAACTCAAGTGTATCAACAGACACCATTGGCAAGCCTTGCTTGACTCGTTGCTTGTTGATGATTGCCAGCCATGCAGTATCTTCTTCATCCACATCATATTCAACTTCTCCATCAAGCTCCTCAGCAGATTTTTCAATAAAACGGATGTAAGCATTAGGGCGGGGGGGTGCATCACATACACGCTCATTGTAATCTGGGATGAGCTAGAAACAAAGCACGATGATCAAGTTCATATCCAAATTTAATATGGAATATTATTTAACTAATTCCTTATATTCTTCTTTCATTTAGATCATATCATGAAGCAAGGATTGCCCAGTAGCAACAACTATGGATTGCCCTGCCTGCAAGGGGTTGATGATACTTAATAGGGTTGTTACAGAAGCCATTGTACTGCTTAAGAGCTTAGAAACAAAGGTAGACCACAACTCAAAATAAAACTGGCCAAGTACAAGCAAACTTGCACATAGAGGGTTCCCATATTTCCCTTGGAAGCACAGAATGTAACAATTTTTTTCTTTGTACTTTATGTCTTATTATAGGTTACATTTTGAACTAATAATCATACTAAGTTCCATGCTTACATGTATTATCTTTTTTATGATAGAGCATAACAAATTTGGTTTCAAAAGACATGTTCCTCGCATATAGGTCCCCTTTTTATTTTTATACTAGCGGAGCGCCCTGGCTTAGCATGGGTAATTAAGACTATAAATTGTGATGTAAGCTATCCTATCTTTCAATTTGGATCAAATTGCACATGGTGTGCAAAACAAATTTAAATTTGGTTCAGTAGTTTAGGAGTCTATTGCGGACAAACAATGTGACACGTAATTTCTATATAAAGATATTGAAGATAGGTCTTATTGTATTCATAATAATATATTTATTATTTCTTTCTTACGTATAACTCATATAAGACTTTATGCAAAGTAGCAAAAACAAGTACAAGTAGCAAAAATTAAAACTTTTCAAGAAATATTTTTTTTGCAAATTGGTAATTAACCTTTCATTTTACAGTTTCTAATCATTGGAACATTCTGGTTTCTCTACCAATGTCTTCAAAATTCCATATGCAGTAAAGGTAAACATTTTTTTTTTCAGTGCAGCTTTTTGTACTCATGTCTGTATTCTGCCATGACTTAGTGCAAAGAATCAAGTGTAGTGGAAGTATTGGACTTCGAAGCCAATGGCTAGTCTAGGAAACTCATATTAAGGTGCGAGGATGAACAAACCAAGGAGGAGTGTAAGGTTACTTGTCCCAACAACAATGCAACAAGTCTTCACCTCTGCCCCTTTCCCAGCCGTTAATAAATTTGCGGCAAACTGAAGTCCTACCAATACTTTTTTAAGTTGTTTTTTACTGGTTTATAATATTTTATCCAGCTTCACTATATCCCTTTCTTCATACTGACTCTGGTGTTGGCAATAAATATGTGTACTCAATAAGAGCGAACAATTAATATTCAATGTTATGTTATATCTTCACCACATTAAAAGCTCATCATTTAGATTTTTTTTTTTTTTTTTATGCCTGGTAGGTTAGCCTTTGACCACTCTCTCACCTGATGGTAAGTGATGATGTGGTCGGGGATGTTGTTCAGACTAACCTAGAGTTACTGGCTCTCAAGGACAGCTGCCGGAACACACCGTTAGGTGCTTGGCGACAGATTTTCAACTTGAGGGTGGTAGCTAGCCAGGAGGGCATTTGCAAAGTGCCCTACCACCATGCTGTAACGACTGCTATCCTAAGACAACAACCGGGACCGACGGCTTAACGTGCCCTCCGAAGCACGGAAGCGCTCAGTAGTAATGTAACCAGCGGTCACCCATCCAAGTCATGACCGCGGCGGACGTTGCTTAACTTTGCTGATCGATTCAGAATGGCTATGAGCTTGGCTTGGCAATGAGGCCAAACTTGGCTATGAGCGCTTCAAAAGAGATACCAGTACCAGCTACCCACTTTCTTAACTTGCACTCCTAGGTGTTTAGTTTCCATGTTCAGTCATACACTTAATCATTTATTATTAACAACATAAGTAACATAAGTATGATTTCATCCATAAGTTTCACACTTACACAACCTTAAACTAATATTAAAACGTGCACAAAAATAATATAACTTTAATTTTTTAAACTTTTATACCTTAAAACTTGCTTCTGGCAATTTGACATGAGGCTCCGCGGGCGGTTCAACCACTGGTAAGGGTTTTTCAAGCTCGGCATTCTTTTTCTCCCACTCTTCCAAAGATATAATCGGCAAAGGCTGATCTATAGGAATCCTGCTAATTTTACCATCTATTTGAAACTGGACAACTTTCTGAGCCTCCGCGAACGTCAACGCCTCTTTCGGTGGACTTTGCAAAGCAATATCGCCAGTTGGAACAGCCGCTCTGAACCTTCCTTTTTTACGGTTGTTTGCAACGGCGGGAGTAACGGGTGTAGGGTTATCGTGATCATAGTTTACTAAGTGGTACTGCAGGCCGCACAAACTTTTATAAACCTTATCACACTTCTCGAGAGGACATTGGTACGGCGGAGGCCGATTTTGACGCAATTTTTTACAAAACTCAAACACGTCAAAGTCTAAACCCATTTTACTGGTGTATGTGACGACTCTCTAAATCCACAATGGCATTGTGGAAGAGATAATAGGTTGGGGTAGAATTTTTTCAAACAATTAAACATATAAATGTGTTATTTTCTAATTTAGTCGCCAACCCGACCAAACGTTTACATTTATTTTAAAATGGCAAGGGCTATTTCCACGGAATCTAGCGAAACAATCTGTGGTATGAATCAATCAAACTTCTAACCACAGATGACTGAATCATTTCACCTTGGGCCTTGGATTCCAGAAGTTCCAGAAAACGGATGCACGCCAATTTTTAAAGGAGTTGTATGGATGATAGACCTTGCCAAAACATCGATGATGACATCGATATTATCATCGACACCCCAACCCAACATCGATGTTCGCTGTCAAACTATTTTACAAATTTTGCCCACGTTTTGGTTGCGTTCTTAATTTGAAAATCTGTCAACATCACGGAGGTTCGTATGAGAATAGGTGTTATACCAGTATAATGTTAAGTTTTGACCTTGGATCTATTGTCTAATGGGGCTATCTAACTGATCAAATCTAGACCTTTTTTGTTACGGCAGTTACGGTCAAAATTAGGGAACTACTTAGAAATCTGAAATTTCGGTATGTAATATTAAACCAACAAATAGTGAATTTTTGAACATATGAAGATAATCAACACTTTTTTTTTTCATTCACACGCATTTGCGTGGAACCTTAAGTGACTGAGGCCCACTGCCCGACTCTCACTTAAAGCAGTTTTTGAGATAAATATCTTAATTTTTAATTTTTGTAATTGAACTTCATAGGACCGTCGTAGACGCCTAAATTGAATAAATGATTTTGAATTTTGAAAATTAATTCGATGGTCAGTACCTAGTAGGTGCCGATGATTTCTGAATAACCCACTTTTTAACGATCATAGGTAGGTATTAACTTCAAACAAAATATATATATAACTATTGTTATTTGTAGGGTGGATGATTTTAAACTCTTTTGAATGGTGAACAATATTTTAGGAAAGTGGATGATCTTGTAAACTGTATGCATGATCAAAAAGAGTGAAAACAAATTTTCAAAGCAAATGGAACCTACTTCTACTATGAAAAGTATGAAATACCTTACTTGTGGAAGTTGGACCACGATAATGTGGGGCCAGTGTATTAAATTACAGGGTAGTCACCAACTTCAACAAGTTATTTCATGCTATTCACAATAGGAAGATGGAACTGTTTTTTTAATCTTATAATTTTATTATTCTTACTGGTCCCTAAAAAGATTTATCTAAGTATTTTATTATACAATATTTCCGTCTTAATAACACTGCAATTTGCTGCAATCAAAATACGTAACTACGACTGACTCAAAGCGTATAGTGGCATAATTCTTATTTGATTGAACAATTTTGCTACTACGCACTCAATAATTACCACTGAGTGCGTGCTCGATTAGCGAGGTACGATTGATTGATGATGATGATTAGACTTAATAAAAAAAACACAAAATTTAAGTAGGTTCATTTATTAAATATTTTTTTGAGTATTAAGTATTCTCATTATTGGTGAAAAATTATATCACTCCAATGGCTATCTCTGGAAATTTCGCAAAAGTTGATTCGTTGGATATTTTTGTAAGTTTCGGGAGTTTACCTATAAAGACTATAATTTGGCAAATGTTAGTTTTTACGTGTTTAAACGTTGCGCTGCTTTATCGACTTTTAAGAAACACCGCAGAAATCTAGGCGTGAAATCGCATGGTATAGCGGCCACACGTGTAATATGAGTAATGACATCTGCAGGGCGATCACGTGATCGCCCTGAACCTAGTGTTTTCGTAATATTGTCTCAAAAATGGAAACTACCCACACCGTTTTTACTGTATCAGCTGGATTGTCCGATGCTGAACACAGCCTCCTTAATTAAAGCGGAGTTTGCCATAATGTCCACGCTTGGTAGGCGTCTTGGGGATCCCAGTGTGAGATATCAGTTCATACACTGTTCTTATCACTGTAATATACTCGGAAACACTGATTACCGTTTATACCACGTGCATGTGCGTAGTAATAAGATAATTGTGAATAAAATGAAATGGCACGGACACATTGACTGGTTCCAATCTTAAAATGTCATTTTTTATTAAGTAGAAATCAACGTTACCTTATTAGATTATGATTTTTTGGTTATTGAAGTCGGTTTATTAATTAATTTGTGAAAGCATGAAAAGAAAACGTAAACTGCGCATTAATTTACAACCATAATATTTAAGAAGATGTTTATATTATTCATATAAGTAATCTAAAGCCGCCGTATTGGTTTTTAAGCATTTGATTAGTTTTCATGCATATAAACTTCTTTTTTGTCATAATACTGAAATACCGGTATTTTTCATTCCAATACCGGTATTTGAAAGTACTCTAAATAGGCCGGTATTACCGGTTTTTCGGTAATACCGAATACCGGTATCCATGCCCTAATGCAAATCCATACCTGCCCTGCTAGCGTTCTTCATGTTTTTAAACTGCGAACATAAAACAATACAAACGTCGTATCTCAAAAAGGCTTTACTTATATCAAATAACAAGAAAAAAGAGGTGGGTTATTATTTTATTTACTCGATTTTTAATGAAAGGAGGTTCAACCATTTTCTGTACGACGAAAAAAGCGCGGTAATTTGTTTTGTTATATTTTGTTTTATACCATATTGATAATTTAACATTAAGCGTTTAATTATGATCAATAATTCTCCAAAATATCATCTGATAGTGAAAGTGACGATTTTATAATGATGACAACACCGGGTCTAAAAAATATAGTTCAAGAAGTCATAAAGAATTTACTTCTTGAGATGTCTCGAGACAAATTCGAGAAAACTAATAATGATTTAATTTTCCTTGTAGGTGTAGCACTATGTTTCACTCGACAGAAAGTTCAATTTCTGCTCTCGAGTTTCTTTAAGCCCTCCGCTGCGTATCTGGCTTAACTTAAACATACTCTCGAACAGAAATAGATCGTTTTCTCCCCTCCCTCAGTGCATAATGTCCTATTATTTCTTTCACATCACATAAGCACCGTAAAAGATCGCTTATTCTGTAATGTGCGAAATTAGGTAAGTAGGTATTACACATAATATATTTTTTAAATCGATAAGTACTGTTTTTTTGATTTTGTAATCTCTTAGGTACGGTGTAGCGAAAGCTTCCATCCGAGTAAATAAAGCGGGCTCAAAAATGACCATGCAGATTTTATTTGTGTAGATCTGTACATTGTACGAGTAATTAAATTACTTATTGAGTACCTAACCTACCTACTTAATAAAACCTGCTTTTATTCCCACAACTTCATTCAACGTTTTATAAAACCATATTCTATGAATAATACGTAGGTAGGTGCTTATATACATAGGTATAACAACAAAAACAATGAATAAGTAAAAGTTCACACGGTGATTTTTACTTACCCGTAAGCAACTTAATTTATGTTAATCTAAAACTTTTATGGTGTATATATAATACTTACATATACAAGTATGTATTAATTAACCACAAAAGTATTCGAAAATTAAAAATAAGAGGATAGTTATATTAAAAGTGGTCGGGTCATTGCAAAAGCCCATGAATGGAAAAATATTTGTTGGTTTTGATCGCAGCTAAACTACGAGGGTGAATCAAAAAGTTCTTAGAAGTGCATATATATGAAACCTTTTTGGATCAAGTTCGATATTCAAATTAAAGAGTGTCTATCACACTATATTTATGCAGACTGTCACTTATTTTTGTCAGTTCGTTCGCATGTAATAAATTTTTTTGTGCAACGAGTTGCTAAAAAGTCAAAATTATGGATAAAAGTGAGTTACGTGCGGTGATAAAATATCTCAGTTTGAAAAAAATGTCTACGAAGGAAATTTTTTTGGACATTCAGCAGACATTAGGGGGTGATGCTGTACCCTATTCTACGGTTGCGTACTGGGTGGCTGAATTTAAAAGAGGTAGATCAAGCTGTAAAGATGACCCGCGTTCTGGGCGGCCTTCAACCTCCGTTACAGAAGAAAATGTCAAAAAGGTTGAGAATCTGGTTTTGGAAGACAGAAGAATGACTATAAAACATATAGCTGAGATCCTAAAGATATCTTTTGGTAGCGTTCAATCCATTTTAATTGATTCACTGGGGTTCAAAAAAGTGTCTGCAAGATGGGTGCCACGAATGTTAACCGACGAAAACAAAAAGCGACGTTTGGAAATTTCCAAGCGTAATCTCGAAATGTTCCAGCGTGATCCGGATAATTTTTGCCGTCGTCTTGTCACCATGGATGAAACGTGGGTCCACCATTTTGATCCTGAAACTAAAAGACAAAGCATGTCTTGGAAACGACCATCCTCTCCATCCATTAAAAATTTCGAGTTGCTCCTACCGCTGGCAAAGTTATGGCCTCTGTGTTCTGGGATAGTGAAGGAATCCTTTTTATTGATTACATGCCAAAAGGCCAGACGATTACTGGACCCTATTACGCAAATTTAATCCCGAAAGTGCGTGAAGCGATTAAAGAAAAACGTCGTGGAAAACTGTCGTTGGGCGTGTTGTTCCTTCAAGATAACGCTCCTGCTCATCGATCGGAAGTTGCGGTCAACGCAATCCGCTGTGCTGGCTTCAATCTCCTTGACCACCCACCATATTCTCCGGACTTAGCCCCAAGTGATTTTCACTTGTTTCCAAAATTAAAAGAGGAAATTCGTGGAACAAAATTTCACGATAATGACGCGGTTATAGCTGCCGTAGAGGACTTTTTCGAGAGTCAAGAAAATATTTTTTTTTCACAAGGAATAAGGAAGTTAGAAACGCGTTATTCTAAATGCATTGCATTGGAGGGAGATTATGTAGAAAAATAAAATATTATTATTTAAATCTTTGCATTTTTTAATATTGATTCCAAGAATTTTTTGATTCACCCTCGTATATCATAAATTGGCGTTTTCAGTATTCGTTCATGAAATGATGATATGGCACGTACTTAACTTAGTTTTTCAGGTGGACTATGAGATGTTCTAAAATTGACCAAATTAGAAGGCCATTTATTTTCTTTTGTCATAAAAAAACACTTGTTGTCTACTCCATGAGCTCTAGATGATGACACTCCACATGTAAGGGGTTTAAACAGTTTTTTAGCCAATTTCTCATGAAAAATAATTGAATCCCTATAAGTAGTTTCTAGTTTTGGACCAGAACTGCACCTTTGCGTCCAAGATCTGTGTAAAATATGAAAAACTCAGATTTAATACTAACATTATACCCGTGAAATATGGATGGACTGGCAGACAGCCGAGTCTCTTTATAAGGACTTCGGTTTGCCCTTTGGGTAGGGAACCCTAACAACAGGTAAATAAAACCTTATCGTTTTAGAACATAATGACTGTGTCATCTCTTCCTGTTATATGTGGTAAAAGGTGACTAAGGGAAAAGTGCGACAATTGATCATTTGAGCAGGATGTCACCACTAAAGTCGAAGTGCACGAGGTGCTCCTACACATTCAGTGCACATCGGGGTTTCTTTTCTTACCATCTAAACTTCTTGATTAGGTATTTGAATACCAACAACGAAAATATTATTAAGAAAGGAGGTTTTGCGTCAAGCAAGACGGCGCGGCCGGCGGCTGGCCATAAAACTGAAGTCAATAACCTGTGTGTAGTTATCCAAATAAAATGTTAAATATCACCTCATGTTGTCCTTTGTGTTGATAAAGAAAACAATTGTACTAAAGTAAGTTCAAGCATTTCACGACGCAAAAGATTTTGTTTACTTATATAATGCACCTATATATAACAAAGTCTACCCTATAAGTAATAAAATGCTGTATCATCATTCACATACAAGTTATTATCTTACGTAAATATATATTTTAACAAACCCAGGAGTGATAATAATAAAAAAGCAAAGCCATGAACAAATACGTAGTGATATAAGAATAATAAAACTATAACAATGCTTCGTATTACCTACGTTAAAATACTGATGAATAATGTGACCATGATTTTATTGGGTCTACCTAGTTATTGTCTCATATGACATATATATGTATTTTTCTACATATAAGTGTTTTTCTACAATATGAATTTTCGAATTAATATCTTAGAAAAACACTTTCATGAAATGTTTGCTTTTTTTAACTTTCATGATTAATTCATTATGAATAAGTTTTGTTTAAAATATGCCTTTTAATAAGTACCTAAGTCTGCTTTATTCTGAGCGGGTAACTGTGAAGTCGGCTGATCAAAATCTGCAACTGACGAAAAATATAACATGTAGTTCATCTAGTTCCATCAATATATTATCGTAGCATTATGATTCGAGAAAACGATATTTACAGATAAAGATTGATTATTTAAAAACGAACGTGGGTTTTATTATAATCTTTCATTCAGTAATTAGTTTTATGTTGTGTTAAAACTGACAATGGTGTATTAAGACAACTTCTTCTGATGTTATTCAAAATTCGATATTAATTAATAAAACGATCGTTAAGTTGTTCGATAGGTATGAAACAATTTGAGTAAAACCTCAATAAGAAAGACGTAATATATTATGTATCATAGTCACCCTACCAAGCCTGAGTTTATATTTTATACAGATACCTACAGGTAATTCCTTCTAGAATCAAACTTTAAGCATGTTGATCGTCGTGCTCGCGTTGGTGGTGTGCCTCGTCGTAGCAGGACTTTTATATTTATATTTTGTGGTTCATAAAAAAATTAATTATTTCGATAAAAGAGATATATTACACTCTACTCCGTTACCATACCTGGGAAATTTGGCGGGGTACGTATATTCCCACGTGATTACGAGTTACGACGTACTTAATACGTAGCTGCTACCCAAAAAAATATATGTACATAATTTTGCCTGAATATTATTTATACATTTTGATATTCCAATACTGCAGTAACAAAGAAAGTTAATTTATATATTCATGCATTTCTTTGTGGAAATCCAAAATTTTATACATAAGTATACAAATATATATATTTTAATAAGATTATGGTTATCAATATTTTCTATAACACTTTAAAATAAATTCAATTAAAATAAATAAATTTATATAACCTATGACAACTAATTAATAAATCTTTTAATTATTTTTTATCTAATTATAAATAAAAAAATAATAAGACAATTAAGTTCAGAAAATATTAGATTAATATCTTAGAAAATCATTAAAATAATATAATATTATATATTTAGGAAAAATTCTGCCTAATTTTCTTAGTACTTTTTTAATAATACGGTGTGACATGACGTTATAAGCGCCACGTAACCCAAAAGGAAGAATTTTCGATGCGTTTCGATCTACACGAAGCATCATCAAGAGCAGGAAAATTAAACTTGAAAGACGAAATTTTACTTGATATATTTTAAGATCATTTAAATGTTTATAAAATATGAATGTAATGTTTTTTTTAGGGTTTTTGAGCCCACCAAGCGAATTCAAGGATATTGTTTTCGTAGCGCATCCATATCCTTGTTGATATTTATATTCTAGATTTGCCAGTTTTACGTTTTATTATGTATAGGTACTAGCTTTCCAGCCGTGGCTCTGCCCGCGCGTATTTCGGTTATCGCACAAAGACTCTTTTTGCGCAGTTGGATAAAAACCTTTCCCGGGTCTTAAACTATTTCCATACCAAATTTCATCCTAATCGGTCCAGTAGTTTATTTGTTGCATACAAAAATACAAATCCTTCCTCTTTATAATATTCGTATGGACTATTATAGCTTTCCAGCCGCGGCTCCGCCCACGCGAATGTCGGTTATTTATCAAAACCATTAACCTCATTTTGAGCAGTTGGATAAAAACCATCCTATGTCCTTCCCCGGTTCTCAAACTATTTCCATACCAAATTTCATACAAATCGTTCCAGGAGTTTTTAATTTTATTCGTTGCATACATAAATACAAATATTTCCTCTTTATAATATTACTGTAGATTATTTGAACCTTTTAGACATTAGGTATACATACTGTTTAAAATTTTGCTTACCTACCTACTAGCAATATTAGTTATTCTATGCTACTAGCGTCACTATACGACCAAGATGTAGAAGCAGTACGAGACAGTAAACAAAAATGTAATGAGAAATAATTAATGTATTGTATCTTTAGTCAATTCTGTGTTTGTATAGTTGTGCTCAATTTTATCTTTTCATGACGAAACACCTGTAAGATAAAAATATTGATATACATTTATCTTAATATATTTTATTAATGAATTAATAATATTTTGTATCTAAATATCGAAATCATAAATATTCAAGTGTGTTATTTTTAATTACATACAGGTATTTCTCGAACGAATAGAAGCCAACTAATATTGCATTGTTACAAATATAACTCCCAAAATCCCAACTCTAATACCTAGCATAATTTTGATATAAATAAAGAATATGCAAATTGTTTTAAAATGCCTGTATTAATTATAAATTATGTTGTTTTGAATACTTTAATGGCATTTTAATATCACAGATGTTGCCTATTACTTTTGTTGAATATTAAAGTCAATTGGACGTTTTCATTACTAAAATATGTGACAATCTTATAATTGTCTAAGAAATAAAATATAATAATAATAAATAATAATAATAATAAAGCTTTATTTAATTCCATTTCAGCCTACATTCTGATTAATAAATATGATAAATAGAATTCTTTTTAAATTATTTCAATTGCGTTATGATCATATTAAATTAAATTTATTTATGTTTGTTATTACTTTTTCGTGGCTTATATGGACCCCCTTCGGGTAAAAGCCTTCTCCAAGGACTTCCGACTTATCTTTCTTTTTGTCAAACCCTCCAAGAATAACATACAATGGACCACTTAATATATAACTCTTAATACTCGTAGTAAAATATTCGATGATCATCAAGAGTCACCTTATTTGATTACGACCAGTTTACATAATATTCTTCAGATATAAAGTACATACAAAGAGCATATTTATATATAATTTCATCAACTATCTATATTATACATTACAAATATTAAACTGTTATACAAGGGTCTAAAGGAATCAATTCCCTTACGAGGTATTTACAACCTGTAATAGCTTGGTATAATTAACATACTCGTAATCCCAAATGTTATACGACCGAGAAGAAAAGGTAGCTGATGACTACAATATCACACTTATAATAAAAATGCGAAAGTTTATCATTGAGTGAGTGTGTATGTATGTTATTCCTTCACGCTGAAACGTCTGAACCGATTTGGATGAAACTTAGATTATAAACAGTTTATGTCCTCGATTAAGACTGGATACATTCATCAGCATCAAAGTCGCTTTTCACCATTATCGATATAGGTGAAACCGCGTCATGTAGCTAGTGGGAGTTTAATATGTAGGTATTCAATGAAATGTAAAACAACTCAAATTTTTATAACATCATATTGTAGTTACAACTACAACACTGTATTTGGATGGTGTAGTTATAAAGCTGATTTATTTTGTATTCTAAATCAATGATAAAAACAAAAAAAAGTTTGTGGTCTCTTGCAATACATATCCCTAAAAAAGCGAGGTCCAATGTTACTTGGTCAGTGTTTGACCAATTGTAAGCGGATGATTTTTGCGATGGGTGGCAGATGAAACCCAAGATGTTATGAATATAGGTATATGTATAGACTGTGTACAGGATATTTTGATGAAAGGTGTGAGGTAGGTGGTAATAGACAAAGTAGAGGAAAATACATGTTGTACTGACCCTATCTACAGAGTGAGAAATTTAAGTAGATACCAGATTACGACCTCTGGAAAAACGCGTTTCTATTTGTTTTTAGCAGAGACAGTTTTTCACGCAATTTTAAATAATGTAGTTATACTATCGTGGTTATGTTTATTCTCGAATTTTATTTATAAGTATAACTTCTCCTACAGAATTTCAATTCGCCAATCTACCAGCTATGGCAGACTTGATGAAGTATCCGAATCTCTCATTGAAGTTGATTGTGGGACGGGTTGAAATTCTACAAATAACATTCACGGCTCCAATCAGCATCGAAGAACACTGTAAGCTGGCAGGTGATGCAGGATCATGAAACGACAAACGAAAGGCTGCTTAGTTTTTTAATATTAAAGTATATCTATAAGTAGGTACATAACTGTAGTTCTATGTTAATGTAATTAAATATACTTACATACCTATTTATGTACGATAGTGATAACTGTTTTTATACCTAAGTACCTACTTAGAGTTAAGTACCAATTAACGCTTTTTATTGTAAGTCATTAAACTTTTAAATTTACATGTCATGGTTTATTTCTCTTTCTACCTCCTAGGTGCCTTCCTAAATATTTCTATGACAGTCCTAATACCACAGTATAAGAAACATACAGTGATAAAACGCCTTTGATGCTTGCATAAAACCGAACAAACTAAGATTCCACGATAAGTGGCCACTACCTACACTTATGGTTTGCACTTTTTGTGATGTGCCTTCCTAATATACAATTTCAGAAGTGTGTTTGATGTTCTTAATATTGTCATAGACTAATAAAGAAAGCAATTTTAACTACATTAATTAAACGTCACGTTTTAAAAGCCAAATTTCAAAATGTAGCTTTTAAAAAGGATGTAATTTTTGTAATCAACATCCTAAAAAGCCTTGAAAGCCCATATTATTTCGTTCAAAAAATGTGTTCGCCGTCTTAATTTTCAAATAAAATGTCATTTTTGTAACCAACACCCTAAAACCTTGAAAGTAACGCCCATATAACGTTTTATTTACTTAAATAAAAGTGCCCTTCACATATTATTATAAAAAAAATGTGTCTACTGGACACATTTTTTTTTCTTTCATTTAAAAAATGGATATCATTTTCTAATGAGTACTACAAAAAACTCCCGTTACTACCTGCATCCAAAATGCTACAACCACTGAGCAAGTAACATTTTAGCCACAACTATAAGCTTCATCTTAAATAACGCTTCTAATTTGTTACAATTAATGTTAGTTATGGTTGTCAAAAGCTTGAGTCACATCGCAAAAGATGGCATAAACTTAATTATGTTTATCTACATTTGTCATTACTTTATTGAGAAAGTAATGTTCTGTCTAAACCATTTATGCTCATCACAAATAATATTATTTTTTTCGAAATAGTCTTTATGCTGTTGATACAAAATATACTTTTCAAAGTATTTTGAAATTATTGGTATTAAGGCTAGCGATCTGTAGTAGGTAATCCATGAGTTCCATATTTTCCCTTTAAACAATGGTATAACAACAGTATTTTTTGTTCTACCAGAAATGATCTCGTATAATACGTTTATATACGTAATCTTTACACCAGGCAAAGATTCAGTGGGTACGTGGCTTAAGTGGCTACAGATAGTAATATTTACTTACAGATATTTATTTTTACTTGGTATAGGTGATATTTTATGTAAGAAGTAATTGTTAAAAGCGTTGCTATAGTATTGGGATTTGTAAAATTTTTGACATTAATTTTCAAATTGGTTATTTGAGGCTTAGTTATATTATTTCGTATGTCATTTATTATTTGCCAGATGCTTTTGATGTATTGTCAGATGTCAGTGTTTTTTTTTATTTTTGAAGCGCTTAGAATATTCATTATATTATACTTTGTTTGCTGTAGTAAATTTGGTTCTAGAGTGATTCAGAAGATGTCGCTTATTTTGACTACAGTCCTTAATTCTCCGGGATAACCACGTCACTTGTTTTATTTTTATTATTATACCTTTATAGGTACATTAGAATATATTAACACCTATGTACTTATAAATGCTTTAGTACCTACTACACCTCTTTTTTTTATTTACGTGTGAAAAATGCATTACGCATTCCCATCCACCTCGGAGAAAGTGGCCGGGATATGTCGGGCTCGACACCAACTACTCCCACAGCAGCAAGTGCCCCTACCGACTAAATAACACACGGTTTTCCAACTCTACCGCTTCTCGGCGGGCCGCAGGGACGCTTTAGCTCTCGACCACGAACCCACCACGGTTGTCCGTTGCCGGACCCCTCCTGGGGTGCTACCCCTCACGATGCACCAGAACACATGGCACGTCGCTACCACCCGGGGACCAAGCCTGCAAATGGGCGTCAGACAACCCCCGCTTCTGACGCCCGAGGTCTCCCTGCGACGGGTCAGATAAGTAGCCCCGTCGCCTGCTACTTCGGACGCAGAAGATAGGGAGAGCTCGCTATACCGACATTCCTCTTCGCTTCACCGTGGGCGACCAAGCCACGGCTACTACGCCCCACCGCCACGACAAGGCGGGAACCGTCGGGGTGTCCCCTACTACACCTACGACAACTAGTATCTATTCCATGGTATATAGTACGTACTTACCTACTGTATATACGGACACTTGCTGTGCTGTGTGATATTATTGCCAGGAGGTGCGGGGCCTGCGCGAATGTAGTTTAACATTTCTAGCAGTTTAGGGTAGTAATTGAAATAATATCAACTAGAAAATGTCATGATTATTATTGTGATATTATCTAAATCACAATGATAATTATGACATTTTCTTCGAAATAGGCACAGATGAGTTTTAAATGAAAGTAATCACATCACAACTTATTGCACATATACCTACTTGCGTAAGCTATTGTTTAAATTATAACGACGCCCTGCCTATGGTAAATCAGATCGTATCTCGTCAATAGTTTTTTTTATTCCACTAAGGTGGCAATCAAATTTCGATGGTAAGCAGTTACCGTAGCTTATGGACGCTTGCAACACCAGGGGTTGATACCCCGCGCGTTGCCGACCCTGAAGAAATCTCTTCACACCCTTTTTGAAGAAACCCATGCTGTATTCTATCGGGAAAACCACGGCGGGGAGCTCATTCCACAATCGGAGCGTCCGCTGAAGGAAACTCCTTTGAGCCCGCACAGTACGAAACCGTTCTGGTTTCAATGTGTGGGGTTCGACTCCCCGTCGATGGCGAGAGTTGCGATGGTGGAAGCTAGCCGTGGACATCAAGTCGAACAATTATTTAGAACACTCCGTTGTACAGACGGTAGAACACACATAAGGAGGCAAAGTCTCTCCTCAGACTAAGGGGCTCTAAGCCGCTTGTGAGCTCGGGATCGTCGACAATTCTGATGGCACGTCGCTGAACCAAGTCAAAAGGCACAAGCTGTTTAAATGAAAACAAAAAACTTTAAATAAATCACAACTCAAGATCAACACCGCCTTTTAAAGGGAATATTTCCTGCCTTTTAGAGGTACTAACTCAGATTTATGTGAATTGCCATGTATATGGGCACAGATTATACCTAATCTTCACGTTGTCGTGAAGAACACGTTGAATTTTACGCCAAAATATATTCTCACGCATATATTTTTTCATTATACTGCCACATACAGCACTGAAAGTATTATAGAGCCACTGCGAGAGAATGGGCAAGGAACACGGGGCCATTTTTTTTAAACGTCTTTTAAGAATTGTTACATGACACTTCATTATGTATGTGACATAGAGGTAAAATTTCTAAATGAATAAATTAGATGATGTCTATACCTACAGCCAAATTTCTTGGTATTATCATACATAAAAAACTGGAAGCACTTGCTGAAGATTAAAAAAGGTTAGGTGGTTCAGCTTATGCACTTCGCAGCCTAGCACCAGTTACGATGATGACTTGATGCCCTGTGTGGTGCCGGGTTAAAATGTCACCACCCCTTTATATCATTTTTATAATTTATTGATATATCTCTAATATTTACATTTGTATTTTCTTAAGTCGTACAAAACCAATTATGGTTTGACGTAGGCCTATTCGTCGCTTCCTAGCGCTGCCTTATATAATAATCTTATATTAAGTACCTATAAGCACTTGTCTATCCAAAGAAAAGTTACATAAAAAATACCCTGGTTTGACAAATACTGACATGTAGAATCGAGCAATGAATTGCATTATTTAATGTTATCACAGTCTATATTCTACACTTTCATTTTATCACCAAAAAAAAGTGTAAATATGTACCTACATTTTATATCTCAAACGAAGTTAAGCAGTATCACTACCTGTGGGTATCGTAAGAGGTGACATGGTCAATACCTGAAGGTGGGCAGTGCCACGATAATATTATCTATCAGTATTTCAACTTCATAGAAACGGACGAAACGTGAGTTATACCTACGCGCCTCGATCTCGGCCTGCGCGCGGCACGCAGACAGTCTCGAGTGTGGCGACTGTGCCGTAGAGACGAGCGAATGGTTTGTTGTTTTTTAACAATAACCACGCGATTTTTCACCAAAACTAAGTTCAAGTACATATTTACATATTAAATATGACGAGTAGCATATTATGTTGTGCTGGTTTTGGTTGCATGAAGTGGTCAAAAACGCATCCAGAGATAACTTTAAATAGATTACCTGGCAACTGGAAAGTATAAAATAATTTTACTTACTAGTAAGTAAAATTACTTTTAGAAACTTACTTACTAGTAATATGCTTTTGTTAGTTTTGTACATCGAAAAAAAGGATTTTTTTCAACCGGCATCGACAAAAGTAACCCTAAAAACACTTTCACTTTGAGCACATAAATCACAGTCACCAAATCGATTTACAACACACACAGGGCACTCTATGCATACTATAATCTTCAAATACCGTTTCAAGTTATTGTTTATTGTATAAACACTAATAAATCAAACAACTTCATAGAAACGGACGAAACGCGAGTTATACCTACGCGCCTCGATCTCGGCCTGCGCTCGGCACGCAGACAGTCTCGAGTGTGGCGACTGTGCCGTAGAGACGAGCGAATGGTTTGTTGTTTTTTAACAATAACCACGCGATTTTTCACCAAAACTAAGTTCAAGTACATATTTACATATTAAATATGACGAGTAGCATATGTTGTGCTGGTTTTGGTTGCATGAAGTGGTCAAAAAGGCATCCAGAGATAACTTTAAATAGATTACCTGGAAACTGAAAGGTATAAAATAATTTTGTAGTCTACATAGTTGACGGTAGATAATATGTGTCGTTCTAATGGACAAGTATTTCCTTTTATCCCCCGAAAAAAGTCTCGATTAATAAAAAAAATTAATAGAGTAAAGAAAAGTGATTGACACGAGTGAAACAGGTACTTACATAAGCTATATATTAGAATGCAGATTTTTTATACTTTAAAATTTAATAATAAAGCATTTCGTACCTCTCACAAATATTTTTCGGTCGCAAATTTTTAAGACCGATTTTTTATTCAAATACTAGCTTTCCGGTCGCGGCTCCGCCCGCGCGTATGTCGGTTATCGCGCGAAAACATTAACCTCTTTTTGAGCGTGAAAGCGTAACAGACAGACAGACAGACAGACAGAGTTATTTTCGCATTTATAATATTATAGTACTGATAAAAGTCAACTAGGCTAATTGCGTCCACGGGGCTAATGCGTCTTTATGAATTTATTTCAAAACTGTTTGACTTACACTGACTTCTGCCATCTAGTTCCATTTACTTTGACTAAATACATTATATTTAGTGCGTACAGAGTACAGACGGCGTTATAATAAATATATCCAAGTTTTCGGCCATTTTGAAAATTGCACTTGTTGTGGACAGTTTGTTACTGAGAGAGGTGAGTAAAAAATCCATGTTAATCTTAAGTTTTCTTTAATTAACTGTAATTATTCAATAAACGTTGTAATGAATAATCAATGAGTTGTTTATAGAGACAGTTATTTTTTATGAAATAGCTTTATTTAAGAAGATAATAATATTTCAATTTTTTTATGTTAGGATTAATGTCTTGGGGTAAATGCATGAACCTTTACGGGTCAATTACGACTGTTGTTTTTTCGCATAACGCATTTGCCCCAAAACAGATATTGACAATCTTTTTATATCATCACATATTGATATGAACACGGCATTTTGTTTCATAAAACAAATATAAGTGTACATATTTACTTACCATAGTGCCAAATTACATGAACAATGACAAATACTTAGTACATGTCGATTATTAGTTGATCAACATGATTACGCTTAGTATGAAGATTTGTTTTCACTAAAACTTTAAACAAATATGTCGGTTTGGTTGTTTAATAAGTTTGAGTTTATAAAAAAGTTTGATTTTTTTACCCACACTTTTGTAGGTAGGATAAATAACATGTACTAATATTTTTTAACAATCTTTAGTAACAGAACGTCATTGAGTACCTTGAGATTTTTGTTAAGTGCTTCACTTATATTTCATGTTGCTACTTTTTTATTAATATATTACTGTGCTAGGAGTTGATACACTTTCCGTTATACATGTATAGAGACTTAAATTATAAATAATTGAAAAGTACAATTTATTTAGTGTGCTGTGTGAGTAAGGATGCACCATATTTGTTTGTAAGAAAATTTTAAGTGCCTTATGCTTTCTTAGATGCAATTTGATGTTATAAATTTCTTGGAACCGACTGATTTAATTTTAATAAGGTTTTGTATTATTATCCATCAAGTTTTTTTTATTTACAACTTTCACCAATATTAAGTCTACATATTTACCTACTTACTTTGCAGAAGTTAAGTAGTTCGCGCGTTAATATTTTTCAACGTAACATGTTGACAACATCTGATTTTAGCATGGGGTAAACGCGTCCCTGAAACACTAAACGCATTTCCCCCATATTTACCAAATCGTATCAGAATGCTTCAATAATTCGTTTTGACCAATTTAACTGTCATACTATTGCACAGAAATTTTAATTGAAAAAACCCACATTGATTTTTTCACGATTAGCTTACCGATTGAATATTTATTTAATAAAGACGCATTTGCCTCTAGCGGGGTAAAAGTGTCTATAATTCCGTTTATTTTTAAACACTCAATATAAAACCTTTCTAACAATTCGGCGAAAAAATCACTGCTAGAACTTTGTTCAGAAATAGTCGAATATTTAGCTTGAGTTTCAAAAAGTGGGATATTGCCATAAATTCGCTCTCATTATGGCGATAACTTGAAGTGATTGAAAAATATAACGCAATTACCCCGGTTGACCTAATATGTTTTTTAAATCTACCTGCTATAGTCAAAAAACAACACGCTTTTTTAATTGAACACTTCCTGTTCATTTAAAAAAATAAATTTATTTGTTTATATAAAAATATTATATTTACAATCACAAAACTAAATGGAAACACAAAGTAGGCAAATGTAATGAAAATACTGGAGGCGGGTAGCCCTATCGCATGTTTACGTACAGCGCGGCTGTAGGTAGTTATTTTAAGGACAGAGCCGAGTTAAAATACTGTATAGATAATATTACCGTGGCGATGCCTTCTGGGCAACTGCGATCCCACGACGCCTGTTATCTAATAGTACTAGCTCAATTTCTGGGTGGGCACCTTTTAATTCCATTTCTGACAAATCTATGCATTCTTGCAGTGGTTTTCATAGCTTGGTTTCATCGTTCGATATATCTGACAAGCTACTAGTAGTGCCATCTAGGATTTCTGACGAAACTTCGCTTACATCAGTTTAGTTAGTCTGAGTTACTGCCAGTGAATGAGTATTCACTCGTATATTAGGCGCATAACGAGGATCTTCACGTACCTACTAACGAAAAGATAACGAGTATACTACCAATGAGGATTCTCGAAGAGGGCATTTAAAATACTCTGTTCCTCTAAAACACGATATAAGATTGACTACTACCATTAGAACCTCATAAGAAGACTACTACTCACCATAAAGAAGAGTCGTCATGGAGTTGAGGGCTAAAACAAAATAAGAAATTTATTTTGACTTGAGCTCTTTCAATGCCAATTGCATTATGATGTGGGGCTGCCATGGTCTAAGAATATATTATTGTACCATGGGGCTAGCCTAGAAACCGAAACCAGTCTTGAAAGAGCAGAAACAGAGAGGGACAGCATTATATGTTTTATTTTAAGTTACTTACTGAATCACTGCACCGGGGCGCAGCCAGTAATAGTTAAAAACAACATGCTATATGTACGAGTATCTTACGTAATTCCTACAGTTAATCTCTGACAAAATAGAAGATTCTCTGAGCAGTTAATGTCTGGCGCTGCGAAAAAGGAGTTACTATACATATACAATGACAGTTTGATAGCATCGCTCACAAGTGATTACAGTAATGTCAGTTTGTCGCCCGTGGTCGCTGTAATCCCAAGATGGATAAGCCAAACTGACGTTAGCCGTGACATCATAAGGACTACCGTTGGCGCAATTTCACTGTGTCGATGTCAGAACGGAGATTACATTGATAAAATTGCTTTTGGCGTATATTATCAATCAGGCAGCCCTAGCCCTAGTATTACCCTTTATTACACTTAGGGCGCGTTTCAGAATGTCCTAATAAAGTTTCAGGTTGCTATGCAACACATAAAATAACTGAATGATAAAAATGACAGTTGATATGCAGCGCGTTTCAAGCTTTAACCGATGGATAGGCTAAATCGATGACTGTGAAACGCCAAGATAGTGTTTTATTTTTTAAATATGTTCTGGGTAGTAAAACCGGAACTTACTCGAACATTCTGAAACAGGCCCTAAAGGTAAAAAAATAAACACAATGCAATTCAACCTCTCGACCTGCGGTCTGCGATAAATCGCGATTCATAGTGAGTGAGACGTGTACAAGTATTCGATAAAGGGATTTTGACGTATGGCAAATGTCCAAATCGTACGAATCTAATTACAATAAAAAAATAAACCATAGAAAATTCAAGAATTTTCCTGATAATACGTCCGGTGGTTTTGGTTGCCAGATGATTAAAATTAATAAACTTTTCGTAAATTTTGTCTCTCTTGCGTTGCGTGCAAAAATTTTATTGAGGCAATTTTTTGTAACATTTTATAGATTTTTTTATTGGTGGTATGCCTTTATTGACAAAATGCTGCAAATTATACACAACCCTACAGCTACTACAATGAAAGCTTTCAGACAACCTACATGTTATTATTATATTAAGTATCCAATTTCAACAATACTTGGTTTTCAATCTGTGAGAAAAAATCCTAGGCCTAAAATAAAATAAAGACATACCTCGTAATTTCAAAAACCGTAGCTTACAGTGCAGTCATACCCATCATCAAAACAAGCAATGCTTACGACGCACTCCAGGTACTGAACCCGGATTAAGAAAAGGTGTTCAGAGAAAATATTGTCTGAAAATTTTTAACGGAATAAAATTAATTCTCAAACAGCAAGTTACAATATAACAGTAAAAAAGGGACTTGATAAGTGTTTACATTATTCAACATAATTTTGTTCTTAAATTAATTCAGGCAGGGGATGAAGACTTTACAGAGTAACTGTAATTAACTAAGATATACTTCTTACCAATATTTTGCTAAGATAAAGCATAAAATTACCTAGAGTCTATTCAGAAAGTAAGTGGACTTGAGGTTCGACTTTGGGACTGTACTACAATGATAATAATATAAAAAAAGACGTGTGGCACTTGGAGACTGCCACGGTTAAGCTATTACATAGCATTTTTCATCAACTTATGCAATTATAAATCTCGACACGTTAGTTGTCAAAACCTTTTTGTCTGCCAAAATTTAGTTCCTTTTACGCACTGTAGAGGCGCTGATCAAATATAGTATCACCGCTGTGCCAGACGGAGTGGGGGTGTTAGGTTATTTTCGTTACGGAATTTCTGGATTCGGTCTCCACGCTCAAGTCCCGCGATAGAGGCTATGCAATAGCTTAATAATGTATACCTAATAATTTACCTAATATACCTTAGATATGTATGTACGTTACTCTAAAATGTAAATTATCTGGGTAAAGAATAAAATTATGTAGATTCTATCCTACCATAATATTATTATTGGTTATATAAAACCACATAGGTTAATTATATGACAAAGATAAGAGGATATTGGTACGTATCCAAATTTATAAGATTTAAATATATTCATATAGAATAAATACGTTACAAATGATTTTTGTTTAATATGGTATTCCCTATGCATGACAAGTACAGGACTAACTCATATATAGATACGGCGATGAGCGAAGCAAGGACGAGTGTTAGGTTACTTGTGACTACAACGCCAGAAGAATATTATATATCTATAATATAAGATAGTGTATTAGTGGCCTAACCTAATACCGACCAAAGTAATTTTTCAAAAACGAAACGTAACTTTCAACTCAAACGCCCTAGCAACACTGACCAAGTCGAGCAAGGAGCTGCAAATTGATAATTTTTATGTATTGTTGTTGATGTTGATGATATAAAGTGCTTTGGTTCTTGTGTAGTGTCAACTCAATCTTTTTAATTCGAAGTAAATAAATAGTAAAATACTACTCACTCGAATCGAAGTGTATTAGTGGGAGTGACAAGTTAAAAGCCATACCTTAATTACTAAGTCCGTACTTGCAGTATAGTGTATTTTTTTTGAAATGGATATATACGGTTATCCACCCTATCAGTATCAATCTGACGAACTGGCCAAGCAAATGTTCGCTCAGCAAGCATTGGCTTCATCAAATCCATTTGCCAGATCAGAATCTGAGGCACACACAATGCCGATGCCGTCAGGCAGCCCTTGGAACTCTCGTGGCTTACCATGGGGTATGCAATCGCCGCCCCAAGTTGTTCAATTTACCGCCAACCAATTCAAGAACGGCAAATTTAATACAGTTGTGCATTGCAAGAGAAAGAGTTTGGATTTAGAGCCCCCAATGTAAGTATTGTACACACTTGAAAGTATTCATCATTTCATTCATTAATTATTTCAAAATGAATGTAGATATTGTTGATATCAATATTATGTTCAGTAACTTTAATGTTCTGATGTACAGACTAATTCTTTATATGTTCCCTCTCCGAGCCATCTTTGATATAATAAAAATTAGTTCCTAAGGTAAAGCTAGAAGAAGCAACCACTAATAGATGAAAATAAATTAGTATTAAAAGGATGAAAATGCCATAACATACAATACCTGTAACATGCAATTTTTATGCAGTCCAGCAAAACAGCTGATCACTGAAGAAAAAATGGCTGCTCATCTAAATGGACTCCACATATCATCTCAGTACACACCACATTCACTCTCATCTGAAGATGTATGGATGGACACCATTGCTACGCCAACATTGGACAGTGAGAAGCTAAAAGGACATACAATTGTACTCTCAGAAGAGGTGAAGAAGATACAGGAAGAGCCATTATTACCATCGGTCCTCATTGAAAGGTGAGAATAATTTCTTATACATAATTTCATACAAAACTATCATACAACCAGCTTATTGCCAGGGTGGGTAATAATCATGACATCAGTCATGATAAGGACTAACATTTTCATCACAATTTATACACATTACATTTTCTGTAAATGTTCTAATCTGAGCAACGCTGTAAGTGCTGTGGCTGCATGCAGTTAGCCACATTGGTAACTACTGGTTTTTATTTAATTCTATGAAATGAATTGCGAGCGCCGCAGCACTGAAAATGCTGTAAGCTTGTATCTAGCCATCGAATTTTTAATAGAAATTAAGACAAACCAGTAGTGCCGCTAGGGCAGACTGCAATTGCAGTTGGCAGCGTCGCTCGGAAGTACCTGAACTTTCTAGCTGGACCTGTGAACAATTATGTGTAATATTAGGTTGTCTAGAATTAAAAAAATGGTAAGGTTGTTATTTGCCTGACTTCCTCTGTTATGGGCTGCTGAGTACAAAAATTGTATTAAAATTAAAATTTCCAGCTGGTGGATTTCAATATGAATAACAAGGCTGTTTTAGGCTGCAGATCATGAAAATAGCAATAATTTTAAATGAAGATGGTGAAAACATGTATTGAAATTATTTAATATGGGTGTTAGTTCGATGTTTCTTGGAAAACAACATCCATTTTGAAATGCAAGATGGTGGACACATTATCTAAAAATTAAATCATATGGATGTCACTTTCTATGTTTTTTCGGGTGCTGATTACAAAGTTTACAAAATCCAAGATGAGGGAAAATTTATTTTTAAATATATTAAAATTTTATATAAGTCATTTCACAAATAAGTCTCACTGTGTTGTTTTACAAAATTGACGTGTTGTTTATTTGTGGACAAACATTTTTTGCTCTAGCTACCAAGAGACTCGCCGCTTCTTGTATGAATTTGAGCACTCTATCATGGCGATGTGAAGTAGCACCTTGCATCCCACCAATAAGTGCCTTGCTGAACCTATCGCCTCCCGACAAATACCGCAATACTTTTTGGTGTCTTTCCCCTATCTTACTAAGTTAATTTGGTCTGGGAGGGTCATCTGAAAGGCGTTTAGATAAAATTGTAATAAGGCAGGTGAACAATAGAGATGGGCTGAACGTGGGTTTCACCGAATACGAACAATCGGCCGAATGTTCGGTAAAACTCATACCGGCACAATTGATTACCTCACTTAAATAATGCGCCGGACACTCCCTCCCGCTCCCCCGTTGTACCGCCTATGTTATTATTGCATCATCTAGTAAACAGTAAAACTTCACCGCGTAAGTTTGATTTTATTTTTGAATTTTTACATTTTGAAATGTATAAATAAAAAAAAAACTTAATTTCTCACAATTAAGATCTGATTATAATAACGTTATTTATTATAAAGAGTTCACAGTAGTTGTATGGTCCGAGACCGTACTCTAAAGATGATATAAAATGAGAAATAAATCCTTGATTTGCTAGTTGATATAAATGTTTATTTGATAATTTTACATATCAAATAAACATTTATATCAACTAGCAAATCAAGGATTTATTTCTCATTTTATAACTATCATTAAATATATTGATTTAATGATAGTTAGCCGCGTGAGATACGATCAAATCGACGCTAATTACGAACTGGTCATTTACTTAGAACTATGCCAAAAATTTTTACGCGGGCGAATATGCAGTTGCACCGTACAGTAGTTTAACCCCAAAACAGCTACATACTTATAAATTGTTTTTAATAACCATATTTTTTATCTGCTGTTATTGGAAATAAAACTACAGTGTCTACATAAAAATAATGCAAATTACTTACCACATAAAAACAAAATATAGGACACATTTAACACTCAACTCATGATCAATCGGTTTAATACCGTATTAACTTTGAGTACCTCAAAGTTAATACGGTACCTAAGTACCTCAAAGTTAATACCAAACCTTGAGTTTATCGAATATTCGGTGATTTGACCGAATATTCGGCCGAATACGAATATTCGGCAAACCTGCCGAATATGCCGAATACCGAATATAAAACGAATATTCGGCCCATCCCTAGTGAACAATCGTATATTAAGTAGTGATGGTAAGGATGGCGGAACCAACCACAGTATCTTGGTAGATTGTTTTGGTTGATTGCCATGGAAAGAAGCTGGATTCTTCACAGTGCACCATGACAGGCCGATAAATTTTCGCACCAATTTCATTGTACACGAAAATCTACAGATAATCTATGTATATAATGCCCAGTAAGAGTATAAATACCTAAAATTGGCTAGGTGACATGATAGCTGTTGTTAAAAAGCCAACAAATTTATCCCTGAGGCAAATTGGAGGCCTGATCATTAGTATGTATTTTAAACTTTACTCCTTTAATATTTATGTTGGGTACCTAAGTGTAATAAGAACCAGAAAATAATAAGGCTTATTATTAATTGACGCTAATAAGGCCCACATGCATCACATTATCAAGCTAAAAGTAATTACCTATTTGTTAGAATAAGAGGCTTAACAACGTCAAATAAATTGCAAAGAAACGAAACTGTTTACAAAAAAAATTTTTAACAAACAACGGACCGACTTCAACACCCAAAAGTGTGAAATAACTTGTTGAAGTCGGTACCATGATGGTTCAAAAGTACCTATTATCACAATATTGTGCGCATGGTACCAACTTCGACAAGTTATTTCACACTTTTGGGTGTTGAAGTCGGTTCCATTTTTTGTTAAAAAAATTTTTCAATCTTTTTAGTGTAACTCAAAAACGGCTTGACCGATTTTGATGAAATTTAAAATGAGACCAAACGACAAGCATCAGCTTTCAAACAAAAAAAGAACTTGAGAACCTCCTCCTTTTTTGGAAGTCGGTTAAAAAAAACATCTTTTATCATTTCAGGTTAGAAAAGCCAAGTATGTCACTTGTTGTATGGAAACCACGAGAGAACCTTCTAGAAAAAATTGCAGAACAGGATGAGAAACCAAAGGAAGAGGAAGAAGAATTTCCACAGAAAAGGAAGGGTGTCCTGGTGGAAGACATGGGCGTGAATGATGTTGATATGTGATATATGTAAGCTTTTAAATGTACAGATGTATCAGGAAACATGGTGTGATGTGTTAGGAGACATAGTGTGATGTGTCATTGGGCTTGCTTACTCATAGATACCTTTAAAACTTTGAGGTATAAACCACTAACTAGCCAGGTGAGCCTTTGCATAATGCTCTTCCAGCATGCGATGAAGCTTAAGCCGGTGGAGGGGACTGAACCATGTACCTGTGGTATGGCAGTCCATAGCTATTGCCGCTTGGACATCATTGTTTCAATAGGATTGATTTTGATTTGATATTGGTGCAGCTGGATTAATGACTTATAACGTGTTCACTGTTGCTTACCGTGACTTCAATAAATTGTTGTTATAACTTTAACGACCGGTGCCGCCGTAACTTGCAAGTCCAGCATAATCAGCGTTATGCCACACATAATATACTCTGCGAGTAGAAATAAATGGTCTGGAAGATATCACTGTAAGTGATAAGACCGCCCATTGGAACTACTTAAGTTAACTATTCCATGTATTGTTTCCTATGCTAATCTTGTGTCAATAAAGAGTTATTGTATCAACAATGAAAGATTTTACCCATAACAATGCGTTATCTATCATTAAGTGTTTTAAATATTTGTTATTATTTAATTATATAATTAAATAATAACAAATATTGACCATCCAGTATGGTAGGCCAATAACACATTTGAATATGTCGGAAGCACTATAGAAAGTTGTGAATTGGTTATGAAACCGATAAGATGATATCTAGTAGCTGGAATATCATGTGGGAGCTGCGGCTGATTTTAGTTGTATGTGTAGCATTAATATTGTGAAGGATGTGGTCTTATAATTTTACTGGTGACATTACAGAAATTATCTGAACAATATCCCACAGGCGACCACAGTGTTTTTTTTTCACTAAGGGTCCGTTTCAGAATGTCCTAATAAAGTTTCGGGTTATTATGCAACACATAAAATAACTGAATGATAAAAATGACAGTTAAGATGCAGCGCGTTTCAAGCTTCAACCGATGGATAGGCTCGATGACTGTGAAATGTAAAGATAGTGTTTTATTTATTAAATATGTTCTGGGTAGTATAACCGGAACTTACTCGAACATTCTGAAACAGGCCCTAAATACAATCAGTGACATTCATAATCATTAATTACTCTTCTTCACGTTAATATTATAAAGGCGAATGTTTGTGAGTGTTTTTGTATGTTTGTTACATCTTCACTCTCAATCGGCTCGACCATTTTTGATGAAATTTTGTATGAAGGTAGATAAGGCACTGGATTAACATTAAGGATACTTTTCATCATCATCACCATCCATCACCACGCGGGTGAAACCATGGGATCAATGTCTTGCAGGCAGTTGAATCATAATAATTCTCTAGGTTAGCCTGAACATCACCTTCGACCACACCAACACTTACCATCAGTGAGATAGTGGTCAAAGGCTAACCTATCAAGCTAAAAAAAAATCACTAGTGAAATTATAATACTGCTAATAGACAACTTTTTTGCCCATTTACTGTTGAGAATCTAAAATTGTGATTTTTGGTGAAAACGTATGATTAGTGAAGTAGGTTCATGTAGGTACATACCTAAATAATGTACATTACTATTAGAATACGCACCAAGGTTTTAAATACTCTTAAAATATTTCTAAATAGGATTACAAGCACTATCGCCTGCTAAGCGAAAATCATATCAAACAAATTATTGGAGTACAAAATTTTATGCCCAAGGCGGGAATCGAACCCGCGTCCTCTGATATCGCGTCGGATGCCTAATACCATCTCGGCCACCTGGGACTTGGCATTTCTGCCGAAATTTTGTGCTCCAATTGTATTACTTTAACCGTCATAAAATTTTGTACTCCAATAATTTGTTTGATATATTTTTAAAATCTTTCGTTTTACCGAAACTGTTTTACAATAGCAGTAAAGGTAGTTTTTAAATGTCATTAAGATACTAACTACTTTATATTTTTCTCTCTTACATGGTTTTCTAATATGTTCTGATTCTTCTATGAGTAATTAATCGCGTGTATATAGTCATAATGCTTATGGACCTTTGGGTAAAGTAGGGCCGGCCAATGATAAAATCTTATATCTGAGGTGTTTTTAACATACTGAACTTTGACTTATTTTAATTTTAAGGATTTGCTTAAACTTGTCATACAATAATGTATTTTATGTTTTGTTAGTGTAGCTTTTATGTGTAGCTAAATTCATAATAATCATTATTAGACATGTATGTATGGTGTCGATTCCATACTAATTCAGTAAATTTAAAATTATTTAAACTATGGTAGTTCTTATTCTGTTCACACTAAAATCCAAATTCGTGTAACACTTAAAAGGGTAATTCTAAAAATAGGATTACTCTTATCAATTGTAGGCCTGGAAGTTGTGGAATGCTCTTCCACCTGAGGCTTTTCCTAAGTCTAGTCCGTTTCAAAATCGCCTTGAATAGTCCTTTCTCTTAATGGTAGGCAACGCACCAGTAATGCTGTGGGTATTACAGGTGTTCATAGGCGGCGGTGACCACTTATCATCAGGTGGAACGTTCACTTGTCACCTTTTGTATAAAAAAAAATTGCATCAGTTTAGAAAGCACCAAGTGACATGACTATAAAACACAAAGTCAACTTTAAAAACTGTCATTTCGCATAATATTAATTTAGATACGAGGGCGGGTCAATAAGTCCGTGACTTTTTAGAACGAAACACGGGTTTTTGGGATAAAGAATCATGTTATTTTTTAACATAAGCTCCCGTGAGATCGACCAACACCATATCGTGAACTTTTTAATTGTTTCGGATGTTGAGACCTTAACTAGGCGTCCAGAGAGTTCGGCATCTTCCATGCTTGTACAGCCACGAAGGAATTCAGTAAACCACTTTTTTACCATTGAAATTGTTGGTGCAGAGTTCACATTGTATTTATCAAGCTTAAACTTGGTTTGAGTGATACTTTTATCTGCAAAAAATAATGCTTTACGAGCTTAAAATTATTTTTTTCCATTTTCTTCTCAAATTACTCGGTAGTATGCTTTCAATGGCTGCCAATCACGAATTAAGTACACAGGTCGTCCAAATTTTGCCAGGAGTCAGCTGACAGATGTCTTACAGTACAGGAGCAGTCTTGCCCTTTTAGATAAGGCGTGGAATTCAAAAAGTCACGGACTTATTGACCCGCCCTCGTATCAGTTGGAACAGATTAAGAAATGCCATAATTTCATTCGCAAGCGTTATACAAATTTGGATTTTAGCGTGAACAGTATATGAACTATTATAATTTAGAGCATTTTATGCTTAGAGAATTTGTATAGAATCTAGACACTGTCATCACAGTTTACCTTAAGCCACAAATTTAGGCTGCGTTCAAACCAAACGTATGGTCAGGTGCCGGCTGTGAGCAATCGTTACGCAGTTGGCGGCTGACTATATGTTTGGTTGGAACGTGGCATTATCCTAAACCGACAACCGTGTCTTTCTGTGTGTAGAGTAGGTGTCGAATAGATTGTTGAAATGAAGTAATTTTCTCAATGAAATCGTTTATTGTATCGTTTACTATTATACTGTAGTACCTGCAGAGATGGCACTACAAGACACGCTGCTGCAACTAATCAGCAACATAAGAAAAACTTTGTTTTACTCTAGAAAATAGAAACATACATCGGAGCTGCTGTTCGGTACTATGAAAATTGCCCCAAAAATCGTGCACTACGTGTGTGCAATACCTGTAAGTTTTTAATAATAGTTATTAGTTTTTAACGGGACTTAACCGCGATTAAAAATGTAATAATGTATTTTATAAGTAGGTACCTACATATTGGTGTCGATTCTGTACTAATTGGGTTATGTAAAATTTTCTAAAGTTGTGGTAGTTTTTATTCTGTTCAAAATAAAATCTAAATTTGTATACCCCTTGCGAATAGCAGCCTTAAATTTTTAATTTCTGTTCAATTGTGGGTAGTCGTCATCGGTGCTGTCTAAACTGATGTAAGACTACCCGCAATTGAATACAATAATTATATTTTTAGAATTCCATTCCAAATGTTACGCAAATGTGGATTTTAGTGTAATCAGAATAAGAACGAATATAGTAAGAGAATTTTAAATTTATAGAATTCATATCGAATCAACACCGTTATTAATAATATATCGAACGTAGTAGTAGCACTTGTTATAAAACATAATTAAATACATATAAATATAACAATATGACTTGTAAATATAACTCACTATTATTAAATCGAATATCTTTTTAAGACTTTTGTATTTTACGCGATACCTGATATATGTTTAGTTAAGACTAATGTAAGGCTGATTTGTTATTAACGGCTTTTTAAATAAAGGAACATACCTATACGTTGTTATAGCATCATTTGCAATACCTTATCCCAATGAAATTTGATTTATCATGACAAGTGATAAGTAGTGAAGTGAGTGCTACATATAATGAACACATATACCTAGTGTCTTCCCTTAATAGAGACAATAAGATAGGTGTTAATGGACACATTCTTAACTTTTCTATATTTAGCAGTTTGTCAAGCTAAAATTACTTACTAGTCCGTATCGTTGCAGTTAAAGAAAATGCTTTATAAAGTCACGTCCTGGGGCCAGATTTTTTTAGCTATTGAACGCCGTTAACGCAACTTAATTGCATGAAAATTGTAGTTTTTGACAGTAGGTATCCGTAATCTGCCCGCTATTTAGTTTCGATCGCCAGTCAGTGGCTTGCTATCAATAGTTTGACTATTTGGTATGATGTAAGCTTTTTTGTTACGATTGCGTTGCTACAGTGGTAGAGTTAATCGGATGAAATTATTATTTGGACTAAAGAGTAGCATTACATAACTAAAAGTTACGTGACATTTTGAGCTCTACGAAATTGCTTTTTTTAGGATTCCGTACCCAAAGGGTAAAAACAGGACTTACTAAGACTCCGCTGTCTGTCTCTCACCGGGCTGTATCATGAACCATGATAGCTAGTCAGTTGAAATTTTCACAGATGATTATTTTTGTTGCAGCTATAACAACAAATACGAAAAATTGGCGAACAATACACAAGTGCGCGTAGGACATTTTAAAAGTTTTTAATCCCCTAATCTTGATCATGAACTACGAGTGGGATTCGAACCTGTGACTATGCGTCCGCGTCCCTCTAGCCGCGCATGTCTGGGACATGCTCTCTCTTTGTAATTTTGTAGGCTGATTCGCTTAGCGGAATGTATATAATTCATCAACATTTTTAATAGGTACCTAAGTAAGTTTTTACCTAGTTCTTAATCACTTCCTGTGGTCCTTGCCTAGTTAACCAACAGGTGATGTAGAATTCGCGAGTCTGTCTTTTTATGGCTATTGAAAACTATAAAACTCCGCATTTGTTACTGCTACCGACCAGGGGGCATTAAATATAATAATATTTATATGCCGGATTTTTTCATAAAGGGAAAGAACGATGCGCCATGATATAACCTGCGGTTTGTTTTGTTGCTTTTTAGTAGAAGGAGCATTAAATATAATAATAATTTATAATATAATATTATTTATGTACCTACCAATAACAAAGAATAAGATAACATTCAATAGATTGTAAATAAAGTTTACTTCACACCGTATATAGTTTGTGACTAACTTCACTCCGTAAGTGTTTTGCATTTGATACCAATAGATGTCACTGTGCTGTTTTTAATCGTGAAAGCGTTTGTTGCAAGTAACTCATGGCAGTGTACCGACCCGGCAAGTTAAAATATATATTAGAACATTTAGAACTGTCACTTCACTAGGTGCTTCCAGTATTCAAGATTCTTATTAGATAACCATTACTGTGCCATAATTAACCATTGATTGAACGGCAATGGCGTGAGATGAAGCGCCATTGCCGTTAGAGATGGGTCGTCGACGCATTAAACGTAGACGAAACTAGACCGTCTATTTTCTTTCGTGGACTTAGGACTAGTCGATCGACTAGTTAAATTCATCGACTAGTTGATTTATACCGACGGCGTTTTCTTTGTGGACGATTAGTCGACTCGATCCGTTACGTACGACTATTCAACTAGACTAGACGCATTAGTAGTAGTAGTATTCTAGTTAAATGAAATTTGTATCGTAGTTTTATATGTTACGTATCACAAGCATATTATTGAAAAGTTTGACCTTCCCTACATACTTTTTCCAGGCTAAGGACTGGCTAAATAGAATTTATAACAGTCGATTATTTTCCCTATTTAGGCGTATTTAGAAGATCAACTGATTCTATTTACAATCATTGTTTTTTTTTAATGTGTTTTATGTACAATATTTACGACGGCAATGACGTAAAAATAGATATATGCTTCAGTTTTAGATGGCTTTTCAAATTTGCCGCAGTAGATTTATACGCCAATTTTTCATACATATATTTAGCATAGATTGCAAATCGCCTTTCCACTAGATATGTCCTTTTCAAAGTGATGCCATAATTCACTTAAATTTCGTCCTGCCATTTTACTGTTTCCTACACTAAAAAGTTCATTTAGGTATATCACCTATCTACTTATTAAAATCAACCATAAAGTTTTGAAAGTTTTTTAAACTATTTACATATAATTTACACTATTCACAATAATAAAATACTCGTATGTAACAAACATTTAATCAAATTTTGAAACTATAGTACGTAATTTGGTTAAACACGAAATAAGAAAGTTTCTAATAAGTGCATCGTTCGCGTTTCGACTGTAGTCAAGGCGCCGCGCGGCCGGTCTACGTCTATGACGGAGGATCAACACAAAATCGTTGAACCGTCCATGCAGACAAAATTGAACTTTAAATGTAGGAGCTCTGAGTTGATAATAACATTGAGCGTGTTTTGGACGGTCATTTCAACGCGTTGAAATGACCGTCCATGCAGACAAAATTGAACTTTAAATCAAGGAACTCTGAGTTGATAATAACATTGAGCGTGTTGTGTAACGGACCAATGAATGAATATATTAACCGAATGTGTTCACGAGTCGTCGTCGCGTTGACAGTCGCTATGAATTTTGTATAGACTACTTCGATAAAATATACCTATTAATTCGATAAAATATATATAGTATATTTTATCGAAGATAGACTACAATTTAGCCGTCCTGCCGTCTACAGATTCTACTAGTCCGTTCATCGTCGATGAACTGTCCGTTCGTCTATTGTACGTCGACGGTCGAATTAACTAGTTCGTTCATGCAACGCTCTTCTCTAATTGCCGTTCGTGCCGTAGTGAAAGGCGACTTAAATGGTAAGCACATGTTGTGCATACAAGGAGTAGTGTAATTACGGGGTTGCCGTTGCTCACGCCGCACATACGGGTATTTGAACCTAAAAGCTGGCCAAAAATCATTTTCGCGTAATCTTCGATATTGAAAAACAATTTAGTCGCTTAAATAGCTAAAGGTATCCTGCATCACGTGACAGTCATTGTATTTGACTCGACTCCCGCGCCGCCCGCTGGCTTCAATCGGAAGTTACCGTTCGCTTGAAGTGTGCGCGTGATTGTTCGATATTCTCCCTTTGTGATCTCACAATACTTGTTATTATTTTGTGTTTGAAACTTGTGCTAAAATATATTTATGATGGATTCGTCAAAACCAGGTATGAGCGTTTTCACAAAAAAGTGTACCCCCCACTTTTCGGTTGTCCCTTGTGTTTGAAGTATTACTAACAAAATATGATATGATCTGGTGAATATTTTAATTACTGTAAGCACTAAACACATTTAAAACTAGTAAATAAAGTGCCACAAATATGAAAAAAAATTGAGCAATTAAAATAATGACCAATTTTAATTAGCAAGAAGTCAGTTTTTGACGTGTCCCCCACTCGAATTTCTTGATGTTAAAAGCTATTCTGAAAAATTTTTGTACGCGATACATTGATATTTTGGTACGGTTTGAAAGAACTCTGAGTCTTCGATCGTCTCCAGTACTTTTTAATTTAAACGTAAAACACAGTTCCACAATTCAATTTCCAACAAACATGTAAGAAGTGGTGCCGACCGGACTTGACAGGTTTGTCACGGCTAAAACTGCTATTTAAATAATAAGGACTTTTTCATTTCTGAACTGGTTACATTAACCTTACAATCCACTAAAAAAAGAACCAGTTGTGCAGTTTGTTATACGAAACCGAGTAAAACGAGTGTGTATTTAGGTGTGCCACGAACGTCAAGATTTCTTGTGTCGGATTTGAAACACAATAACTGCTGATTCCGGTAAGTTATCATCATTTCACGATATTTAAAAGAATAATAATTTAATAATGTAATCGTAATATAGTTAATAACAAATTTAATGTAAATGTTTATTTTAGAATACAGTTCAGAATATAATAAGGGAAGAGAGCGTCACGTCAGGTTTGCGACATTTTATCCCGTGACCTACCAGGCTGACCAGCAAAGTCGCAAAACCGACACCATAAAGCAAGGTTTACATTACGATAATTTACAGTTCTTTTTTATTTCCTGTTTTATATTATGTGTGTCGGTCTGTTTGAATAGTGGGTTATTTTTATATTATTTTTTACTACAAGTATAATGTTAACGACTGACAAATTATGTAGAAGATCTCAGATTTAACCTTGATCTCAAGTTTTTAGAGTAGTTAATATCGTTTAGGCGCAGAATGTCCAATTCGCAGAATGTCTTGTTCGCAGAATGTCCAGTTCACATAACGTCCAAATCTCAGAATGTCCATTATTCATAATAAACGTTATTACACCACTAATTGGTGGGGGATTTAAAAAACCCTAAACTTGACTACTTATTGATATATTAATACTTTAATTTCTCACTAATTAGTGGTGACAACGTTATGATGAATAATGGACATTCTGCGATATGGACGTTCTGCGAACTGGATATTATGCGAACTGGACATTCTGTGAATTGGACGTTTTGCATCCGCTGGACATTTTGCGAATTGGACATTCTGTGCCTAAACGAACGTATTATTAAGATTAAAATAAAAGTATACTAAGCGTTATTTAATTTTTGATAAGAGAAAAAAGTGCCAAAAATGTTGTGATATTAATATGCAACACCTAGTAGGTGTACATTTTAACTGAGACCAATGTTGATTTCTAATAATAATATAATGTTTAATAAAAAAAATAACTGATTAGAGCACAATTTGTACTGCTTAGGTTTGTTAATTTTATAGGAATTAAGAAATAAACAATGGCTGTAAAAATACTTTAGGTATTACTTGAGTAGTAAAAGTAACAACTAATTTCAATTTGTGATTATTTTGATACTTGAAATTTCATCTGATTTGTGAAATAAGTATAATATAAAACATTTAAAATACATTTCGGTTTTATTTTATTCTATCGCATTAAATTTCTCACAAAAATGATTCATGTAAGCCCAGCCTTACAAAAAATGGACTGTCGGTTTTGCGAATGTCCTGTGTTTTACGACGAGGGATTTCTTAGTTTTTGTTAATTTTTAATATGAAAGGGTACAAATTATATAATTTTATTATTTAAAATAGCAATGTATATTTTGAAAGCAATAATGTTACTAATATCAAAATCAAATAAAAATTTAAAAAAATAACGGTTACTAACATCATTTGTGGCAAAGCCGAACTTAACATTAGCTTGAAATTCACATGTTATTAAGTTTTTCACTATTATATTGTGGTTTAAAAAAAATATATTATTATCTTTAAAATACAATTAACATGATTTGTGTGTTTTTTCAAGAGTTGTAAGATATTTAGCTTTTAAGATTGACAAAACTGACATTTTTTTCCACAGAGTCAGTTTAGTTTTACGATTTCTCGTAAAATAGCTTAAAAATGAAGGAAATAAATATAATTTCATAAATCACAATGCATATAAGTTATATTCTAATAAAAAAACCATCGAAAATATCACATTTAAAATCTGACAATAAATTCGGTCATGGTACACTTTATTTTGAAAACGCTCGTATGTAGTTAATTTTTAACCAATTTTTTGTGAAATACACTTTGAGTTTTAGTATTTATTGTACAGAACAAAAGGTTATAGAAAATATGTAAATTTACGCGTTTTGAATTTAATCTTTAAGAGATTTACTTAACTTCTAAGCTTTTCTATGCAATTAATTATACATATTATTGAAGAAGACATGTCTAGCAATACGTTTAATGCAAAAGTTGCCGTGGAATACCGTGGATGTATTTTTCACATATTTTTTTAGTAGGTAGAATATTTTGAAAACAAAACGTAAATAAAATTTATTTTGCTTTATTTTCTTTCAGGGCCATCAGGTGTTAAATTCTTATCCCGAAAAGACATTTACAATGTGGTGGAAAGTTCACAAGAACCGAATTTTGATAGAAAGTTGAGTTTTATGGAAGAAACCCTGATCAGTAAGTTCTGTAAAGATGAAGATGAACGGAAAGATTGGAAACAAAAATTATCATTGATAAAGCATCAGTTTAAATCCAGATGGCATGCAGCACATAAAAAGAAAAATATATTCAAAAAGAACAACAATGATTGGCTTGATGGAATGACTTCATTACAATTGCCATGGACAGGTATGTGTTACTGTGGTTTTAGGATATTAATTTATTCTTTTTTGTTTATTTACCTATCTAATAATGTAATCTAAATGTTTTTTCAGAAACAAGTCCTGGTCGTCCTGAAAAAACATTCACAGAATCCAGTGAAAGAAGCAAACGCCGAAAAACAGAAAATCTTCGGTTACATGAAGTTGAATTGCTGAATTATGCGACTCAAATGAAATTAAGAGCTTCAGGTAATGTAGACGCATCGAATGTTGTCAAGGATTTAATAAAAAGTCCAACACGAGCTCAAAAATATAAATTAGCTTTTAGAAAGAGCAAAGAAGAAAAGAGTGGTCAATTATACAGTTTAGAGGCCTTATCTATGTATGTGGAAGCTGGTCTAACAAGAACACAATATGAAGTAGTCAGATTAAGCAATAAGAAGTTGTATCCTTGTTATACCATTCTTCAGAGGATGAAAAATGATTGCTACCCTATTAGAGAATCTTACACGGTTACTGCTACATCTGTCGAAATAAACTTACAAGACTTACTGAATCATACTGCTTCAAGATTAATTATTTATTTAGAGGAAGTTGTGGCTACGTTAAATGAAGACGATAAAAAACAAATGGAATTGATATGTAAATGGGGGTGTGATGGTTCGCAACAAGCTCAGTACAAGCAGAAGTTTGAAAATGAGACGGATTCTGACGCTAACATTTTTCAGAGCTCTATGGTACCATTACAGTTAGTGTGCGGTAAAAAGGAAAACGTTCGCGTTGTTTGGCAAAACCCAACACCCTCATCGCCGCGGTACTGTAGACCCATTAGAATAAGATTCTTACACGAGTCTGTTGATATCACGAACGAAGAGATTGGGTATATAAATTCAAAAATTAATGCTCTCGAGCCCACGGAATTCCAAAATATGAAAATAAGCCATACTATGCTTTTTACTATGGCAAAATATGTAACGCAGCAACACATACAAAATCGACTATGAGGTGTTACATATGTGGTGCCACCTCCAAGGAATTCAATAATTTATCAAAAAAAAAGGTATGCCAAAGAGGAATCATTAAAATTTGGCCTCTCAATTCTTCATGCTCGCATAAGATTTCTCGAAAACATTTTGCATTTATCATATAAACTACCTCTCAAAAAATGGCAACTTAGAACAGAGTCTGATAAAGATGTAGCTAAACAAAGGAAAAAAGAACTACAGGATAGATTCAAAAGTGAGATGGGGCTGATTGTGGATGTTCCTAGAACAATTTTGGCAACTCGAATGACGGAAACACAAGTCGGCGATTTTTTGCTGACCACGAACTTTCTGCTTCAATAACTGGCGTAGATGTAAATCTAATATTTAGGTTCAAAATTATCTTGGAAGCCTTATCTAGTGGTTATAAAATCAACATAGAAACATTTGAAAAATATGCAAGAGAAACTGAAGAACTGTATGTGCAGTTATACGAATGGCATCCAATGTCCCCAACCATTCATAAAATTCTGCGACACGGTGCAGAAGTAATTTCGTCAGCCCTGCTCCCAATCGGTCAGCTCTCGGAGGAGGCTGCAGAAGCCCGAAATAAACATTTTAGAGATTACAGGCTAAATTATTAAAAAAAAAAATCTCGAGAAGCTTGTAACATGGATGTTATAAACAGACTCCTTCTGACGTCAGACCCTTTAATAACAGGTATGAGAAAAACACCGAGAAGGAAATCCAAACCGTTCCATCAAGAAACTTTAACTTTATTATTACCTGCTGAAACGCCAAGTATTGATTCTGATTCAGACGACAACGAGGCTTAAACGATTTCTTTATAGGTTTTAATTTTTGGTTTTATATATGATATGTGACGAAATATACGATAATACATTAAAAGTGTAATGATTGACACCTACACGCCCAACCAGAGACAAACAATATTTTTGGCCAGCTTTTAGGTTCAAATACCCGTATGTGCGCCGCTAAATAGCGGCGGAAATAATGTCATACATTCGCATTAACACATTTTGTTGACGAATCCTTTGGCTTTTTAGAGACGGCATTTTTTTTTACATTAGGTATCCCTTTATTTGTCAATGTAATATCAAGTAATAATATAATTATATATTTTTCATCCCACCATCTCGGAAAGAGTATTTTTAATCTTCAATATCTGAGTAGAAAAGCCGTTTTTATTCTCAAGAGGATAAAGTAAATTGGATTTAGAACATCGTGTGCACTAAGTTTGTGAATTAAAAAAAACATTAAACCTATTTACTGCTACCTCTATGGTGCCGAATATATCATACAACTTTTATTTAATTTGTTAAAAACTCAGACTCGGAACCTTCTTGGTTTCCTCGCTGAGGTGGAATGAAAAGTTACGTGTTGCACTCGAGTGCAAAGATTTTTCACCTCGTGCTCTTTTGATTCCCTCGCTAACGCTCAGGATTCTAATTTTGAATCCTTCGCTTGCTCGGTCATCAAAATTGAACACGCGGTTAAAAAGCAACTTTGCACTCTTGTATAACAAATAACTATTACTTATTTTCCAAAGATGGCAGCGCAGAAAAGGCGCCTATGACAAATAGTTTTGTTAAAAACATCTTAAGATAAGCAGGGTTATCGATCGCCCGCTTTATAGGTATAAGCTTTTTCCTTTTTTAGGGTTCCGTAGTCATGACTAGGAACCCTTATAGTTTCGTCATGTCCGTCTGTCTGTCCGAGGTTTTGCTAAGAGACTGTTAGTACTAGGAAGCTGTAATTTCATATGGATATGTAAATCAATTACGCCGACAAAGTGGTAAAATAAAATTTTGAAAAATATTTTTTTTTGTGTATCTCTCATACATGTGATGTGGGGATGATTTTTTTTTTCGTCGTCTATCCCTTCGTGTGTAGTATGGTTGAATAGGTCTTCTAAAATTACTTAGGGGTTGCTAATACTGTTAATGTTACTTGTTAATGCTTCATTTACGAAATATTAAACTTTAAATTGCGAATTTTTGTTCCAGCAGGGCGTCCCCCCCCCTCTAAAAGCAAAACTGCGGGCTTGAAAAATCCGAAAAATTCAGGCTGTTAGTACGTTTTATGAACTTTAAAGGAAAAGTATAGCGGTTGAGATAATTTTATTAGTTTAGCAGTAATAGTTGTTGAACTTGGGTGTTGGATAATTTTGTACCAAATATTAAATCTATAGAATAAATCCTTTAAAGTGACTAAGATGAAGTAGTTGGTTGATTATAAGGGGTAAAGACTGGAATTGAAAACTTAATCTAAAATAAAAAATCTTAAAACTATAACTATGCCCTATGTCATACCACTATGTGAACTGACGATATCGTGAAAGTCGCGGGTAGCCAATGACTACAAGTGGCTAATCAAAAAGCCGTTCTTTGTGGCGATCTATGGGGGTGGCCTTTGTTCAGCAGTGGACGTCTTCAGGCTGGTGATGATGATGATGATGTCATACATAATAGAATAGCTTTCCAGCCGCGTCTTCACCCGCGCGTATTGCGGTTATCGCGCAAAACTATTAACTTCTTTTTGCGCAGTTGGATAACAACTATCCTATGTCCTTTCCCGGGTCTCAAACTATTTCCATTAGTATAGATATAGATATGGCAGTACGAAGATTCGACTTATAATATAAATATATATATACTATATATATAAAGTACTTTTTGGTCCTCTTATTCTTAATCTATTTGGGTGCGATATGTCCTGCACTGACGTCCCGCTTGGGATGTTTTGTGCATTTCCCCAGCCAGCTTCTACCCAAGCCATATTATCCTAACTCCCTGATGTAGCGGAGAAGGAGCTCGGGTCGCTGGCATAGCTGCTCCAGCAAGGTGTGTGATGGTGGTGAGGATATCGTTGATGAGAACGACTCTTGTAGACCAGTTGTAATTCTTTTTTGTTCCGTGGCTTCGCAGTGCCATAGTACATGCTCCACGGTCTCATCTTTTCGCATACAGCCTCTACATAGAGGACTATCTTTGTTCTTTTTGGACCTCATCTTCGCCGTACACTAGAAGTGTTTGCTGTCTGTACCTGTCGAACCAAGATCATCGATCACTTCATTTCACACATCATCAATTTGCTAATTGTATTTCTCTTCAATATTGTAATTTTTTTCATCGGTAAAGAGAATATTTCTGTGCCTTTCACTTGCGTATCGCAACTATTTACTTTTAAAGATTGATTTAGGGCATGTACTGTATATCGACGATAAACACCGAGCTTTCAGGTCTTGTTTTATAATACGCCACATTTTCCTAGCGGGAATCTTAAATTCTGGCAATAAGAGTATTGTTGTGCTATCATAATATTTTTACTTCCTAATGGGATTTCGAACAATTCTGGCTTTTACAGCATTAATTTGTAGTTCTAAGACACGCAGCTGCCCTGATCTTTTATGGTCTTCGATAGAGGAAGTGTTGTTGTATCTGTTGATATTACGATATACGAACATACCTACGGCTGATACCAAGTTTTTGAAGTGTCTGGAATATGACCGACGCGACGGCTCAATACCTACTCTAAACAAGGCGAATACTACTATCCTATTTTCTTTAACACCTCATTTCATATTGTTATTTGGTAATGAACACGAAATAATATATGAAATGGCGCGAAATTGAAAGAAAATTTTAAAGTAATAAACGCGTTCCAAATTCTAAATAATTCTAAAGCTGAAAGTTTTTATCTTACAGTATTTATGGCCAGACTAGTTACGAGACGGCACTCGGCAGTCATCGCATCGGCACTACTCGTGGCAGCATCAATATTTCTAATGTAAAGCATCGAATGTAAAGTTTTTAATTTGTACCAGTTAGTGAAATAAAAATATTATAATCAATAAATATATTATTAAATCATAATAAAACTATTGTAGGTATTATAAATAAATTATCGAAAAATTATAATGTTTTTATTGTTGACATACCTACACATTCATCTGTGAATTCCCTGATATATATAGGTATACATATATAGAGAGGACTTTACACCGACTTCGTGAAAGGTATGCGTCGGTTCTTTACAGTGTACCTACTTGAAAAACTGTATTGATTGCCAACGTTACAAGGCTTCCAATCAGAAGCCCGCTATTGCAAACTCCGGCTTTACAACAAAGATCTGTGGTTCCAGCTGTAGATCTTTTTGTCCATTGCCTGAAGGAGACTTGGGGGAGCGCTAGGTCCTTTTAGTGCAAGATGTAGCTACTAGGTGGATCGAATTATTCGCCTTACAGGACGCCTCCGCTGAGAACTGCTCCCGTGTCTTCATCGAGGAATATTTCCTAAGATATAGATTAACGCGACGGGTGATATCAGACAGTGGACCTCAGTTCATCTCAGCTGTGATGCAGCAATGTACTTATGTTTGTTCTTGATATCAAACAGGAACTTATTCCTGTGAACAATCCTTAAGCAAATCCTGTTGAGCGTAAAAATAGGGATTTAAAGGTTCAGCTGTCCATGCTAGTCAAAGCAAAGCATAATAATTGGCCTTAATATTTGGCTCATGTATGTTTCTCCATGAATAGTGCTGTTTGTAGCACAACTGGTAAAACTCCTGCTTGCCTGATCTTTGCTGTGAAATGCGTATAGCTTTTGACGTCCATCATGACATTCGTGGCATTATGGAGAAGGAAAATTTTATGCCACAAGCGACGCCTTACTTGCGGTCGTTTGTTTATAGCATGCATGACATTCGTGTACGCGTTGAAAAGTGTCAGGACCAACAAAAATAAACCGATACTACACGTCGTCCTGCTCCGACTTAAAAGGTAGGTGATTTAGTCTTGATTAAAACACACGATTTAAGCAACGCTAATAAAGGTGTAACTCGAAAGTTTATGCCTAAACGTGACGGACCCTACAGTATTAAGCTAATTATCAGCCCAACAACATTTATTCTGGTAGACACCGCGAATACGATCATAGGGAAATATCACTCTAGACTTAACTCCTTTAACAATTGCACCATCTCATCCTAAGATTTTTTATTTCAACTCTCTGATCTCATCACGATATTATACCTGTCATGCCTAGGGCTGCCATCACCTAAACCACCGATATCGGAAAAATCTTTAAAAACCCGGACATTTGGGTGAAATTAAGTTTTTTTCCCGGACACCCATAAAATCAAAGTTCATATATTTTTCATTTATACAGCTTTTTCGCGCAAAAACTACAGAGCTACAAACATAATTAGTCACTCTGCTCTTTCTGAGGCAATCTGGTGATAAAAATAATGAGGCGCAGTTTTATTTGGCATCAAATTACAAATAAATTATAATTTTTGGTTTTATAAATGATAAAAAAAACTATTAGCTAGAAACTACAAGCTACATTGTATCATTTTTTAAGTCATCTTGTGTGGCTACGTAGATTACCCAAAACCATAATATATACGAAATGAAAAATTATAGTCATGTGCTGGATTCGAACCCGAAACACAATTAGAATCGTGACAATTTTCATTAATATTGTCATGTTAGCTCAGTCGGTCAGAGCATACCCCGGCTAAAGGGATGGATGACGTTGGCACGGTATACAGTATCTCAACTTCATAGGAACGGACGAAACGCCAGTTATACATACGCGCCTCGATCTCGGCCCGCGCTCAGCACGCATACAGTCGCGTCTGTGCCGCAGTGACGAATGGACGGTGTGTTATTTTTTATGTAAAATAATGTTACTTACTAGTAAGTAAAATTATTTTATAGTCTACATAGCTGACGGTACATAATGTGTGTCTTTTTAATGGACAAGTAGGTATTTCCTTTAATACCCCGAAAAAATAATTCTCGATTAATAAAACAAGTGAATAGAGTAAAGGAAAGTGATTGACACGAGTGAAATAGGTATATAAGTGTAATATAATAATAATAATAAGCTATATATTATAATGCGGAATTTTTATACTTAAAAATTGAATAATAAAGCATTTCGTACGTCTCACAAATATTTTTCGGTCGCAAATTTTTAAGATTGATTATTTATTCAAATATAAACAAGTTTTTTAATTAAATCTACCTACTAGTCAAAAAACAACACGCATTTTTAGTGATCATTTCCTGTTCATTTCACAAAGATTGTTATTTTTTTAATGAAAAAAAGTAAATTTTACAATTACATAACTAAATGGAAACACAAAGTAGGCAAATGTAATTAAAATACTGGAAGCGGGTAGCCCTATCGCATGTTCTCGTACAGCGCGGTTGTAGGTAGTTATGTCAACGACAGAGCCGAGTTTAGATACTGTATAAGTAGATAACATTACCGTGACGTTGGTTCGAATCTCATACATGACTATAATTTTTCCTCTCGTATATTTGTAATTTTGTATGTAATCGCATGTAATCCGCAAAGCATGCGTATTGCAAACATAAAAATATTAAGATCGTTTTACTTATTTCGGTATTTTTCAGATGTTCAAATTTTTGCGAAAGTGATCTTTCTTTTCCAACAGAAATTTGGAAAAGTCCTAAAAATTTATACTTTATTTCGATCAGAGAAGAAATTGTGTGTTTGTTTAGTGAGTTTTTCTCCTTTGTCCATGGCCGCGAAACTATAGCGAATAAACTCACAATATACCTAACTTGAGTTCCCAACTAATATCAAAGTTATCATGTTTTCCGGCCGATTTCTCTAGATCGTAATGGGAAAAGGCGCTAAAAACCCTACAAATGCTCTAGATCTAGCGCCAAATGCCTCAAAACGGCAAAACTGTGAGTGAGTGATCGGCATTTCTTTATGTGGGGGGGGGGCTGGCGCAGGGGAAGTTCTGTTATTGTAGATTTTGCAGCGCCGCCGGGGTTAACTTGTATGCAGCTTACGAATGAATTTTCAACTCAGATTTGTTTCACTGAATTTCTTGTATTTCAATCAATCCGGATTCCCTGGACACACTAGTGTCCGGGTTTTACCCGGCCACTATTTGAAAACCCCTACCGGACGCCCCCCGGACTGAAAACCCCTACCGGACGCCAACCAGGTCCTTCCACGGATAATTTAAATCCCAGGTCCGAAACGGAACGTTCTTCCGACCTGGAGGTGGAGTCTGTAGCGCCAGCTTATTTAAACGGACCTATCACATCTCATAATATTCTTTCCCGCGGCCATTCCAACCAACGGGACTCAACCGCCAACACCGCCGCTGTTCTCTCCCGAAACGAACAGCGCCCTCTCGCAGGACAACACACGGCGTTGCCGCTCAGGGCGAACGGTACCTGTAATGTTCCTTATTTGTGTGATTTTGTGAATATCAATAAACAGACAATCGGCTCGATACGCAACCCCCAACGTCTTTTCTCTCCCGCGCCAGCCAGTGTTGCCACACACTCGACCCGCGGCTTGCGTTGTGATTCGTTCGAGACGACAGATTATAAATACATAGATTTATAAACACTACAGTACCTATTCCGGCGCGCTACCGTGATTCTGTACCTGATTTATTTGTTATTATTATTGTTGTAAACGCCTAAATTACTTTTGTATGTGTACTTCCTATAACATTAAACAAGTGCGTTTTACTAAAGACTTAAATATCCGTAAAAATAATAGTTTAGTTAGAATGAAACTACAAGATTGATTTAGGTACTTAATTATTCTTTATTAAATCAATTACAACGAAATATAGATTTATCTCTTATACATAAATTAATATTTACACAATAGTTTGAATAAAAAATACTGATCAAAATATTAAATTGGTCCGTTTTCATAGCATATTTTGAATTTCACACATTCTTAGGTCCTGTATCAAGACACACAAGTTTTTATTAAAATTAAAATGTTGAATTGCCACTAATTTTAATCAAACAGAACATAAGGTAATTAAGCTAATATTGCGAATAAATATCTATTTCCTAAACAATGGAAGCAGAATTATCACAGGAAAGAAATGTACCCTAAAAATAAAGTAGGTAGGTAGATATATTGAAGAAAAGAGTAGGTTTTTAAATTTTAAAACATGAATAATGTTTAGAACAGGTTTTTTTTATAAAAATTCTGTAGATATTATATATTTTTGTACGTTTGTATAGACTGTGGTATAGATTAAAAATATATTTTTCTGTTACAGATGTGTAGGTAGCTGAAGTTTTTAAGACTATTCAATTAAATAATCCATGTACCCACATAAACGGTGAACGCGTAATTAGACGTGCTGCAGGATCCGCACAAGGTACGTTCAGAATCTTAGTTAGCGCACACGGAGCGGAAGTTCTCACAGTAACGTTGTCGTTCACAACCTTATAGTAGAGCGTGGTAGTTGTCAGTTCGTTCTTTCCGAACCACTGGAGGTTGCAACTTGATTAACTAACTATCAAAATCGTTCCTTAAAAGGTTTCAAGCTTACCTGACATGACTTTGACATCTGTCTTAGATAGAATCATTAGTAGGTAATCCTATTCATTTGAATTTTACAGGTAACGATGATATTACTTTTTTACAATTACTATAAAACATGTATATTCTTTTGCTACTCCCCGCCAAAAAAGAATACACAACAAACAATAGAACGAAGATAGAAATTTTAATATTAATGTAGATTTTTGAGGTTTTTTAACAACCGTGTCGTTCCGTATCTAAGAGTAAGTTGAAAAACAACCAATCAACTACACTCTGAGGCTCTGAACGTGCCCTCGCTTACGATTCAAGGTTCCGCACCTACCCGTTTCTGAATGAATTCGATGACTTCGAGGTCCTGCAGCGAGTCTATGTGCCTGTTAATCTTTAGTTTTCCATGTGACAGAATGGAACTGAAGAACGTACTCTAAGAAATTATTAAACTGCATCTTCAATACTACTAATTCACTTCACAAAAAATATTTACAATTACACAAATGTATAAATTAAACTAAAAATATAGTCTTTGAGACATTTACTTACCTAGCTGCCTGCAGCCTAACCTAAGCTGAGATTGTGCCTACAATAATATTTAATATTCGCAGTTAGTACATAGATATCTAGGTACAAATACCTGGGTACTAGATTCGATTCGTTTAGCTAGTGAGAATTCGTTGCGTCCAAACTATAATGTCGTTGTACCTATCAATAATTAGATAAGGTGTGTTTCATTCGATTTCGTCAGAACACCTTATGTTTTTTATATACTTATTAATGCGTCATACTTTCTTGAAGTTGGAATACCGACATAGGCTCTGCGCCAATTTTAAAGCTGACTGCTTAGTGATTTCTATGAACCCAGTAACAATATAATAAGTAAATAGGTTCTCACGTAGGCACCAGAATTTATTTTTTCTAATATGATTGCAATATAACCTTTGCTGAACGAAAATGCATTTACAAATTAGTGGACCACAAAATATTATTATAACTTTTTTGTTTCCGACGCCATCAAAAATGTTGTGTTCCAATATTTTGTAAAAATCATGTTTTATTGTTGGCGATATTATTTACACGCATTTAGAGCACTCTTCAATCATATGAACGTTCAGTTTGCGGTAAAATGTTACTTGTGATGTCCTTTTTATTCTGTGCTTGTGATGAAAAACGTTGTCGCTTTCTATTTTTTTTTTGTATTTGCCTTTCCGTTTGGGAATCTTGGGAACATAAATTTCGAGCACTTCCCGATTAGCTACCCGGCTGAAACTTTTAGGGTAGCTCGCAACTAGATGACAAAGCATTTTTAAAGCACTGTCTTGTTTACCTGTCTGTCTGTCGTTCCGTGTTGAGTCTTGCAGCTCAAATTTCGAGCACTTCCCCATTAATTTTATCAATTTTAACGCGCACGAAAAGGTGGTTTTTAAATTAAATTAACTGCTTGTTTATTCCCAATCACATCACACCGTCTGGGTTCTCTTTACATATTATTCTGATTACCTACATACATTATACCTACATATACATTATAGTCTAACTACTGAAGCCGCCAAAAATCAGCTCATATAATATTCATCAAAGCCAGCATAGATTCCTCTTTTCGCTATATCCACACATTATGGTCTATAGAAAGGTCAAGAAAGATCAAAAATCAGACTGCTGACTTAAAAGGGCTCCACAGACTGAATTCCCAATATAGTTGCAGAAGTTAACCCGCTTAGTGCATGTTAACTTTGACTGTGGTGGTGTCCAGGTCTCTCTTCATGTTCTCCAGCTGTTCCAGGTCTTGGTCCGAAGTCTCGCACTTCTGTACCACCAGGGAGTGGTAGAAGTGAATTGCGAATGCCACGAATACAATTAATACTGGAACAAGACAATGAGGATAAATTTAACAAGAGGGTAGTCATGGATTTGTATGATAGTGGCGTATGTATACAACAATCATGGTAGGTTTAAGCAATGATGGCTCTGACAATGATTAGAGACTGTCGCGCACGCGGTCTATGGTCTATGGTTAGAATTAGAATGATTGAATCCTGACACGAGATTGAGTTTCAAAGTAGATGGTATGGTATATCGCCTGTCTATCTTCTACCCTCAATTAGAAAATCTGTTACTCAGCATCTAACGGTGTGTCGAGCAGCTGTACTTGAGATCTACCAATTTTAGGTTTAGGCCTGCTAACACCAGACTACACACTCTGTTCTGTACTGCATCAACCGGATTGTCCAATGCTGAACACAGCTTCCCCCACCAAAGAGGGATTTGCAATAACCTTCTTGGGGACCATAGCTCAAGATAGCAGTTCCATGGAACTCATGTATACTGTAGGTAGGCATATGATAGCAATAAATGTCATATAAATAGTGAAACTACTGTGAACTTTAAGCAATAGGTGTATATAATAAAAAGGTGGGTATCTAAACTCCCGAAATATTAGAATCCTCAGATCCTGAACTGATATATAAAAATAATATGCTTTTATGTAATTGTTTTGTAAGTAGTTTTAGGTTGAGTTAAGGTGGGCTGACTGTCCGTCAAGTCCAAACCCGCCAAACTAGTATGGCCAACACAGTATTATGCTATAATTACTATAAAGGATGTTACAAATACCAGGCTTGGCTCACTCCGCACTTTAGGCACATGGATAAAGAATGGAACAGAATGAAAACTTCCACAACTTTGTCCGTTTATTGAAAATGAAAAATGAAAATGTTTATTCACGTATTATAAGGCATTGTACAGTTTCAATGGCATGGTTGAGCACCTGTTTCCCACACTAGGCTCAAGGCCCGTATTATGAGAAAAAGGACTCTTCCGTCGGTATGATGCACCCGCGCAGCCGCCACTGCAACATCTAAACGTTTTGTCCGTAACTCGCTACCCACACATAGCTGTGCGTGTAGTAGTGAAGCTTTCATACTGTACTGTTCTTTATTCATATGCTTTAGGTAGGTACAAAGCTATAGGTACATCGGCGTATCCATCCGGACGGGATTATTGTACGGTGCGTGCCGCGTCAGAAGTAAGGTTGCCCGTGTCCAGTAATTTCGCTCTATTGTCTCGGGATTCACTACTTTTAGGTTTTTCACAAAATAAATATACGCACCAAATACCTATACCATACGCACGTCGCATGCCGGCTGTGTGTGTGATTTCAAAGTTAAAAGGCTTATATTAAGGTTACAGTTTTTTTTCTTTTAATGTTGATCCAAAGTTTCATAATTAGTGTAAGTTAGCCTTAAAGAGCGAGTCAATTTTGTAATAAGTTTAATTTTATGTTATATTAACTCATTAAGGTAACATATCTTTGTGTGAAATAAATATGTGTAACAATAATTGCCATTTCTTTTTTCATATGTATAAAACCACTAAATTTTACTAATATTTATAAATACATATGCGTATTATTTTGTCAGTTCAGCTGTAGATTTATTTAGATTTGAAGTTGAAGTCAAAATACCACATTCGAACCCCAGAAACGTCCAGGAATTAATATACATTGATCTGGCAACCCTGGTCAGAAGAGATCAGAGTTATTGGTGGCTATGTGATAGAAATAGAGACGCCTTGTAGGTAAATATAAATAAATGAGGTACCTACTCCGGGCTTTGCGAGCAGAAGTGTACTTTATTGCTAGCGTAGCTAGAGTCGCTGATTGTAATGGATTTGCAGAGTGATCTTTCTGTTATTTTTTATTCTGTACAAAATCTAAGATGTATGGTGTGCACCAAACGGTTCAATTACCTGGTATAACAATGACAGTTGCTGCTGTGGCAGCTGCAAACGAGTAGTCCCAGAACTTCACCCAGCAGAGAATGGCGATCTCCACGAGGAAGAGGAACAGACCTGGAACGAGACACAATATTCATTGAAAAGTTTATTGGACACGATAAGTCCGAAGCAGTGATTCATCATGTCGATTGGCAATTATGGGGGCGAGGTTCAAGTGTAACTACTTATTATTCTTTCTCTGTAACAATTTCATAATTTTGAGAGCTGAGTCACCCTCATCCTTGGGAAAGTACCCTTAATCTCGATACCCAACACGTGGTCCGCGGATGGTGCCAATCAGATGACCGAAGACCCGCCTCATAAACAAGAGGCCGTCTTAGTGTGTACTTACCACCTACCGCCGTGGCAGATATACTACCTCCAAGCAGCTAGTTTAGTTTTTTTTTAGACGTGATAGGTTTGCCTTTGACCACTATAGTCTGGTAGCGCTAGGTTTTTAGGTTTCAAAAATATTAAAGTTGTTTATGTTTTGGATATAGTTTCCTGACCATTTGCCAAACCTAATACAGTAGTTTGTGTCATATTATTAGGTGCTTGCTTTGGTAGAAATTTAGGTATTTGTCTTTGCGAACATTATCCGACGAAAATAAAATTCAATTTGAAAATTTGTCTTTCATGATAATAATAAAGTAGTATTAAATGTACATATGCATTTTGTGTCATTTCTCTCCACGGGAATACTGATATTTAACCAGTACCTACTATGGAGCCTAAACGTTTTTAAAAGAATATTATAATAGGTCAAATGGGTGGTACTAGTTTCAGGTTACTGGTATCCGTTGTACATAACGTTTTGTGTCGAATTCATCCATGGCATTAGAAAATATATGTCTATTTATTCTAGAACAGCCCGTAAAAGCCACAAAAGAAAATACAAGTTATTAGATTTTACGTCTTAAATATTATCATAGATTAAAGAAACACTATTCTGAATTATATCCATGGAATATTATTAGTACCTACCGTAATCGTACCTACAGAACGAACGTATGGGCTTATTTTTGCAGCGTGTTTATTTTTAGCCATGCATGGAAATGACACAAATTTACAGTGTCTATTTTCCATGCATGCACAATATTGAATATGATTATAATATTTTTTTAAGCGTAGCATAAAAAAACCTAAATTTTAAAAAATCTAATAATTCCATAATCTAAAACGGCACAAAATTATTTGTTGGCCATATTTAGATTATCCGATGAAGTTAATATTTACCATTTCAATTGTAATTTTTTTTTACATTGTTCTAACATACTGTCCGTTTGTCTGTTTGCACTGGATGAAAATGACACAAACTGGGTTTGCACACTACGCAGGCTATCTTAGATACGATGCCATTATATTTTTTAACTTTAAAATAATTTTGGATTTTTGATTCGAATCAGCCACAAATCATTGAATTGCTGAAAATGCAAGTGACAGATGTGGCACAAAACGCAATAATAAGCTTTATATAGGTACGACTGTATCCACATGCAAGGAATTAGCAACTTTAGATTTTTTTTAACTTATGACCCCTAAATAGCCTAGCGCTATCGGACTACTATCTCACCTGATGGTAAAGTGACGATGTGGTCGAAGATGTTGTTCAGGCTAACCTAGAATTACTGGCTCTCAAGGATAGCTGCCGGAACACACCGTTAGGTGCTTGGCGACAGATTTTCAACTTGAGGGTGGTAGCTAGCCAGGCGGGCATTCGCAAAGTGCCCTACCACCATGCTGTAACGATTGCCATCCTAAGACAACAACCGGGACCGACGGCTTAACGTGCCCTCCGAAGCACGGAAGCGCTCAGTAGTAATGTCACCAGCGGTCACCCATCCAACTCATGACCGCGGCGGACGTTGCTTAACTTTGCTGATCGATTCAGAATGGTTAAGCAAACTTCGCTACGAGCGCTTCAAAACTTCGCTACGAGCGTTACTATTGGATTATAATAAATATGGTAAAATATTTAAATGAATAACTAATTTCAAATGTATAAATTGTTGATTAAATATAATGTGTCGCCCGGGGTTAAAATTATTTAGTTTCTCAGGCGGTGCTTAAAGAAATCCTCGCTACGCTCAGGATCCTAGTTTTGAATCCCTCGTTGTGCTAAGGGTTTTCTATACAATCCTTCGCTTCACTGTAATTTCAAAATAATGTCTTTATTGGATAGTATTGCTAATGACACTATAGTAACACAAATAACTATTATGGCTTTCTTCATAAACTATTGAATTATATTCTACTTATGATTGCCTCCTGGTAGGACTCACTATTTTGTTCTATAACATTTTTAGGTTAAATAGACCGATATGGTTACATTATTTAATTATTTTTGTGTAGCTTTTCTTTTTATAAACTATTGAAGAACTAAAATCAACTGACCGAGAACTGTACTGAAAGCCCAAGCCAGCTCGATGAACCCCCTCATCCGTTCATGAGGAGAGTCTCTTAGCGCGTTGACAGGCCCTCCAGGCGTCTCCATCTTGCTTACAGCATCGATATTTGGAAGTAGGTAGGTGGAGATCATCAGAGCGAAAATATGGACTGCCACCAGAACAGTAGTGCAGACTGCGAACATGACGAATAGCCACTCTGGGACGTTGGTCGGTTCGTTGATCTGTAGCTCCACCATGGCAACCATGGCGAAACCTGAAAACAGAATACGAAGGAGTAAGATAGACGTTGAGTTAAGACTGACCGAATTAGATAATTATTTATTGCATCTCGTTTTTGGATTGGTCAGAAGAAGGGAAACCACATGGAAAAAATATTATAATAGTAGATTTACATTTCAAAGGGACATTTCAAGCATGGGCAACTTTACTCTCCAATTTTCCATTATTTAAGTTGTATTATAGGATAAGACGCATAGTAGTAACACTAGTAACCAACCCCAAATAATAGTATTTCGTGTTGGTTAATATGCGTCTTATAGAACATCCATTGAGGTCACAGCACAGCATAGAATTGCACATTGCAATCTTCCTGTGAGAGTCCTAAGAGGCGATTAAAGAAAAATTACCAGAAAGTCGGCAGCAGCAGCTTCTGAAGAACTTATCTTACACTGCGATCCCCAAGACGCCTGCCAAAACTGGAGTATTTTTTTATTGCTGAAAGGTTATCCTTTGACTACTATCTCACTACTGGTAAGTGAAGATGTGGTCGAAAATGCTGTTCAAACTAACCTAGAATTTCTGGATCTCAAGGAAAGTTGCCGAAACACACAGTTCGGTGCTTAGCGACAGTTTTCTACTTGAGGGTGTTAGCCAGCCAGGTCGGCATTCGCATAATGCCTACCACCACCGCGACGAACGTTATTTAACATAGCTGATCGGTCCAGAACGTCTAAGCAAACTTCGCTACGAGCGCTTCAAAATTATGGCAAAACTCCCTCCCTATATGAAAGAAACCTTGTTCTGATGATGATGAAGAGTCCTTGCGGAACCGTTTTTCTACTTCGTATGCTCGTTCCAGTCATGTGAGACCGACATCGGCAGAGCCATTTTACTCACCTGATAACAACTCCGAAGTGGTCGCCGTGGCTTTCAGCTTAGCTCTGGACATGTGCAGTCTTCTCCAGGATAGACCTTCTGGGCCAACCTTCTGCGTTGTATCATCGTTCCATCCATGAGACACAGGCATTGTGAGGGCCACCTCACTTACACTCTGGAAAAATTACAAAAGATCTGTGGGTTGGAAGGACTTGGAAATCATACAACTTATAAAAAACATTACGCCCTGTAACTATCTCGGAACCTTCAAGTATTCAGAGTCCCCCAAGAAAAATAAGTACAGTACGCTTCAACTGCGATATCTTACACAGTAAATATTTCTCCTCGAGGCGAAGAATTAGAAACGCCTTTAGCTAAAGGCTAAAGTAAGTAGCCATTAAAAAGGGTGACGAATTTGACGAAACACTCGTAAGAAAGGGTCTCTGATTCGTCACATCGCCGCCATCGAGTAGGTAGTTATTTCACTCAAAGATGATGATTGATGAGTTATAAAGTCTACATATGACACAATTTTAAAAACAATATGCTGTTGCGATTTGCTTTAAACCAGCAAATTATATCGTTTGTAGGCATTTTGTGGCTCTCTTCCAAGACTTATCGACCTAGCAATCTGCAGATAGTAAATTGTAGCCGCGTTGTAACGTGTTATGCGGTTTAATCTGGTTACTGCGGCTACGGTTTATTTGTCGCTTTAAGCAGTAAAAACTACTATGCATGAAATGTTTGTTGTTTAGGCCTTTACAAGTCATCTAATCTATTTGTGACGAAAGGCTGTAAGCGGAAAGCAATAGAAATCGCCATTACTTCTGTATATACTAAACCTGACGAAGAAATTTCTATTTTTATCAAAGAATTATTTATGTAGGAATTTCAAGTTCATGGTTGTTACCTATAGTTTGGGTTGGGTGTAATTGGCGTATGCAATTATTATAACCGTATTAAAATTCTTAGAAATCAGCGTAACAACGTTAATGTAATAAGTAATTTAGTTATTTTTTTTTTATTTTATGCCTGTTAGGTTAGCCTTTGACAACTATCTCACCTGATGGTAAATGATGATGTGGTCGAAGATGTTGTTCAGGCTAACCTAGAACTACTGGCTCTCAAGGACAGCTGCCGGAACACACCGTTAGGTGCTTGGCGACAGATTTTCTACTTGAGGGTGGTAGCTAGCCAGGCGGGCATTCGCAAAGTGCCCTACCACCATGCAAAAGTAATACTAGTACATAAAAATAATTAATTATACATGGTAACAGACAGTGGCACCAGCGATTTCAATTCAGAGGTGGTTCTCAAAGCCTTATAGACATTTAGTCCCTTAGATATACCACGCTATCTCAAATAATGTTTTAGTTTCCTACACAGTAACCAATCCCTTAATTTCTGATCTTCATAAAGGCTAATGAGTACTAATATTATAAATGCGAAAGTAACTCTGTCTGTCTGTCTGTCTGTTACGTTTTCACGCCAAAACTAGTGGACGGATTTTAATGAAATTTGGTATGGAAATAATTTGAGACCCGGGAAAAAACATAGGATAGTTTTTATCCAACTGCGCAAAAAGGGGTTAATGTTTTTGCGCGATAACCGACATACGCGCGGGCGGAGGCGCACCCAAAGCTAGTTCTTAATAGTTTTGAGTATAGTCTATTTTCTACGACCGTAACTTTATAGTAAGTACTTAGTTTTTTACGGGCGGTATGCCTTTATTAAACAAATACTACGAACTACATATATACAACACTACAGCTACTACAATAAAAGACCTATAGAGTCATAGCAGACTCATAGGCAGTCTAAATGCTCCAACAGACCCCCAGTTGGCTGCGTGCCCAGCATGCTGGCAGCATTGCCCCGTTCAATTGCAATGAAAATTATTAATTAAAAATTAACTGCTTTTAGATTGTGGAATGCCATACCTGTCTCTATTAAGTGTGATTGAACCCTGATCTGTTACAAGAACAAGTCAAAAAGTTTTCTATACTCTTTAGTTCGTTGTCTTATTTAGGCTGGTTTATTACTTATATCCATATCTTTTACATTAAGACGCTGAGAAATGCTGAAATTATTTCACGAGCATCTAAGTGTTAAAAACTGTTATCCATACAAACAATTGTATGTCATTATCCCCTCTTATTGATTCCTGTTTAATATTCATAGGCAGCTAGTATTTTTGTATGAGCTGTATTTTCTATGATATATTTTCAATGCATTTGCGAATTACCTACGTGATTTTTCACAAGGGGATAACGAAAATTAATGTGGACTAGATAATTACTGTCTGTGTAGTGATTATTCTCTAATTTACTAGTACTTAAATACGACTACCAAAAAAAATATTTTAAAAATCACTACGTAAGAGTAACGTGACTTTTTAATTAAATGAAAAATGCAATAGGCAATCATGTAGAAGTTATTCTTCATTAATAAAAATCCATTTAAAAAGAACGCAAGTACCTACCTACTTACCTAACTCTGATTGATTACATAATTTGTGTATAATATTGGATAATTTTTCTGTTTTTCTGAGGCAAGTGTTTTGATTGCTAAAGCTAATAAATAATAATGGCTGAACCAAATATAAGAAATGACCGTTAAGGTCAACTGTATTGAAAACAACATTAGCACAGAATATAAAGGAACAGAAGGATTAACTATGTAATGTCATTCCAATAAATAAGCTACTCCAGCTAGGAAGCAATAAAGTGCACTTCTACTTGAAAAGCACGGAGTATCTAATATTTATATTCACCTACAAGCCATCTCTCTTTCTATTGCATAGCCACGCATAGCTCTGATCTCTTCTGACGCGGCACGCACCGTACAATAATCTCAGACGGATATGAAGGCATTCTGTGGTACAAGTAGTTCACAAGTAGCTTTGTTTCTAAAGCGTAGAGTGCGCAAGGCACTTTGCAAGGCACTATTAGAGCGTCATACTAATACTAATATAATATATCATATATATCATACTAATCATAATGCAATATTTTAACAAAACATTTAAAAAATATAAACGAAAATATATCTATAGACTATTCCGCCTAATGTTCCTGTTAAGCCTGCGTATTATTTTAAAACCAATTTAAAAAAGGTCACACAATTTATACTTTGTGAGCTAGAAAGATGTAAGGATAAGGTGAAAGTTTGGAATTTGCGAATCTAATACCATCGTCATTACAACTAACGGCTAACCTTTCTTTTATGTTGCCACTAAGACTCTTATAGGTCTTAAACTAAGTATTACGCAATTATTGATTAATATACAGTTATTACCCCGTGGGATGCCGCACTAGAATTTCACCCCTATTGCAAGCTTTAGGTGATGTAAGAGGCGAATTAAGGTTAAATACCGGAAGGTGGGCTGCAGCGCCTTCTAAGGAACTACTATCTTAAACTGCGGTCCCCAAGACGCCTGCCAAGCTTGGGATTATGGCAAACCCCGCGTAATCGGGGAGACTGCGTTCAGCAGTAGACAATCCGTTTGATGTGTGCTGTTATTTGACCTCACCTGATAGTAAGTGACGACGTGAAAGCTGGCTCTCGGTACAGGCTGCGAAACCATTTTGTAATTGGTTAGGTTTTATGTTTTTTGCATTTTTAATTTAAAAGTTACTAACACAGGACTGGACCTCTAATCGCTGATTCGTTTGTTACTCATATTTAATAAACTGCCACACGACTGCACGTAAGATTAAAAGTAGGCTAATTGCAGTCAGTTATAGGAATGTTTAATTATGTTGCCATTGTAATGATTTTAAGAAAGTATTTGGCAAGTAACCAAGTAGGTATGTCATTCATTATTCATTATGCTATGAATTCTGATAAACAAATGAAGCACAGCCATTGACACAAGGATGCGTGCGTTTATCCATACAAATATATACCCCCATTTTCTTCCTGTAAAATGCTCCTACAGCAATTTTTTTTTATAAATCTAGACTATATCTAGACACGCCTCTGTCATTTGCTTTATTTCAGCAATTACAAAAAAATTCAAATATTTTTATTTTTGCAATAACGCATTATACTCTGCGAATTACATTACAAAATTACAAATTTTAAAAATTATAGTCATGTGCGGCATTTGAACTCGCGTCATCCACCCCTTTACCCGGTGTATACTCTGACCGACTGAGCTAACATGACATTGGGTCATAACTTTAATTTTTCCTATCGTTCTTTAACCATCGTATGGGGATGGAGTGACACCTAAAGTTCAACTTACGTTGTACTACAATCAAGACTAATTTTGCAATTTGCTTTAAAGTTGTAAATGATGACGCAAACCTATAACTTTAATATTTTAATTTTTTCAATAACACATATGTACTCTGTGGAATATATTACATAATTATAAATGCATATATACATACGAAGGTATGATGAACGATAGAAAAAAAATGAGTTATGACCCATTGAGACCGCATCAGTCGGCCAGAGCATACCCGGGCTAAAGGCGTGGATGATGCGGGCTCGAATCCCGCTCATGACTATATATATTTTTCTCCCGTAAATTTGTACTTACTAAAGAAAATATGACTCTGAAATTCACAAAAATATCCAGTTTTACCGCCATGACAAATTTGAAACGTGTTTTATGTAAACGATGGTAGCCTAGATATAATTCTTTTTTTAATTTTATTGCCAAAAAATAAATGAATTGTATCAGTTTTGGAGGAGAACAAGAGATTAGAAACTTCGATTTCGTAAATTTTGTTCCTATACCTTGCGCACATTTTACCCTGTAGGTGACTTTTCCGCGCTTACAACTGCACATCTTCACAAGTTCACACAGCTCCACTGGAGATGACCTTGATCCTATTTTAGGATGTTCTCGATGCTCCTGATAGGCTACCTTTGACCACTATCTCACCTGATGGTAAGTGATCACATCATCACGTCGGAGATGGTCAGGCTAACCTAGAATTACTGGCTCTCAAGGACAGCTGCCGGAACACACCGTTAGGTTCTTGGCGACAGATTTTATACTTAAGGGTGGTAGCTAGCCAGATGGGCATTCGCAAAATGCCCTACCATCATGTTGTAACTACTAGCATCCTAAGACAACAACGGGAAAAGTGCCCACCGAAGCACGGAAGCGCTCAGTAGTAAGGCCACAAGCGGTCACCCAAGTCATGACCGCGGCCTTAGCTGATCGGTCAAGAACGGCTAAGCAAACAATGTTACGTGCGCACCAATTCCGTTTCATTCTGGCTCTATTTGAAGATATAACAGTAACATTTTTTCTTTTTTTTTTCATGTTATTGTGACGCAACCAGCTCGAGACCCACCTGATGATACTCGGACTAACCTCTGCCTATAACAGATGCATTTCGTCACAAGTCACGAATTGCACTGCGCCCCCTTGAGACATAGTTGTTAGTCTCATGCATGTGCCTGTAATTTCACTGGCTCCCAAAGACTGCCGGAACTCACCGTTAGGTGCTTGGCGACATTACATGCGAATGACAGTTACATGCGAAGATATTCTTACCTTATAATTGTTATTACCAACGGGATATTTACCGTGTTTTTGGTTAGTTTTGAGCTCCCAATATTTCGGCACTGTTGCAAGCGCCATGATCACGAGTAAACTGAAGTATATGAGAGTGGATGGTAGGCACTAAGAGCAGACGAACCGGTCTACCCTCTTTCTAGTACGTTTTTTCGGCAAGGCGATACTATTATTGTCATTGTCACTCACACCACTATTTAAATTTCGACATACAAAACTAACGATATCGGGAGCTCAAAACTAACCAAAAACACGGTAAATATCCCGTTGGTAATAATAATCAGTTTAATAACTCATATTCTTACCTTAATAGACTGGTTGCATTGGCATTGAGGAGATTGGAGATACCCAGGGCTCAGCAGCACCGTAGTGGCAGACTTGTGAGACATGCCGTTAGGAGTGGCAGTGCCTGGGCTGGTACCACCCTTGGAGCACATGTACTCGAGACTGTGCGGTGGAGTGACAGATATCGTCGGGCTGTCTGTTACGCTGACTTTGAATCTGGAGAAAAAAAAATAGTTATGTATGTTTTGCAATTTGCAGATGGTAATGATGATTGCTTCAATGTATTCATCATTTCTATGATGATGATATGACGAAATCATTTTTTACCCGATTTCTAAAAAAGGAGGTTCTCTATTCGTCTGTTTTTTTTATTTGTTACCTCAGAAATTTTGACTGGGTGAACCGATTTAAAAAGTTCCTTTTTTGTTTGAAAGCTGGTGCTTGCCGTTGTTCGCATTTAAATTTCATCAAAATCGGTAAAGCCGTTTTTGATTTACAGTCCAATAACTGAAAAATATTTTCCTATGCGATAGTCGATGACAGTGAATGACAATCGATCCCGTAAGTAGCAAAGGTCACTAAAAAGAGGGATTTTTTTTTAAACTATAAAATTCAACCGACTTCAACACTCAAAAGTTTGAAATAACATGTCGAAGTCGGTACCATACGCACAATTATTGTGATAATTCACTATATTAAAAAAAAATAACTCATTTCAATCCCGTAATAGCAAGGGTCACTAAAAGAGTGAAATAAAAAAGTTACTTACCAAAAAATGGGACCGAATTCAACACTCAAAATTATGAAATAACTTGTTGAAGTCGGTACCATGATAGTTTAACAGTACCTGTCATCACAATATTGTGCGCATGGTACCGACTTCGACAAGTTATTTCACACTTTTAGGTGTTGAAGTCGGTTCCACTTTTTTGGTAAGTAATTTTTTTATTTTCACTCTTTTTAGTGACCCTTGCTACTACGGGATTGATAGTCATTCACTGTCAACGACTATATCACCAAGATAGGAAAATAGTTTTTAGTTACTGAGGTATTATAACTCAAAAACGGCTTGATCGATTTTAATGAAATTTAAATATAACAAAACGACAAGCATCTGCGCTTTTAAATAAAAAAAAGAATTATCAAAAATGGTTCACCCAGTCAAAAGATCTGAGGTAACAAACATAAAAAAATACAGACCAATTGAGAACCTCTTCCTTTTTTTGAAGTCAGTTAAAAAAGGGTTATTATCACATAAATCTAAATAAATAGGTACATTTATTTAGATTTCTGTGGTTATTATATAGTGTATCATGTTGTATAGATAATACGGAACCCTTTGTGCGCGAGTCCGTCTCGCACTTGGCTAACTTTGTTTACATTGAATTCCTAAGGGCACATATTCATCGACAATTTGAGCTCCTTATTAATTGAGACTTCCTCCCATCCGCCCCGGTATCTTTGTCCCATTAAAGGGGCAGATGGGAAAAACAGTTTCATCGACCCCTTTAGTCCTGGTGTTTGTTTGGTTTGACGGGGAAGATGGTACGGATCAAGTTTTATTTACCCCGCTATAGAATGTTACATCTAAATACCGATAAAAGCAATACCTTATCAATAAAAAACTTATTATAACATAGGTGAGTATTTATTACATGAACAAACAATCAACGGCAAATAAAAATCCGGTTTTAACAAAAAAATTGCTTCACGTATCAAGAGTATCATAAACTCATTACTTTTTTATTGATAAGGTTTTTGTTACATCTAAATACCTTTTATCGGTATTTAGATGTAACATTCTATAGCGGGGTAAATAAAACTTGATCCGTACCATCTTCCCCGTCAAACGCGATACCGGGGTAAATGATACTTAATGTGTGCCATCCTCCCCGTTAAACTCCAACACTGGTACTAAAGGGGTCGATGAAACTGTTTTACCCATCTGCCCCTTTAACGGGACAAAGACCGGGGCGGATGGGAGCAAGTCTTAAACGAACTCTCAAAGAAGACTGTTTTGGAGCACATCGTACAAATGGTATGGGGTTTTGCTTCTTAAAAGTGCTAGCCACATTGTGCAGCAAAACATTGTTTTGTGGCAAATTAGTTAATGGTAATTTTGTTGCCAACTTACCTACGTTTAAATCACTCGCTAAGCTGACAGTTATCAGAAAAGATTGTTTGTTTGTCCCAAACATTAGCAAAGAAGAGTAGGTAGATACACAGTAGGTACACTTGTTTTTCACATCCTCTGTCATATGAAAATATGCTTCAATAAACATAATAAACAAGAGACAACTGCGAAGGATCTACTAATTACACCTTTTACCTCCCACCAGATCTAAAATTATCTATCGTGATGTGAACAGTTGCCAATCAATAGATATACCTAGTATATAGTTAAGTACATATATAGACGGCTATAAATAAGAATGTAGACATTCCTCTATTGTATCTCTGTAATGAGAATTGCTCAATTAGTAATTATACAGGTTGTATGTGTATATACTGTCGGTAAAACAGCCTGCTTCTTCTTGACTTAATTCTTTTGGAATTACTGAGCAATATAATAATTATCAATATATGTATAATTAGCAAGAATTATTACTGGAAACAGGTTTTCATCGCGTTATGCGGATAATAGGTAGATATACCTATCCTAGGCTCTTCTGCGGGTTACCTATACAACTACCTAGCCTAGCCTTTTGTTTCCAGTTTCAATGAAATTGGATCTGATTTTTTCTTGTTTTATATCTGATATGTAAGGCTTAACCTAGAATTACTCTGGCTCTCAAGGACAGCTGCCGGAACACACCGTTAGGTGCTTGGCGACAAATGTTCAACATGAGGGTGCTAGCCAGGCGGACATTCACAAAATGCCCTTCCACCATGCGGTGAAGCTCAAGCCCGCGGCGGGATTCGAACCATGGACCTGCTGCACGGCAGTCCATAGCCAAAGCCACTGAGCTATCACTGCTTCAATATGATAAATTTGAGGTTGGGTAAGCAAGAGCAGACCATTTCATACGACAAATAAAATAAAAAATATTTCCTGCTAAGCCGACCTGACGTCAGTAACGCCACTTTTCGAGCACATGATCGATAAAAACGTGTTGGAATTTGTACTAAATATATTTATTTATATTTTTTAAATATTTTATTAAATATTTGTAGGCATAGTTTTGACAACATCATCACTATAATATCACATTATATCTTCATTTCACATAGTTCAAAAACGATAACATCAAAGATTGTGTATGATTCGGTAATTAAAACTTAGCACTCCTGGTTTGCTGCATTACACCAACTTGGTTCTTTGATATTCGAAGTTCGATAGCTAAAATTTTGGTCAGTTTGTGGGTAAACTCCTCAAGAGCATTATTGTTTGGAGAAAAAATATACCATGTACATTTATCAATATTAACTCAATATCAATATCAACAATAATTTTCACGTCTAACTCACGCTCATCAGTACTAATATTATAAATGCGAAAGTAACTCTGTCTGTCTGTCTGTCTGTTACGCTTTCACGCCAAAACTACTGGACCGATTTGAATGAAATTTGGCATGGAGATAGTTTGAGACCCGGGAAAAAACATAGGATAGTTTTTATCCGACTGCGCAAAAAGAGGTTAATGTTTTCGCGCGATAACCGACATACGCGCGGGCGGAGCCGCGCCTCGAAAGCTAGTAAAATAATATATGTGACCAATTATATCCTTAACAAATCCTTGTTGAGAATTTTAAAATCGGACAACCGCATCCATTTTTTAAAAGTATTAGTTTCTTTAATTTTTGCGTTTTCGGACAAACAATATGTAGTAGCTGCCAAGTGCAGCGCGCTTTGAGATTGAAATTGTATTTTTTTTATTTACCATTATGTACAAGCTCCTAATTCATCGTCGGTTCGGTGTCGTTATTTACTGTAATTTCTCCTTGTAACTGTGCCTGCCTACTGCCTACAGATTATTTGTATGATTTGACAACAGGACTTCCCAAAAAAGGAGGGAGGTTCTCATAAGTGTATAAAGAATATGCCTATAAGGTATACATTTTTTTCTGTAAAGTTAAATGCTTAGTTAAGAAAATAATTCTTCTTTTGTTGTGTAGGGTACATAAAAAATATTTAATTTAATGGTTTTTAAATTTTCGATGCGTTACATTAAAATGCGGGTTTAATTTTATTATTTTTGTCTGTTATATGTTACTATATCTGGTGGTAAGTTAAACATAAGCCGTTTTTAAGTTACACTCAACCTAAAGAAGTATTTGCCAAAAAGTCTATAAATATATCTATGGCCATGTGCTTACAACAGCGAAAACTGGCCTCATTTTTATGACTGTATTAGATTTTCCGGTTCAGTGAGATTTGTCACCTTTAAAAGGTTGCCTAGTTCGTTTGTTATAAGGAGGCAAAGTTCGAACTTACATGCAGTAAAATGTAGACCATTTTTGTATCTATTTAGGCGCGTGCGCAGTGCGGGCCCTCCTCTTATCGCCAGGATTTAATCCAACCTACTTGCAAGATGCTCATGAGATAGCAACTAACGAGGTAATCAATAATTATTTTTTGATTTTGTTGTAAGCTGTACTTTCTTTTAGCAAACTGCACGTAGGTTGAGATTACAAACAAAAAAAATATTTTTTTTTATGTTGAAATAGTAGAATATATACCCGCAAATATACCCCCCATTTTGTCTAATTATTTAAGTTTTTTCTGTTATGGTAACCTCAAATAAAAAGAGTATCATTAAGGTAAGCTTAAAATATTGAAAAATATAGATAATATTAGCTGATCACTTCCTTGAACGCCTACCGCGGCGGGCGCAGCTGATCGCGTTGGTTTGCTCAAAAACCTTTTTCGATCGACGAACATATAGATTTAACAACTTTTTTTCATTTTACCGCAGGGGGTATGTATATAATATCTTCTTGCTATATGTTATACAGATTTCAAGCTATATTCTATGTAGATTTTAGCTATAACATACCTATTCATCTTAATATTTTTATTATAGCAAGACATGCTCCGTAAGACATGCTCCATGCATACAACATTACAATGACAAAAAAAAATTATCCAGTACATGATTAAAATGTTTCCTCTATTAACAAAATACTACGAACATATATACAATACTATTGCTACTACAATGAATGCATTTAGTTAGACAACCCATAAGTCATTGCAGACTCACAGGCAGTCCAAATGCTCCAGCTACCCAGTTGGCAGCGTGCGCAGCATGCTGGTAGCATTGCCGTTGAATGGCAATGCTTATTCGTTGAGCCAAATACGTGCATTTTGATCACGCGTCGCATCGACCAAGCGCTCTGATATGTTTGGAAAATACGATGAGCTCCCTGTCCCCAGGTTTTTCGTCTCCTTATAATTTTATGTAATGCCTGTTCATCTACCCAAATAGAATAAATTGTAACTGATTTACTTCTTGGATTTTACGTTCTAAAATCCGTGGTTACGTCAAAGCATGGACTTACCTACAATACACCTTTATACTCCAGACATTATTCACTACGAGTGTACAGCACTTGTGTATATATATCTTAAAACCGGAAGACAACACTTTTGTCAGCGAACAACACGGTAAAGTAAAGTATGTAATAATTATTTAAGATTATTTTACAATTACATGAGCATGAACAGCAACTACGTGCGAGAACTCTTTTTTGTTATCAATGTTGTTGTGTGTGTTATGAATGCGTTGTGATGTTAATGTGGGTAGATTGAGTTTTGTGTAGTTAAAATTCCATCTCATCCATTCCATTCCATTCCATTCCATCAATCTTGGATTGCGTAGGAAAGAGAGCAGCGATGTGAAATCGTGATCAATTCGTATGCATGTTTATTCAAACAAAACTAGTAAAGACATAACTTAAAAATGTGATTAACTGTTTCCATTTTTACAAGGTTTTGCTATTTTATTGTTATTTTTTTTATACATAATCATGCATAACTAATTTGAAATATTTTCGTCACAAGCGCAATTTGAAGACGATTTTATGACTATACAGTATATTACTTTTTTCTATGTTTATGACATAATTTGATTGTTGCCATTGAACATACAATTATACTACTTACTGCGACAAAACCGTAATCTGCCCAGCCAAAAATTAAAAATTCTAGATTCCTCTACATCTTAGAAATCAGGCATTTAAGTTATCTACATTAATAATATTATTAAGAGGAAAGATTTGTATTTTTGTATGTAACGAATAAACTTAAAACTACTAGACAGATTTGAAAAATTCCTTTACCGTTAGAATCCCGCGTTATCCCTGATAAACATAGGCTATAAAAAGGTGATTTTTATTTGAATCTTTAGTTAAATATCCGTGCGAAGCTGGGGCGGACTGCTAGTGATAGAATAAAGAAACATATTACATACTTACATACAAAGGTAAACATTCCATTTCTTTCGGGCAGGCATGTAACACCATCACGTTCACGCTTCTTACAAACTTCTTACAAATAATGGCACACTGTTGCTAAGCTGCGAGTAGGTTTAAGTACTTTTTCTAACGAATGCCTGTGATAAAGCAGGCTTTAGCAGATAAAGCGTAGCTTGGCTAGTTGTTCCTAACCGACCAACTATATTATGTAACGTCCCCTGCTGTCATGACTTGGATGGGTGGGATTTACTTCTGAGCGCCTTTGTGCTTTGGAGGGTACGTCCCGATTGTCTTATAAAGGATGACAGCCGTTATAGCATGGTGGTAGGGTATATTGAGAAACATCACCAGCTGGCTAGCAACCACCCGCGAGAAGAAAATCTGTCGAGCACCTAACGGTTTGTTCCGGTAGCTGTTCTTGAGAGCCAGTAGGTAATTCTAGGTTAGCCTGAACATCTTCGATCCCATATAATTTGCCATCAGGTGAGATAATGGTCAAAGGCTTTTAACACTAGCACTACCGGTGGTGGTGCCGATATTAGCGTCGAAAATACGTCCATTCATTGATCACCGCGAATGCGACGGTCATTGTTATGATTATGGGTTACCTACTGCTTTATTTAAACTGGAAAATATTAATTTCAAACTTCAAAGATATTATTTTCACTTGTTATGCTAACTACCCAGTCTACCTATATGAGGATACAATGATCTAGTAGCCAAGATTTTCTTTGAAAAATATTTCGGAGATATACCTACCAAACCTATACCTAGCTTGGAAATATTTGTGGACAGGAAATACCAACAAGAATATTTATACCCTTACCTTATTTCGGTACGTTAGTCTTCGCAAGCATCACATTCAAATTCCAGAATTTTCTATGTTATTACTTTGAAGGTAGCAAAAATACAAACATTGACAGAATACGGGCAGTTAGTTACACAAGAATTAATCCTGAACTTCTTACTTTGAGTATCCGTCATAGCATGCCCTTGATATAAAGGGATAAGAATCGCTGAGGCCTAGACTGTTTGGTCGGTGATCGTGCTTCCACCGCTGGGTTCGGTGAGGTGATCTCTCGTAGATGTGGTCGGATGTGTTGTACCTTTGGAGTGTGCGCGGGCGCGTCTTGCCGCTGGGTGGTGTCTGGGTAAACTGGTCAACTCGTGGTGATAGCTCTTCGACGGTTGTGACGAAGCTCGCTTCTGATATCTGGAAGAAATGGAAAATAATGTTTAACTAATATTATAATGAGGTGCAATTTTTATGATAGTAGGGGTCAATATCGAAAATCACTGATCTCTTTTGAAAAAATATTTCTTTCATAGAAAGCTGCACTATCCCTGAGTAACATAGGGAGTTTTATTTTGATTCTGGATAGTTTTTGTACGAAATAAAAGGACTAGAAGAGCTGCAAATTACAATTATTTGCCTAATGAACAAGGAATCCGAACTTTTTAATAACTAATTACAGGCAGAACACATTTTTGGTCCGGGCGCTGATGTTTTAATAACCTTGCTAGCGAACTTGACATAGACATATTCTTTACTTCCTCTGCTAAACTGAAAAGTACTAACCCTTATTATGTAGAAAGTTTTTCTTAGCCTAACTTAGCCTTTTATTTTTGTACGTAATATCATCATCTAACTTGTAATGTTCTTTAATAATATTTAGTAGTCGTTCATAAACTTTGTCCTTTTTTTTAAATTTTGTCGTTATTTGTAATTATTTAAATAGACTTCAGATATTTTTTGTTATGTTTTTATTCCTAGATAGCTGTTAATTTCCCTAAGATTGTTAAATAAATAAAAAAATAATTTCGCATAGATGCTATTTCTGGACCTTGAAAAGGTAACGGAAGCTATGAACCAAGAAGGAGACCCTCTTTAGTTTTTTTGTAAACAAACACAATTTTCCCTTTTAATCACCTAAAATTTTACTTAACAATAGATCATTATAATAATACAGCTTGATGGCTTTGCTACTCGCACACACAGCACTTCATATAGGCACTTATTTACTAACAAACAACCTCATTTTGACGCACTATAATATTTTATGTTGTATTGTCTCACCTAGCTACAATAGCTTCACTAAGTCCACTGATAGTAAAGGTAAACAAACCAGCTGTTAAAAATAGGTACATAAAGAATCCGTGTCTCTTCATTAGCACGTTTACCAATCGACCCAGTTCATTAAGCCATTAAGAGAGCGTTAATTGGGTACGCGTAGTTGGTGTAAATAAGGACAAATGAATGAAAACGTCGAGAATTTGTTTAAATTGTATGCCAGTTATGAAGACAGGGAATAATTTAAGACATTTGACGTCACTGGTGTGACACACCCTCAGTTTTTGTTGAATATTTGGAAAATGTTCAGATGTGGAATGTGTGAATGTTTCAGTTCAGCTCAGCTACATTCGACCCCAGGCCGTTCACAATATGTAGGTAAATGTACTGCGATGCACTACATTGCCAGATATACAGGGCGTCCCACGGCGATGCCACATGGAGGGAAAGTACCTTGAATATTGTAGGTGGAACATTTTACTAAAAGAAGACATTATTTGAATTTATGGAACCAGTATTCCACTAGCTCCTTCAAAATGTAGTAAGCTCGCCCGCAGCCCATACTTTGAGAGGGCCAGTTGCCTCCTACGCCCAATATTCAAGGTACTTTCCCTCCATGTGGCATCGCCGTGGGACGCCCTGTACATGTAGATAGATAGATAGATATATTGGTAGTTATTTCTCACATCTCATATGCTCGCAATTTTACTGACAATTGATTTAGGTACCCACTCAATTTTCAATCCGGAAGCAAGTGTTACTTGGTCTATAATGATGAGAGAAGGTAGGTACCCATCTAAACGACTTCTTCATTAAGAATTCACACAACTATAGCGACAATTTAATAACCTATCGCGACGAGATCAGACGGCATAATCTACCAGTCATAATAATGTTCTTTCTTGAATAAACAATCAATAGCATAGGTAGTAGGTATCGACGATGGTCCCGAGTTCAACATTTAACAACAGTCAGCTACAAAAAACCTATTGGACAGTTTAAAGTATGACGCCTGGAATCCCATCAACTTTTTTGTCTGACATCATGGTTATGGCAAAACAGTCGAAAACGGCGTGAAAACGGCGTCGTTAACGATGCGTGACTCGCCCACTGTGGGAAAAACAGAGGGCTATAATTTCAGCGATTGTCGTTTCGAATTGTCGATGCTTCAGTGTCTGTGATTACGTGTGACAATGACATTGAGTATTGAAGGCTTGGACTAGCTGTAGACACAATGCATTTGTTTGCACGTGGCGTGCTCGAAACGATACGATTGATTTAATTAATAAGGCAAAAGACGGTTTGTAAGACCACAATACACTGTATCAAGACCGCGCTATCTAGTTTTTGTCATCAGACTGTATCACAGAGAATCTCCTGCTTAGTGCTTGTACGACCAATAATCCTAAAGTATGAGAAATGAGTGTTGAAAGGGGGGGTGCCCTAAATATACCTGTGAAGTCGATTAGAAAATAAATAAACCATCATGAGAAAAGTTTTTTTTACTTTGATTTAACTATATTTTCATTCTAATAACATTCTCTTGGGATTTCAGTTAACTTTTACCACATATTTTTTTCAATTTACAAGTCTTTCCATTTTACAACTCTCCGAGAAATTCTTTTGTAAGGTACATTTCAAGGTATATCAGATATATCTTATGTGCTGCATGCAATACAATTGCAGCAATAATTGACTTGGATGTCCTGAATAACACAAGTGCCATTAGTAGTTACTCAGTAACTTCTGGACTGACTGTGTTCTTGACGAACTGCGATTTACATGAACTGCGATTTGAATATACTGTGATAGAGACAAAAAGCGTTTGTCATTTGTACGAATTGCGTAGTAGACGAACGGCGATTTGTTAAATAGAGCAACCTGCTGAAAAATCAGATCATATCAAAGTTTCCTTTCAGAACTGTTCTTAGTTTAAACGATCGTTCCTGATCTTCTAAGACAAGAGATGTTGAGTAATTCGTAAAAAATCGGCCAAGTACGAGTATAGCGGCAACAGAAATACATCATCTGTGAAAATTTCAACTGTTTTACCACCGATCTTGAGAAACAGCCTGGTGACAGACGGACGGACGCACGGACGGATGGACAGCGAAGTCTCAGTAATAGGGTCCCGTTTTTACCCTTTGGGTACGGAACCCCAAAAAGATGTGACAAAAACAGTACAAACTCTTTGAAAAAACATTTAGCGTTTGAATGAAAATGTAGCCTACGCATATGTTTAGATACGTTCCTTGTAGCAAGCCGTTAAACAAAGTTATAAGTAACGTGACATCAAGTCTGTTTTTAAACTTAGAACATAATACTTACACAGACCAGTCAATACTTACAATAATGTCCTAAATATAACTGCCTTGGTGTAAACAAAAGGCACCTGCATTTATTTTTTGTCAAGATTAGTTCAAACTAATTAATCGAATTCAATTCTATGGTTATCACCCGCGTGTACACAATTGCTAACTATAGTAGAAGGGCAATTTTTGCCCGTTTTTTATTGCACTCAATGCTCTTGGATGCACAAGAAAATGGATTCGTGTAGACAAATGAAGTTTCTTTTTAGGGAAGACAAGGATGTTGCTTGTCGCAATACAACTCCACAGGACTTTATACAAATGTTACAAACTATGTAGGTTTTATTATTTACGTGTTTTGTAAAAAGTGGTCAGTCTTGATTTGATGGCTTAGTTAGGGTAATATCCGTTTTTTGAAGCAATGATAGACGAGCGTTTGTAGCTATGGACTGCGGTGCCGCAATTCCGTGGTTCAATCCCCATCTCTGACCTGAGCTTCACTGCCTGGTGGGTGGGTATTTTACGAACGCTCGCCCGGCTAGCTATCTTAAGTAGAAGTCTGTCCGGCAGCAATCCTTTAAAGCCAGTAAAATAAAAGGCACATGAGACTCAACAACTGTATGACTCAGTGCAGTTCGTCGCTTGTAACGAAATTTTAAAATAAAATACAAAATGTCAAGAAACCAATTAACTTCAATATTTGGTGTAAATCAAGAAGAGGATGATCTAAAAAAACTTGTTATATCAATTTTGTGTTTTCCTCAACATATGAATGTTTTATTTAATTCGGTACATAATCCACATATCAGTTTTGACTAGCTTACATAATCTATAACTAGTGCGATTTTCACTAATTAAATCAATAATACAGAAATTCCTAATTCCGAAATACAAAAGTAGTTCAAAGTCAAAATCATTTATTCAATTTCGGCATATACTAGGGAAGATTCATTACCAAATAAAAGTTTTAACTGCTGCATTCAGCAAAATCACATACACAGTGCAAGAAGAACGAGCAAAAATTCTGGGCCAGTCTTTATAAATTATCTTTACTCCTACACTTTGTGCCGTTTATTATTATAATGTTTATTTACAAAACTCAGTATACCACATCTGCCAACCACATTTTCTTTGTTATGGCAGATGTGGTATATACCAAGTATTTTGTTGTCTACATAATCACCAATATATATACGTTTTAATTAAAATATATTTAACATGCAGCTTGAATTTTCCCTTCGTGAGAACTGTATAATATTTAGGAAATATTCAACAAAATCGCACACAATTTCATAGACTTTTTTATTTATATTTGCTAATTCTACCACCGCTATTTCAATTTGCTTATATTCTTTCAAGTCGGATAGAAAACGAACTTAGATTTCAATCCTTTATAATATAAATTCCAAGAAGATAATAATAGCAATGATTGTGTGTGCGAATAGTGTTAAATTTTAGAATGTGTTATTTAGAGCACAGCTTTATTTCTAATGCTATATAGGGTAGAAGGGGGAACTGGAGCCTACTAAGGAAAATGTTGGATACTTTAGGAACTTTTCATTGGAAACTAAATTATTAGGCATTTGGCCACAGAAAACTTTAAAGAAAAACACGGAATAGCTCTCATTACCCGACTTTGCGGGATAAGAGAGCCTATAAGTACACATATGTGTAATGGGAGCTACTTAATTATAAAATCAGCTGCAAAAATTTCTATGTTAGTCTGAAATCTAACTTATTCATATAAAGTTTAATAGTCTCAGTCTCAGTCTTTAAGGATCCAAGCAAAAAACGCAAATATAATCAACCGGGCTGTCAGAACGGTACCACATTTCGTTATTTTTTCCTTTGTCACAACAAATAGCACACAATGTGTCTTCTTCTGAATATTCTGACTCATCGTCGCAAAGATTCTCAACGTTTTCTTCTTCAGACGTGTCAGTTTCATCCTCTAAGTTTTTTTTACTATTTTAGTTTTTCTTGTTTGTTGGTTGCCTTCTTTCGTTTTTTTCCTTATCCTGGGGTACATTTTCTATTTTTGTTGATGATTTCTCCCTTCTTCTTTGCAAAATATTTTTTCTCTCTAGACGTTTCTTCTTGTCTGCAAATCCTGATTTTATTGGCGTGCTAGATAAGCGTATGGGGCAATTGGAGCTACAAAGGGTAATCAGAGCCTAATTGCTCTGATCACACGACTACCACCGTTTAAAATTAAATAAAATTATATACTAAATCTAGCTTGGAACGAAATTATACTCAAAATCATTGTGGCTAATGATAAAATTTGCTATAAAATAAAACAGGTTTGATTGTAACAATCGTATAACTTCACACATACCTGCCAATGAAATTTTGTATTTTTTATAAGCGCGGGCCAAAAAATGACGTGGTCACACAACACGTGGCACTCAGAGAATTTAATACTAGTGGCACTGGCTATGGGAAACACGATCGCAGCACGTGCCGAAAGCGCCCGAGCGGCAACCGAGTGAATGTAGTGTTGTCTTTAGTTGCACCTCTCCCATTGCCCTCTGGCTCCCATTACCCTCTATTCCCCTACTTCTTTACTTATTATTCATGCATGATATTATTATTGTTCATATTATTTTATGTAAACTTATTAATATTTTCAAATTACCGTAAAATTAAGTATTAGGTACACATATTATATAAGTATTACCATACTCATAAAAACATTAAGGTATCATTTACGCGAAAACCGCTTTCAGTCTATTGCCATTTTAATTGTTAAATTGGAATGTTTAATGTGTTTAATTTTTCAATGTGTTTAAGATAAATTAGCGAAAAATAAAAAATCGTACGGTAATTAGTTTGAGAACGCCGAAGGTCGAAAAATACCGATCTATTTTGATTCCGAAGACTGTTTCTTCACATAATGCACACTGCTACACTTTTATTGTATATAGGTATGTATATGATATGTGTTAATTAATGCCATGCCATGGACAAGAAGACAACCATGCGAATGCTACTGAGACTCAATCAGAAGACGTCTTTACATTGCCATGTTCGTGGTATGGGTGGAGTTTCTCTCGTTTTTTCACTTTTTTTTTTATAGTCGATAGGCTAGCCTTTGACCACTATCTCACCTGATGGTAAGTGATGATGTGGTCGAAGATGTTGTTCAGGCTAGCCTAGAATTACTGGCTCTCAAGGACAGCTGCCGGAACACACCGTTAAGTGCTTGGCGACAGATTTTCTACTTGAGGGTAGTAGCTAGCCAGGCTGGCATTCGCAAAATGCTCTACCACCATGCTGTAACGACTGCCATCATAAGACAACAACCGGGGCCGATCCGAATCCCACTAGGGGTCACCCATCCAACTCCTGACCGCGGCGGACGTTGCTTAACTTAGCTGATCGATTAAGAACGGCTAAGCAAACTTCGGTACGAGCGCTTCAAACTGCCCAAAAAGGAGTGTTATGTTTTCAGAGTTTATGTATGTATGTTTGTAAGTTTCTTTATTCCACCATAACTTCTAAATGGCTTAACCGATTTTAATGTATAATAAATATATCATTAGACGCGTCTTGATAGCGCAGGTGTAACTAGGTCCATAAAAATAAACTGTCGAATTTTAGATGCCATATTCTGAGAAAAAAAATCCTGTTAATCCCCAGTAAGTGTATCAAAATGAACGGCTTCAAGAAACTGTTCTAACAACCTCTTAGGGGTTACTTCTGCTAGTCCTAACAGACATATTGAGATGACATTTTGAGATGAATTTAAATTGCAGAAGTCAACCCTAAGAGGTTTTTAGCATTTTAAAAATAACCCTGCATATCCAATAATCATATAACTTGCAGTTTTAATTACAATGGAACGACAAAACGCTTAACGGAAATTAATACTGAGTTTGCAGTCGGATTTTTACATTTTTAATTAATTTATACTTTTTTATAAGTTTAATGGTTGATTACTATAAATTATTAAAACATTTCTTCTTTAGTGAGTTGAAAAATAATATTTCGCTCTGTAGCATATTTATTTATCGTTCCTTTGAAACGTTTGCTACCCTCAGTGCTCAGTCCCAGTATCGCTTCCTCAGGTTTCAAATACGAATAAATAATGTATTCGTAAGGTTCCAATAGAAGTACTGGCGCCAAATAACAACTTTATAGCCTTGCGTAACAAATAACTAATGCTCCGTAGTCAATCAGGCAAAAACATCTCTTTTGCCTAACGAAATTATACTTATTATTCAGTACTCTGACCAAATTCGGACTGAGTTCAGTACTAAGTGGAAAATAACGGGCAGATGGTGATGTTAATGGACTTTAGATATCAAGAAATTGTTCCACCAATGTATTTAATTAACAATTATCATGATGACGAAGTGTATGCAGAATTCCATGTGTAGATCATGATTGTGGATGTTAGTGAACCGAGCGGCCTCGTATTATGTGTAAAATATACGCTTTGTAATCTCGAGGTCCGGGGTTTAAGGGTATATTTTAAACGAACGCCCCCATACAAAACGCAGCTCCAATCTCATTTTAATAATAGCGAATAAAACTCAATGATTTTTTACCTACGTAATCACTACCCTAATATCTAGGTTTGTGGTGCATCAGAATTTCATTAAATTATACAGTTTTGAAATTACACTAGCTCAAAAACTCGTAATTTTAGATAAAAGAAAGACCCAACTTTAAGCACCTCTTTCAAGAAAAATAAGCATGTTTTTAATATTTCTATTGCACCACAAACATGGGGAATATAATGAACTTTCTATAATGGGAAGTTATTTATACATGTATACTATACTTTTTAAATAAATCTGGAGCTACGAATAACTGGCTCAAACTCCTAAAAACGAGTGCTATATACTACTAAACGCTATATAGTAAAAATTTTAATTATAGTCCAAAAGAAAAAGGATTTAAGCCAGAAACGATAGGTCTAATAATACACTATATTTACATGCGAGTTTTTTTTTTAATAACAAGTTGAGTTTTTATGAAAGTTCACACTTTGGCTGGCGGGTATATGTCCTTAATTAATCAAACACAAGGGTTATCAAGCAAATACATTTTCAGTAGCAGGAAAATGTGCCCAGTTGGTGACAATAGGCTCGCCACCTATTGCATGGGACCGAGGCATAGTTGGCGTAACGTTGTTATTACATCTGCCAACCCCTTCGGGTAATATAGGCGTGACGATATTCATATTTATGTTTATTGTGGGTAAGAACGTCTCATAGCATGTACCCATATTGGATATATGCTATATAGTCACCACCAACGCCTCTGCTTATAAATATTGAGGCTAATATGGGATTAAACTAAACTAGATACATACTAATTGGAAATTGTTTTTCGTGAAAATAAGCCGAATCATATAGTCATATAGTATAATTCATATCTAGTAGAATCACTTTCCCACAACCTAAGCAATCTCTGGTACACTTTACTGAAAAACTGTCACGCCCATAGATTTGTGCTTTAACATAGTAATTTAACTTTATATCTAGATGTGTCATCTGCCAAAAAATATATAATTTTATAACCATTAAAAAAATAAACATTAACAAGATTTTATTCATTGGATAGAATGTTATTGTACGACTAACGCCATTTGTTAAAAACCAAAGAGTTAACATCACATCTCATCATGCTACAGAACTAAACCACGGTAATGTTATCTAACTAAACTCAATACTCAAATATGTACATCGTAGTTAATCTACTTAAAAATAGATGACACCACTAAAATTAGGTTGTAAGATAAACGCGAGCAAGGGGGAATTTAATTTTTAAATCTAATTTCGGGAGAACCATGTGAGAAAGCTCAGCTTTTTGCTAATTAGGTATTAATCATTAAAGCGGGTTGATTAATTCCTTCGAGCTACTTGCTGTCATATATACTTTTTTACCAACCATTAGGCTACTATTTCAACACAATCCATAAGGTTAAGCGATGATGTGGAAACCGGCTCACATGGATGTCTCCCGAAAGACATGGTTCTCCCGAAAAGCAGGCCAGGCGGGCATTCACAAATGCCCTATGTAGTAGTATCCATGTTGCAACGACTGACATCCTAAGACAACGACCGGAACCAACAACTGAATCTGCCCTCCGAAGCACGAAAGCGTTCAGTAGTAATTGCCACTCGGGGCTATCCATCCGAGTAACTCAATTGGTAAGTTCCACTACGAACTCTGATCAAAAACTTATATTATGAACATTTTACGATATTTTGTGAGTGCTCGCCTGGCTAGGGACCACTCTCATTTAATAATCTGTCACCAAGCATTTCACGATGTGTTGCGGAAGCCATCTATGAATTCCAGTTAATAAATCAGTACTAATATTATAAATGCGAAAGTAACTCTGTCTGTCGGTCTGTCTGTTACGCTGGACCGATTTGAATGAAATTTGGTATGGAAATAGTTTGAGACCCGGGAAAAAAACATAGGATAGTTTTTATCCAACTGCGCAAAAAGAGGTTAATGTTTTTGCGCGATAACCGAGCCGCGCCCGGAAAGCTAGTAGTGTATAATGCCAAAAAAATATTATTCAGTAGAATGTCTTTGGTAAAATAAACAAGCAAGCTTACTACTCGGTAACTAACTATAGTCTTTCGTTTTATCTTGGCGGTTAAAATTAAATTAAGTGTAAATTAATCTGAATACCAAAATATGCATATGACAGGACCAAAACCAATTATAGTAGTTTTAATTAAATTCGTCATATCGAATCGCCCTCGTTATGTATTTTTGTATATAATTATGTATTTTAATAACACATCGTTAAAAGAAACGCAAAAGATTAGTCCCGACACTCCCGACTTTCTTGCACCTTCTTCTGGAAATTGCTCTATAACACTGTTTTTGCTAAGCGTGACAGTAGAATGTAGAATATGTCAATATAAAATTTTGAAATTGAACCTCATAAGAGCGTATTAAATAACTGATCATGATCATATCTGCTTTGACTGTCATGTTAAAAAAAAGTAGAGTCAAGTAAGTATACGCCAGTTATAAAAATATCAATACCTAATGCAAAAATAATCACCGGCTACACTGTGCTCCGCAGTTTCAACGGGCAGTCAAGGTAGTAAACTAGGTGCCATTTTCTTTCGTCTACACAAAACCTAGCCATCTCGAAATAAGTAGTTGCATTAGACAATTAGTATAGGTATATTATTAGGTTTGACTAGCGTACCTAGTTCTGTAATATCAGCAATTAGAATACACGGCGAGAAGTTGCGAACTGCCTTTGGCAGATCGAGCCACAAGACGCCAGGTTTGAGCTTTTAGAAAACTGAATAAGTTATTTATGTCAGCATGTATTACTCTAATGTTATCCCATCTCAAGTTGCGGCATACATTATTTTATATATGACAACGCATAACTTTTTATATATGACAAAGCAAAACTTTCTACTGGATCGTCGAAATAGGTTAAGAATCAATATAATTTTTACATGATTATCTTTCAATCGCTCAAAGTTCGGGATTCTGTGGTTCGGGATGCATATACGTTCAATAGGGGGCAATAATGATTAACCTCCCAACTCATTATGGAATAGATCTATTCTCAGCTCAGTCTGAATTGAGAAGATTATAAAAAATCTATTTGAAAAATAAATGTATATAAAAATAATAATAAGTAAGAAAAAATTTTTTATTTTTATTTATTTTAAAATTAAGGAGGTCAAAATGCGGGCCCCATAATTTTGAGCGAAAATTGACCTGAGCGTAGCGTAGTTAATGACATAAATAATAATGTAAAATCATATCTATAGTCCTGTTTTCAATGTGCGGATTGTGCACTTACCTCATGCCTACGAAGATATGCTTCTTGGTGACATTTCGATTCTGTTATCACGTGTAAAACATTTAAATAGATATACATATTGTTGACATGCTGTCTACAATTATGACAAGACACAAGTTTACCATGAAGTAACAAGAAGGGGAAATAATAGTCTGTTTGTGAGTTTGTGTTTGCCTTGGATAGTTATCTTATTTGACAACATACTTTAGCCTATACGTATACATAGGCTCATAGTGTCTTCTTACAGTATCTACGTATCTAGGTACTTAGTAAGATGTGTTCTCGACATTTAAATTATTTGAGCACAAAATCGTTTGTCTCGGAAGGAAATCGAACCTGATTTCTCGAAATTAAAATTGCGCGGGTAAAGATCTTATTGTATAGGTTTGGTTAGATCATTTTTTTCTAATTTGTATGTATGGTTCAAATCAAACATAGAAAGTAGAACTATTTGGTTAAAAATAGACTTTTCCACGAACTTTCTTTGAATCTCTTGAAATTTTATCTATTGAAATACATGTACATACTTATACTTATATAGAAAATGCCATGTCTATTCACCCCCATTGTTATAGTACGATATTTATATAGTTATTAACTTTCAATATTTAATTTTTAGAGCACAAGCATACTTAATTATATAGTTATTTCAAATAAGGTGAGATAAATTTAATTAAATATTTAATAGATTTAAATTAGGTATATCATCAAAAAATATAGTAACATATAGAAACAAGGTCTATTCGCCCACATTGTTTTATACGATATTTATGTAGTTATTGACTGGACATTTAATTTAATTCAATTTCTTTATTTTGATAGAGCAGCAGCATGGTGTATAAGTAGTTATATCAAATAAAGTCAAAATAATTAAATTATATTAAATAGGATACCGCGGACTACGGCTAAAATTATTTAAAAATGTGCTTTTAACTAGGTTTGATAACTATTCGACATAATTATGGTATTCGCGAGTTTACAATGCACAGGATTCCATAATTTACCCCTAAAACCTTAAAAAATATTTAAGATTACGTTAAATCCTAATAAATGTCACCAATTCGATAAGTGTTATAACAATATATTAAATAACGTCTTTCAATGCGAATTACAACAAGGGGAATAGTTAGATGACCTAGCAATAAAATCTAAAAATATATAAATTTTGAATTTCCCTCAATAGACATCAGCGTTTAATATAATTGTATATATATATATATATAGCATGCTGGGCACGCTACCAACTGGGAGTGGGCTGGAGCATTTGGACTGCCTATGATTCTGCTATGACTTATAGGTGTCTAAATGCTTTTATTGTAGTAGCTGTAGTGTTGTATATAGTTCATAGTATTTTGTTTAATAAAGGCATACAGCCTATACAAGATATATATCATGAAAAAATATAAGTAACTTAAAGAAACAAAAACAGCAATGATGTTAAGTAGGGACATAATTATATCAGTTTCTTAATGGAACCTTTTTAAAAACTTCTTTCGTATGTAGGTACTCACTACTCACTGACCCTATAGCCTGAAATTGCTCTTAATTTTATAAAATACAGTATTAACAAAATCAACAGTTTCTACGTAAGCATATTGTTCGGATATTTTATGCACAGGTACATGTATAAACAAAGTAACTACAAACTAATAACAGCCTACTTTTTTTAATTATTCAAAATAGGGTTGCCCGATTTTAAGTATTGATGTGGCCTAAGATGGAGCACGCTTACCTAGAAGAAACCTATTTTCTCTCGATTTGAAGACACCCATGTTGTATTCATCGGGAAAAACTGACAATGGTACGTAGTTCAACTCTTTCGCATCGAGAAAATTGGAAGCGAAGAGCTATATTACCTATAAAATTATTACCTATTAGCTATATTACCTATAATATTATTACGTTACCTATAAACTTATTTTAATTTATATTGCAGTATCATTCATGGTGGCATTTATAACGTGGTACTATGTATGTGAAAATGAAAAATAAATTAAAATATCCTTATATATTCATATCCAATAGGTACTACGCGGAAAATCATATATTATTACCAAAAAAAAACAACAAAACAATAATGTTTATTAACTACATAATTATTAAAATAAAGCTGATTAAATTTTAATGACCTACCTTTTCCTTCATTATCAGTCTTTGTAAATCCAATATCACGAGAAAGCAATATTATTTTTTCACAGGTATAATAAATCACATAATTATATGTATGAGCTTTAATTAATCACTATCACCACGTATGCCACACCATTCTAGTAAAAACACAAATTGTTTTTAAGTTAAAATGTTCGCATTTCTGTCGATGGCGGGTAATTGTCCATTATCGTCTATACAGGCAGCATGCTCGTTCGGCGGGAAAAACTGACTGAGTCCGTTACTCTACGATCGATGTTTTAAACAATCGCGCTTTGGATGATTACCTAGTCATGTCGTGATGTAGTGATACATGCGTCATTTTAATAGGATACCCAATACTCATCACATGCAGCATTTTAATTGAACTGAAATTAGTGATATGATATATTAGTACATATATATAAAAATATATGTATAAATTAAATATAAGGTAAAATTTAGCTTACCAGTTATTTTTTGATAATAATAACAAAATTTTTATTCAGAATAGGCTTGAATTGAGTTCAGATATGATATCATATTCTTAAAATAATACATAAACCTAAGCAGTGTTTACAATGGGGCCCAAACTAGACATAGCTTGTCCGCACATACGTCACTAGTTACCTAGTATGTAATTGAATTTCGGATAACTATAATACAGACCTATTTACTTCGAAAGAATAAAATTAAATGGAGACAAAAATAAATTAATCTAACGAATGCCCAGTATTTTACGGGTTTACTATTATAGAAACCCGTATTTATCTAAATAAGTTACGGGGTAAACACAGCACCCGTATTATAAGTACGAAAATTACCAAAACGCGATGTTTGTGTAAGTTTCTTTAACAGATTATAATGCCTGGGATATCGTTAGATTCATCTTGACACTAGGTGTATAAAAATAATTAAAAACTAACTTGCTAATTTTAGTCGCCCAATTGTAAGTAAAAACTGTTTTTTTCTTCTGAACCCGAGTGAAATGAAGGAATTGAAAAAACGATTCCATTAATATAATATATAACTTGCAGTTGTAAATGCAATATAACGATAAAACGTCAGAAATATTTAATCATCAGTCGGGTTTTTTACTTTTTAAATTAAATTATACTTGTTATTTTGTAATCATGGTACATACACGCCGTACAATAAATGGAATCATTATAGTTTTGAATAACTAAAAGCAATTGCTCGGCAAAATATATCGAAAGTCCGCTTAGATGAACCATGAGTGCAGGAAATTTGAAAGAAGTCCTAGAGGAGAGAAACCTACCCACTTGGTACATTTAAAAAAAGTTTCTGTCTGTAAGTTTTGCGAAATAATACCTGAATTAACCTGAAGAGTTATATTTCTTTATACCGTAAACATAACAGTTCCTTCCTTTTTAGTCGAGTTTTGGTACCATTAGCTATGTAGGTATACGTAGTTTTTGACGAGAGGCTAGTTAGTAGGTATCACGTAGGTATGTAAGATTTATACTTTGGAACCATCGTGTAAGAATTAATAAAGACATGAACACAATAAAATAATCTTTGGACCATGGACTTCAACTTGTTAAAACATCCAAAATAATCAAATATATAACCTTGCCTGCGTCTGCACAGTATACCTACCAAATATACGAGATTTTACTTGTTTTATTTTATGTTAAGACTATAGTAGGACCCTACATTACTCTATATATAGGTATAATTTCTAAATACATATTAGCACAATCGCATTCTAAGCTTATTAGGGCACAACATTTTTATTCAGGTTGGGAAACGAACCCTCGTCTCCCGATTTCACGCCGGGAGCCTATACCGGCCACCGGAACATGCTCGTTGAGCAGAAATTTTGTGCTATTACTTTAACCGTCATAGCCCATAGGGGACGGAGCGTGGTCTTCAACCAGTCTACTAAACTTCATCTGATCGAAAGAAGTGGTTTTACAATGAGTTGATTGATTCAACGGATTCAATTCCCGCCCATGCAGAACCAACATTTTGTGTCCTAAACATTTGTAAATGAGATAAGCTAATTTTTTTATGGAAAAAAGGAAAATTAATCTTTTAAGTACAGCAGGTACCTATATGAATTGCGAATAGTGAGACCATACGAGTATTTTAAATCTTTAGAGTCACATTTGTACGATACTTATTTTCTAGCGATATAACGACTAATTTATTTAGTTCCATCATAATCATATGGATAACACAGCATTGAAATGTTTTAAGTTTGTGAAGTTTACAGCTAGACATTACTAAAATAAAGTTATTTAAATAACTGAACTCAAAAGAAAGAGAAATTTTAAAGATAAGCAGGTAAACGAAGTTGTGCTGATTCAAAACATTCTGATTTTGATTATCTTTTGGTTAATTTCGTGTATATACAGAGATATACAATAATATCGTTTCATCGTTTTGAAGTCAACTAAATTTTTTTAAGGTACTTTTTTATTTCGCAAGTTTTAGGGCCCGTTTCAGAATGTTCGAGTAAGTTCCGGTTTTACTACCCAGATCATATTTAATAAATATAACACTATCTTTGCGTTTCACAGTAATCGGTTTAGCCTATCCATCGGTTAAAGCTTGAAAGGCCCTGCATGTTAACTGTCATTTTTATGATTCAGTTATTTTATATGTTGCATAGCAACCCGAAACTTTATTAGGACATTCTGAAACGGGCCCTTAGTATTATATAAATATCTGGAACGTATGTTTGTATTATGTAGTTAAGTACAACAGTTTTGGTTGAAAATGTTTAAAGATTTTTCAGTTATTAAAAGTAGTAGGTATACTTCTTACATGCACTAGAATTTGATTACGGTTTTGAGATATTTTCCCTTGACGCAACGCCACACTCGTATCTCGCTTGCAGTTCTTCACACTTACACGTATTAGTACATATCTTGAAAACTACTGAACCGATCTTGATGAAACTTTTTATCTAAGTTGAAGTACCCAATAGTGGTTAAGGTCTAATTAATAGTTTCGAAGAAATGCGTATGGACAAACATACATACAAAGAGACAAACATACCTATAAAAAGATATTTGTCTGGAAGACCTAATAGTCTATTAAGCAAATATATACTAATTGCAGAACCAATGATATTGCATACATCATAAACAAACCAAATGTTTTTGAAGTCAGTTTTAAATTAACATTAAGACGTTTAATTTGTAATATATGATTTTCGCTTTTTTTATAGCGGTATGCCTTTATTAAACAACATACTACGAGTACAAACCATATACAACACTACAGCTACTACAATTAAAGCATTTAGACAACCTATAAGTCATAGCAGACTCATAGGCAGTCAAAATGCTCCAACCCAGCACCAGTTGGCAGCGTGCCCAGCATGCTGGCAGCATTGCCTTGTTGAATTTTTTCGCTTAGCACGCGATAGTGCTTGTAATCATATTTAGAAATATCGAAGGGTAGCGACATCATACCGAGAGTTAAGTGTATAAAAAAACACTTCTTTCGATCAGATGAAGTCTAGTAGTCTGGTTGATGGCCACGCACCGTCCTCTATGACGGTTAAAGTAATACAATTAGAGAACAAAATTTCGGCAGAAATGCCAAGTCCCAGGTGGCTGAGGAGCTTTAGGCATCCGACGCGATATCGATGGACGCGGGTTCGATTCCCGCCTTGTGCATGAAATTTTGGACTCCAATATTTTTTTTAATATATGATTTTCGCTTAGCACGCGATAGTGCTTGTACCTAATCATATTTAGAATTTAAGACGTTAAGATGACTCAAAGCAAGTTTAAAAAATACAGTACGTTCATAATTTAAAATACAATACCATTGAAGAATTGTGGCAAAGGACTTCCTTGAAATGATCTTAGACGATTCCAGATCACAACAAAAACACTGAACTAGCGTGGTAACGAACAATACGTCGTTTGGATAAAATAACTTGATTTTATAGCCGCACGCGCGTCATTATTATAATAAGTCAATCAGTACTAAATAATATTATTGAAGTTATTGTAAAAATATAGTTCTTGTTTATGGTCATGAAATCAAAATTAGCAATGGATGTTATTCCAAACGTGAGATAGGTAGGTATGTAACTAAATACCTACTTTTTTTACCTTTATTAGACAAAGTACTACGAACTATATACAACACTACAGCTACTACAATAAAAGCATTTAGACAACCTTTAAGTCTTAACAGACTCATAGGCAGTCTAAATGCTCCAGCCCAGTACCAGTTGGCAGCGTGCCCAGCATGCTGGCAGCATTGCCCGGTTGAATTGCAATGCTTATTCGTTGAGCCAAATATGTGCCAGCATTTTGATCACGCGTCGCATTGAATCAATATCTACTTATATACTATAGTAAGTTTTTTGAAATATATAAAAATATAGGTAATAGAATTTGTATAAAGTTTTGACCTCATATAGGTACTTTTGCGTATCAGCACCAAAACTACTCCAGTTGTCTCTGTGTTAAAAGTAGATTACTCACGTTTTTGCCCGCGTTAAACGGAATAGCCCGCGGGGGAAGACGCGACATGACCTGGGGAAGAGAGACCCCACTCTTTCTAAGTACTTTGACATGATGCAAATGTTTTTTTTTTTTTTTTATTCTTGATAGGTTCGTCTTTAACCACTATCTCACCTGATGGTAAGTGATGATGTGGTCGAAGATGTAGTTCAGGCTAACCTAGAATAACTGGCTCTCAAGGACAGCTGCCGGAACACATCTTTAGGTGCTTGGCGACAGATTTTCTACTTGAGGGTGGTTGCTAGCCAGGCGGGCATTCGCAAAATGTACTACCACCTTGCTATAACGACTGCCATCCTAAGACAACGTGCCCTCCGAAGCACGGAAGCGCTCAGTAGTAATATCACCAGCGGTCACCCATCCAAGTCATGACCGAGGTGGACGTTGCTTAACTTTGCTGATCGGTTCAGAATGGCTAAGCAAACTTCGCTACGAGCGCTTCAAAAATGTGTAAATATGCTGGGGGAGGGGCACACACTGGCAGCCAATCAGGCATAAAAACAAAAAAAAATATGTATTTTCAATATTATTCGGATAAGTAGTTTCGTGCAGGATTTTTATCTGGTCCATGCATGTTATTCTTGGCCTTCCTCTTCCTCTTTTACTGTCTATATTTCCGTCTATGATGGTTTTTATAAAAGTTTTCGTGTCGTACAAGGTGGCCTAATCATCTTTCCTGTTCTTACTTTAATAGAATTTAGCAGACATCGGTTTCTTTCGGGTATGTAGTATATTTATTCTATACTTTCGGATAAAATGTTGAAGACTATTTTGTGAAATGCGTGTGAAACCTAATGTGCTGCATCCCGTTTCGTCAGAGTCACCTCGGAGAATATGGACATATCCTACTTGGATAAAAACTATTTAGAGATGAACATCAGGAACAAGAGATTGTGTCAGAAAATTAAAAAAAAAATAGACTTTTATATAAATGTCTATATTTAAAACACTTGTTATAGTCAGTATATGTATGTCGTTAGATCATCGAATTAGTAATTGAAAATGTTGGAATACAACATATTTGCATCTTTAGGCAGGATAAGTCAAGTAAACAATACATAATTTAGCGTATTTTTGCTTGCTTATGTACGTTTTCAACTATTCATTTTGTGGGGAATGTACTTTCTGTACTACTGGGGATACCAGTATTTCCCAGGTTGATTCTCGTATGATCTGAATACTAAGTGGCGAAATTTTGAAGCATGGCGGATCAGAGGATGATTTCATTTGGATTGGGTTTTTTATTGGTAAATGTAATAAAAGGTAATCAGTCTTCCTTCCTGTTCCTTTTTTTCGTAACACGCAGGCATGTTTGGTCATAGAGATATTGATTATAGGTTACATAATAACAGGATATATGGAAATGTTGTACAACAATATTTTCAGTTCTTGAATAATTTATCAAGACTGGGTCAGACAAACTGAAGGACATAATTATTTTGATTTTATACTAGCCCCGACTCGCACTTGGCAACTTTATTATGCATGACTACTTTGAATAAATTTTCAAATGTTTCAAAGTTTCTTTTACCGGACCTTTTTTCGTACCGTACTTTGGGCATAAGCCCGAATAGAGGAATAAAATAATTATCTTAATCCTCCCGCAGCTCGCTAAGATATTATCGGATGACAAAGCTACACCTCATTTCAACATTTGAAAAGATTTATTGAAGTTTAAGAAATAACACTTTTAATCTCGTTCGACGTAACGCCGCGACACGACACGTGCGCAGCCGAATCAAATCCATTTTAACGCCGATGGAAAACCCACCGCAACTATTGAACTAAGTATTTAGTCACTACTAAACGAACATTCCAAATATAGTCAAGTTCTTTGGAAATATTATAAATTCCATTAAATCTGTTAAAGGTGGCGAAAAGGCTCTAATTAGTTGTTCACAGAAACCGTTGACACGTGTCATAAGTGTGGGCGTTTCTTTTCATTATCGTTGGATGCTTTTTTTTCTTACTGTCATAGCAATACCGTATGACAACAAAAATAATTAGCGAAAATATCCAAACAATATTATTCTGATAATTAGTCACACCAATTTGCACGCGATAGTGTGTATGGAAAATTAATTCATTTCTTTGTTTCGTAGAAGCTCACGTCATAATGCCAGTCAACGTGATCTTCGAAACGGCTGTACCGAATTTTACTAATGAAAATATGATTATGCAAGATGGTGTGAAAATCTCACGTATACAAGTTCTATTTACGTTGCCGACTAAACTTCGTACCATACAGAGTAGTGTAGAACTGTACGAAAATGCCTGATGATGATGTGGTTCAAGGCCCCTTAATCTAGGCTAAACTATCCTAGTGTTGTCTTAGGTTTTCGCGATTGTTACACATAGTAATTAAACAACTTTAAACGGATTAAATCGCGTATATTTGTCATTATTTTTGTCCCGACGCGACGTTTCAAACACTTTGCAGTGATCGTGGTCACGGTAAACTTTCCTAGAATAAGGGCCTTGTATCTACATATCTTCTAAAACCTTCAAGAAGAGAGCATATTCCCTCCTTAAAGGCCGGCCACGCATCCTCGAGACCTCTGGTGTTGCGGATGTTTGTGGGCGGCGCTGATCACTTACCATCAGGTGTGCCGCCTGCTCGTTTGCCCTCCTATCCCATAAAAAAACTGTAGACCACTCTTCAAATCTCCCCCTAAGTATATTTGTTTTTCTGTTCGTTAAAAAACATTCAGAAGGTTTGTAAAATGCGATGTCAATTTTTTCAAAACAAAAACGAGCAAAATACACTGTAATTTAAATACACTGATTTGTAATTTCAAATGAAACATGAAATTTTCGTTCGTGGTTTAGGGTCAATTTGCAGTTTTATTCTATGAGTAAGAAAACGTGTTTCGGAATTAATTTGTTCCTAGAGAATATGGTAAAGACTAACATATAATTTTCTTTTTGTTGCAAACTGCATACATTTTGCAAAGCATCTGTTCAAGTGAAGCTATACAGCACCCAGCAGCACCTTAAGTTTAAAATATGTACTTACATTGTTACCACTTATACGCGCTCCAGTCACAGTAAAGTTAATTCAAAATCAGTCCTTTTCGTACACTTTCAAATACCTCGGTTCAAAAGACGAAATATAAATGATCAGTAGTTAAGCGAATGTATGTTATCACAGCTTTCCTTCGACTGGCCGGTAATGTTTACAAAACTGTGTCGTTTTAATGAGGCTAGTACGCTGTGCAAACCGATTTCTATGTCATAGCATGCGCTTGTTTTTAAACAATCTCATTGTTTAGGGTTAAGTTCTAACACTGCATCGTACCGAAAAGGTTGTAACTTGTAATGTTAGTTAGTTTTAATATAGGTAAGACTGTTATATCGCTGATGGGGCTTTACACGTAGTATTATTATATGTTCTATGGCTCTACCACTATCTGACAATGGTAAGTGAAGATGTGGTATAGACAAACAGGCATAACGTAGAATAGGAACTGGCTCAAAATTACAGTTACCAGGCTAAGAGCTTCGCTACAGATTTTCTACGTTACGATGTATCAGCAGGATCGTCCACTGCTGAACACAGCCTTCTATAGTGAGGTTTGACATAATCCCTACGGATCGCAGTGTGAGGTATCTGTTCCTCAAAAGGCGCTGCTGCCCACCTTCTGGTGTTCCTTAGTCAGGATTTTTTACAGGGAGTCAAATAATTCAACATAAATAAAAAAGCAGGCTAACTGCGGTACGGGCCTATTAAGGGTCTATATCAGTCTCTTATTGAAACGAACCAGATTAAAAATTGAAAAAACTAAATTTTAATGTACCCTATTTGGGTATTGAAATCTAAGGGCAAATCATCCAGCTGGCTGATTATGCGAGTATTTTCGCCGCTCACTATAGCGAAAATAGAGCGGGAAGAACACCAAATATGTATTATTTGTATTTATATAGTGAGCGGAGAAAATACCAGCTGGATGATTTGGGCGAAAACAGGAGCTGGATGATGTCTTTTATCTATTGTTGGATGCCCACAGTGCGTGGAAGATGCAGCTTCAGCTATTTCATTGACTGATTTTAATAATTCCCCATTGTCTTCTTCGATAGAAAATAATTGAGTAACAATAACTATTACAACATTTTAGCTTTGCGAGCGATCCTCGATGGCCCAGTGTTTACGGCACTCGGTGCGTAAAATCTGGGGACGTGGTTTCGATTCCCACTCGAGGTGATACATTTTGTACATTAAACATTTGTGAATGTGATTTTCGGTTATCACGCGGTAGTGCTTGTAATCGTATTTAGAAATATAGAAAGTTAACGACATCATTACGAGAGTTTAGAGTTTGAACAAGCCCTTCTTTCGATCAGATGAAGTCTAGTAGTCTGGGTGATAACCGCGCACCGTGTCCTATGAAAGTTATAATATTATAATTAATGTACAAAATGTTGAATCCTATACAATTGTATTGTTCAGGTGCATAATAATGATAAAATAGCGACGATGATTTGAAGTAGGTACAACTAGGTCCGTTATACCGCAATTATAATCAACCGATTTTGACTACAGCTTACATGGTCCCCTGTTGGATCAGCTTATTCTGGATGGTATCCTGTAGAGTAATTCGCAAGGTAACTCTCACCATAGTCGTAATACGAGTGGTTTCGTCTGCCTTTCGACGCTCTCATTTGAACTTTCATCTTCAAGGCTTCGCGGTTTTGGCAACGAAAGACTCATATCATATCTTAACATAGAAGCATTTTTAAATCGTTATGCCGGCAACTGTTAAGATTGAACTTGTCGGTCACTTGTCCTAGGAACGTCGAAGGGTGGTTATTTGAGGTTTATGGTTAAGAACTAAGCCTGGTATCGATTGATCTCTCCCATGGAGGAATGGAGAGGGTCCATGACCTATTCTTTATCTATAGGCTGGTATATGGTTACGAACGTTCACGAAAAATTTATATTATAATGTTTTGAGGCCCAAAACTCTGAAATCAGGATTATGATGCAGAGATATAAAATTTAAGCATACTTAGTAATATTCCTTTTTATACATACATAATACATACATAAAATTACGCCTCTTTCCCGTAGGGGTAGGCAGAGACCACAGATTTCCACTTGCTACGATCCTTACATATCTCTTTCGCTTCATCTATAGATGAAGCGAAAGAGATATGTAAGGATCGTAAGATATGTATGGAATATGTATGAAAGGATTGATGAGTATAGATAGTCATCAATCCTTTCATACATATTCCTTTTTATTCTGTGGTAATATAGGAGACTAGCGACGCACCCCGGCACATTGCTGATACTAAATATAGGTGCCTACTACAGAATGGTCTTTATATTTGTATATAAAGACATTTTGTTCACAGCTTTTTTGTTATTAGACAATACAAACATGTTTTCTTTAGACGTTACTCTTGACATCACATTAGAAACCTCTAAAATTATCAGTGTTTCTGGTACCTATATTATGCATGTTTTATACATATGAACTTTCCTCTTGAATCACTCCATCTACAATATTCGTTGCGTAGTTTTAAAGATCTAAGCTTACATAGAGACAGACAGCTGGAAGTGACTTTTTTATACTATGTAATGATACTATACAACGATACGAGTAGATCAAAATAGGATATCTGGTGTGTAGGTATACTTACGTTGTCTGGAACCTCCAACATTTTTGCGTCGTGTATCATAATTGTTTGCTAGACTTTAATGTCATCGTAGATAAATCTGTGAACAAAGAAAAGTACAATAAGAATCGTCAAATTAAATTAGCACCAAGTTACATGTGATGTGAGTACTAAAATTATTCAGACGATATACACTTTCGATCTGTAGGTACTGTACAATTGCACTAATAACGGCCTGGGTGAGGTACCTCACGTCAATTTCTTCGTCTGAAATACGCGAAAATTAGAGAAAATAATAATAGGGGTTAAAGTATGAAATTGCCGTTACATTAGGTAGGTATACCTACTTCGAATTGACATAGAACTTTCACGGTTTGAGATTTTTTTGTGAAACTTTTTTCAACTGGTATGTGCCTATGAGATTTTTCTTTTAAAAATGTGCAAATGTGTGATTATCAACTTTTAGTTGTTTTTTTCAATCAGCTTAGACAAGAAATATGTATACTTCGAAAATTCGAGTGATTTTTGGATACGAGTTCCGACGCGGAGCTAACGCGGCAGAAACAGCTCGCAATATCAATGTTGCGTTTGGAGAGGGGACCGCTAATGAACGCACCGTGCGATTTTGGTTTACGCTTTCGTGATGGAAACTTTGATTTGAAGAACGAACCACGTGGAAGACCACCCACTCAGACGAATAACAATGAATTGAAAGAGATGGTAGAAGCTGATCCGAGCCAAATTTCCCAGTAATTAGCGACATGCTGTAATGTTACCTTACCAACACTATTAACTTATTTGCATCAAATCTATAAAATAAAAAAAAATGGAAAAATGGGTGCCTCATGATTTGACTCATCTGCAGAAAAAAACGCATGTTGAAACTTGTGTTGTCTTGTTGAATCGATGTAGAAATGCGAGAATATTCGATCGAATTGTGGCACGTGATGAAAATTGGATTCTTTAGGATAACTGTAAGCGAAAAATGCAATGGCTGACCCCAGGCCAAACGCCGCAACAGTGTCCTAAAGCAAAGCTTACCAATAAATCGGTAATGGTAACTGTTTGGTGGTCTCAGCATGGGGTTATTCACTATAGCTTTCTCCGATATGGTCAAGCAATAACGGCAGATGTCTACTGTGCCGAACTCCGAACAAAGGTACTAAAACTAGCAGTGAAACATCCCCGACTCATTAATTGATCTTCACCATTATTGCTCCATGATAACGCGAGACCTCATATACAGCACGAGAAACCGTTTTAACTCTACAGGAACTGCAATTAGAAACCATTCGCCACCCTCCGTATTCATCAGACCTTGATCCAACGGACTACCATTTAGTTCGTGATTTGGACAATTTTCTACATGTATATTTTTTTTCTTCCCAGGAGGCAATACAAAATGCTTTCACACAGTTTGTCAAATCTAGATCACCATAGTTCTATCGCAAAGGCATAAATGATCTCATATTAGATGGCAGCCATGTATAGATAATTTAGATTTAATAAATAAGTAAAGTAAATAAAAAAGTAATATCATATTTTTCAGTACAAATCGGCAATTTAATCCCTAATAAGTATTTGTTGCTATTCGGTAGATATCGAATTAAAATCGTACTAAGTTTGGGCTTTGGCGCGGACAAGACTTCCTGAAGATGCTTCGCTTAGAAGCGAACCTAGTCGAATATTCTTCCGGTAAAGCTGCGAGGCGTTTGTGACGTCACGTCGGCTTAACAGAAAAAATAGGCGGAATTGTCACTAGATATATATATACATATATATATATATATACTTTTATAAGTGTTTCATTAAAATATTATTTAATGTTTTCTTAAGATACTTTTAAAAAATTAGTTATTATTAAATATGGATATCCGCAAAGTAACGCCTGAATCTATTCATTACTATAACAGATGCATTTCGTCAGTGATGGATGACTGATGAACTACAATGCGCCCGACACCCTGATACATACTTACCTGAAGTCTGCCAGCTGTAATTTTACTGGCTCTCAAAGACTGCTGCTGGAGCGCGTTCCGAACCTTGGTTAGAGCGCACTCGGAGTGCAACTTTTCACTCTAACGTCGTTCACAACCGTCGAGTAGAGCGCAACTTTTAATTATCAAAAGCGGTCGTTAAAAGGTTTAATCTTTAACTGACATGACCTTGACATTTCTTGATGGGAGCATTATAGGTATTTTGTATTTTACAGGTAACGGCAGTTATTGCTTTTCAAACATCATAAAACGTCTATATATTTTGCTATTTCCCCGCCAAAAATCGATATATTTGAGGTTATAAAACAACCGAGTCGTTCGGATCCTTGGAGTAAGTTAAAGCAACCAAACAAATACACTCTGACTCTTGGTCACAGCCCTGGTAGACACTGTTAGGTACTTGCCGATAGATTTTCTAATTTAGGTTGGTAGCTATCCAAGCGATCATTCGCAAAGTGGCATATCATAATGCAATTACAGGTACATGAGACTTAATTTCTTTATATCTCAGGATGATGGGGACAGTGCAGTTTCCCACGTATAGCGAACTGCATCTGTTATATGCAGAGGTTACCGCTTAACACTAGTGGTGCCTCTAGCTAGTTATTAAACAAATTATATGTCACTGATTAATTAAAAGGGGTCAACATTATAAACAGCTTTTGCTTGAGAGGAGTTTTGTCCTCTTTCTTCATTACTCACTAATCACACCTTTACTTCTCTTATTTTTTCATCGTGTGGCACTGTCAAAATAGTTAGGCACTGTCAGTTGGGTACTAAAGAACATACAAATATATAGGTCGTCTGGAAGAGATCACTCTAAGCGATAAGACCACCTATTGCTACATCATATTTTGTATTGATATCTTTACAAGCTTTTCTATAGTGTCTCAATAAAATGTTATCTATCTATCTACAAACATAAAGTCGTTGCGCGCTAATGGCTTACTGAGCAGGCAACGATCCACTACTTTCGGTCGATATGCGATGGTTGACATCATAGCGCATCACATTTTTCCCGTGCGCGTTTTTTAAATAACTTCACTAAAATCCTTGTATTATTATATATATATTTATTGGTTTTTTTAATAGCTTTAAATCTGCATACTCAACCAACGAAACTTGAAGAAAAACCTGAATGATGCCAATCGACCGGTAGTACAAATTATTACAGACAATGGCAGCAATTCTGTTGTAAGTAATAAAAAAAAAGATCCTAGGTATAGAATAAACCCACAATCCGTTTAAGGCATATCGAAATCTGGTACTGTGCCCGGTAGATGACAATAAGCTCATCCCCCATTACTTGAGAACTAAATACATCCAATGAAAAGAGGTCATATAAAAACATCTGCCACCCCTCTGGGTAAAACAGGCATGCAGCTATGATTGAATTATATGATTTTATAAATCTTATTTGGTAATCCTAGTATTTTGTTACAAGTTACAAGCTTTTTTCTTTGGTAATGCTCTAGAATGACCGAAAAATACAATCCTTCCGGAGAACCCACCTGTTTAGCAACAACATAGCTGTATGTTCCATCGCTCATCCAACTAAGAAATCCATAATTATTAAGATAAAAACAGCCAAAATAAATTAATTGGAGAACATTACAGCTTTAGTCAATACCAATTTATATGACTGATTTATTTTAGGACAAATTGTCTATTAATGTACATAGTCTGACTAAACTATACTAACAGAATAGCAAAACTTCAAATATTGCGTTTAGTAATTTTAATAATTTTGGAGGTAATTAACTATACTCTCGCCAACAGAATAAGGTTCCTAAGACATTTTTAAATCTAATTTTAGTTAGTTTCTGACAATAGAATTGCGAGCAGTGGTTTTGTTAACACTGTTGGCATAAAAACTACGAATAAATATTTTATTCGTAGCATAAAACGGACGCACCGATTACTTTTGTACTGGGCCGCCTTCCTAGGGTCAGAGTGGAGTTGTTTGGTTACTCCAAGGTTCCGAACGAGTCGGTTGTTTTATAACCTCAAATATCGATTTTGGGCAAGGAAATAGCAAAATATCATGGAAGTAATAATTCCATGCAAAATATATAGGCGTTTTATGATGTTTGACAAGTAATAACTGCCATTTCCTGCAAAATATAAAAGAGTGCCTATAATTCTCCTCTCAAGACATGTCAAGGTCATGTCAGTTAAAAATTCAATCCTTTGACGACCGCTTTTGATAGTTAAAAAGTTGCGTTCTACTCGAAGGTTGTGAACGACGTTTTAGTGATAAGTTGCACTCCGAGTGCGCTCTAACCAAGGTTCGGAACGAGCATCTGTCTAGTGTCTGTTGTTGTCACTTGTCATGTCAGATATGTCAGTTTGACAGCTTTCTTGACAGATCAACCTAATCATTGTTCTGTCTGTCTGATTTGTTTGTTTGTTTTCATGTAAATTGTAAAGCTGCAAATGAAAGAATTATTACGATAAAGCTGAAATAAAACAATTCTTACCTATTATATTATATGTAATGATTCTCAATGTAACAATATAAAGTGGTGTTTATCAAAATAAAGGAATTTCGTTATATTGACAAAAGTCCGGGCACGTAAGTGTTTTAAAACTTTTCGCATGCTATATACATTATTAAAATAGTCTAAATAAGTAACGAATAACTGTATCTGACCATCCGAATTAAACTCTTTATTTATGTTCGTATCCAAAAGATTGAATAATTATATATTCGTTTGATTCAAAACAATAAACTGTAGGAAACAACATCAACATTTTTGAATGTTTCTTGAAAATTCATCAATCATACTCCACATCAAAGTCACCAAATGCTGCAGAATATTCCATGTAATCGGAAAAAGTCAAATGTTTCATACCATCCATTATGTATTGCTATTGACTGAAAATGCGTTGAACAGTTTGTAAAATTCTATCAAGGAATGTTATGTGCTTTAGTGTACACTGGTATGTGATATCTCCATAATAACCTATGTAAAATATAATCACAACTTTTAAAAATCTCAATATTCTTATTAGATATGTGTATGACACAAAATTAGAATGGTAACTATCAGTGTGCAGTTCATTAATCCATGCATATCACAGATACGGATAACATAACAAGAAGATAACAATTGAATTTAATTCATAAATTGACAATATTGACTGATATGTAGTAATTAACACCCTAAATTCGTCCATGTGCTATCAAGCCATGTAGAATCACAATGTATTGATACAGTATTGTGTGAAAACCTGTGGAAATATGACTTCCTTTTAGTACAAATATTCAACCTCAAAGCAGTAGAACTGAGTTCAAGCATGACCAACACTATGAGAAGTGAAATAACTGGAAAATGCAACAAAAACACTAATGTTTCAGAGTGACCAGTGTATTGCATATTGCAGTGTCAAGCAAAATGAGAATGGTGGCACTGCAACTGTAATAGATATGACGATCAAGCTTTAATATTTCCAATAATTTAATGATTACTTATTGTCAAGTTCGATGCATATTGTTGACCTAAACCCTGTATCTGTATACAGTAAAAAAAAGTTTATAAACTGCTACTAATCGTCAGTCATGAAAGTCAGTCTATAAATGGTGATATCCCAGTACTAGTGGGTATTCACTGTGCATTAGGCAGAGGCTTAAATCCTACTGGAACCTTTGGAGCCTCTTTACCTAATGGTGGTAGGCCATTTTGTCATACTCATTGGATTACCTGCAAAACTCAGGTTTGCCTAGCAACCTACAGCAAGTTCCAGGCTGAGTAGAATAGTTCTTAACAATAGTTACTGCAAAGATGGTAAACAAAATAAGTCTAGAATGGTCTAGGTCCAAACTATTTACCATGCATGTCACATTGTGAATTTCAATATGAGTTAAGTATCATGTGTTTAATTTGTATAGAACACCAGCAATGTTTTTTTATATAGAATCCATATGAACAATTAGTAGTATGGGCCACAGTGCCACAATTACAGGGCAAAAGCTTGTAACTAAGTATACATTTATTTCATATATGAAATAGATACTAATATGTGTATGAATAAATATTTATCGACAACATTCAAAAACTAACCTATAACAAAGGTAGTAGTTTGTATTCAGCATATTGTAACATAAGTTAATTTAGGCCTAATGAATAAGAATACATGTTTTACACAAAGTTGGCATATCTTTCAACTCTTATAACAGCTTCAATCATGTGGATGGATATAGAGATAGTGAGAAGAACAATGACAGAACAGAATGGATTAAAAATACACATTGTGACGACTCTACTTATCAGGACCGAAAGATGATTTTGTTTATTTTTTTAAATGTGTAACAAACGGTACAGCAACCTCTATTCATATCACAGTATTGACACTGTCTATCACATACCTACAGTTTACCGAAATAGTAACTGTCTTTCGCAATATACTAATTCATTATATAATTAATTTCAGAATAACAATAGACTAGCGTACAATAGTTCTTAGCTAATGAGGGAAGCCAGTATGTTTTAAAATTGACTATATCAAATAGGTTATATCGTACAAAAAATCAAAAATATATTTTTCTTTATATACATTTTTGAGCACTTGGATGTTTGGCCTACTTGATTCATTGAATATTTTTTTTAGTGTGATACAATTTGCATGTGGGATTGTTAAATAGTGAGAAAAGTTAGTATAATACTGTAGTTTGTGTAACTTAAACATTATGTACACAAATTATCTTTAACCCTTACATATCAGTATCAAGTAACTATAAAAGAATATATTCACAGCTCAACCTCAGGGGTTAATAAGTTAATATTCTAAAACTTCACCCAAGACCAAGTGTATATGGTAGGCACATGCAATGAGTAATCAATTGAATGCTTTGCTATTCTTTATAGTTAAGTGAAAAATCAATAGCTACAAAATTAAAACTAAACTGATATAAATTTATTTATTAATAAGCAAGCAGATAGTATTACAACTGGTAATTTGCTTGCATCCAGCCGTTACTCAGTTTTATTATTCTTTACATTTCAAAATTCATATATATCTTCTTATACAACACTAAGAACACATTAAGAAATACATTTTTGCTAATTACAATCAGAAAAATAAAAGGACTTAAAAGTAAAAACAAATGAGTGCGGCCTCCTGGCTGATGTCTATTAATCTACATGAACCTTTCTTGGGAATATTAGAAGGTCTTGTTAGAAAGCCTTTTTCCCTCTTCCTCGGTTGATTACCGAGGTGTGTAAAATTTGTAAGAACACTGTTGACAATTGGTCTAAACTGTTCTTAAATTCATTTATATTTTCTGCTGAACTGTGTCTGCTCTGTTACATTATAAATACTTGTGAGGCTTGTTTTTCAGTAATTTTATAACCAGTTTAGTATTCATATTCATTTTATCAGTAATGTATCTGACTACACTGTAAATACAAAGCAAGTTAAATTATGCTAGAAGTTATTTCAGTTCTTTTAAAATTCATAGCTCATTCAATAATACATCTACATATATTGTTGAATTTTAAAATACTTTGGTTAACTTGATTTGTGAAATTGTATTACAAATTTGGTGACCAAAAGCAATATATAACAAATATCAGTGCATCTCACTAATATAGGTAGACTACTCACTATAAGTACCTTTATCTACTCATATTAGGTAATAATTATTAGTATTTATTATGTTTCTTTTCTGATCTATTTATAATGTATATTATAAGAACTAGCTGAAAGACTTAATCTACAATCCAGTATATCAAAGGACACTACTGTAAAGCTTAAAGTAATCCTATTAAATCACTTGTATGAAAAAATTTAACCATAAAACAACAGTAGCAATTCAGATTGTGGAATTAATGCAAATTTCTTAATCTTATCAACGTAACACACTCCATGATATGACAACAATAATCAGGACAATTAAAACAAAACAAAGTGCTAACTTTAACCGAAAGTTCTGCCACCAAAAAGTCTGCCTCAAACATCGTGTATTAGTTCCAAACATACAAGCTCCTAGCTGCAAGTCCTCAGCACGGTGATGCAGTATCGACAATCTGTCTCCACGTTCAATGAGCTTCTTCACATTTTCATTCAAAATGTCCATTACTTCCTTCACTTCATTTGATACTTCAGCAACATTCTTGTCTATAATGTTTATTTTAGTAGTGTCTAGCTTTGCAGAGTTATCCATTTTCCTCCAAGTTATATTCTTCACAATAATCAAAACTTATTTTGATGTAGAAGTACGTAACAATGTTTCCCAAAAACAATAAAAAGTGCACTGTATCTGAAGTAGGTATGTCAATTCACTAGGATCTATGGAATAAATTCCTTGTCATCATTAAGTATATTAATACAGCACAAGAATGAATGTAACTTCTGAAGAGTGATTCATGTACATGTAGTATGTATATTTGTGTTTATCCTGAACCTACAAGGAAAAAGCTCAGCTAATGTATTAATGTCGTCATTCTCGTGAAACAAGCCTCTATTCATTTTCTAATGGGTATATAAATAGATATATTCCCGACAGTGGTAAAAGCATTCCTTTTATCCTATTTTTATTGCCGATAGACTAACTAATACTTTTATTTCAAAAATTTTTGGAAAAAAAAAATTATACCAATTTAAGTATGATTTTTGAATTTTTCCCATATTTAGTCCTCGTGAGTCGTGCATAACGTCCAAAAAGGTCGTAAAAAGTATTTATAAACAATTTTAACTAATATCATCGTATGTTAATGTGCATGCATTCATTAAAATAAATTACTTTATTAAAAATGTAAAAATCCTGACTGCAAATTATCTATCTTTTTAAAAATGTAAAAATCCTGACTGCAAATAATTTATCTTTTTTAAACATTTTATCATTCCATTGGAATATTAAATTATATATATTTATGGAATCGTTTTTAATGCCCTTTGTTTTAATAACCTTGAAGGAAAAAAAACTCACTATATGGTGTCTAAAATCCGTCAGTTTTTTTTCTTTTAATGTACCTAGTGTCACCTGCGCTGTCAAGATAAATTTAACGATATCTTATACATTAAATTCAGTTATGCCGTTTAGAACTTATGGTGGAATAAGGAAACTCACAAACATACATACGTTTTGAAGTAGTGATGGCTCAGTGGCATTGGCTATGGACTGCCGCGCAGCAGGTCCATGGTCCGTATCCCGCCGCGGGCTTGAGCTTCACCGCATGGTGGGAGGGCATTTTGCGAATGTCCGCCTGCCTAGCCACCACCCTCAAGTAAAAAAATCTGCCGTCAAGCACCTAACGGTGTGTTCCGGCAGCAGTCCTTGAGAGCCAGTAAAATTAATGGCACATGAGACTTAAAAACTAAGTCTCAAGGTGACGGGGGCAGTGCAATTCGTGACTTGTGACGAAATTCATCTGTTATAGGCAGAGGTTTGTTCGCTTAACATCAAGTGGGCCTCGAGCTTGTACCGTCACAATAACATCAAAAAAAATATACGTACATGGACCCTGAAAACATAACACTCCCGTTTTTTGGACAATCGTGTAAACAAGTATACATTAATTAAAAATTTAAAAAACGACTGCAAATCATTTATATTCTTTAAGCGTTTTATCGATAAATTCAAATTAAAACTGTAAATTTAATATATTTATGGAATAGATGGATATTGGTACCCCACTCAATGGGTTTAGGAGATTTTTTTTTTCGCACAATATGGCGTCTGTTTGTTTTATTTCTTACTTTTTTATGTATCCAGTGTCACCTGGGCTATTAAGACGAATCTAATTATATATTATACATTAAACTCGGTAGAACCGTTAAGAATGGGGGAAAAAGAAACTCACAAACACACATACATGCATACATACATGGACCCTGAAACATAACACTCCGTTTTTTTGGCAGTCTTGTAAAAAATGGCAATGCAAAACTTACTTACCTAAGACCACAGGTAGTAGACCTACCGGTACCCTTAAGATTAATATAGGACTTATTGAACAATTCAAAAGATTTGAAATAAGTAAAAACTATCCAATTCCAAGTTGGTTTTGGCTCTTTTAAGGTACCGTTTTGCAACAATCAAATAGAAAAAAAAAACTAATAAATAATAATGCTAAAAGTAGAGCGCAAAAACCTATCTGAAGTTCGAATTTATCTCAAAATATGATACCTACTCACAATATTATTCATTATCAAGGAGAGTGGATTAATACTGATTTAATATTCCCCACGAGCTGCTGAGCGGTGGGCAGCAGCGCCTTCTGAAACTGCCATCTTACAGTGCGATCGCCAGGAATCCTGCCAAGCGTGGGGATAATGGCAAACCCTCCCTTAATGGGGGATTAATATGAGGCTGTGTTCAGCAGTGGACGATCCGGCTGATACAGTTTAATGATAGCATACATACTAATTCAATCTACTCAACTACTAATTAAGTCAACTTGAATTCTGACTATAAATAGACATATTCTCAAAAATAAAGTTAATAAATAGATTCAATAGGTAGTCATTTTGTAAAATAGATTCAGGCATTACTTTGCGGATATCCATCAGTACTAATATTATAAATGCGAAAGTAACTCTGTCTGTCTGTCTGTCTGTTACGCTTTCACGCCAAAACTACTGGACCGATTTGAATGAAATTTGGTATGGAGATAGTTTGAGACCCGGGAAAAAACATAGGATAGTTTTTATCTGACTGCGCAAAAAGAGGTTAATGTTTTCGCGCGATAACCGACATACGCGCGGGCGGAGCCGCGCCCAGAAAGCTAGTATTTAATAAGTACAAATATTTTATACGACATTGAATTCATATTTCAGAATAACACTTAAAAATATATCTATCTAGTGACATATCCGCCTAATTTTTCTAAAATTCTTCCGGTTGGGTTTCGTGGAGTTTTTGACTTCGAGTCGGCTTAGCAGGAAAATTAGGTGGATTTGTCACATATATCTTTACGTTTATAAGATTTTTCTAAACTATTAAATTATTTTTTTGTCATTATTAAAAAGAAATTTATCTTCACAGTAGAGGTCCGCGCCGTGGTCATGAAAGTCGGCAGCGGCGCACTGGTAAACGTACCCGGCGCGGCGCGGCGTAGCCGGTGTGTTTTTGATTTTTTTACCTATATGGTGGAATAGAAAAATTAAATCTGCTGTATATGTACTAAAAGGGTAAATGTTTATTTTCTTGCATACAAGTAAGTTCCTACTCAAATTAATTAGTCAAAATATTGAAGAAACAGGATCTTGCCACTAACCGATACACAAACTTCCACAAAAGCCGAAAATCGACTGGCCTAAGTTTACGAAAACCGCATGAGCAAGGTGTCGGTATTAAAATTGGTGACAGCATCGGCGTCGGTGTCCGAATAGGTGTCAGTTTCGGCGTCGCATCGGCGTAGGCGTCGGCGTCGGTGTCATTTTTGGAATAGGCGTCGGTGTCGGAATAGGTGTCAGTTTCGGCGTAGCATCGGCGTCGGCGTCGGTGTCATTGTTGGAATAGGTGTCGGCGTCTGCGTCGGTGTCATTGTTGGAATAGGCGTCGGTGTCAGAATAGGTGTCAGTTTCGGCGTCGCAACGGCGTCGGCGTCGGCGACGGTGTCATTGTTGGAATAGGCGTCGGTGTCGGAATTGGTGTCAGTTTCGGCGTCGTATCGGCGTCGGCGTCGGTGTCGGTGTCATTGTTGGAATAGGCGTCGGTATCGGAATAGGTGTCAGTTTCGGCGTCGCATCGGCGTCGGCGTCGTCGTCGGTGTCATTGTTGGAATAGGTGTCTGCGTCGGCGTCGGTGTCATTGTTGGAATAGGCGTCGGTGTCGGAATAGGTGTCAGTTTCGGCGTCGCATCGGTGTCGGCGTCGGCATCGGTGTCATTGTTGTAATAGGTGTCGGCGTCGGCGTCGGTGTCATTGTTGGAATAGGCGTCGGTGTCGGAATAGGTGTCAGTTTCAGCGTCGCATCGGCGTCGGCGTCGGTGTCATTGCTGGAATAGGTCTCGGCGTCGGCGTCGGTGTCATTGTTGGAATAGGCGTCGGTGTCGGAATTGGTGTCAGTTTCGGCGTCGCATCAGCGTCGGCGTCGGCGTCGGTGTCATTGTTGGAATAGGTGACGGCGTCGGCATCGGTGTCATTGTTGGAATAGGCATCGGCGTCGGCGTCGGCGTCGGTGTCATTGTTGGAATAGGTGACGGCGTCGGCATCGGTGTCATTGTTGGAATAGGCGTCGGTGTCAGTTTCGGCGTCGGCGGCGGCGTCGGTGTCATTGTTGGAATAGGTGTCGGCGTAGGCGTCGGTGTCATTGTTGGCATAGGTGTCGGTGTCATTGTTGGAATAGGTGTCGGCGTCGGCGTCAGTGTCATTGTTAGAATAGGTTTCGGTGTCGGAATAGGTGTCAGTTTCGGCGTCGCATCGGCGTCGGCGTCTGCGTCGGTGTCATTGTTGGAATAGGTGTCGGCGTCTGCGTCGGTGTCATTGTTGGAATAGGCGTCGGTGTCGGAATAGGTGTCAGTTTCAACGTCGCATCGGCGTCGGCGTCGGTGTCATTGTTGGAATAGGTCTCGGCGTCGGCGTCGGTGTCATTGTTGGAATAGGCGTCGGTGTCGGAATTGGTGTCAGTTTCGGCGTCGCATCGGCGTCGGCGTCGGCGTCGGTGTCATTGTTGGAATAGGTGACGGCGTCGGCATCGGTGTCATTGTTGGAATAGGCATCGGCGTCGGCGTCGGCGTCGGTGTCATTGTTGGAATAGGTGACGGCGTCGGCATCGGTGTCATTGTTGGAATAGGCGTCGGTGTCAGTTTCGGCGTCGGCGGCGGCGTCGGTGTCATTGTTGGAATAGGTGTCTGCGTCGGCGTCGGTGTCATTGTTGGAATAGGCGTCGGTGTCGGAATAGGTGTCAGTTTCCGCGTCGCATCGGCGTCGGCGTCGGTGTCATTGTTGGAATAGGTGTCGGCGTAGGCGTCGGTGTCATTGTTGGCATAGGTGTCGGCGTCGGCGTCGGTGTCATTGTTGGAATAGGTTTCGGCGTCGGCGTCGGAATTCTTGTTGGAATAGGCGTCGGTGTCGGAATAGATGTCAGTTTCGGCGTCGCATCGGCGTCGGCGTCGGCGTCGGTGTCATTGTTGGAATAGGTGTCGGCGTCTGCGTCGGTGTCATTGTTGGAATAAGCGTAGGAGTCGGAATAGGTGTCAGTTTCGGCGTCGCATCGGCATCGGCGTCGGCGGCGGCGTTGGTGTCATTGTTGGAATATGTGTCTGCGTCGGCGTCGGTGTCATTGTTGGAATAGGCGTCGGTGTCGGAATAGGTGTCAGTTTCGGCGTCGCATCGGCGTCGGCGTCGGCGTCGGTGTCATTGTTGGAATAGGTGTCGGCGTAGGCGTCGGTGTCATTGTTGGCATAGGTGTCGGCGTCGGCGTCGGTGTCATTGTTGGAATAGGTTTCGGCGTCGGCGTCGGAATTATTGTTGGAATAGGCGTCGGTGTCGGAATAGATGTCAGTTTCGGCGTCGCATCGGCGTCGGCGGCGGCGTCGGTGTCATTGTTGGAATAGGTGTCTGCGTCGGCGTCGGTGTCATTGTTGGAATAGGCGTCGGTGTCGGAATAGGTGTCAGTTTCGGCGTCGCATCGGCGTAGGCGTCGGCGTCGGTATCATTGTTGGAATAGGTGTCGGCGTCGGCGTCGGTGTCATTTTTGGAATAGGCGTCGGTGTCGGAATAGGTGTCAGTTTCGGCGTCGCATCGGCGTCGGCGTCGGCGTCGGTGTCATTGTTGGAATAGGTGTCGGCGTCTGCGTCGGTGTCATTGTTGGAATAGGCGTCGGTGTCAGAAAAGGTGTCAGTTTCGTCGTCGCATCGGCGTCGGCGTCGGCGACGGTGTCATTGTTGGAATAGGCGTCGGTGTCGGAATTGGTGTCAGTTTCGGCGTCGTATCGGCGTCGGCGTCGGCGTCGGTGTCATTGTTGGAATAGGCGTCGGTGTCGGAATAGGTGTCAGTTTCGGCGTCGCATCGGCGTCGGCGTCGTCGTCGGTGTCATTGTTGGAATAGGTGTCTGCGTCGGCGTCGGTGTCATTGTTGGAATAGGCGTCGGTGTCGGAATAGGTGTCAGTTTCGGCGTCGCATAGGTGTCGGCGTCGGCATCGGTGTCATTGTTGTAATAGGTGTCGGCGTCGGCGTCGGTGTCATTGTTGGAATAGGTGTCGGCGTAGGCGTCGGTGTCATTGTTGGCATAGGTGTCGGCGTCGGCGTCGGTGTCATTGTTGGAATTGGTGTCGGCGTCGGCGTCAGTGTCATTGTTAGAATAGGTGTCGGCGTCTGCGTCGGTGTCATTGTTGGAATAAGCGTAGGAGTCGGAATAGGTGTCAGTTTCGGCGTCGCATCGGCGTCGGCGGCGGCGTCGGTGTCATTGTTGGAATAGGTGTCTGCGTCGGCGTCGGTGTCATTGTTGGAATAGGCGTCGGTGTCGGAATAGGTGTCAGTTTCGGCGTCGCATCGGCGTCGGCGTCGGCGTCGGTGTCATTGTTGGAATAGGTGTCGGCGTAGGCGTCGGTGTCATTGTTGGCATAGGTGTCGGCGTCGGCGTCGGTGTCATTGTTGGAATAGGTTTCGGCGTCGGCGTCGGAATTATTGTTGGAATAGGCGTCGGTGTCGGAATAGATGTCAGTTTCGGCGTCGCATCGGCGTCGGCGGCGGCGTCGATGTCATTGTTGGAATAGGTGTCTGCGTCGGCGTCGGTGTCATTGTTGGAATAGGCGTCGGTGTCGGAATAGGTGTCAGTTTCGGCGTCGCATCGGCGTAGGCGTCGGCGTCGGTATCATTGTTGGAATAGGTGTCGGCGTCGGCGTCGGTGTCATTTTTGGAATAGGCGTCGGTGTCGGAATAGGTGTCAGTTTCGGCGTCGCATCGGCGTCGGCGTCGGCGTCGGTGTCATTGTTGGAATAGGTGTCGGCGTCTGCGTCGGTGTCATTGTTGGAATAGGCGTCGGTGTCAGAAAAGGTGTCAGTTTCGTCGTCGCATCGGCGTCGGCGTCGGCGACGGTGTCATTGTTGGAATAGGCGTCGGTGTCGGAATTGGTGTCAGTTTCGGCGTCGTATCGGCGTCGGCGTCGGCGTCGGTGTCATTGTTGGAATAGGCGTCGGTGTCGGAATAGGTGTCAGTTTCGGCGTCGCATCGGCGTCGGCGTCGTCGTCGGTGTCATTGTTGGAATAGGTGTCTGCGTCGGCGTCGGTGTCATTGTTGGAATAGGCGTCGGTGTCGGAATAGGTGTCAGTTTCGGCGTCGCATAGGTGTCGGCGTCGGCATCGGTGTCATTGTTGTAATAGGTGTCGGCGTCGGCGTCGGTGTCATTGTTGGAATAGGTGTCGGCGTAGGCGTCGGTGTCATTGTTGGCATAGGTGTCGGCGTCGGCGTCGGTGTCATTGTTGGAATAGGTGTCGGCGTCGGCGTCAGTGTCATTGTTAGAATAGGTGTCGGCGTCTGCGTCGGTGTCATTGTTGGAATAAGCGTAGGAGTCGGAATAGGTGTCAGTTTCGGCGTCGCATCGGCGTCGGCGGCGGCGTCGGTGTCATTGTTGGAATAGGTGTCTGCGTCGGCGTCGGTGTCATTGTTGGAATAGGCGTCGGTGTCGGAATAGGTGTCAGTTTCGGCGTCGCATCGGCGTCGGCGTCGGCGTCGGTGTCATTGTTGGAATAGGTGTCGGCGTAGGCGTCGGTGTCATTGTTGGCATAGGTGTCGGCGTCGGCGTCGGTGTCATTGTTGGAATAGGTTTCGGCGTCGGCGTCGGAATTATTGTTGGAATAGGCGTCGGTGTCGGAATAGATGTCAGTTTCGGCGTCGCATCGGCGTCGGCGTCGGCGTCGGTGTCATTGTTGGAATAGGTGTCGGCGTCTGCGTCGGTGTCATTGTTGGAATAAGCGTAGGAGTCGGAATAGGTGTCAGTTTCGGCGTCGCATCGGCGTCGGCGTCGGCGTCAGTGTCATTGTTAGAATAGGCGTCGGTTTCGGAATAGGAGTCAGTTTCGGCGTCGCATCGGCGTCGGCGTCTGCGTCGGTGTCATTGTTGGAATAGGTGTCGGCGTCTGCGTCGGTGTCATTGTTGGAATAGGCGTCGGTGTCGGAATAGGTGTCAGTTTCAGCGTCGCATCGGCGTCGGCGTCGGTGTCATTGTTGGAATAGGTGTCGGCGTCGGCGTCGGTGTCATTGTTGGAATAGGCGTCGGTGTCGGAATTGGTGTCAGTTTCGGCGTCACATCGGCGTCGGCGTCGGCGTCGGTGTCATTGTTGGAATAGGTGACGGCGTCGGCATCGGTGTCATTGTTGGAATAGGCATCGGCGTCGGCGTCGGCGTCGGTGTCATTGTTGGAATAGGTGACGGCGTCGGCATCGGTGTCATTGTTGGAATAGGCGTCGGTGTCGGAATAGGTGTCAGTTTCGGCGTCGCATCGGCGTCGGTGTCGTTGTTGGAATAGGTGTCTGCGTCGGCGTTGGTGTCGTTGTTGGAATAGGCGTCGGTGTCGGAATAGGTGTCAGTTTCGGCGTCGCATCGGCGTCGGCGTCGGCGTCGGTGTCATTGTTGGAATAGGTGTCGGCGTCGGCGTCGGCGTCGGTGTCATTGTTGGAATAGGTGTCGGCGTCGGCGTCGGTGTCATTGTTGGAATAGGTGTCGGCGTAGGCGTCGGTGTCATTGTTGGCATAGGTGTCGGCGTCGGCGTCGGTGTCATTGTTGGAATAGGTGTCGGCGTCGGCGTCGGAGTCATTGTTGGAATAGGCGTCGGTGTCGGAATAGATGTCAGTTTTGGCGTCGCATCGGCGTCGGCGTCGGCGTCGGTGTCATTGTTGGAATAGGTGTCGGCGTCTGCGTCGGTGTCATTGTTGGAATAAGCGTAGGAGTCGGAATAGGTGTCAGTTTCGGCGTCGCATCGGCGTCGGCGGCGGCGTTGGTGTCATTGTTGGAATAGGTGTCGGCGTCTGCGTCGGTGTCATTGTTGGAATAAGCGTAGGAGTCGGAATAGGTGTCAGTTTCGGCGTCGCATCGGCGTCGGCGGCGGCGTCGGTGTCATTGTTGGAATAGGTGTCTGCGTCGGCGTCGGTGTCATTGTTGGAATAGGCGTCGGTGTCGGAATAGGTGTCAGTTTCGGCGTCCCATCGGCGTCGGCGCGTTAAGCGGCAGGCGGCGCCCCTTTTTGATACAGTTAATATTATTCAAATTATAACTTACGAACAATCGTCGCTCGTGGCGCGTCTCATCGTACTCCCGCTGCGGATTGGGATAAAAACAAAACACACTTTTTGTGTTCTTTTACAATAATGTAAATGTTTTAACGTTTTAAAATAAAAATAAATAAATAAATAAATAAAGCCATTTATTCCCAATTCTTACTAAACATTAGTTTCTAGGTATTAACTTAAACATAAACTAAATTATATTTTTACTTTTGTTGGGCACCCAAAGTTGGGCGTAGGCCTCCTCCATGCTGTGCCAGGTGTTTCGGTCTGTCGCAAGTCTCGACCACGCGCTGCCCGCTGCCTCGATAAGGTCGTCTCTCCACCTCCTCTTCGGCCGCCCTCTCGATCTGCAGGCTTCCATGGGGTTCCAGTGTAGGATCCGCTCACTCCAGCGTCCATCTGTCACCCGCGCAATGTGTCCAGCCCACTGCCACTTTAGTTTGCACAGCATACTCACAGCATCTGTTATCTTTGTCTTTTTCCGTATGTCATCGTTTCGAACTCTATCTCTTAGCTTTATACCTAGCATAGACCTTTCTGTGGCTCTTTGAAAAATTGCGATTTTTGTTACCAGGTTTTTTGTAAGAGCCCAGCATTGGCATCCGTATAGAAGCGATGGCAGGATGGTGCTATCCAACAATTTCTTTTTTAGATGTATAGGTAGCTTGCTTTTAAAAACGTCTTTATGCATCCAGTACTTCTTCCATGATATGGCGATTCTGCGGTCGATTTCTTTTGCTGTAGCATCTTCAAAAGAAATTGTTTGGCCCAAATAGATGTAGTCCTTGACGTATTCGATGACGCCGCCGCCGTTTGCTTGAATGGGTCTCGGTTCTCCATTTGTCATCGCCTTAGTTTTCGACATATTCATTTGTAGACCTATTATTCGGCTTGCTTTGTCAAGCGTTTTATCATACATTGTAGAGTCTCGTGATTTTCAGCTAAAAGTACGATGTCATCAGCGAAGCGTAAATGGGTGAGTCTTTCTCCGTTGATGTTTAGCCCGTAGTTTTCCCAGTCTAGCTTTCTAAACATGGACTCTAGGATGGCTGTAAACAGCTTCGGTGAAACTGGATCTCCTTGTTTAACGCCTCTTTGGATGTCAAAACTTGATCCTGTGGATTCTAGCCTTATTTTGGCAGTAGAGCTGTTGTAAATAATATTAAGTATTTTTATATATTTCCGTTGAATTCCCTGTTCTTCTAAACTTTTCCACAGGTACGTATGCGAAATAGAGTCAAAGGCTTTGGTATAGTCTACAAAGGCTAGATAGATTATTTTGTTGTGCTCATTGCATCTCTCTATGCACTGAGTAAGAGTGAATATGTGGTCTATTGTTGAAAACCCTTTCCTGAATCCGGCTTGTTCCCGAGGTTGCTGTTCATCCAAGGTTTTTGTTATTCTTTTAAGGATAACTGATGTAAATAGTTTGTAGATGGTCGGTAAAAGACATATGGGTCGGTAATTATCTATCAGTTTCGGGTCGCCTTTTTTGTAGAGCAATGTTATTATCGAGTGTTGCCAATCTTCAGGAATAATTTCTTCTTCGATTATTGGGTCAAAGAGCCTTGCTAAATGCGGCGTCAACGGCTCTATCATAGCAATAATCGCATCTGTAGTTATTCCGTCTTCGCCTGGAGATTTGTTCTTTTTAAGTCGTTTTATGGCGTGACTTAATTCGGAATCTAGAAAGCCGGGGACTGTCTCACATGAGCTATATATATAGTCTAGGTTAGATTGTTGCAACTCGCGGCTAGAGTACAATTGCTCATAAAAGTTTGTGGCTGCCTTCAAAACTTCTTTTCTGTTTGAGCTGTTACGGCCTGTAGGAGTTGCTAGTGATTTAATCCATTCTCTTCGGTTATCGAACTGTTTTTTAGTGAGTTTGGTAGAGCTTCTAGTGTCTAGTTCATTTTCTATTGCTTTCATTTTAATACTATTCCTACTGTTTTCAACTTTTTTCTTAATTTTTCTGTGTAATATTTTTAGCCTACATTTTTGTTGTGTTGTTCTAGGATGAATGTTTTTTAAAAGTTCTCTTTCTTCGATTAATTTTTCAATTTCGGCTGTTATAACCTGTTCTTTAGCTTCTTTATGTTTTGGTAGTTTGTTTATGCAGTGTTTTATAGCTGAGATTGTTGCTGTGTAGGATTTTTTAATACTGTTAGAGCCAATGTTACATATTTGTATCGCCATTAACGTACTCAGCGAATCTGTTTCGTGTGGATTATAGTTACTGCGTTTTTGTCCAAAATTATTTCTGGCTTTCCTTTGTATGGTGTGAATGTCATATGTAGCTCTCAACATTCGGTGGTCACTGGAAAATTTTGTTTCAATTACCTCTAAATTATGTATTTTATTCTTTTGTCTGGCCAGGATAAAGTCAATTTCGTTTTTTGTCTTTCCGTCCGGCGATATCCACGTCCATTTTTGTTTATAGTGTTTTTTGAAAAGTGTGTTAGTAATAGTCAGTCTATTTTCATGACAGAAGTTTAGGAGCATTTCACCTCTAGTATTTCTTTCGCCATACCCGTACAAGCCGCATACCTCGTTTTCTTCTGGTAGTGGCTGTCCTATTTTTGAATTAAAATCTCCCATAACGATTGTGTCCCTTCCGGTGCCAATTAAAGCTTTTTGTATGTCTTTGTAGAAAATTTCGACATCTTTAATTTTTGCTTTTTCCGTCGGGGCGTAAACTTGTATCACGCTCAGTGTGTGGCAGTTAAACTGTAGGTCTAGTCTAACTACTCTGTCAGAGTAAGTTATGAAATTCAATATATGTTTTCTGAGCTCTGATTTAACTAGAAAGCCTACACCACAAGATGCTTTCTTGTCCCCTCTGTACATTAAAATATGGTTATCTTTTTCAATTATTGTCTGGCCTGTTATTTTTACTTCAGATAGACCAATTAGGTCGTATTTGATGTTCTGAATTGCATGCTCCAGTAGGATTATTCTGTTACTGGCTTTGAGAGATCGTATATTGTAGGTACACAATTGAATGGGTTTTGTGTCTGTCGATGTATTTTTAACATAAGTCGTGTCTTTTATTTCTGAATTCGTATTGTTTTGTTTTTTTTTTGCATGGAGGGTTTTGGTCTAGAGCTTCCGCGGCGACCACCCGTATTGGAAGCAAACGGTTTCTGTTTAGTGTTTTGTTTTGATTAGTAATGTTCTCATTCCGCGTAGGATTAGCTGTGGTTGAGTGTTCGGGTGCCATTAATAATTGCTATTGTTTGTCGTGGGCACTAGTTATGCCATTTTTGTCAGCGTGGGGTGTTCTTTTTACAAATGAGGACATCGATGGATTTGCTCCTTGATTAGGTTTGCTTTTAGGGCTTGCGGTAGCATTTGTGGAGAATGTAGTTCTTGTTTTCTTCGACAGTTGGTTTTGTCTATTTGTGGGGGGTGTGTTAGAGCCTTTCTCAGCAGATGGACTAATTGATAGAGCTCTCTTATTGGTTTGTTTATCTTTTATTATGATTTTGTCGTATTTGAGTATTGCGTTTACGCCTTTTTCTCTTTGCTCTAAAAGCTGGGGCAGCAGCAATTTCCTGGTTTCCAGTACTTTGATTGGATAGTCCTCCTTAATGTAAGAACCCGAACCCTCAAGCGCCTTTCTTTGCTGAAGTATAGCAATTTTTTTACCGTAAGTTGTTAGTGTCAATCTTATGGGTCTAGGTTTTGTGCTTCTTTTCCCCATCCTTCCAACAAATTCTATTTCTGTTACTCCTAATTCTACGTCCATCTTGTAATTAATAATTTCTAAGATTAGTTATTCTAACTCGGAGTAGCTTTTCTCTTCTTCCGAAACTCCAAAGAAAATAAGATTTTTTTGTCTGAGTTTCCTGTCGATATCGTCTATTCTTTTCTCTTGTTCGTTCTGAATATGTTGTATTTTCTTTATCTCTGTGTCCACTTTAGTAAATTTTTCATCAATTTTTGCATTAATTTTTTCTGTAATGTTTTCTTCAACTTGTTTTAAGCTTCTTTCGTTGTCTTCCTTTATTTGAACTCGCAGCGCGCTTAGCATTTCCATCATAACGTGGTCTGACATTGTATCAAACTGGTGGCGCCCCCTTTTCTAGAGATTGTTCTGAAATATGGATGACCAAAGGAATGTAACCTCCTGGTAGCTCCCTCTTTTTAAGTAATCCTGCTTACATTGATATTAACGCCCTCTGTATTCTGTCTCGAGAACTTCTGTATATTCACTAATCAGCAGGCCTACCAGCGTCTCTTATTGCAGTTTATTGTAAGACTTGAAATGAACCGTTCCACTAATTCGTACCATAGTGTCACACAATCCGCACACATCACGTTGTATCCTAAGCAGCGCTGCTTATACTCCGCTTATGATTTTGTTCATTCATTTTATGGGGGTTTTCGTACCATCGTCTGTTATCTGACAGGTTCTTTACTGCTAGTTTGACGGCTAGTTGTCAATTTTATGGAACTTAAGTGAATCATAAAAAGTTGCTATTGTACGTACTTTTTGTATTCAATTTGCAGTAAAATTGTGTTGACAGAGATAGTCGCAAGCAAAGTAAGTAATGTTTTGGTTATTGTATAGTCGTAACATACGTAATTTCGTTTTTGCTCCATTAATATCACAAATTGACTAAATTGGGTTATTAATAATTAATTATCTATGTTCGTCTGTATGTATTTTTTTTATTTGTGTGTGTTCATCGATATTTTCAACAATTGTGAAGTGAGTTAAAAAAATCTTTTTTACTTCATAAGGGTGGTTCCATCTAAATCAGTCAAGCTGTTTTTGAGTTACACTCCAATAAATGAAAAGTGTTAAGCCTATCTTGATAATTGGATTGTTGATGGTGAATGACAATCGTTCCCACTTCAACAAGTTAGGTATTTCCACTTTTGAGAGTTAAAGTCGGCTCCATTATTTGTTAAAAAAATGTTGAGTAGGTTGTTACCATAGGATAGCAATATAAACAAATTACTGACAACTAGAGAAGAGACTACGAATTTGGTCTTACTTTGGCCCACTCTTTCGAATCTTTTGTTGCCCCTTCCCCGTGTGCGTTGAGGGCCTGCGCCAGCGTCGTCCACATTCTGCGGGAGTACTCGCGTGCCTGCGCGGATTTATTCCTCCCGACAGCAAGACTACGATTATGCCTCAGGTACTCCCACATAATTTCGAGCTGACCGAGAGACACTCGTCGACGCCTTTGCTCCTTACTAAAATAGTAAAGCAACAGAATTAATGAAATAAGTAGCTACTGAAAAGCATGAGCCCTTCCAATGTAAATTGAGGTGTCCCATAAGTTAGCTTAGCTGAAGAATACATTATGCAAAATAGCACTGCGTTTGTACTTACGGCATTGAAAAACTATGATTCACGCACGACACTAACTCCAAAACAAATAACAAGCGTTGGTTTTTGTAAGTACATAAACAAACTTTATTCCGCAGTGAAAGAAACTGTTTTAAAATCATAAATGGCGCCAATACTGCTAAAGTGCTGCCAGCAGTAGGAAGATATTTTAACGCAAAAAAGGAACAAAATTTGTGAAAAAGGTTTGTAATAAACCAGATAATGTATTGAAAATTACATGATAGTTAAAGTAAAAAGACTTAAAATTTAAAAATGAAAGTTAGCTAGACGCTTTCGTTTAATTTAACGACTGTATGAATAAATAGGCTGTGAAAATGTTACCGATGGCGCAGCATCATAGCACATTCATTAATATTAGGATGTATCCTGGTAACACACGCCTTCGTTTTAAAACCCATCATTAAATATTGTCTTGATATGCGAAACTAACATTTAATACAAAAGTACGTTTATTTAGGAATATATGTCAACAGAGTATATAAAATACATATAAACAGAAGAAAAATATAATTCCTAGACTACATTTATTAAATTCAAAAAATAATTTAATTACCTGGTAAAAGCCAATGCATAAATATTCGGGTTTTCTGACGAAAAAATTGAGGGAGCGAAATAGACACACGAAGCAATAGTTTTATCCCTTTTGCTCAAACGTTTTACAACTGGCTGAAAATCCGTATTCATTCATTCATTCGGTCGTCAAACTGTATAAACGCAGCGCTGCTATTTAAAGACCCTGGTACCATTTTAGTGTAGTTGATTAGAAGCGCTGCCTTTACACTGCCTTGCAAATAGACCGTTTGCTAATCGACGCTGGTAGGGGTCCTGCAGGCCTACCAGCGTCTCTTATTGCAGTTTATTGTAAGACTTGAAATGAACCGTTCCACTAATTCGTACCATAGTGTCACACAATCCGCACACATCACGTTGTATCCTAAGCAGCGCTGCTTATACTCCGCTTATGATTTTGCACATTCATTTTATGGGTGTTTTCGTACCATCGTCTGTTATCTGACAGGTTCTTTACTGCTAGTTTGACGGCTAGTTGTCAATTTTATGGAACTTAAGTGAATCATAAAAAGTTGCTATTGTACGTACTTTTTGTATTCAATTTGCAGTAAAATTGTGTTGACAGAGATAGTCGCAAGCAAAGTAAGTAATGTTTTGGTTATTGTATAGTCGTAACATACGTAATTTCGTTTTTGCTCCATTAATATCACAAATTGACTAAATTGGGTTATTAATAATTAATTGTCTATGTTCGTCTGTATGTATTTTTTTTATTTGTGTGTGTTCATCGATATTTTCAACAATTGTGAAGTGAGTTAAAAAAATCTTTTTTACTTCGTAAGGGTGGTTCCATCTAAATCAGTCAAGCTGTTTTTGAGTTACACTCCAATAATTGAAAAGTGTTAAGCCTATCTTGATAATTGGATTGTTGATGGTGAATGACAATCGTTCCCACTTCAACAAGTTAGGTATTTCCACTTTTGAGAGTTAAAGTCGGCTCCATTATTTGTTAAAAAAATGTTGAGTAGGTTGTTACCATAGGATAGCAATATAAACAAATTACTGACAACTAGAGAAGAGACTACATATTTGGTCTTACTTTGGCCCACTCTTTCGAATCTTTTGTTGCCCCTTCCCCGTGTGCGTTGAGGGCCTGCGCCAGCGTCGTCCACATTCTGCGGGAGTACTCGCGTGCCTGCGCGGATTTATTCCTCCCGACAGCAAGACTACGATTATGCCTCAGGTACTCCCACATAATTTCGAGCTGACCGAGAGTCACTCGTCGACGCCTTTGCTCCTTACTAAAATAGTAAAGCAACAGAATTAATGAAATAAGTAGCTACTGAAAAGCATGAGCCCTTCCAATGTAAATTGAGGTGTCCCATAAGTTAGCTTAGCTGAAGAATACATTATGCAAAATAGCACTGCGTTTGTACTTACGGCATTGAAAAACTATGATTCACGCACGACACTAACTCCAAAACAAATAACAAGCGTTGGTTTTTGTAAGTACATAAACAAACTTTATTCCGCAGTGAAAGAAACTGTTTTAAAATCATAAATGGCGCCAATACTGCTAAAGTGCTGCCAGCAGTAGGAAGATATTTTAACGCAAAAAAGGAACAAAATTTGTGAAAAAGGTTTGTAATAAACCAGATAATGTATTGAAAATTACATGATAGTTAAAGTAAAAAGACTTAAAATTTAAAAATGAAAGTTAGCTAGACATTTCGTTTAATTTAACGACTGTATGAATAAATAGGCTGTGAAAATGTTACCGATGGCGCAGCATCATGGCACATTAATTAATATTAGGATGTATCCTGGTAACACACGCCTTCGTTTTAAAACCCATCATTAAATATTGTCTTGATATGCGAAACTAACATTTAATACAAAAGTACGTTTATTTAGGAATATATGTCAACAGAGTATATAAAATACATATAAACAGAAGAAAAACATAATTCCTAGACTACATTTATTAAATTCAAAAAATAATTTCATTACCTGGTAAAAGCCAATGCATAAATATTCGGGTTTTCTGACGAAAAAAATTGAGGGAGCGAAATAGACACACGTAGCAATAGTTTTATCCCTTTTGCTCAAACGTTTTACAACTGGCTAAAAATCCGTATTCATTCATTCATTCGGTCGTCAAACTGTATAAACGCAGCGCTGCTATTTAAAGACCCTGGTACCATTTTAGTGTAGTTGATTAGAAGCGCTGCCTTTACACTGCCTTGCAAATAGACCGTTTGCTAATCGACGCTGGTAGGGGTCCAGGTTTAGGTTTTGGTATGCTGTTATTGGTTCCTTTTGATTTAACTACGAAGTTAGTCGCGCTTCTGTCGATCAAGCAGACTGTTGTTAACACTGCTGATCAACACTGTGCCTCATCGATAAGCCGGTAGTTAAACAATGGCGGTTAACAGTTACAGATATGACAATTCAGATGAGCCTCTTAGTTTTTGTTGGCTTTTCTATTTCGTTTGTGTGTTAATTGTCGTGACTATGACTGTGCTTGCGGTTTCAAATGTCTCTGCTTTGTAATCAAAGTGTTTAACACTCACTGTTTGTTTTTTTTTTCCTGCTGGAAATCTTCACTATGATCCGGTCAGTTTTGTTCGTTTTATTGCACTAAAAACCCTAGATTATTTCAAACTTCACTTTGTTCCTGTAATTTGGACGGCGGTTATCGTTTTTATTCACTCTTAGGCTTAATTACTGCTTAACTCTATTTTTCTTTAAACTTATATACGGAGCCTTTATAAATTCGTCTATCTCGCACCACGCCACCTAGCGGAGTCTCTATTTAACGTTTTACTACATGTTAAAGTCAGGTGTTCGTAAGTAGGTAAGTACGTACGTAATGTGTGTAAGTGTATTTTCCAGAGTACCTATCTAGGTACAGTTTTCTCTCGGATTCGGAAGATTTTCGAATGGTATTGTATCTCGTACTTGTATGAATGTTATTTAGAATACGAATGAAAACGTTTCCTTGCAAATATGAATTAAGTACCTACTAGGTATGCAGATCATCACATTATGTGCATCTTCAAAGGTCGACACCCTTTGTTTACCGACCTCCAAAAGAGGTGGTAGTTTTCAATAGAACGCGTACCTAACTATCTAAGATTTTTTTACCTGTAGATGATTTCCATATTTACTAGACGAATTCAGGGTAATTACCTGAGTACCAGTAGTACTTACCAGTCTTGCACTTCTGAGCATCCGGTGAATACCTACATCGCCGCTAATCGTGTTTTTTAGGAATAATCTGTGGACAATATGCCTTCCTTGTGTCTTAGACTCGGCACCAATTATACAGGCACTGTGAGAGATAAGAAAACTGTTTAATTTCACGGGTAATTATAGCTTTTATTGTTAAAACAGAAAATATCGTCATTTTGTTTTATCTTAGAACGAATCTCAATGAAATGGATGAGCGATATATGAAAGAGATCGCAGCATGATCGGAACGTCTCGTGGCGGTTCGGTGGTAGAGGTCCGCGCCGCGGTCATGAAAGTCGGCAGCGGCGCGCTGGTAAACGTACCCGGCGCGGCGCGGCGTAGCCGGCGTGTTATTGATTTTTATACCTATATGGTGGAATAGAAAAATTAAATCTGCTGTATATGTACTAAAAGGGTAAATGTTTATTTTCTTGCATACAAGTAAGTTCCTACTCAAATTAATTAGTCAAAATATTGAAGAAACAGGATCTTGCCACCAACCGATACACAAACTTACACAAAAGCCCAAAATCGACTGGCCTAAGTTTATGAAAACCGCATGAGATACCTCAACTTCAAGGCATGTCACAACCCCATCAAAAGTGGACAATCTTGCAGAAGAGATCACTCAATGCACGCAGAAGGCACTTCATACCTCCACAATTAAAGAAAACCCCTAAGGAGAATCGAGATTGCCCATCCTCCCCCGCTGTATAAGAGAGCTCATAAAAGAAAAACGCCTGCTCAGAAAAACCTGGCAACATTAATGAGACCCCATCCACAGAACTGGGCCTCACTCCACAAACTCTGCAGGCAACTTAGGAAACACTCAGAACCAATTCGTTGTCTTTTCCACGAAAATTGCAACTTGAGATACAGAGCAGAGGACATGGCAGAAATATTTGCCCAATCCCTTGAAAACTTATTCAAGCCCAATCCCACAGTGAACAGAGAACACTCAGACTCTGTGGAACAGTTCCTCGATGAATACTTCAGTGTCCCATAAAACACAGAAGTAGATATTGGACAGTGATCCGTCACCTGTCCTCTAAAACCACGGCAGCTATCACGCGCCTGTTTAACGGGATCCTGCGCACGGAGCACTTACCCTCTCAATGAAAAATGAGCCACGTGGATATGTTCCCGAAATCCGGCAAAGACGTTTGGAGACCCGAGAATTACAGGCCTATCACTCTACTTACATGCATTTCGAAAGTCTTTGAACGCCTCTTCTTAAGTCGGATAGCCCCTCACATGAAGTCCCGACCGGAGCAGTTCGGATTCCGGTTGGAGCACTCCCCCACACCTCAGCTATCCAGGGTAATGCACCTCACGGCAGAAAACTCTAAATTGATTTTCGACGTCGGCGCGAATTTGTTCATGACCCGGAGGCGGCGGCGGAGCGCCGAGGTTTTTTTTTTTTTTTTTTATGCCTGATAGGTTAGCCTTTGACCACTATCTCACCTGGTGGTAAGTGATGATGTGGTCGAAGATGTTGTACAGCCTAACCTAGAATTACTGGCTCTCAAGGACAGCTGCCGGAACACACCGTTAGGTGCTTGGCGACAGATTTTCAACTTGAGGGTGGTAGCTAGCCAGGCGGGCATTCGCAAAGTGCCCTACCACCATGCTGTAACGACTGCCATCCTAAGACAACAACCGGGACCGACGGCTTAACGTGCCCTCCGAAGCACGGAAGCGCTCAGTAGTAATGTCACCAGCGGTCACCCATCCAACTCCTGACCGCGGCGGACGTTGCTTAACTTTGCTGATCGATTCAGAATGGCCAAGCAAACTTCGCTACGAGCGCTTCAAATACTACCAAAAACCCTACCTTTATTCGGCGCTTTACCTGAAAATTAAAGTCGTCGACGAAAATGCTTTTTTTTAAACTCATGCTACCACTTTTTTATGTTGTCGTATCATACACTAGCGGCCAACCCCAGCTTTGCACGAGTATTAAACAAAAAAAAGACAAAAAAACAACTTTTTCAAAAGTCTTCTACTGCCTTTATTCATCAGGGATAATTAGGATTGTAATGGTGAAAGAATAGAGGCGGAGCCGCGCCCGGAAAGCTAGTTAATCATATACAAAAATAAATACCCACACAAATTAATCCCAAATGTTATGACATAATCGTAAAGCAACTTTCTCTTAATTTTAATGTCATTTATTCAGCGCACTTTTCACTTACATTTCTCAATCCGTCCAGAAGAACTTGATTGATTCATTTCCGTTTCGGAACAAGATTTGAATTGCGCTGCTGCAGATAGTTTATCGCAATCTCAGCTCTATGCGGTTGCGGTAAAGTTTTCGACAGGCGCAGGTGATGATTTAAGTGGCAGTTAGTCGTCAAAGGGCCATTGGAAGTTGCTGTGAGCCACTTTCTAGTTAACTGTGCATATAATTTACACTTAGTATATTTGATGGCATTGCAAAATGAGTTTACATGTAGTACTCATAAGGTGTATAATGTATTTTCAGAGCTTAGCTATTAAAATTACGACTAAAGATTGAAGATCGATGTCCCATAACTTTTCACTGACAAACAGCATTGAGTATTATCACATTCATATTATTTCTTCATATTTTGCCTGTTTACCAAACTCTTTTCCAATGAAATAATTGCCAAGAATTTAGGTGCGATATTGCACTTCATCACCAGTTATACTTAGTTCAATAAAATAATAGTTAGCACCTAACGGTGTGTTCCGGCAGCTGTCCTTGAGAGCCAGTAATTCTAGGTTAGCCTGAACAACATCTACGACCACATCATCACTTACCATCGGGTGAGATAGTGGTCAAAGGCTAACCTATCAGGAGTAAAAAAAAATCATGTCTATATTATTTCTTAATATTTTGTCTGTTTACCAAACTCTTTTCGAATCAAATAATTGCCAGGAATTTAGGTGCGATATTGCACTTCCACAAAAGTCATACTTAGTTCAATAAAATTGAATTATTGTATTTAATTCTTATATCAATACATGTAAGACAGCGGGCGATACATCTAAAGCGCATTTTATGAAACACCGTTTTCCATTTCTTTTAACATATAAAATATTTTCACGCCCTTCACCCTAAGAACTGAAATATAAAGTAATCAACTCTTCGTGGAACAACTAAAATGTAGAGTATACGGCATGACTTAATCTCTGCTTCGATCCAAGAGTTGGATGTCAGAGCAGATATTTTATTTTCCCTTGTTACAATTATTATAAATTTATAATCCACCTACATTTCTTACATATTTTTTTTGATGAATATCATCAGTTAAGGTATCGTAGTTATATTCGTCATAATAATTTAATTGTTCTGAAATGGGGATAGAAAACAATGTTTTTTTAGCGCGATATAGTAATATGTCAATATTACTATATCGCGGTCAAAAAAATAACCTAACCTATCGCGTGGGCTATCAAAATACAGAAAATAAGAAGGGAATTACAAGAGAATTTCTAAGTTGATGTTTAAATTTAATGGGACACTAAAAAGTCTAAAACAAAATAAATAATATAAAATAATAAAAACCCGACTGCACTAAAAAGACCGAAACAAGAATCCCGTATTACGTTAAACAGGCGGGACCCCATTGCAAATAATAAACGAAAGAAAATTAATGGGCATGAGGATACAATCAATCTTTTTTAGATTTTTCAGTGCAGTCGAGTTTCAAATTTTAGAATTACTTATTTTATATGCAATATTTTGTTTGTACACAAACCCGTGTTTGCAGGATTCAAATGGATGAATAACTACCATTTTTCATGAGAGCTAAAACGATTTTTTGTTTCATCTTATATTATGATTTTAAAGCTCTATTCACAGAATATTTTTACTGCCTTCGTAGTTCATACAATAATTAATTATGTCACATGTACCGGTACGTGTGACATACAGCTATAAATACAATTTTATTCCGATCACGTTTTAGTGATACTAAAACTCACAGAAAATATGGTATGTTAATATCGAGTACATAATTACATATGCTTCAATAATAATCATTATGAGTTGTTTTTTTTATAATTGGTAATAACAAGGTTGTTTTACAAGAATTGTTTCTAACGTGTTAATTTTTATATATTAGGTACAACGGTCCCTAACAGACAAAGCACAATGCAAATATATTTTTAATTAATTAATTTTGATAATGTGAGTACTGAAGTAATTGAGATGAACCGGGATGGCTTTACGCACTTCATTTGACCATCTCTTAGAGAATCGTCCGGAGAACTCTTGAAACGCTTGTAGTGGATCTTATCTAGTCTTAATTAACCGTTCAACTAGGTTACCCGTCTGGCTAGCTACCACCCGAAAGTAGGAAATCTGTCGCCACGCACCTTAAAGTATGTTTTGGCAACTGCCCTCGAATGTAGTTTTATGCACCATCTTTGAGCGCATCATCACTTACGGTCAAGTGAGATTGTCGTGAATCGTAACTTAAAAATCTTTGTAGTATTTGTTCGGTACGGCATTGAATAACATAATAATGTACGATACATCAGAACCAAACTGTCACAAGTCAAAATTATTTTAGTAAGATATTAATAATTTAAGCGGAAAATTAGTATTATATGTATTAAGGTTTTAGCAAGATTAAAGCTAAAGTTCTCAATAGAATGTCTTTATTTTTGGTAGTACGCTAGATCAATATTGTAACTATAATAAAGGTATTTTTCTACGGTTAAATCAATTTTTTTTTTGTATTTAAAAAGTTATTGCACTTGGAACTAATCATTTATAGTGTATGTACATAATGAAAATATAATAGAAAATTAAATAAAATTGTTTTTATTTATGATAAATATATTTAAAAGTAAGCAATTATGGCCGAGTGGTTAATAGCTATGGACTGCCATACCTGCCGCAGGTGCATGGTTCGAACCCCACTCCCGGCTTGAGCTTAACCGCATGGTGGAAGGGCATTTTGCGTTTGCTCGTCTGGCCAGCTACCACCCTCAAGTAGAAAATCTGTCGCCAAGCACCTAACGGTGTGTCCGGCAGTAGTCCTTAAGAGCCAGCCTGACATTTTTTCATGTATAACTTACCATCACTTATTTCAGACTTGTTGCACTATGGTTCTGATGTAAGAATATAAAATTATTTTATTAATAACCGGAACCAATTTTTTAATCTCAAAAGTGTGAAATATCTTTTTGAAATCAGCACCATGATGATTCAAAATATTCTCATCTCCACAAGTGATCCCTTAGGTATCTCGAGGAGCCGATATCGTCCATTTATGAATGAAATTCAATTGTTATCATTATCTAAGATGCGCATGGATTTATAACTGCTGACAACTTTTTTTTTATGATATTGTGAGGGAACAAGCTCAAGGCCCACCTGATGTTAAGCGGTTACCTCTGCCTATAACTGATGCATTTCATCACAAGTCACGAATTGCACTTCGCCCGTCACTTCGAGGCATAGTTGTTAAGTGTCATGTGCCTGTAATTTCACTGGCTCTCAAGGACTGCTGCCGGAACACACCGTTAGGTGCTTGGCGACAGATTTTCTACTTGAGGGTGGTCGCTAGCCAGGCGTACATTCGCAAAAAGCCCTTCCACCATGCGGTCAAGCTCAAACCCACGGCGAACCATGGACCTGCTGCGCTGCTATCCATAGCCAATGCCACTGAGCCATCACTGCTTCAAAAACCCTATATTTGTTCTGAATAATATATCAGCATAAACACCAACTATCATCACGTACCGGGAAATCTCATAATCAACAAACTTATTATCACTGTACACATAATATTCAAAACACTTGTTTAAATAACGTCAGAATATTGTTGCAGATTTAGTATATTCTTGAAACTCCAATAAAAATATTTATTAAGTAGGTAAGTACTGTATATTGAGTTGCGTTGTTTTGTTGCTATTGTCAAAATAATTGCTATAATATACTTCGAGAGTTTATCATTGACCTATATGTGTTTATACAAAGACATAGAATATTATTCCAGTATTATTTTTTGTTAAGTGCCAACCAACATTTTCTTCAAATTCAAATTCTTTATTGTCTTAAACATGGGTAAATTTTAATTATAGATGTTATTGTTAACAATGTTTCGTTCGCCATGTTCCAATCTGTTTGAGGTATGCAACATTATTTAATAAAAATACATGCACCTACATATTTAACTAAGCAACTAATACATATTATCAGGCATGCATAGTCTATTTGCAAAATTTTTATGAATATGTAACATGTTTTAAATCCAAAATCAGTCAATTTATGTGATTTAATTATATAAACAATGACATATCAAAATATACACAAAACATTTTGTCGTCAAAAAATTCATTGATGGAATAATAGCTTTAGTTGTCAAAAATATTTTCTTATTATATTTTTATTCTTTACTTAGCTATAATGGTAGCCTTTGACCACTATCACACCTGATGGTAATTGATGATGTGGTCGAAGATGTCGTTCAGGCTAACCTACAATTACTGTCTCTCAAGTACAGCTGCCAGAACACACTATTAGGGGCTTGTGACAGATTTTTTCGATTCTACAAAGCAACTTCAGGAGTCACTGCACTGCGCCTATCACCTTGAGACATAATGTTGTCAAGTCTCATGTTCCTGCGATTTCACCGGGACCCATAACCGGAACATAGCATTGTGCATATTATTGCTAGGCGGTAGAAAAGGGTATGGTGGAAGTACGTCCCCGAGCGAATTCGCACAAAGAGACAGTGACTAAATGTGTAATTAAATGTGTATGCTCTCACCTCCGAAAATGTCTAACGAACAATGACTAAATTGGGAACAAACTACACAGCTTCCTAGTCTAGTCTATCAGGACTTAGTAAGTTATTTTTTACACCGATTTACTGAGTATTTCCTTAGGGATAGCGATATGTTACACAATTTATCAAATGGAACTGCGGGCGGAAATTAGTTATATTATAGCCTATCCCCATCAATATGGACAATGTGACGATATTTACGATAGATTATTCTCCCCGTTGTCCCCATTGCACTGGCCTATTGACATGGGCGGTGAGATGTCAATATTTTTTCTTCCCGATGTACCAACTATCTGATTACTTTTTACATCGATTTGCGGAGTAGTTTGTAGGGAGCGCGATATATTACATTATTTATCAAATAAAACTTCAGACCAACTTTGTTTTGTCATATAGACAAAATAGAAAAAATGAAAAAAAAAGTTTAATTTACCTATTTATAATAGTTAACGTCAGTTCAGACCTATTGATTATACACACACAATCTCATAGGAATCGGTCAAGCCGTTTCGGAGGAGTTTTGTTGCAAACACTGTGCCACGAGAAATTTATTTATTATACTAGTGGCCCGCCCCGGCTTCGCACGGGTAATTACGACTGTAAATTGAGATGTAAGCTATCCTATCTTTCAAATTTGATCAAATTGCACACGGTGAAAATTGGTTCAGTAGTTTAGGAGTACATCGCGGACAAACAACGGGACACGTAATTTTTATATATATACGGATTATAGCCTATCCCCATGGATATGGACATATGATAGATTTTATCCCCGTTGTCCCCATTGCCCTGATCTTTTGAGAGGGGGCGGCGATATGTCAATATTTTTTCTTCCCGTTGTATCCACTATCTATCCAGCAGGAAGTCGGTACTATTATACAGTAACAAATACATTTGCTAAATAAATTATCAGAACACTAACGGTAAGAAACATTACGCAGTCTGTCTAGAAAATTTTAACATTACTGTTAGGTATTTTCTAATAGCTAGATACAATAGCATCGGCACGTTTATTAAGTAAATAGACTTCCTCGTGTCGCCACATAATTATCTGTGTGTGGAATTTAGTAACTGTTGTGACATATTGTGCATGGTGTAGGTATTACGTTAGTATATGTACTAACAAGAAGTGTGGGTGGTGTGACTTAGAATGATTGAGGAACAGCAAATTAGGACTGTTTTTCTGCGTTTGTCCATTGTTTTAATTCTTTCAAATCAATTATTTTTAAAATACGTTTTTTTCCGTTACATATATTTCTTTTAGTTCGGAGTTTACCGTGAAATTTATAAAATCCTTTTTCAATTACACTAACACCGGACATGTTTGAATTTTACGGAACAAGCACGTGGCTCACCTAAGCGGGATAACTCGGCCTATAATAGATGCATTTCTTCACAAATGCCGAACTATGACCTTTACCCTGAGACACACAGTTCATAAGTTCGAAGCAGTGATAGCTCAGTGGCTTTGAGTATGGACTGCCGCGCAGCAGGTCCATGGTTCAAATCCCGCCGCGGGCTTGAGCTTCATCGCATGGTGGAAGGGCATTTTTGCGAATGCCCGCCTCGCTAGCGACCACCCTCAAGTAGAAATTCTGTCGCCAAGCACCTAACGGTGTGTTCCGGCAGCTGTCCTTGAGAGCCAGTCATTCTAGGTTAAGCCTGTTAACACCTTCGACCACATCATCACTTACCATCAGGTGAGATTGTGGTCAAAGTCTTACCTATCAGCAATAAAAAAAAAGTTTAATGTGCCTGCAATTTTACCGGCTCTCAGGGACTGTCGTGGAAAACTGTTAGGTGCTTGGCGAGAGGCTTTCTACTTGAGTTTCCTAGCAAGTACAGCCACGAGTACAGACCTGTTCACTAACGAAGACGCGTAGTAAATTATTGACACGCATTTATTCCAGCATACCCCGTTTGTACACTACGTCTTAGTTTGGGTGTAAATACTAATATTAGTAATAAAATGTTCAATAGGATCGCTTGTAGTAGTTGTAAATACATTCAAAAAATATAGAAGAGCGTGTCTGCGTGAGTCAAACGTTTTTTTCTGAACGCATGTGTGAATGCGGTTTAAGGAGCGGTGCTTTGGGTTATGGCAGACGATTTTAATGCATTAATCAAACTTCAATATGAAGCTGAGGTCGAAACGCATTCTTGAAAACTGCAGCCTTCTGCTGTATAAGTTAGAAGTAATAGTCATATATTGTACATAAATATTTTGTAAATATACTAATTAATTATATTTTAGAAACAACCGGATGCCTGAATGCGCGAGACTAGCTTAGCATCCCCTCTCAAAGAATGGTCGTAGTGGAACAAATTGAGGCCCTCCTCGACTTTCTCCAGGCTAGGCCCGATCTGGCACTCGGCAATATGAGTAGGACGAAGGAAGGGCGAAGTCTGGCGAAGCATCTTTGGATGGAGTGCGCCCAAATTTTAAATAAAGCCACACCGAACTGTCCACAAAAAACCCCTGAGAATTGGCGAATGGTAAGATAAATTAATTGTGGAGGGTTAACGTAAACATTAGCTATTCGATGCGATCTTTCATACACATAATATACATATATCATCACGCCTTTATATCCCAAAAGGGTTAGGTTTCTAAACACCCATGTTACGCCAGGTATATATGGTCCCATGTAATGAGGCTTTGCGGTCTTTCAACTTGAGTTATACCAGTACTAAGAAAAGCTAAATACGATAATGAGCATATACATATTTTTCTCTTTAGTTGTTTATCTTCATAAGCTAGCTTTTCAATCCACAGTCGTTCATATTCTTTATGACAGTATGAAAATCAGTAAGTGAAGTTAATTTTGCTCCTTTCACCACATACTAACCATAACTTTCTCATGTACGCATGTATGTAATGGTCCTTCGAGCTGGATTCAGTAAAAGCAACAAATCGTCCTGTACCAAAGTTTTCACTTTACAATTAAGATAGGTAATGAAAAGAAATCTGGTTTTAGGTTTGCACCATGAATTGGTATGTCGATTGGGCTTAGTTAAAGGTAACTTAAATAGTAATAAGTAGTCCGTGAATCTTATGGTTTCAAGCATTCATTGGAAAACTGCCAGTAGACAAATCATCAATGGCACATAGCTATTAAAGACTTGTAGCATCGCTGCAAATGGCTTGATTTTATAGATTTTTAAAAATATTAATATAGTTAGGTACCTCTTTACATACTTTACGTAAATCTTTTGTGGCAAAACTGAAAGTACCATTATATTGTCATATGTCCGCCACAAAACCTCACATCGCAAATGTTTATGTTAACCACAATGTAATAAACATGTTATAAAAAGGACCTTGTATATACTAATATAATGTTTTATGTGTGCTCAGTTCTACAACGAATACAAATGCAAGCTTTTTAAAAAAGTAAAAGCTAGAAAAAGTGATTACAATCATTCAGGTGAGTGTTCATGACTTTGTAAACGCTTACTTCTGCTAATACATTGTTTTGCCATTTAAATGAATACTCGTATTGGCCACATTGATTAAATGTTATTATTTCTTATTTTAAGGATCCAGTCCTTGCAATGTGAACACACTAACCCCGCTCCAAAAACGGCTTTATCTCATGCTGGGCCTGGATTTTGGAGAGCCGTTACTGGGCGGTACTTACGACCCTCTCTATGTAAGTAACTGTTCAGAAATGCATCATCAATATCATTATAGCGATAGGTATACAAGCTTTGCTTGGTGCTAACGGTAGCGACCGATGATTACCTCGCAAGGCGCAAGCGATAGGTATACTTACTTTGCTTGGTGCTGACGGTAGCGTAGCGACCGATGCATACTTCGCAAGGCGCAAGCGATAGGTATACTTACTTTGCTTGGTGCTGACGGTAGCGTAGCGACCGATGCATACTTCGCAAGGCGCAAGCGATAGGTATACTTACTTTGCTTGGTGCTGACGGTAGCGTAGCGACCGATGCATACTTCGCAAGGCGCAAGCGATAGGTATACTTACTTTGCTTGGTGCTGACGGTAGCGTAGCGACCGATGCATACTTCGCAAGGCGCAAGCGATAGGTATACTTACTTTGCTTGGTGCTGACGGTAGCGTAGCGACCGATGCATACTTCGCAAGGCGCAAGCGATAGGTATACTTACTTTGCTTGGTGCTGACGGTAGCGTAGCGACCGATGCATACTTCGCAAGGCGCAAGCGATAGGTATACTTACTTTGCTTGGTGCTGACGGTAGCGTAGCGACCGATGCATACTTCGCAAGGCGCAAGCGATAGGTATACTTACTTTGCTTGGTGCTGACGGTAGCGTAGCGACCGATGCATACTTCGCAAGGCGCAAGCGATAGGTATACTTACTTTGCTTGGTGCTGACGGTAGCGTAGCGACCGATGCATACTTCGCAAGGCGCAAGCGATAGGTATACTTACTTTGCTTGGTGCTGACGGTAGCGTAGCGACCGATGCATACTTCGCAAGGCGCAAGCGATAGGTATACTTACTTTGCTTGGTGCTGACGGTAGCGTAGCGACCGATGCATACTTCGCAAGGCGCAAGCGATAGGTATACTTACTTTGCTTGGTGCTGACGGTAGCGTAGCGACCGATGCATACTTCGCAAGGCGCAAGCGATATGTATACTTACTTCGCTTGGTGCTGACGGTAGCGTAGCGACCGATGCATACTTCGCAAGGCGCAAGCGATATGTATACTTACTTCGCTTGGTGCTGACGGTAGCGACCGATGCTTACCTCGCACGGCGCAAGAGATATGTATACTTACTTCGCTTGGTGCTGACGGTAGCGACCGATGCTTACCTCGCACGGCGCAAGCGATATGTATACTTTCTTCGCTTGGTGCTGACGCTTCATTATTATTTTATATGTTTTAACCGACTTCCAAAAAGGTTCTGAATTTGTATTTATGTATGAGCACTATTGACCACGCATAACCTTTTACACTAGTTCGATTTTGATATTTCTATTTTTATTGGAAAGGGAAAAATCCTTTCCTTATAAGCTATAGTCAAATAACTGAAAAATGTATCGCGTACCTGGATTATTTAAAAGTATTTGCTGTGGTCGACGATGAACACTATTTTAGGGAAGTGCTTTATCTTGTAAGAAGTCATTACCTTTAAAAACGCGAAAAAAAAATTAACAGCCTTGCAACACTGAAAAGTATGAAATGACTTGTGGAATCGGACAACGCTTATGTGAGCTCGGTGTTTTAAATCAGCTTGGTACCGACTTCCACAAGTTATTCCATACTTATCAGTGATAGAAGTCAGTTCCGTTATTTTTGAATTTTTTTATACTTATTATCTTCACTATGATTTTGTTTGTTTCATAGCAAGATAGTGAAAATGGTATTGGCGAAGACAGCAGTTTCAACTTTAACTCCTTTAATACAATGTGAGTTATATTAAGTACTGTTTAATTTGTTGATATATTTTTCTTTTTATACGCACTGGCAGGAATTGAAACAATTCTTATTTGTACAGATCTACAGATAATGGTGACGTGAAGCCGAAAAGAGAATCACAAAGAAGAAAGCAAGCAACTGAGGTCGTTTATGATGCACCAGTAAGGTACACATCTGTTGTTCTATATTTTTATACAAGCTTTCCGGGCGCGGCTCCGCCCGCGCTTATGTCGGTTATCGCGCAAAGACATTAACCTCTTTTGCGCAGTTGGATTAAAGCTATCCTATGTTTTTTCCCGGGTCTCAAACTATTTTCATACCAAATTTCATTCAAATCGGTCGAGTAGTTTTGGCGTGAAAGCGTAACAGACAGACAGACAGACAGAGTTACTTTCGCATTTATAATATTAGCACTGATTATTTCGAAGTTTAATGACTTTCAGAGCGTTTGCTCGCTGCGTCATATAATATTACCTACTAATGTGTAGCTAGAAGACATAGTTTCAGGCTTAACTGTAAATCAGTTCAAGAATCCATTGAGTAACATCTTCTCAAATGCAAGAAGATAAACTAACAGGAAGTAATTGGCGACTAGCAGTTGTTACAGCAAACAGTTGTAAGAACTGATAATTGTTACTACGACTGTCTGATAATAATAATGATAATATTTTTATTACAAATGGTTTGGCGTTTAACCGCAAAAGTTACATCTTGCTAAAAATATAAATAAAAATCATGCGATTACGGTACCTAATAGAAAACCGGCCATGTGCTTGTTGAAATCACAAACTCCGTACCAACACAGAATTTACCATTAAATTGTTTATTTTTAAATACAGTTCGAGATCCTTAGCCTTGATCCGACCCGCTGTTGGCGGTTTTTACTAAGTGACGGTTTTATTATTATTTTGTTTACTTTAAATATTGTGCTATAATTATACCAAGTTTGACACTTGCATGTATAAGCACCAATATAATAAGAAGAACCAAAACAAAAAACGTTACAAAAAACACGTTTCTTTTACGGGCTTCCTATAATTTTTAAACTTTGATGATTATTATTATCATTGGATAGGCAATCCGCTATATTAACACATATACTGTAAAAATTTCAACATTCCAAATGTACAGCCCTATACTGGTCAGACGGACGGACCCTGTTTTCTAGTTCGGATCACTAAACATTAAATTGAGAAGCTGAGATCCGGGCTCCGATTGTCTTAACTATTGACCAAACGCCACACTACTGAGATGCTTCTGCGATCGAACTGCTGTTAATGGCAAATTCGGTAGTCTGCTAATTCTAGCTCTTAATCGCAGTTGTATAGCAATCGTGCCGCTATCGTATGGCTTGCAAATGTTGCCACTAAAATAAGATACGTAATTAGAGGATAATAAGAAACGTCAAAACATGGAACAGATTACTGATTTTTTGCCAGTGTAGTAACGCAATCGCAACAAAATAGCTTACAGCATATCAAATATGTCAAAAACTATTGATAGCAAGCCACTGAGTTGCTATCGAACCTAAGTAGCAGGCAGACTACGGACACTGTCAAAAACTACAATATTCATGCAATTAAGTTGGTTAACGCCGTTAAATAGCTAAGGCGTGGGCCAGATAGAAGAGACGTAAGACGGAGACGCGTCGAGGACGGGGCGGAGACGAGGCAGAGACGCGACTTTGCCACCCCGCGCCCCGACCTCGCCCCCGCCGTGTCTCCGCCGCGTCTCTCCTGTGTGTTTCGAATAAAAGGCGGAGACGTAAAAGCGTCGCGCCCGCGCCCTGCCTCTTCTGTATGTTTTGCGTCACGACGCTTCTATACATTTTGTATGAAAGAGACGCGGAAGAGACAAAGGTCCGCGCCCCGTCTCCGTCTTACGTTTCTTCTGTCTGGCCCACGCCTTAGAGAATCGGGCCCCAGATTTGTCGTATTCTTGTTGAAGTACATTTTTGTCCAGTAGGTATATAAATATGAAATAAAGATTGTTTAGCCCTGGGTAAAGAAACTTGTTTTAAGAAAGAGTTGCAGGAACGTCCTTCAATGGGAGCAGTATACATTATATTTATTTAATTATTTTTCTTGTAGTCCGTCCCCTTCCAATGATGACGAATCACAGTCACCTATAGAAGATGAACCAGCGCCGGACTCGCCCGCGCCGGTGCCGCGGCGACGACGGCGTCAACGACATCATTCCAAACGAGAACACACAAGAGGTGATTGCTCTCATTATGTTTATATGCAAATAATTATAATTAGTTCGTTTAAGAAGGAACGAGGCCTGGAATTAGAAGGAACTTCACGAGATCGACGTTTCGTATACCCTGTTTTCTTTCCGAATCTGAGCCGATTCAATATTTTTTTTGGAAATAACATTTTAAGAAAGAGTATCTATATATCTACTTTATAAATTTGATTGAAGATCCTCTGGAACTGTTCTTAAGCCAGTTCACAACGAAACAAATGTTGGCAACTTTTGGCACTAACGCGTGTTGGCAATACAAAAGTTGACAAGTTCTGTCACTAACACGTGTTGACAACACAATAGTTGATAATTTTTGTCACTTACACATGTTGGCAACAAAAATGTTGACAAGTTGTCACTAAGACGTGTTGGCAACATAAAAGTTGTCAGGTTGAGTTGGTCTTTTAAAATTTAAATGGCCATATCTTTGGAACCGTAATGGTAACTGGTTCAAATTTTCAAAGAATATATACTTTAATATGGCAGATTGCCTAAAAAAATACAATAATAACAAAAAGTTAAAAAATAAAAGGCGAAATGTGCTTTTTGAACGTCTTTGGGTTTGTTTTTGCTCCATTTTAAAAAAGAAATTATACAAACTTTAATGTTGGCGTGGTTATAGTCCAAGCCTAACATATAACAACAAATATCAAAATTGGGCCAAGTCAGAGTCGAACTCCCCCTACACTTTATGAAAAAAAAAAAGGAAATTTTGGTAAATGCCTGGCACGGAATCCTCCTTGCACATGATCGGTTTGTTTAAAGTATCTACTGTGTCAGCCGAATAGTTCACTGCTGAACACAGCCTCCCCTAATATGGGGGGTTTGCCATAATCCCCACGCTTGGCAGGCGTCTTGAGGATGGCAGTGTGATATCAGTTCCTCAGAAAGTGATGCTGCCCACCTTCTGGTGTGTTACCCTTAGTAACCTATTACGACAACCACTGGTAGACATTCTAGCCCGGCAGTCAACTGGAACTTAAAGTATAAGTCACTTAAAGTGTGTACTGTTTTTTTTTTCTCAAATACAAAATTGTATGCCCCACACGGGTACTAAACCCGCGTCCTCCAATTTCGCAGCCGGATTCCTAAACCACTCGGCAACCTGGGCACGCTATTACTATAGCTGTAATTTCTGCTCCATTTGTATTACATTAACAGTCTGGGGACGGGCCCGGCTATCAACCTGACTACTTGACTTCATCTGATCGAAAGAAGTGTTTTTTCAAACACACTCTCGGACTGATCGGTATATTTGAATTGATCGGCTTTGATCCCGCGCAAGGCGTAAAATTTTGTGCTCCAATGATTTGTAAAAATATGTGTACTGTTTTGTTATTCAGATCACGATCTAGTACTGGAAACATTAGAACGGCTGAAGCGCATCGAAGCCGCGACCAGTAAAGCGATACAGAAGCAAGCTAAAGCCACTAACAGGCTCGCGGCAGCCATCGAACGTATCAGCGACAGGCTCAGTGAGCCCCTCGTCGTCGTAGTCAAAGAACCCAAGAAAAAGGTTCGCAAGTAAATATCTATTTTTTTTTTCTTTGAATTTTTGAATGTCTGATAAGAACATTTTCGATGTGCATGAGATAATGTTGTTATAGTGAAACTATCTATTGCCATCTCCCAGACTCTGGACTTTTTCAAACTAGCGCCCGGGTATTTCACAAAAAATTTCTATCGTCAATTTGTATGAAGGATAATGTAGGATTCTAATCGTGAAAGGTTTTTTCAAATCGGTCCAGTAGTTTCAGAGCCTATTCAATGCAATTGTCCACAATCTCTCCTTAACAGAAAGTTATGATGTGGTCGATTAGAGTAAACAGGCTTAACTTATGGAATGGAAACTGACTCTCAAGGATAGCTTCCGGTACACAACGCTAGGTGCTTGGCGTCAGGTTTTATGAGGGTTGGACAGCTACGATGCTAATGCAATATGTAAGAGTATTAGCCAAATCATCAGCTATACTTTAACTTGGCATTTTTTTTTCAGAAACGGTACTTGCGAATCGTAATGTCGTCGGAATCATCCGAGTCGGATGACTCATTGAGTGCATGTTCCGATGAGAAAGAGATGGCGATACCTACAAACAATGAGTAAGTCACATTTTTCTATTTAATACTAGTTTCGAAATTGCTTAGCCAAGCCTTGTAAGAAATATAATAATAAAATAATAATGCTGTATCAGCCGGATTGTCCACTGCTGAACACAGCCCACTAAGGCTTGGCAGACGTCTTGGAGATCGTAGTTTTAAGAAAGGGCTGCTGCCCACCATCCGGTATTCAACCTTTAGTCGCCTCTTTCGACAACCATAGGTAGAAATGGGGAGGTGACATTCTAGCCCGGCACCCAACTTGCCTAATCATAATGAAGATACATTATTTTGGGAAAGTAAACAGTTAGCACAAAATTTTTTTTTTCTATACTTGCCTTATTACATATTAAGGTGCACGTTGACGTCATTTGCGGTAAACTCATAATTTAAAGATTGTCTTTTGTTATATTGCTAGGACACTTTCGAAGCGCTCGTAGCCAAGTTCGCATAGCCATTCTGATTCGATCAGCAAAGTTAAGCAACGTCCGCCGTGGTCATGACTTGGATGGGTGACCGCTGGTGACATTACTACTGAGCGCTTCCGTGCTTCGGAGGGCACGTTAAGCCGTCGGTCCCGGTTGTTGTCTTAGGATAGCAGTCGTTACAGCATGGTGGTAGGGCACTTTGCAAATGCCCGCCTGGCTAGCTACCACCCTCAAGTTGAAAATCTGTCGCCAAGCACCTAACGGTGTGTTCCGGCAGCTGTCCTTGAGAGCCAGTAACTCTAGGTTAGTCTGAACAGCATCCTCGACCACATCATCACTTACCATCAGATGAGATAGTGGTAAAAGGCTAACATATCAGGCATAAAAAAAAAAAGTCTAATGTTTTTATTTGATCACGTAATAAGCAAGATTGTCAGAATAATTTATTACGATATCTAATATATTTTGTCTATCTAATACTTGTCAAACTAATTTATGACGGGTAAACGTATTATTTTATATTTTTGGTGGTTTTAATTATAACTTATGGAAACATGATTTTTTGTTTAATAACTCTTCAAGATAATGCCAGAAATATTAAATTAAACTCGCGCATACTATTATCGCGTAAGAATGGTTACAAAATCTGGATGCAAGCGCGATAAAACTGTATAAATTTGAATTCCACAGACGTGAGTTAACACCTTTATAAATTTTATGCAGGAAAGGGCAAATGCAAAAAAGTATTGTCGAAATATAAATGTTTTTACACCTAGTATGCTTATCTTACGGGAATTTCCCCGTAAGCACACTAGAGATGACGAGATTAATTAATAGTCTCATTTTCCGTCTTCCGCAGATCGCCAACGAGTGATTATTGCGTGACAACTCTAGATCCGACCATCAAATAGGTGCGGGATGGATCTTCACTACCGGCTTAAGGCTAATGTGACGTACACCAGAGTGAAGTCAAGGCGCGATCACACGGATATTTATATATCTTTCCGTGGCTTATTCGACTTGGCGCGATGGCGCACCTTCTTCAATCACAGCTGACGAGTGCATTTTCATAGAACATATCGAAGACAAATAATGCGATTCTATTGGACGAGAATTGTAGATGTTGTTCTGAAGCAAGTAAAGTTGGCTCGCACAATGATGTGTAATCAGATAACACATGTTATATAATTACTGATATCGTTACGATACATACTCGTGCCGTGTCTTGGTGTACTTTTAATGCCTCTTCATCAAAATGTTGTCTGGAATAAATCCTTAACAATAGTAAGGCCACTCTTTGTAACAGTTGATAACTTTTTTGTATAAAGGATTGTGTCTTTCGGTGGTGAAATAATATAACAAATGTCAGATCTTGTCCTTTCGGTATTGCTGGGTCTAAATTTATAGACAGTTCTTCGATAGCGAAGATACGCTAGGTGTGTTTCTAAGCTTAAGAATTTCTTAACGCCCAACGCGTTTGCGCACGCACAGATAGTATGGTATCAATATTTAGAACGACTCAAGTCTATAAATTGAACTTACGTCGTTACTTAAAAATCACTCAAGCAGCCTTTTGATTTTCGATTGCCTGGTATAAACTAATACTATGAATCTTTACTTGAGCGTTTGTATTACAGATCTCTTTTCAGACGGAATATACTGTCAAAACTTTGCTGTATTTTCAAACCTGCTTTTGTGCCAATAGAGTAGTCACTCGGCGATAGATGAAACATTTTTTAAATATTAATTTATTCTTTTAACTAGTGTTTTGTAGTCAGCGTACAAAAAACACCTAATAGTAAAATAGATTTGTAACAGTTATAAGTTACTTAAACGGTATGAACAGTGTTTTAAGTTGAGAAATGAGTTCCAAAAGCTGGCGACATCCAGTAGTAAGTAGGGAAATTTTTGAGCCAATACCTAGTAAATAAACGAAAAGGTGCCGTTAGTCCCATTGTCAATTAATAAAAAATATTGTTGCAAGATAAAATCCAACATCTCATATTTGCGACGTAAATTTGACAAAAAATAATTTAAACACAGTACTTTTAATAGTCTTTCCTCAGCCAGAGCCAGGAAAAGACTAAACTAAGCCACGCCCCTAACCGTTGACTTAATGGCCGACTTGTAAAAGACAACAATAGTCAGTTCTCCATCCATTTCTCTGTGTACAAACTGACTGCCTCGTCGACCAAGTGGGGTAGTGTTTGGATATGCGAGGTCCTGGGATTCAATTAAGCAATCTAGAACTTTTTTTGGAAGATGCTAATACGCTCGCTCCTCCTACACGGGACCAAAACATGTGAATCATTTTGAATTTCTACATACATCTAGAGCCATCCCTGTGTGAATATAATTAAAGCATTTAGATAGTAATAGCGCTTAAAATAAAAATAGTAGGAGATCATTTCATTTTTAATGACATTGTTTTATCAACTTATTACAAAATTTGTTCAAAAATGTACAACAAGCGTGGAAATCTTTGTTTTTTCAACGGTATTGAAACATTTTTTGTTTGAGTTGTAGATGTCTAGCATAATATCAGTTATTTTCCGTAGTTCCATTGAATGTCCTGTTGACGGGACGATGGAAAATATCATTTAACCGTGGACCCATTGGCCAACGGAAACACGGCAAATATGTTTTACTCCAGTATCGTTCTTCTATGAAACCATAAAATTTTAGAGTTGTGCTGACTTTTCTCTATGTACCTACTTACAAAACTTTTCCTCTTCAATAAATCCTTAATACTCTTATCTTGTTACGAGTATAAATTGGAATTACTAAGTATATTTTATGCTCAAGCTTTGCTTAGAATTTGCCTAGTAATAAGCTAGGTTTATGATAAAGATAGATATGTCTTAATTTCTAAATATTATGATTACAAGCACTACCGCGTACTAAGCGAAAATCATAAATTTACAAATTATTGGAGTACAAAATGTTTGCCCCGGGCGGGAAAAACATTTATTTTTGTTTTTTTTCCCGCCCGGGGCAAAACATTTTGTACTCCAATAATTTGTAAATTTAAGATATGTCTTAAGTTCTGTCTATAAATTTCGGCCTGATTAAAATGACTGAACATTGTATGAATACGTTATTTGATTTTAAGTTTGATAAGAACTCCAAATGTTGTGAAATATTTTTTAAGTGTCTGCTAAGAATGTATGTACATAAGTACCTAATTATATTAAATGCCGAAGTAAAGTTTAATGAGAAGTCAAAATTGTCTTTGTTTTTCCTTTTATTTATCTAACATTTCGAAAACAGCTTATAATTTTAAAAGTCGTTTTCAAAGACATTTAGCCTAAAATTATATCTGAACGTTTACGGTCACGTAATAACGATAAACGCAATTTAAAGGTAATGCAAACTGTCACATCGCTAAAAAAGTGTCGCTTCGTAGTTTTTAGATCCTGGATTCGGTACCCGTGTCGAACCATTGTTGTTCTTTTCTGATATAAAATTATCAATAGCTGTCTGTAATAGGATCGCTCCCTATTACATGAGTATCCATAACATCTACATTTGAACAAATACCATAATCCCCTCGCTTTGCGGGCGTCTTCGGGATCGCAGTGTAACATGGCAGATAGAAGGCGCTGCGAAAGAGTACCTATATGAAAACGAAGGGGTGTATATTATTTTAATAAAATATATAATAATTAACACCATGTGTTCACATACTCTTTAGGGGGTAAACAAATTGTGAAGATGTTTTTTATTAGGAGGCGATAGAAATGTATAAAATATACATCATTTTAGGTATTATGGTGAGCGTTAGAATATCAAATTATGTTTGACAAAACTATATAAAGAAGACACTGGTGGCGGAGAATTTCATAAAAATTAAGTAGCTTTTTGTATACACATGTTACTAGTGTTCAAGACAACATTTAATACTAAGAGAAGGTATTCCAATCGACACCAAAGTGGTATATATTATTAACTTATTGAATACATCGTTTTATAGTTTATGGAATTTAATCCCTTGGGATAAAGTCATATGCAGAAGTTAGTGATCAGAAACCTCTCTTAAATCTTATAACAATTGTTTCAAGTAACTTCTTTGTTTATTATAGGGATATAGGGTACGCAAATGCTCAGTATGCCGTGTAAAAGATGTAGGTAAGTACATAACCTATATATGTTTGCTATATATTTATTTTATATTATATTTGCTATATGTAGGTAAGTACATAACCTATACAGGCAAGCAGTTGAAGTTATTTACATTTTGACTTTCATAAAGGATCCTTTAGCAAACATATATAGGTTATGTACTTACCTACATCTTTTACACGGCATACTGAGCATTTGCGTACCCTATATCCCCCCTATATACAGTACAACTGAACTTAACTATTTAGATATGTAAAACTTAATAATATCAACCATTTAAGATTCGGTTTCTATGAATTATATATATTTATGTATCAATTGATATAACTAACATTATTTATCTTAGTATGTATTTATATTATAAAAGATTAAATAAGCAACTAAACACAACATTATGACATATTATCAATATTAGATACAGCACATACCTACATAGTACTCTTAAAAAAAAAAAAAAATATATTTTTTCTACCTTATTAATTTTCTTTGTATGTACGAACCAACATTGCGTATTGTTTTATGCACAGATATGGGAAGAAAAAATAGCTACTCCGATGCAGGGAATCCTAGTGGAGTGGTTATTTGTACAGAATAAGAAATATTGTAAACTACGTTTTTTATGGTACAATAAACTATTATTATACAATTATTATTAAATCAAGATTGTAAGAGAGGTTTTCTGATCACCATCTTCTGCATATGAAAATATCCCATGGGATATAATTATATTACACCTACTCTTAAATTCCATAAACTAGAAGTCACGGTCATCGGCGCGCTGATAGCATGAAGGCGTAAGTCACAAGAACAAGACAATTATTCTTAACATGTGATTACTTTAATAAGGTGTAGAAAATCTTAGAACACTAACTATGATAGATGTCATCAGATAATATTTCATAGGTGCTGTGACTGGCATCCGGTAGCGTCATTCGGTACGTGTCTACACAGAGAGTTGAAATACTAGAGTAGTTATATCCGAACACCACTGCTCTAAAAGCTTACTAGAATTTACCTATCTACATACCTACGCACATGTATATGCGGTTTGTAATGACAAGGAAAGAACGTTCAAATATTATGCGTCATATCTGTTGTAAGAAAGAGATAAATAAGCAATTCGTGTAACCACCGAACCGCCACAGGACGTTCCGATCACCATTACACTGCGATCTCTTTCACTCTCTCACACCAAACGTATCCCATATCTCCCATATCAAAAAATACACATCTCGCTCATCCATTTCCTTGACATTAGTTCCTAAGATAAAACAAAATGACGATATCAATAAAAGCAATAATTACGCATGAAATGAAACAGTTTTCTTATCTCTCACAGTGCTTGTCTATTTGGTGCAGAGTCTAAAGACACAAGGAAGGCATATTGTCCACAAATTATTCCTAAAAAACACGATTAGCGGCGATGTATTCACCGGACGCTCGGAAGTGCAAGACTGGTAGTGACTCTGGTAATTACCCTGAATTCGTCTAGTAAATATGGAGGGCACACAACTCATCTACAGGTGAAAAAATCTTATTGTCTACATAAATCGCATGGTGTGCATTTCGCGAATGCTTGCCTGGATAGCTAGAACAGTCATGTCGAAAATCTGTCAAGCACCAAACGGTGTGTTCCGGAATGTCCTTGAGAGCTGTTTCAAGGTTTTAGATTACCTTTTTTGACCACATCATCACCTAGGAGCAGTAGAACTCTTTGTGCGAGTGCGTCCGGGGAAGTACCCCACCATACATATTTCTACCCCAAAGCAATAACATTCGCATTAGTGTGTCGGTTTGAATAGTATTAAGTATAGGTGCCGGTGAACAATTACAAGCACTTAAGGGTATATTTTAGACGAACGCCCCCATACAAAACGCAGCTCCAATCTCATTTTAATAATAGCGAATAAAACTCAATGATTTTTTACCTACGTAATCACTACCCTAATATCTAGGTTTGAAGTGCATCAGATTTTCATTAAATTATACAGTTTTGAAATTACACTAGCTCAAAAACTCGAAATTTTAGATAAAAGAAAGACCCAACTTTAAGCATGTCTTTCAAGAAAAATAAACATGTTTTTAATATTTCTATTGCACCACAAACATGGGGAATATAATGAACTTTCTATAATGGGAAGGTATTTATACATGTGTACTATACTTTTTAAATAAATCTGGAGCTACGAATAACTGGCTCAAACTCCTAAAAACGAGTGCTATACACTAAACGCTATATAATAAAAATGTAATTATTAGTCCAAAAGAAAAAGGATTTAAGCCAGTAACGATAGGTCTAATAATACACTATATTTACATGTGAGTTTTTTTTAAATAACAAGTTGAGTTTATATAAAAGTTCACGCTTTGGCTGGCGGGTATAAGTCCTGTGCGTGGGTGAAGTATAGGCAGGGGTTACCACTTTACACCAGGGGAACTTTACACATGGGAAACATGATTGTTTTATCACGATGGCATAAAAAAACATCGTCAGTAACCGGTACAAGTTTATTCAAGCTAGCCTATTGGCAAAAAAGGCTTGTGTTAATCTGTCCGCGGTTAAGTATATGTATACTACAAGAAAGATGAAAATCCTTAATTGACTTTGTGAAACTTTTGTAACTTCTGCGCAGATGCAGCAGATGATACATTAAAATAACAAGTACTTAACCATGACAGGGGAGTGCAAATATAATAAATATATATTGTATGCATAGAGAAAATAATAAGTAATAGTCATACAAAAGTAATACTTATTCAATGAAATTAATGGAAAATAGTTTCTATGCAATGCTGCAAAATTCTTAACTATAGCGTGAGTACTTTTATTGAAACCTAAGGAAGCGAAGGTTTCCGAGGATTGAAGCACGAGCAAAGCGAGTGGTTTAAAATATAGAATAGGTATTGGGCGTGCCGAAAGTTTCAAAGGTACGCGACGCAAAATAACTTTGCTGCCGAGCGCAACACAACTAATTTTGCGCCTCATTACAGCGAGAAAAACGCTAGTTGCAAGAAAAACAGCTGAAATAATGTACCTAGTAGATTTGCGTTAATATATTAAGGGCCCGTTTCAGAATGTCCTCATAAAGTTTCGGGTTGCTATGCAACACATAAAATAACTGAATCATAAAAATGACAGTTGACGTGCAGCGCGTTTCAACCTTTAATCGATGGATAGGCTAAATCGATGACTGTGAAACGCAAAGATAGTGTTTTATTTATTAAATATGTTCTGGGTAGTAAAACCGGAACTTACTCGAACATTCTGAAACAGGCCCTAAAAGTAACATAACTAAACATTGGTAATATATTATAACAATCCGGTGAATGGAGACGTTCGACGGTGCATACAATAACAATGAACTGAAAATGCGTAAAATTGTTCAAAACATAATTATAAATAAAAAAATTAAGCTCCCCATCATTCCCGTGTATGGAAAAAAAATTTACTTGAGGTCAAAGGTAAAATAATTAGTTTTAGCCGATTTTCAGCAAAACGGTGAGTTTTATCATAAGAGTACCTACCCCAGAAAAAAATATTTCCTCATAAGATTATCTATAAAAATGTATCAGTATTTTTTTTCCTACGAACCACCGTTTCTGAGATATAATGATTAAAAGTTGTTATTGTCATAATGTGCATGAGTTTCAAGTGTGGCAAACTGAAAATATTCCAATACAAAAAATGTACTTAAAATACAGCAATCCATCGAAAACATTTTTTTTGCATTTTACATCGACAAGTAAAAAAATAAAATAAGAATATTATCAATGTAGTCAAAGCCAGATAAATACTTATTATTAGGAATAAATCCATCATTACTCGTCAGATCTCACTCAAATTAAAATATATCACATGACTAACACCAGCTTTCGAATACAAAAAAATCATGAAATCGGTACATTCTGTATAGAGTTATGAGGACACACAAAAAACAGGATAACCGTGAACCTGCTCCTTTTTTTGATAAAAATTAAATGGTTCTGATCATTAACATATTATTTGTACACCAATATACTTACACCTGGTGCTAAAGAACAACACAGAACCCACGAGTCACCTTCACGCATTGTGATGAAAACCAAACAGTACAATTTCTCACATACGTAATGAGGGCGGAGAGGAGGTCTGTCTGTCTGCGTTTGCGTCTCAAGGTAGATCATATTCGTAACAGCTATTAAGTATTATGTTTTGAAGCGCTAGTAGCGAAGTTTGCTTAGCTATTCTGAATCGAAAGTCTGAAGCAAAGTTAAGCAACGTCCGCCTCGGTCATGACTTGGATGGGTGACCGCTGGTGACATTACTACAGAGCGCTTCCGTGCTTCGGAGGGCGCACGTTAACCCGTCGGTCCCGGTTGTTGTCTTAGATAACAGTCGTTATAGCATGGTGGTAGGGCATTTTGCGAATGCCCGCCTGGCTAGCTACCACCCTCAAGTTGAAAATCTGTCGCCAAGCACCTAACGGTGTGTTCCGGCAGCTGTCCTTGAAAGCCAGTAATTCTAGGTTAGCCTGAACAACATCTTCGACCACATCATCACATACCATCAGGTGAGATAGTGGCCAAAGGCTAACCTATCAGACATAAAAAAAAAACTCGTACTGTGAGACTGCTTCAGTGATACCTATCGGGCTATTCAGATATCGTTGGTGAAAACGAGCAAACAGCCCCATAAGTAAGAATCCATTAACGTAAATCATCCTTTAAACCTATCCCTAACTTAAATCTAGTTTCATGGTGATACTTCTTTAGGGAAAACCTAGAAATGTATTGTGGTGACGGTTGGTGCCCAATTTCGCTAAGTTTGTAGTGTTTGACACGACTTATATACCTATATATAAACTATTACATTATCTGTGTAATAATAACTTGTAATTTAAACATTAACTCAATTAAGTTATTTAAATTACCGAAAAAATATTATATATTCATCTTTACCTTATATTATGTTATGAATGATTTTTTTAATTTCAAATCAGTGCTTTTGTTAACATATTGTTAATCCGTATTAGTTGTTGATTATTATTAAAAACGCAAAGATTATTATATAAAAAAATAAAGATTTCTTTAAAAATTATGAAAATTATTCGTATGGAAAGAATTTAATACATATATATATTTATTTTTATTTTCTACCTGAAAATGTATGTATGGCAATTTGAGAATGCTCATCTGGCTAGCTACAGCCAGATGGGCATTCCCAAAATGCCATACCACCTTTTCAACATCCAACATTTTTACTATTGATATATTTTTACAACTACACAAGTAAATGATATATAAATATTGCTTGTTTTCTTGCTATAAATATGAGGCCAAGTGCGAGCGGGGGTTCGCTCTATAGGGTTCTGTATCGCAAATCGCAACATCCTGTGGAAGAATTTGTTTATTATCTCAGCTTAAACCAAGTTATAAATCGGTATTCTAATACTGAATACTTATGGGTAAATATACGGTACATACCTATGTTTCCAAAATTTCAGTTTCCTTAGTAAGGAATTTGTAATTTCGTATTCAGGTTTTGATATACCTACCCGTAACAAAAAATGGTCACAAATTGTCAATTTTGACGTTCCCCCATTTTGTTATAATTTTGGACCATAACAAAGGTAATAAAAATATATTTGTAGGTATCTAAACGATGAAACATGCTTAGGTTAATACACATTAATTTCATGTGCCTATAAAAAAGTAGTTCATGCTAAGTGTGGCTGTACGATAGAAAAAGTAACGCCTTGAAGGTGAATATAAATATTAGGTACTCCGTGCATTGCGAGCAGAAGTGTACTTTATGCTTTTTAGCTAGAGTCGCTTATTTATTGGATTGACTTTGAGCAGTGATCCTTCTGGTTCTTTTATTCTGTGATTTAGAGTTAATATATATTTTTTAATTACTTTATCGTTCAATATACACACAATATGTTAGTTTGTATTTCATTCAGTATATGATATGATATGCGCACGTACTGATATAGACAGGCAAATGTACAAAAAAAGTATGGAAACAGTTTTTCGCGATTTCTTTCATTTCTAGTACTCAAACTTCAGTCGGTCCAGTAGAGACTTTTGATCCCTATAAGAGACAGGATCGATTGGCACCAAAATTAGTTTTTGTGTAAAATGACCATTTTCTTGCTGACAGTCTATTTTTCCAAAATCTGTGAATGCACTTCAGAATTCCTTAAAAATTTATGGAATGTCTCCTAAAATCGTTTTCCTGTAACTACCAGTAACAAACTCCTGTAAAACCTGTAAAAACGTCCTGTAAAACCGTGTAACGTTAAGGTACCTGCCCTTACAGTCCCGTCTCAAAAATTCACCCTAAATACAAGCGAAGGGCTCTGTTTAGCCATTTGGTACGGTGCACTAAAAACAGCATAATTAAATAAATATTTGTTGTTATCATAAACGTAGGTCACGATGCAAGTAAATAGGTAAGTAATTATAGTAATGCACGTGTTGAGATTGAGAACCTGACAGAAACACGTGTCATTAATTGTGGTTGGTCTTGGTTTTGTTTGAATTAGATTATGACAGGTATGCGTTGCCTTACAGCTCCCGGTTTGAGAGTTGGGTCTGGTTCATATCCTACCAATGTTACTTATGTTGAACCAAACACAAATATATTGACAATGCGACAGTCTTCCTGGGATCAAAATGGATTCAACTTTACAGTGGGATCCGGATCTATCCGGAAGACTTAGTTCTGCTGCATATGCAGTTCGTAAGATAGTTAACAGATGTAGCTTCCCAAACATATTGCAACATATGTATTAAGTTCCCAAAGATATTACAATGCTCACAGAAGGGAAATTCAAGTTGCACGTGAAAAACATTTTGATTAAGAAATCTTACTAAAAAAAAATTTGTTATTATTATTACAATATTTCTGAAGTAAATAAAAACTAATGATGGATCTGTAATTTCGTTATGACAATGAATGAATAACTAACTATTATTATTAAGTTTATTATTATTAAGTATTAAATACTCGTATTATTGTTAAGTAATAAATTGTTATAATTATTCATCTACAAAATTCAGTCAATTAAATATAAATACACAAATAGACACACAAAATAAAATGTTCAGTATGGTAAAATAATTAATATAATTAATTATTTAAATAACCCGCCCCTCATTGTACCCGGTGCAAAGGTCCCCATAACGCTGCATTGCCTCGTTGGATTGCGATGGCCAACCTTTGAACCAGGTCGTCATTATTTCACCAGAATACATTTTTCTACAATAAAACTACCCATTTAAATATGTGAATAAAAATACTGCATTAGGAGCATTTTATATATTTTCAGGAGTACAAAGAGTTTTTATGATATTTTTAAACTTAATTTGGAGCTAATGTTTTATATCAAAAGAGCATACAAATGGCAATTGTCAAACGAGCACATGATATATTCATATTGAACTTAAAGTATTTTCCCTATATTTTGTTTTTAAGGAGAGTTTCTATGGGATTTTAAACTGAATTGGAGATAGGTGAACGCGAAGGCGATGTCCTTGCGAGGCAGACAGACGGCCGAGCTCCGACTTGGGACTATTTTTCACATCACCAACTGTTCTCCATGGTAACTGCCCGCAATAACCGAATCACTTACGAATAGGGTTCCTTAACCAAAGTTATTCAAACTTGATACGATTCTGTACGACTTTTTATTGGTGATAGAGTAAATTCAATATTCCCAGGACGGTTTTAGGACGTTATGTGTAGTATTATTATATGTAATGTGCGGTTATGTTGAGATTTAAGTTCTTAACATTTCTTTGTGTTAGGGGTTTTAATGTTATTTAGCCAAAAATAGTTGTAGTAGGTAATATCGGCAGATGGGAAGGAAGGTAATGACTAATGAGGCAGTGTATCATATTGAGACAATGTTTACAATAAGGTAGTAAACATACATGATTATTTTGTATTTCCTTCTGAACGCAATATTTTTTCCGTACGAAATTCCTAGAAACACGAATTAGACTATGTTTCTAGACTTGTGTTCATTTGTTGGTAAAAATAACACAAGGATTTAGACTATGAAAGATATTTTGTTTATTTCACAGAAATCATTTTCCTTATTCATTATGTAGAGAAATGTGAATATACGAGTACTTATTATGATTAATTTCGATTTTAGAGGTCCAACCCAAAGCACAAACAGTGTCCTATTGTCACTGCAGTCTGTCTCGGTCTGTCCGTAGCTCGTAAAAGGTTAATAGTTGTAATATAGACATAGTGTAGAAAGTTGACCACACGGGAGAGTAAACATCCTATAGCATCACTTGTAGTGCCAAGCAGTAGAGCCATGGGGATAAACAAATTAATTATTAGCTACAAGTATATTTGTTTTGCGTAACTTTGCATATGGGGTATCGTCGTCGTCCGGAGTAGACCGAGTTCATGTTGAGTAGGTACACTTTATTTTCGATTTAATACATTGCCAGTTTTAGACCATTTTGCTTCGGGGTATATCTCAAAAACTAAGCTAGCTAGGTATCTGGAGTTTCGGTACATTTTTCGGTTATGAAATAAATTGTCATAAGGTAGGTATGGCTAAAAGTTAGCGCTATATTTTTGAAGATATTTACCGCTGAATTTGTGGTTTGGTGTATAAGGCACGGGGCAGCAGCGTTACGATTATGCTGTGACGGTCAAAAGGTCGAACCAACGAATGTTTTTGTTTTAACGAATGAATTGTTACCTATATTTTATAAAAGTTCATATTCAGAAATAATTGAAATGTTTTCAAGCAAGTGTAATTAGAGTTATCTGTGTGATTTTATTGTTGTTGTAATAATTTTGAAGGAACTTGTTTAGGATAAATTATTGCTAAAATATGTTAATCTTGAGCAGGTGTTCTCAAAAACTTAAGTTTTAGAGAATTTTATCAATATTGACATACTTTCATCATATCTGTAAATCTTAAGGAGGTTACACGTATATACAGGGTTATTGGTAATGTGCTAACAACCGCTTAGGGTTGACATCTGCTAGTCCTAACAAACATTTTGAGATTTTTTTGTGTTTTATTGCCTACTCCGAGCGAAGAGCGTTCACCGCGGCGACACTGGACCACGCGCCCTTTGAATAGAGTTTTGAATATTTATGTCGAAGTAATAAAAAATGTGAAATAATACATTACAGGCTCAAGAGACTTTTAACATTAGATGGGCCTCGTACTTATTCCGTCAAAAACACAGAAAAAATGTTTGTTAGGACTTAGGACTAGCAGATGTCAACCCTAAGAGGTTAATGAATAGATTCAGGCGTTACTTTTCGGAAATCCATATTTAATAATAATAAATATTTTTAAAATATTTTAAGAAAATATCAAATTAATATTTTAATAAAACACTTTAAAAATACAAAAATATATCTAGTGACATTCCGCCTAATTTTTCTGCTAAGCCGACGTGACGTCACAAACGCCACGCAGCCAAACCGGAAGAATTTTTCGACGCGTTTCGCTTCTACACGAAGCATCCTCAGGAGATCTTGACTCTGCGAGCGCACGATCGAGAAGGTTAAAAGGTTGTTAGCATTACCAATAACCCTGTATATAAAGTGTGACATCAGTTCAGTCCGTGACATTGATCATGATGAAACTGATGCCAGATTGATAGAAGAGCGAAGGATCTTACACGCTCAGTCATATTATCATTCAATCCGAACGTGCACTCGCTATGGATAACACGTGTACCTAATAATTTGTCATTGTTGTGTGTTGGTTTGGCATAGCTTCAAAATTATACATATATCAGAGTTGTTTTTAGGTATTTGTTGTTAAATATAGGAAAGTATAAAACAAATAAATAAATTGATATATATAATACTGTACATAATGTTCCGAAATCTCAGATTCTAACTATTGGAGGCCCTTTATTAATATTTGATTGTGTTTCTGGTCAAATACATATTTCATTCTACACTAAATATCAAAATGTCAGATTTTAGTTTTTTTATAGCTGATGGGCTAGCCTTTGTCCACTATCTTACATTATGGTAAGTAATAATGCTCTCGAAGATGTTTTTATGGCTTAGCTAGAATCCCTAGCTCTTAAGAAATCTGCCGGAATCACACCGTTCGGTGCTTGGCGACAGATTTCCTAGCTAACTGCCTAACAAGTGCAAAAAGGGTTATTACGAAATAACTGTACAACTTTTAATTTACCAAAGGAAGTCCAGAGTGTAATATTTATTTTTTGAGCTACGATGTCGCGGAAACCATCCAGTTGGTAATTAGATTACCTAACAATATTAACTGAAATATCCTTGGGTTGATAATTGTCCTCATTAATTAGAACCGATATCACAGATAAGGCGATAGTTTCTACGTAACTGATACATGTCATAGTACATAATCTACATATCTAATATTCGATGCCTCGTTGTGGCGATAAAGGAAGACAAGAATCGTTCAAGATGTTTAAACTAGAAATTATTTCGGATCGAAAAAGATACAACCAGCCAGAGTTTATACGTTTTACTATTGACGTTTATATTAGATATAAAACATTATATTATGTCATGTATATTTGATCGTTTATCATTATTAATTATATGCTACAGCAATTTCGTCTTACCTATATTCTATACTAGCTTTCTGGCGCGGCTCCGCCCGCGCTTATGTCGGTTACCGCGCGAAAACATTAACCTCTATTTGCGCAGTCAGATAAAAACTATCCTATGTTTTTTCCCGGGTCTCAAACTATCTCCATACCAAATTTCATTCAAATCGGTCCAGTAGTTTTGGCGTGAAAGCGTAACAGACAGACAGACAGACAGAGTTACTTTCGCATTTATAATATTAAAGTACTGAATAGTAAAGAAACAAACGGTGCCAATGTACCACTCTAGTGCGACTAGAAATGTATAGTTAAGATTTAGAGTAACCCGGACGACTACAGATCAGAGATTCTACGGTCTACATTACTTCCTTCATTATCAATCCCAATACTGCGTTGTCTAATCTAACGATAAACGCTAATTTTACGGCCAGTACGCCAGAGCGTAAGAATTTGTTTATACTTACGTTATTCGTAATCCTTAGTACACTCACTCTACTTCTCCCTCAGGGACAACATATTTAGTAAATCTGGATAAAATTTATCCGTGTTATTTCAAACCTCAGGAAAATATTCCTGATCCTTCAATAAATACTTACGTGTGCATATTAAAAACTTGAAAATGTCTCATGCAAACTATTCAGTTTTTCCAAAAATGGACTTTTTTATTTTTACACGACTACTTACCCAAAAAGAGTGTAATATTTTTACTTATGTCATTGTAATATTATTGAAACAGCTAACACTTAAACGCCGGATCGGATTTGGGTGTGAGTATGAGATATCGAGCCTTAAATTTTTACCTTTAAATAAGTGCGCCAGGATGACCTCAAGCAGAGAGAAATGGCGGGGCATCGTGAGGCGTGCACTGTCTGCCCCCTCCACCACTACTACATGACGACCACGACCGCTCTGCCAAGAGCGTATCGACTTAGAAGAAGATGAGATCGTTAGAATCCTTCTTTGACATAAGTATGTGGATCTTGTTTGTGAATCCTAATTAACAGTGCTAATATCCGTATATATGTTACAGCCAAAGTAATAAATCTGGATATTATATATACTGTCTAGCCATTATATATAATGTCTACTCAATTTAGATAAAGTGATAATTGACACAAAATTAATCACATTAACTGGCTATTTTATATAATATCTTCGAAGACTTGGATAATGTAATAAAACAATTAGATATTCGTTTGAGATTATAAATTTTTATTCCAATTTGCCTTAAGCATACATTATAAAGATTATTTAAAAAAATAAAATAACAAAAGATAATATTTTCTTCTCAATTAACTTTAATTATTTAAAAATTAAAATAACATAAGATAGTAATTTCAATTAACATTGCTATAAAGTTATTTAACTTTAACATACGAAGTTCTCTACGCCTCTGAATAACTCTTCTAAAATATATAGGCGTGATTTTTGTTACTATTTAGATTCTTGTATTTAGGTTTATTTTATTATACTATTAATCAAAAGAATTTTGCTCAAACAGAATTGAAATGCTATGCGCTAGTTCGTTCAAGGTAAGTTCATTAATCTCGGACTTTATAGGTGTTGAGACTGTTAGGAGTGTTTCTGATGGGTCGAAGTCAGTTCCGTTACACGTTATATAGACTCGTGGAACGATGTGGATTGACCGGACTGGGCTCAATGCGTACAAGGTTTTAGACGTGCTTAGCAACACGATTGAGTTTAATGCGTTTATTGCTGTTTTTATTGTTTATTGATTCTATATGCTTATTGGCACAGATGCCAGACAACGACTGGTGACAATTTTATTTATACTTGATAGTTTAGCCTTTGACCGCTCTCTCACCTGACGGTAGGAGATGATGTGATCGAAGATGTTGTTCAGGCTAACCTAGAATTACGGGCTCTCAAGGACAGCTGCTGGAACACACCGTTAGATGCTAAGAGACAGATTTTCTACTTGGACTTGGTTGGGTGGTAGGTAGCTCCTGTGGAGTGTCGGGGGATTCTCCATCATCTTGCACGGCCCTACTCGTCTAGGGAGCGACCTTGGTGAGCAAGGTTACCCCTTCACAGGACAGGCCCTGTTGGGTTCGGGCCTACCGTTGGGGTGAGATGGTGACTGCTAAAGTGACCCCATCTTGCCCCTTCCTTGGCGGAGGCTGCTCACGGGAGGGTTTAGACTGTTTTTGCACAGATTATTATGTCTTAGCCTTTACCTTACACGATAGTTCAGAAATACAGTTAAATACTATAAGTTAAGCATCTGCCTATAATATTCCTATAAAGATATTTAATATATACTAAAATGATAATTCTACTTCATAAGTAGTATGCCTATACTTGGGAATTTTGTTTGCGTAATGTGCACGGGTATGACCGTGAGATCGGGTCCTTCTAATATAGTTCTCAAAGTCTTGTATGAGGGCGAGTACAATTTCTTTCGATATTCGAAATAGGTTCCTGAAGCACTCTTCCGAAAGTCCGATAGGTAGGGTTGTTAGCATTCGTCAACCTCTCCCCTGCAGCATTTGCACAGCACCGCTCTTTTTCAATAATAAAAGCAGCAAAGTTTATTTCAAATTTGTCTCAGTTATATCGAGCTTCTTTTTAAACATGACAAAACAATCGTTAAAATATACAAAATAGATCTCATACATCATGTTAAAAATCCATGCTAAGGTCAAAATTCGAGTTTAACGATGTTATCGAGAAACTGAGGTTAGTTTCTCGATGAACGATTTTTACCGAATGTAGATTTCATATTTGCAAACATCGATATAAGCCGTTTTATCGAATTTAGACGATTTTAAATCTCAAACTCTCTCCCTATCTTACACCTGCAACATTATTATATGAAAATACTAAACTTTATATTATCAAACAAATATACACATATAACACTTGCATTCTCATAAAAATATAACTCAATCAATTCACTCAAACCTTCAGTTCACACAACACATATACCCACAATTTATAGAACAAATAAATTACGATTGACAACACCGCGTACTAACTATGGGAGAACAACATTATTATTTCAAGGAGCAAAGCTATACAATCAGTTAAGAAAAGTGAAAGAATGTGATAGTATTAACTCATATCGACGTAACTAAGCACTATGTAAACTAAGTAAATAAGTAATGCCTACCAAGCCAGAGGACTCATTTAAAAATTATTTTCAAGTTAATCTCATTTTAAGTGATAATTAGTTCTTATGAGAAATAAGTTCTCTAAACCTAAATTTATCGATCGGTATCTTCGGTACTTGCGCTGTTTGGGATCATTTAATGGTAAGTAATTGCAACTCTTGGCGATGATGAACAGTATTTTAGGCTAGTAAATGTAACCAGTATGTATAAAAAAATGGAACCGACTTCTAACACTGAAATGAAATAACTTGTGGAAGTCGGACTATGATAATGTGAAGTCTGTGGTTTGAATCAGCATGGTAGTGCCTTCATCAAATTTTTTTATACTTTCAGTGTGGGAAGTCAGATCCATTTAAAAAAATAAACATCAAAACAACTGGACTGATTTGAAAAATTCTTTCACCATTAGAATCCTACATTATTCCTGATGACATACTAGTGGCACGCCCCGGCTTTGCACGGGTAATTGCGACTATAAATTGAGATGTAAGCTATCTTTCAATTTAGATCAAATTGCACACGGTGTGCAAATCAAATTTAAAATCGGTTCAGTAGTTTACGAGTTCATCGCGGACAAACAACGTGACGCGTAATTTTGATATATACGGATATACATATAGCTATAGAATATAAAAAAAATCTGTTTTATTAATATTCTAGCTCTATATAAATCTCCGCTTGTCAATATATATAAATAAAACAAAAGCATCAGAGCTACAAATCTGTCCCTAACAAATTAAAATATCTTTTCCTTAGTTTAGGCGTGATAAAGTAAGGAGGTAGATACACCTAATTTTACCTTCATAAGTTATATATGTAGGCATGTATGTAGGTTCTAGTAGGAAGTGAAAGCATCCGGTCAGCCGGTCAGCCACTTGTTGAATGTACTTGGATCTTGGACTTGAAGTGCACACGTACGTTAGAATTATGGCAAAACAAACAGGTTTCTTCAAGGGTTTTCCTTAACAGTCTTAGCAATAACTGTGCGTTTAGATGTTAGCTGCAGCCTTGGGTTGGGCCTTTGACTTTGGATGTAAATCTTCGGAGGTTCTGTTTTTACACAAATGCCCAAAATAGGAGTGTTTTGTTTTCAGGGTTCAAGTATACAGTATGTATGTTTGTATTGTAATTTATTTATCAGTACTAATATCATAAATGCGAAAGTAACTCTGTGTGTCTGTCTAACTGTTACGCTTTCACGCCAAAACTACTGGGCCGATTTGAATAAAATTTGGCATGGAAATAGTTTGAGACCCGGGAAAAAACATAGGATAGTTTTATCCAACTGTGCAAAAAGAGGTTAATGATTTTGCGCGATAACCGACATACGCGCGGGCGGAGCCGCGCCCGGAAAGCTAGTTATACTATAAATTCTAAAGAGCTTTATATAATTATGATATATCGTTAGATTGTCCTTCATAGCGCAAGCGACACTAGGCACGAAAAAAAAATTAAAAACATGCTGGCGTATTTTGGACGCCATATTGTGAGATATTTTTTTTAAATTCCAAAAACCCATCGAGTGGTGTATCGAAATGAGGAGTTTTAAAACGATTCCATAAATATACCTATCTATATATCTTGTACTTTAAATTTCAATGGAAAGATAAAATATTGAACGAAAAAAAATGCAAAGGTTTTTTTACTTTTTTAATTAAATTATACTTGTTTACTAAACGAAACGAGGTCTATTCTCTATGGTGATTGGTGTGGTAGTTACAGTTTAACCAAGTTATCTGTGAAGTGGCAGGAAAAGGAACTACAAAATTGCTTACGAAAATTAGAAAAAGAATTTGGTGTTTCTCAACCGAGAGCGCCCTCTTATCACACATAAGTTGGTCGACCTGTACCTTTGTTCTTGTATGTTTGTCTCAAGATAACTTTCGGGGTACTTATCAAAGTCTATAGATTTATTTAAAATCCATAAGTTCACCTAAACACGTACACATAAACAATACACCTTGTACCGATTTTGGTGTTTTTTTTTATTATTTATGATTTTGATGTGAAGGTAACAAAAAAATATATAGGTAATACATTCGAAATGGGAACCTTTTAAAAGTCGGCTTAAAAATTAAGTCGTTGATATTATATGTTGCTACGGAACCCATACTTGGTGTCATTAAGATCGGATTATCCATTAAAAAGCTAGGCGTCATACAAAAAAAATTGTACCAAAAGGGTAAAATGGAGCCTTCTGATGAGTCTTTGCTGCTGACTGTCGGTCCTTCCGTCCGTATATATGTCCCAGGTATCTAAACTAAACGAAATGAGTTACAAACTTGAAATTTAGATATTTTATGTAAAATATAGATTTAAAAAAACTAATATTTGTATGGGTCTTTTAGGGCGGCTCCATTATAGGTTGGCTAACCTGAAGCTGAACAACATCTTTCGAGCACATCATCGCTTACGATCAGGTGATAAGTATAATGGTGAAAGGAAAATAAAAAAAATGCTTCCTAGCTTGCGGGGAGTCATTATCAGAAGCTCATTGAGTAGAGTACCTAAAATATATAATGTACAGTACATACCTATATTGTTTGTTGGTTAGATTTTAAGAATTAATTGAAAAATCGGCGTTGATATACTTAGTTTATATTATACTGATATTTCAGCTTTTTAACTATTTTTTCTAGTTTTTTGAAGAGCTCTTAACGTAGTTTGCTTAGCCATTCTTAACCGATCAACTAAGTTAAGCAATGTCTGCTGCGGTCATGAGTTGGGTGGGTCACCGCTAGTGGCCTTACTACTGAGCGCATCCGTGCTTCGGAAGGCACTTCGGTCCCTCACGTTGTCTTAGAATGGCAGCCGTTTTAGCATAGTGTAGGCCGTTTTGCGAATGCCCGCCGGGCTAGCTACTGCCGTCGAGTAGAAAATCTGTTGCCAAGCACCTAACGGTGTGTTCCAACAGCTATCCTTAAAGGCTCGCTATTCTAAATAAGCCTGAACAACATCTTCGACCACAACATCACTTACCTTCAGGTGAGATAGTGGTCAAAGGCTAGCCTATCAACTATAAATTTTAAAAATACTTTTGAAATTATGTGCCAACGAGCTCCAAGATGACGTAAGATAGGAGTTGATACTTGAAGTGTACAAAAACTTGTATTTCGTAGTAGTTACCGTGAACTTTAAGCTCTGCACTTGTGAATTTTTCCATTTACCTTCGTTAGTAACGTTATCTTAGTTATAATTATAATATTTTTTTTTTATTGCTGATAGTTAAGCCTTTGACCACAATCTCACCTGATGGTAAGTGATGATGTGGTCGAAGGTGTTAACAGGCTTAACCTAGAATTACTGGCTCTCAAGGACAGCTGCCGGAACACACCGTTAGGTGCTTGGCGACAGATTTTCCACTTGAGGGTGGTCGCTAGCCAGGCGGGCATGCGCAAAAATGCCCTTCCACCATGCGTTGAAGCTCAAGCCAGATGTGGGATTCGAACCATGGACCTTCTGCGCGGCAGTCCATACCCAAAGCCACTGAGCTATCACTGCTTCAAAAATATAAGTACTTATACCCTGTTGGGTGCCGGGCTAGAATTCGCAGCTGTCCATGTGAGCCAGAAATTTTAGGTTAAGCCTGTTAACACCTTCGGCCACATCAGCATTTACCATCAGGTGAAATTTTGAAGCGCTCGTAGCGAAGATTGCTTAGCCATTCTGAATCTGTCCAAGCACCTAACTGTGTGTTCCGACAGCAGTCCTTGAGAGCCAGTAATTCTAGGTTAGCCTGAACAACTTCTCGACCACATCATCACTTACCATCAGGTGAGATAGTGGTTAAACAAAGGCTAACCTATCAGGCATAAAAAAAATATTGTGGTCGAAGGCTTACCTGAGCATCAATGAAAAAAAAATCGTCCCATATCTTCCTGTTGTTGTCAAAATAGGTGACGAAAGCAAAAATAACAAAAAATAATAATATGTTTTAAAAAAAAACGGAACCGACTTTAAACACTGAAAAGTATGAAATAACTTGTGGAAGTCGGACCATTCTAATGTGTGCGATCAGCACATGGTAAGTACCAAATTTATTCCACTTTTTAGTGATGCATATTTCTTAAAAGATCATTCACTCTTCTAAAATAGTTTTCATCGTCGACAACAACAAAGTTAGTTAAAGAGTGGGCTTCACAAGAAGTGACATCTTGCACTGCGATCCACAAGACGCCTGCCAACCATAGGGATTATGGTAAACCTCTCTAATGGGGAAGGCCTTTGTTCAACGAGTGGAAATCATGGCTGTAAACGATGATGACTTGCTACTTAAAAATGCAGCCTTTTATGGATCGAACTGACGGACGGACGGGCGAGGTTTAGTAATAGTGTCCCTTTTTATAGTATAGAACCCTAAAAACCGGTCTTTGTACCAAATGTGTCCTAAAGCGTACAAATTCCGCTATCGGTATCACTATACTGAGCGCTTCCGTGCTTGCGGAGGGCACGTTAATCCGTCGGTCCCAGTTGTTGTCTTAGAATGGCAGTCGTTATAGCATGGTTGTAGGGCATTTTGCGAATACCCACCTTGCTAGCTACCACCCTTTAGTAGAAAATCGGTCGCCAAGCACCAAACGGTATGTTCTAGCAGCTGTATTTGAGCCAGTAACTCTAGGTTAGCCTGAACAACATCTTCGACCACATCATCACTCACCATCAGGTAAGATAGAGGTAGAAGGCTAGTCTATCAACTGTAAAATAAATAAAAATAAAATATCCAACAAACGTTAACGTAAGAGTTATACTTATCAGACTTAACTAGATTGGGAACATCTGCTGGAGACCGGAACACGGCGTTAAGTGCTTAGATACACATTTTCTACGTGCTTATTTAATAAAAACTTAAATTATTCAACCACTACCACCCGGTTGAGTATTCGCAAAATTACCTACAACCGGGATGTGCTCGGGCCCCCCTCAACATTCCCTGCCACTGCGCCATTATCGGTTCACCTACCTATTAAAGTAACTACTATAATTTATAATCAATACAACAGCTCTGTTAGGCAAACACTTAAAGACAATTTGTATGTGCTGCAAAAAATGTGGCGGCCATGACTTCTGTAAGTGGTGCTAAGTACAACTAAACAAACCGAGGAAAGAATAATAAACAACCTACGAATAAATAAATAAACAACATATTAAATCTGCAATAACTACTTACTTGTTATATGTAGGTAAATTTTTGTATAGGTACTTAATGTGTTTTAATTTTATTTCTCTCCGATTTCGGCTTTAAAAGGATGTTTAGACTTTTCTTTGTAAAATGAGTGTATTCCGGTCTGATACCACAAACGGATTCAACACTATTTAAAAAAATAATAGTATTTCTTAAATATTTTAAAGATTTAAGTACATGATATTTCCTTTTCTTAATATTGGTTGATGATGGGGTCGTGCTAGTCAGTGTTGAAGTTCTTGCCCTTATAACGTTATTTTAATCTTCATTTGTTATAGTAAAACAAAATGTGTGTTTTTTTCTCTTTATATTTATTTTTATTATTATTTTATTAACATCGTCATGATGGCCTTTCACGTAAAATGTAGTTTTTATTAAATTGAAATGTGGTAAAAAAAAAATCTACACTGGTAATGCTCTGTATGTCATTCATAATGTATATCTATTATTCGTAGTAATTCATAGCTTTAATATTCGTAGAAATATATGCGGCGAATCTTTGATTAGATTTTGTACAAATTGATATTTTACCGATCTTTTCTTGATAAATATAATTAATAAATACATACATAATAAGTTAGGTGCCTATTTGTTTGATGTGCGGTGAATGGATCGAATCCCACTATGGATTAGAGATTGCAAAGGGGTAGGGCACTGTGCGAATGCTCGCCTGGTTAGTGATACGGGCTCATTCTAGAGGAATCTAAGAATTTTGCTATAGCTGTTTGTACCTGTAGCTGCCGTTGAGAGCCAGTTTATCTGTTGCCTTACATCTTTTACTACATGTTGGAGAGTAGTCGACCTAATTTAGAAGCAGTGATAGCTCAGTGGCTTTGGCTATGGACTGCCGCGCAGCAGTTCCATGGTTCGAATCCCGCCGCGGGCTTGAGCTTCACCGCATGGTGGAAGGGCATTTTGTGAATGCCCGCCTGGCTAGCGACCACCCTCAAGTAGAAAATCTGTCGCCAAGCACCTAACGGTGTGTTCCGGCAGCTGTCCTTGAGAGCCAGAGTAATTCTAGGTTAAGCCTGTTAACACCTTCGACCACATCATCACTTACCATCACGTGAGATTGTGGACAAAGGCTTACCTATCAGCAATAAAAATATATATATATATATATATGTTGGAGAGTGGTCAAAGGCTACCAGGAATAAAAATAAACTCACAGGTACCTACAATAAAGTAATTAAAATATTTAAAATTCCTCTGAGTCACGACTCACGCGACCCCAGATACCCACACATTAAATAATGATGCTGAATATTCTTCATCATTGTCATTTTTGTCACGGTTCAGAAACCTTCCTGCACTTGCATTTTAAATTATATACTCGGCTGACTCGGTTTCCAAAAACACATTAAAAAGTATGTTTTGAGACGACGGAGAAAGAGCCGTTTTATGAGTTAGAAGCATTTTAAGCTCTGTGTGTTTGTTTTGTGGCCGTGTAGCTCCAAAACGGCTGAACCTATTGCTATTGAGCTGATAATATAGTTCAATATTGCATTGATGTATTTTATTCGAAAGCTTATGAGGCGCGGCTTCCAAACTATATTTGACAATAAATTAGATCAACTTTTCAAAGATCCAGTACCTAGCTGAATGCAAATTTGTGCTTATTGTTAATAATAATAAAACTAGAGCACAAATTAGCATTTTATTTCGGTTGTGTCGGAGGCCAAATAAGGCGCAGTGTGTGAACGCGAACATGGGGAACGCGGGCTCACCTCCAATCCATGATAAAAATGTTATGCTCTAAAATGTTCTGAGATATTCAGGAAATGAGGTATACACAAATGTAGCTTATGCAATAAGAATAAAAAAATATTATTTATTCTAATGGTTAGGTATGCCAAAGTGATGCAGTACTTGAGTTCATGCCTCGGGAGGGTTTTTATTGTATTCACTGAGTACAATACGCACTCTCAATGATTTATTTCAAAGATTTACTTACATACGGCAATTACACTAGGCAGGTACGGAATGACCGCGTCATTCTAAACACAGTGTCCGAGATGAGTAAAGATATTTAGATATAATATTTTATTTTTAGCTTTACTCTCTCGACTCTTCGAGACGGGAACATCAAATGCTTACCTGCCATAATTAATAGATTCAGGCTTTACTTTGCAGAAATCCATATTAAATATTAACAAATATTTAAAAATCTTTTCTCGACCGTGCGCTCGAAAAGTCAAGACCTGAGTATACTTCGTGTAGAAGTGAATCGCGTAGAAAACTCTTCCGGTTTGGCTACGTGGCGTTTATGACGTCACGTCGGCTTCTCAGGAAAATTAGGCGGAATTGTGACTAGATACATTTTCTTATATTTTTAAGTGTATTATTTTTAAAAATTTGTTTATTAGTTTATTATGCTTACTCACTGATTGTGTTAGTATTTTTCCAATAACCCAGTATATACAGTACATAAATCAATAATATTTTGGTTTCACACTATATTTTTTCATCTGTAACTATGCACCCAAAATGTAAAAGCCCTGCGAATTGCGAAATCGGACTATTTCCGCGGATTTACTAGCGTTCATTCCTCAGGCAGTTATTAACTTTGACCTCTATTTCGAGGTTGTAGGGTTCAAAGCTGCTAATCCACAGCGGGACCTATTTCCTGCATGCTGGAAGGTGATTACCGCCACTTACTAAGTTACCTGCTACGCTCGGCCTCTGGCAACATTCCATTAAAGACAGGGATATTCATTTACATGATATTTTTACCTGAATATACGTTTTAGATTGCGCGGTCGATGAACGAATGAAGAACACAAAGCAATCCAGTATATTTTAGCTGTTATAGGCTAGCCTTTGACTACTATCTTACCTGGGGCCAACTCTCACTCTCACTCACTTTTACGAAACCATCATGGTAACGGAGCACTCTGTTAAATGCATTTTTTTGTGACGTCATCAAAATGACGAGCAATTCCGTCACCGTTTGTAAATTGGAGAACACAAAAGGGTCAAAATATTACTATCAAATACACATAACATCAGAGCGTAGATCATGTACATAACATTACTTTTTATTTCACTTCAATGCAGGCAGTATTTCCAAAGTTATAGCGATGAGAAGTTTAAGCCCTTTTTTGAATTTCTGAGATTACGCGGGATCATGCTATGACGTCACAGCCGCCCCGTTCGGCCCGCGAGTGCGACACGGTGCGGCGCTCGGTCCGGTGATACGTACGTCTCGTTTAATTTTTTTCGCTTGACTTCGAGTTTATTCCGATTACGATCGTTTATATCCGATTACACTAAAGTGAAACTGTAGTGTGTAGAATGGAAGAAGGATTTCTTAAAGATCAAACGGATAAACTGCCAAGAGTGTTTGATGCACAATATCAGGATATTATGGCTGCCGAAATTTATGGAATAAAGATGAAAAGGTATGTATGTTCTAAGTAAGCACTAACTACTCACAGGTAATAATTTGTTCAAAGTTAAACCTAACTGAAAGTGTGTGTGTGTGTGTGTGTTTCATTTAGTACCTATTATGGGCGGTGATAAAAAAATACTAGGTAGGTACTCGCAATGAACATCTCGAGGTTGACGATGACGGTCACCTGTCCTGACGCGATTTATTGACGCGTGTTTAACATTTTTTAGTCATCCCAAAATATTTTAACCATTAAGTGAGAACATACTTAATGAATTTGTATGCTTATTGAAATGATGGCTCAGTGGCATTGGCTATGGACTGCCGCGCAGCATGTCCATGGTTCGAATCCCGCCGCGGGCTTGAGGTTCGACGCTTCGTGGAAGGTTTTTGCGAATGCCCGCCTGGCTAGCGACCACCCACAAGCAGAAAATCGCCAAGCACCTAACGGTGTGTTCCGGCAGCAGTCCTTGAGAACCAGGGAAACTGCAGGCTCATGAGACTTAACAACTGTCATGTGAGTCCGTGGTTCGAATCCTGCCGCGGGATTGATCTTCTTCACCGCATTGGGGAAGGGCATTTTGGGGTGGTCGCTAGCCAGGCGGGCATTCGCAAGTTAAAAAGTTAAAAAATCTGTTGCCAAGCACCTAACGGTGTGTTTAGGCAGCAGTCTATATGAACCAGTGAAATTACAGGCGCATGAGACTTAACAGCAGAGCTTTTCTCAAGGTGAGGGGCGCAGTGCAATTTGTGACTTGTGACGCAATGCATCTTTTATAGGCAGAGGTTAGTCCATTTAACATCATCAGGTGGGCCTCGAACTTGTTCCATCACATTTTTAGGGTTCCGTACCCAAAGGGGACCCTATTACTGAGACTTCGCTGTCGGTCCGTCCGTCTGTCCGTCCGTCCGACCGTCTGTCGCCAGACCGATTTTGAGAAACATCTCAAAATCGGTTATATCTAGATAGTTGAAATTTTCACAGATGATGTATTTTTGTTGCCGCTCTAACAACAAATACAAAAAGTTGCCAAGTGCGAGTCGGACTCGCGCCCGTTAAAACAAAAAAGGTTAAAATATGAACTCTAGTGTTGTATAGCTAATCGTATGGAACCCTTCGTGCGCGAGTCCGACTTGCACTTGGCCGATTTTTTTTTGTAGCTAATAGGTTAATCCACTATCTCACCTGGTGGTAAGTGATGATGTGGTCGAAGGTGTTAACAGGCTTAACCTAGACATACTGGCTCTCAAGGACAGCTGCCGGAACACACTGTAGGGTGCTTGGCGACAGATTTTCTACTTGAAGGTAGTTTCTAGCCCGGCGGGCATTCGCAAAATGCCATTCCGACATGCAAAACGTAAAAAAAAGTGCGCTTTAGTTTTAAGGCCCATTCTATCAAGTCTTCAAATGGCTGTCATCGACTTTTTCTTCATTTTTGGGTCCTCAGGCGCATAAAAAAAGAGTTTGTCGGGTGTTTGGTTAACTGTTGAATTGAAGCACTGAGGCACTATAAAGTAGGTTTTTGTCAATTTTTACCGCAAATGACTTTATAATTTTGATTTTAAATGCGCAGCGGCGTGCGAACGAGAGCGCGACTGTTGAATGACTGCGGTTGTGACGTCATCAGCTAGTGAGTGCCCGCCCGCGTTTTTAAAAACCTTCGGCCGGAAATACGCACTTTGATCGTTAATATCTCAGGCATTTTTTAAGATATGAAAATAGTAAAAAACAGTTTTTCTCGTAATTTTTGTAGATTTTTTTGGCATGTAAAGCAAAAAACGTTTGTCAGACCCAGGTATATATACAATTTAGCAGGAAGATTAAGGCGCTGCCTAATCACAAAATAAAATAAAAGTAGTATTTCAAACGCGGAATGCTTCGCTACGATTGAAAATAACCAAACACAAAAAATACTGTCCGCTGAGAAAGGTAGGTACTTACAGAAATCTGAACCGATTAGAATTCAAAAAGAAATGTGGTTTACTAGAAAAAAAATAATGCACATATACCCCTTGATGAAATATTTAAGAACGAAATGCTCTGAAATTTATTCAGTACTTAACAACACTTACTTTTTTTTTACACATTAGATAGACAAACAGTGTCTTATAATTTATACCAGATATATTTTCAATTACTGTACTAAAATGTGATTTATTAAATGAAACCCAATCCCAACAAAATTTTTTGTTAATATATGAGATGAGCGTTGGCCCCCTTATTGTAAGTGATGATGTGGTCGAAGATGTTCAGGCTAACCTAGAAATAAAAAATAACAACGAAAGAAAAAAAAAATAACTACGAGCGGTTCGTTAAGTTGTGATTTTACATTATAAGCTAATTCGCACAATAGATGTGTATACAAAAATTACAAACCTAGAATTACTAGCATTCAAGACATTGCGAAACACAATTAGGTACTTGGCGTTTGATTATCTGATGGAGGGTGGTAGCTAGCTAGGTGGGCATTCGCAAATTGCTCTATCACCACACAATATATCTAAGTTTTATTAATATATAAAATCCTCGTGTCACAGTGTTTGTAACAAATCTCCTCCGAAGCGGTTTGACCGATTCCTATGAAATTTTGGGCGATGCCCCATCCACCCACTGGACTTTCCTACTGGTGGGTGGACGGGGAATTCAAGTTACCCCGTCCACCCACTGCACTAGAGTGGGAATTAATTAAACTGCTTCATCGATATTACAAATAATAATTGAATTCATATAATTCATGTAAAGCATATTCCTTTTGCGTTTGGATTAAGCCTGAAGCAAGGCCATTGTGTTTATATTCAGTAGATCTGAGAATAGGACGTAAAGTATTTTTCAAATTTGTATATAAAACTTTTTTTTTCATTTTTATTTGCACACAAAACAACGTTTGTCGGGTCAGCTTAGTATATTTATAGTATATTTTATATAGGTAATATATAAGTATAATATAAATATTTTTTCTAAGCATCAGAATCACTGATGAAATGTCACTGAGCTGAATTGAATAGGCATTTAAAGCTATACTAATGGCATTTTAATCTCTCAACCTAATGGTCAATCATTAATAAATATTATTCATCATAAAATAAAAATGCCTTACGTAGTTTGCCCATAAGCTGCGCGTTCATGTCTAACCTAGTTTCTTAAGTCTTCTTCTTAAATCCTTCCAATATGTAGTCCGCTTGACGCTAATCTAACTTAAATAGCTCATAGTTTTTATGCAATATTCTATACCTCGTCAGGTAGAGTGAGTCACCAGCTCTGTGAAATCGATCTATTGTTTTCTAACTTAGCTACCTACATCCGCCAGGGATTAACAGCTATCTGATGAGAAAATCTAAACATATAAGAATATTTCCCCTTACCGTAAGGCGAATGTTCAAATTGAAGCAAAGTTTGTTGCTCATAGATGGGGAAAAGAGGCTAGATGGGGAAAATTGGGGGGCATGGTTCTGTCGCGTCATTAGGGCATAGTTGAATGTGTAAAATAAAGAGTGATTTGGTCTTGTAGCATGTTTTATATTTAGGTAAATATTTAATTTTAAAAAATTATATAGGTAAGTAGCTCAAAATATTACATAGCGAATAAGGTTGGTTAGCTTAATTCATATCATCATAGCTCAATCGATAACTTTAGGTCTGTGCATTTTTTGAGTCTAATTTTAGCCCAGAGGTTAATCAATTTTGTTAATATAGTTTTTCTATTAAGACATCTACAGTAGAAACTCCTATGAACTTCTGCTTTCCTGGTACTTTGAGTTTAATCAATAAATAAATCATACCACAATCCAATTCTGTTGCAAAGAGAGCTAAAGTATGAAACTCCCATGAACTTCTGCTATCCTTGTAGTATAAGAATTCGTACATTGGAATTTATGCTATTGTGTGCTGTGGCGTTATCTTTTCCTTTTTTGCTAACGTACTAAAGAACGTTAACTATTATTGAATCAGGGACATAAAACAAATGAGATCTGAACGGAACGGAAAATAAGGACGGAACATTATTTTATAAATAAATAGCGTGGGATCCGTTTGTGGGATCGAAGTGTGGAATACATTTGGCTAGGCTACAGTTCTCAAGTAGAAAATTGGTCAGTTGGAGGTTTGGATTCTGCGACTGCATGTCGAAAAATGTTTTTTACCTTGTTCCATAACATTTCTGGTGCCTTATCTTGATCAGTCTATTCTGCCTACAGTATTGTTCTACTCTCTCCTTTGCTTAACCTAATAGTTATTTTTTAATACCTATTATCCTTAATAAACTTAACTGTTGCCACAAAAATACGCAGGTATCAACTTAAATAATGGCATAAGAAGCAGACGAAAAATTTATTAAATTATACCTAATTTTTTCCTGCACATTTTGATAATAAAACTCCAGTTATGATTTAAAATTAGTATTAATTTACAACATCTCGACTGTACCTGTCCAGTTAACAAAAAAACATTTGTTTTTTTTTTATTTGTGCATCTAATGTATAAAAAGGTACTTGTGTAGGTAACTACTAATATACACATTAATTAAGTAAACTTGACTATACCTCTATGTCTAAGACCTTGCATACAATTGTACAAATTGTACAAATTTTAGTCGTCTGCTTCCAAAAACCGCTATCTGTAGAATAAATCTGTAGTCGTTCGTCATACCTACCTTACCTAGGTAGTTAAAGGCATGTAGAGTTGAACTCATCCATGCACTATGCTAATCAAAACAACCTTGATTAGTTTCACAGTGGAACGCTAAAGCTAGCAAAAAGTGGACAATATCGTTATAAATACTATTGCGATATTTTTGTTTTATTGTGTTAATTAAAAGCTTTTAGATATTAGTCATATATACAGTAATCCACTGAATATTTTTAATACGTTTACTATTTTATGCGTTCATCAACCTTCGACACATCAATCAAATATTCATTTGCTATATCAAAATTACAATATCTAGCGGATTTCTTCGTGCGAAAGTTGATCGAAAAAGCCTCAAAAATCAATCAAAGTTGTTAACTGATTGATTCCGATTATGACCATATCATCAGGACTACATAAAAATAATTAATTTTATTCCTTTCCTATCTTAATTGGGTGATTTTTGTGTTAGAGCAAAATATTAAGCTCAAATTTGCTTTTTTTAATATACACCGACTTTTTAAGTTTCTACACTTAAATACTTCAACAAAGTAATATATTATGTGCTAGTGGCTCGCCCGGGTATTTAAAAAACTTTTTTGTAAATATTCTATAGCCTATGTTCATCAGGGATAATGCAGAATTCTAATGGTGAACTAAAATACAAATTTATAATATAAGTGTAGATGTAGATGTATAGATAATGTATTTTAAATAATATTTTATTGTAATTATGTATTTATTTCAGACCTTTGAATAATATTTAATAATTTTTTTATATTTATTTTAAATCTACATTCCACAGACTCCAGGGTCCGTGACTTTTTTCAACTATGACATTTTTTTTATTAAAAAACAAGAAATATGAAATAGGAAACAGGCAACATTCCAAGGGAGACGGTTTAAAAGATTTTTTTTCCGTTAATGTCATTATATTAGCACTAGCATCCAGAGATATTTAATACTTCATTATGGTGAGAATATCATTGGCATAATCTCGTCATTATTTTAAACTACGTAGATGTTTACTTTATGACTTTACCAAAGTTTACTAAATATTACCTGATACGAGACCAATATCTACACTTATAAATAAAAAAATATACACGTACGGGAACGGAACACTCCGTTAGGTGCTTGGTGACAGATTTTCTACTTAAAAGAGATAGTAAGGCATACGGGCATTCACATATGCACTACCACCGTGCTGTAATAACTGCCATCCAAAAACAACAGACAGGACCGACTGCCCTCCAAAGCACGGAAGCGCTCTGTAGTAATGGCATAGTAACAAGCGGTCACCCATCCAATTTCTGCTTATGAACAACTATGAATGCTAAGCTACGAGCTCTTAAAAAAATACAATTAATAATTTGCAACATCTGAAACTGCAGGACTAGTTCATCATAATTATAATTCTGGAATGTTCCTCTAACATATCCACTTCTTATTATTTACTTCCTCGAAGTTTAGCCAAATATATTCTACGTATTCCGATCTCTGCTTAATAGGTTTACTGTCTGTAATCTGAAATTATGCTTATTTTTTATTTAATTTATTTTCCATGTGACACTTTGTACATTGATTTTGCGGCTTGACTGACTTAATTTTAATTTTTGCAAAACGTATGTTTCGAGTCTAGACTAATTTATTGCTTTACGTAGGTACACGTAGATTCTTGACCGAGAATCAAACAATTTTATCCTGTTTTTGGTGTATCTTTATCATTACCTTAATCTTTTGTTTTGCTACTAGATTTCTGTTTTTATTTTATTATGAACCAGTGGCAGTTTATATAGTGCTTGTTCGATTCCTATCATTTAATTTTTCTCACCTTACGAATGCGCGCTTGGCTAACTACTTACGGCAAATGTTCTACTTGTGGGTGTTCCAGCGGCAGTCTAGATATCTGCGACTTGCGAGTAGTTCCGAATCTAGGATTTTCCTGTTCAATATTTTCGTCCACATCATCACTTGCCAACAGATGAAAAAATGATCAAACGATACCATACTAGTGGGTCTCGGCGCTGTAAACCTCGCGAGTCTGCCCTTGCATAGCTTAGAATTGAATAAAGGTTCACTGCGCACGCTGATGCCCCCATCCCATCAGTGTGCGCAGTAAATGGGTCACAAAATCCAAAAATCAAGTTATATGTCCGAAAACTGATGAAAAAATTTAGATAATATGGCACAGGTAATCTGCGGTTCTCCGTAACTTTATTTACAAAAAAGTATTGTTACATTTTTGAAAAAAAAATCATATGGCAGATTTTCTAAAAGTGGTTAAACCGCATAACTCCATCATTATAAAAAAAAACAAAAAGAGAATCGGTTGGGAAAGGCGACCTGTAGAGGAGAACAACCTGACATGCATTTATGTGTAAACTAAAGCAGAGACGCTTCGCTCACACTACGTGCTCGTTCGTGCAATAAAAATACCAGCATAAAAATATGTGTTAAGAATTAAAAACTCCCATGGTAGAGTTACAAAATACATAGTTTTTATGGTCAGCTGTCTAATAACACTCTTTATATTTTAACTTAATTTCAAATTAATTACGCTTGATCTAAACGTCAACGGTTAATTCAGTTCTGATTTCCAATTTTCCTTAGCTATTAAGCTATGTTCTATGCTATTAGATACGATTTGCATTCGAGGAAACCGGAAGAGCTTATCTAATCCGCCTACTGCTCGTGCAACATCGATTGATTTTATTTTGCATACCGAATACAGCCTATTTCAACAAATACCTACCACAGAATACAAATATATGCTTTGTTTACGTAAAAATAAGCTCACAGTATTACCTGCTGGTTTTCATAGTTTCAAAATATTTATTTGCGTTATACAGAGTACATTTTATGCATATCTTAGTGCATGATTTTAGTCAATCTCTATAATTTGCCATTTGGCTCTTATATTGGCTTGCCTAATTAAGAACGAAGTGTGTGTGTCCTATAAACATGCATGCATCTACTTATATCCTGTATGAGATATTTTAAAACAATACATTTTAACGATCATAATCTATACATTGCAATCAAGATAAATAATAGTACATAATTCAATGAAATAATTCAAAATCATAACGAAAAAAAACAATATACCCACAAAGTTCATTTACACATCAAAGTTATGTACACACTAATATTATAAAGAGGAAATATTTGTATTTTTGTATGTAACAAATAAGCTTAAAAACTATTACATTATCCCTGATTAACATAGGCTATTGATAAAAAAAAAAAGTTTTTTTTTGTTAAATACGCGTGCGAAGCCGACACAACAATACAGTTTTTTTCTGGTATATGAAGCATCTGTTTTTGTCAGTTGAGTTTCCCCATAAAATAAGTTCTTTTTTATATCTTCAGGTTCAATCTGAGACGCAGAAGGCAGTGTTAGACAGAGCTGTCGAACAGACCTAATAAATATTAGAATTTATTTTAAACCGGCGGTATGCCTTTACTAAACAAAATACTACGAACTATATACAACACTACAGCTATTAAAATAAAAGCATTTCGACGACCTATAAGTCATAGCAGGCTCATAGGCAGTCCAAATGCTCCAGCCCGCTCCCAGTTGGCAGCGTGCCCAGAATGCTGGCAGCATTGCCCCGTTGAATTGCAATGCTTATTCGTTGAGCCAAATATGTGCCAGCATATTAATCATGCGTCGCATCGACCAAGCGCTCATATAAGTTTTGGAAAATACGATGAGCTTCCGGTCCCAACGGAAATATATGTAGAAAATCTAAACATAAAACTATAACTTTATATAAATCCATAATCTTTAGATAAATCCATAATAACTTTATATAAATAAAATCCTGAAATGAAACCTGTTTCTAATGTTCTCTTTGCTTCTTAACTACTTTGTTTCCTGAATTCATAAAGAGCTTATTAACAAAGTTACTAAACACCTAAACACTATACGTCAATAACTATAGGATACCTATGAGTTTTATATGAGATTATATACCTTGCTTCGCCATCAACCTTTACTTCTTATCCCGTCCTATCTAACTTAATTTAATCCTTTGCCGCAGCTGGTTTAATGAACTCAAATCCAATCAAGTTTAATGTGAAACGTGACTTCAATACTTTGAATTTGTGTATGGTGCTAAAAAAATGCAGCTATACGTAAGCTGTTTGAGGTCAAAGACATCTTGGGATGGAAGCGAATAAGCTATACGAATACACATTTTGAGGGTAAATTCTACCTTCTGAAAAAGTAGTTCACAAAATTCTGTTATTATTCCACCAATACTTCTGTTTGTATTTAGAATGAAATATTGTTTTATCCTACCCTACCACCTGATAGACGCGGAGACATCTGCTGCATAGTAACGTAGGCTATCATTACAATAAATAAATCTAAGTGTAAAGTATTATCATGAGGATATTCTTCAATTATTAACAGTGAGAGAAGCCTTCGTGTAATTTACTAAATTATACCCACACTTGTACCAAGAATTCAACCCACACTCAATCAGCGAATCTTCATTTCCCAAAAGATGACGTAATGTGTTTTTTGTACGACTTAAAACATAATAGTGTTTTTAAGGTTCCGTAGGCGAGAAAACGGGACACTACTACACGTAAGTCTACGCTGCTGATGTCCTTGTATCTTTCAAATGTCAGTTCAAGCTTAGCAAATTTTCGGGTAAGAATTTTTTTCTGAAATAAGACACAGTCACTTTCATGCGAACTTGCCAATACTTTCGTCGTTGTTTGAATCACACCCGAATTTTGGCATTTATATTGTAACAAATATCTATGATGCGAATGGATTAAAAGTCCATTTCCGTTCAAAATTTTGGCCCCTGTTCTTTTCCGCCATATTTTCGAATTCACAAAATCGAAATCATAATATGAGTATTATATAGCAAGATTACATATATTCATATATAATCTTGCTCAGTCAAAATAAATAAAATATAATAGTTCTAATAAATAAATAAACAAAAATAATGTCGTGGGTGAGAGAGATAAATAATATGAAAAAGATTTAAAAAAAAACGGAATTATGACCAACTTCAACGAGCTATTCCGTTTTTTTTTAGTGTTGGAAATTCCTTCTTATTTAAATCTTTTTTATATTATTTAATTCTCTCCCTTAACTAAGGCCAGTGTTATGACTCCTAACATAACACTGACCTTATATTACAATGGTCCATGCAATATGGTATTAAGTATTGAATATAGGTTCCGTTACGTAAAAAAAAAACATTAATTAATCATCATCATTAACGAGTGTTCAATTTCGTACTTTTCAGAGTAGCAGGTCGGCTACGTTTATTTTTAAAAACAAATTGTTTACTCTCTTTAGTTATTCATACTCCTTACAAAATCATTGTCACTTGCTATACTGTTCAAGCGTCAGATCAAATATATTGTGTGTTTATTGCTACGGAACCCTCGATATACGTACCCGGCTCTACCTTGGCTAATTTTATTTTAGTTAGCGCAAATCCGTAACAGACGTAATAATTAACGAGATGTTTTTTCGTTAGACACTTACTGTTTATTGTGTTCCATATGAATAATTTTAAAATAATATACGTACCTAGGGACTTTGGAAATCCCTAAGGCGTAATGGCAACAACATAACATTTTTAATAAGTAATAGCATAACAGTGTAATTGAATAATGTTGTAAAACATCGAAAACAAGGATGAGATTGTAGAATAAAATATCTTTTATTCGATAAAATGTATGCACAAAGGATGGAGCAATGATGTTCCAAAGTGCGCCTGGAACATTTACGAAACTGTGGCATGCAAGCATTTATTAAATTAAATTAATTATAATCATGATCATGCTTATTTAACTGTTCAACACCTTTTACTTTTTAACATTATCATTACCCATATTTATTTAATTTAATGACAATTATTGATTTAAATATATATTTATTTTGTGAACAATTGTTGTTAATACAACCTTCGGTCTAATTTTCTGCAGTCTTCGGGTAGGGCATTGTACACATTTATAGAGGTTATGTTTCATGGCGTCACTGACTTCTGAAGAGTTATAGTTAATTATGGCTGCCTAGTTGGCTGTTCGGAACCCCGAGGACCAAGGTGTGAAAGGAAAGTTTCTAGGTTTTTCTGACAAAAAATCTAAGTATCAGTGCGTAGTTTGGAACTGTGCCTGATAGAGAGTTATAGTATCGTCGCTTATTATATGGGACCTAATATACGGCTAAGATAACTCTGCTTACGAGGATATATGTACAGGCGTAACAGTACCACTGGTTTTTTGTAATTGTAGGTACCTACCAGTTTCTAAGAAGGCTTTGGGCGGTTAATTTTTATTTAGGCGTTTCAAATCGAAATTTTCCAGTCGACTCTTCACAAATGCCGTCACAGACTTATTGTTAGAAGTACCTACGCTACGATACTATATATAGTAAAAAGTTACCTACATTCCTACCTGAGCTAGTCTATTGAAGTACCTAGTGATACTTACCTAGACTAGTTACTTGAGTACAACAGATCCTCATTCATGTTTGATAGAGATAACCGTCAAACATTCTGTGTCTGACGAGTCGATCCGTAACATTTTAAATAATCACTTTAGTATGAAACGTGTTGCCGCTCGACTAGTCCCACAGGATTTGAATTTTCTCCAAAAATTCTATCGCATAAAAGGCGCTGAGGACTCAGGAGGTCGCTCTGATAAACTCCACTCCGTCCTAACGTTTCCCAAATCCAAAAAGCCGAAAGATTTCAACATAAACTACAACTGCTTTAAGTCACTTGCTATATGCGAAAAAGTTGACGAAATTAAAGGTTGATCGAAACTGTACAGGTGGGCTCTCAGTTGTTTGAGACTCCGAAATAAACCAATGAAACTTTCAGTAGAAACCAGTAAGTTAATGGAAAAAGATGGAAGAGAGTCGCTCAACGAGTTATGGAGAGGGCTATGCTCGAAGTTTCTTTGCGTGATAACATCCAGACAAAGGAATCCGCCGAAGAATCAAATCCAACTACATAGCTTTCAGGATTTGCAAGTTGAAGTGGCAATGGGCAGGCCACGTTGCTGGATGAACTGATAATGGATGGAGAAGAAAGGTTCTTGAATGCTGCTGCTTGAAATTACTTATAACGAAAAACGTAAAGTTAGCGGGCCTCCCACTAGGTGGACTGATGACATCGTAGGGTAACGCACGGGTAGCCAATAGTTGTACGTGGCGTTCTATGGGAGGCTTTGTTTAACTGTGGACCTCTTCCGGCTAATGATGACATTGTGTACCGTAGGTTACGGCAGCCTTATAATATAAATTATATGGTTCAGGTACATTATTTCGAATAAATTAGTGGTAATTTCTGGTAAAGGTATCATTACCAACGTAAACAAAATTTTTTGTTGCATTTATGTTACACGCTTGCGAGAGATATTAACGTTTGTTTGTCTTATAGAATCGCTAGGTCATTTGAGTTTAATGTGGTAGTTCGATGTGACCGTGTTTATTCCATTCAGAAGTGCACGTATCGCTTTCCATACACTCGTAATTTCACCCACGATCACTGCAAAGTGTTTGAAACGTCGGGACAAAAATAATGATGAATATACTCGGTTTAAACCGTTTAATGTTGATTAATTACTAAACCTACTTCAAGTTTTCAAACTCGGTGGAATTTCAAACACAGCATTAAGCAAATAAGCTTATAAGATTAAAACGAAAGGAAAAATAGGAGTGGGATTCGATTCGCGGCCATCCATCCTTAGAGCCAGGGCATGCTCTGCCAAATGATCTGTCGTGGTGATTGAGTCATAGCTCAAAATTATCCTTTCGTTCCTATTGTTTACTCGTCGTCGCAATCCGGCTGGTACAGTAGTACAAAATGCTGTAATGTAATCAATCATAGAAAACTATCGCGCGTTTTGTCCAAGAAAACTATCGCGAGTTTTGTCCATTATCTCTAAAGAGGCACCTGGCTGGGACTCACGTTATATTTACCAGAAAGATTCTAGAGAGAGTTACGTGCTAAGTCCGTGCAAGACGAAGGCTACAATATATCCCGAAACTGGTCGGAATCTTTCCGGTAAATATAACTATAACGTGAAACACAGCCGGGTGCCTATTAAGTTATAATTTATAATCCAACATAGTAACTAGCTAATGTTGAAAATATATCCTTAAAATTAAGGAGTAGAAAACATGTAAAGGAATATTGTCTGGATATATGGCTATTAATATTATTAATTAATCAGAGTATAGTCTTCTAATTTGTATTGTATCTATGTGAAGAACAAACACAGGCAAAATTGAAAAGGCGTAACTATGCATTCCATTGTAGATTTCAATTTCTTCGAAATATGCATAATAAAAGTGCAGTGCTCTTTACAACAAATAAAACACGTAGGTAGATATTTTTTTTGTATACACCGCAATATAATTCTAATAATAAAATCAAGTTCACCCTCATAAACTCGACTTCAATAATTGATAGAATAACTTTGAGTAGTACTGTATCAGCTGGATTGACCACTGCTGAACACAGCCTCATTAAAGGGGGCTTGCCATAATCCCCACGCTTGGCAGGCGTCTCAGGATCGCAATTTTAGATATCAGTTTCTTATAAGGCGATGCTGCCCACTTTCCGGTATTTTACCTTTAGTCGCCTCTTAAGACACCCACAGGTAGCAATGGGAGGGTGACATTCTAGCTTGCCACCCCACGGGGAAGAGTAGTGCTACATTATAATTATTCTACGGTAGTGATTAAGTTATTGTATGTTTTTCACGGTTCCTACCTATTGCAAAGCTTATTGTATGATGAAAGGTTTTTATGGCTCCTCATAAAACTGTCTGCTATTTTGTGTTCTTCTAGTTGCACATGTATTACTGTATACTGTACTGTATCAACCGGATCCTCCACTGCTGAACACAGCCTCCCTTATTAAGGGGGCATTTGCCATAATCCCCACGCTTGGCAGGCGGCTTGGGGATCGCAGTGTAAGATAGCAGTTCTTAAGAAGGTGCTGCTGCCCACCTTCCAGTAGTTCTTCAGTCGCCTCTTACGACACCTACGGGAAGATATGGGGGATGACTCTCTAGTCCTGACCCTACGGGTCATTTATTGATTAGTAATATTTTTTTTTATAACGGTAAAGCATATATCATAACGATTTAAGATGATTTTGATTAAATTTTTATCATCATTGTCACAATTTGTGTCAAATGCAATCTGAATCATTTCTATTTGTATATTAGGAAGTTAATAGACTCTCCAAAACAGGGAATCCTAGTGGGAAGCCCATTGATATATAATATTAATTAGGTATTGTAAAACAGTGTCTTTGTAAAAATATTATTATTATCACGCACGTAATTTATTTTATTACATAATTTAACATTTTTACAACATTCATAAATAAATAAAAATATATTATAAAATTATTATTACTTTTATTATATAAGGTATCAAAAAGCTATATATTAAAATTACCATAGACACCTTGTGACGAATTAATCAAACGTAACATAAAATGATTTCAATATAACGGTCATCTAATCATTTTTCATTGAGTTGACACAGACATTGATAATGAAAAATGCGTCTATTGTTTTTGCTAAGATGTACTATAACAAGACTTCCGAACAATGATCTAAGAAAGTGGATGTCAAGGAAAACTAATCGAATACCTATGTGTTATTACCAAGATTATTGCCATAGTTGAAATACTCAAACGTGTCCTATGCATTTTAAAGATAACGTGATAGGTACCTACCTAACTACAAATTGTATTAATAATGTAAGAGTAAATACTTCTCGCAAATTGTTGGCTGAACGTTGTTCAGTCGTAGCGAAGCTTGCCTAGTCATTTGTAACGTTCGCTGTAGTCATTTCACTTGGATGGGTGACCGCCTAATAGCATTTGCTATTGAGCATTACCGTATTTCGGAGGGTACGCCCCCAGTTGTTGTCTTAAGGCCGTTGTTATAGTATAGTGGTAGGGAATTTTGCTAATGCCCGCCTGGCTACGTACCTATCACCCTTATTTCAAAAATATGTCGCCAAGCACTTTATTGAGCAACAATTACCATCGACCAGGTCAAAGACACTCCAAAAAGAACATGGCTAACAATTCGGTCGCATTGGATAAGCTGGATTTATCCAGGCATATACAGGGTTATTGGAAAATGCTAACTACCCCTTTGAGTTGACTTCTGTTGGTCTTAATAAATCTTTCGAGATGTTATTAATATTTTTTTTGATATATTTTTTGTTTTTTTTTTTCACGTGTGAAATAATTATTTTTAAGATTTACTTATCTGTTTTTTTGCCCATACCATTTTATAGTGACTAAGACAAACTATATAACCAACTTTGGCTTTTATACACCAATCGAATTTGCCTGAAAGTAGTAATAAACTAAAAACCAAGCCCTACATTGCTGCGTCTTCGCTTTCATGAACGATAACACGGATTAACCAGACACATTAAACGGTTATAGTCAATGACTTACTTTTCTTGGTTCAAGTTTTTGCAATGAAAAACGCGGGCGCAGGATCAAGTCGGTACGTAGGTATTTTATCTAGTCATTAAAAAAACTGAGCGAATTGCAAAATCTTCGAATGCTAGCAAGAATGCGTCAGTCTCTGAATGTCTGTATGTAATTATTGTCTGCTGAAACATATTTATCACACTTCAATGTTTAAAGTAATGAACAGTGTTGAACTATGAATTTAAATGATAAAAATAATATTTAAATTGCAAAACATTGTCTTGTCTATGGTAGGTACCTACCTCAGGATAACCTCTTCCAATGGGACTTGAATCTTTATATAACATGTTCGAAGCAATTTAAATGACAAAAATAATATTTAAATTTCAAAACACAGCTGTTGTCTTGTCTATGGTAGGTACCTACCTCAGGATAACCTCTTCCAATGTGACTTGTCTTTATATATCATCTTTATATAACATGTTCGAAGCAATTTAAATGACAAAAATAATATTTAAATTGCAAAACACAGCTGTTGTCTTGTCTATGGTAGGTACCTACCTCAGGATAACCTCTTCCAATGGGACTTGAATCTTTATATAACATGTTCGAAGCTTTTGCTATTGGTGAGATATGGTAGGTACAACAGATTTGGTAGACTACACAGAAAAAAATTATATCTTAGGCCAAGAGAGTTTATTTGGTTCAAGATCTTTTAGGTTTTCGATATAAGGAAAGTCGAAAATGTCTTCACCTCAGAAATAAAATGTTTTGTATTATAGTTCTTGGGCCAACAAATATATTCTTATACCAATATTGAAAAGTTTCTTTTTTAAATTTTTTAAATATATCTCTTCAAGACTGAAACTATTTCAAAACAAGATACATTATTACATAACAATATGGAAGAGATCTTTATTTAAAAGGTAAAATGTTGAACCCAAGAGCCAACCTATTTTATTTGAAATTTTTATTTCGTGTCCCAAAACCGAATAACTATTTTTTGAAAAGCTTTATGTTTTGACCCAGGAGCGAATATATCTTACTTGAAATATTCTATTATATCTCTCAAAACTGAAAAGCTCTTTTTTTAAAAAGTAAATGTATTAACCTAAGAGCGAATTTGGCTTACTTGGAATGTTTTATTTCATCATTCAAAACAGAAAAGTTTTTATCTTAAAAGCTAAATGTGCTAAACCAAGATCGAGTATATTTCTACTGAAATATTTTATTTCATCATGTAAAAGTGGAAAGTTATTAACCTAAGAATTCAAGTATTTTAATGAAAGTAACAGAATTCTTGATGTAAAATTGATCAGTTTTGAAGGAAGGATATTATATATTTTGACAAAATGTATTAATTTTTAAAATAAGAAGTAAGAAAATCTTCTATGTAACTTTAATTTTTACGTCAAGAATCCAAATTCTTTGTACTTAGCCATGGAATGATTTGACTTGAGTTAATAAATATATTTTTTTACGATTTCATGTTTCAAGTAATGGTGGGACATGACAAGGTACATTCATTTTGCATTTCACCCTTATAAATGAAAAAATATATGAACTTTGTTTTCATGGGTGTCCGGGGAAAAAACTCAATTTCACCCAAATGTCCGGGTTTTTTAAGATTTTGTCCGGCATCGGTGGTTTAGGTGATGGCAGAATACATTTAATAAATATATTTTTTTACGATTTCATGTTTCAAGTAATGGTGGGACATGACAAGGTACATTCATTTTGCATTTCACCCTTATAAATGAAAAAATATATGAACTTTGTTTTCATGGGTGTCCGGGGAAAAAACTCAATTTCACCCAAATGTCCGGGTTTTTTTAAGATTTTGTCCGGCATCGGTGGTTTAGGTGATGGCAGCCCTACTTGAGATTTATGTACTTTTATCAAGATAGTTATATCTCTAAACCGAAACTTAATGTTTCAATTCAACAATTGGAATGTATTGAATAGATATTAATGTTACTTGTATCAAAATATTTACTTATTTGATAGATTTAGTTTTTTCTGTGTAGGGATCGATCCCTGGATCAAGTCTCTCATAAGTGCATGGCTTGTATACCTGAGGATTGTTTTAAAATCCATGAATTTCTCTTCTTCTTGCCTTACCTAGGTATATGTTTATCTGTAACAGACTCACAAAATAGTACTTAGTGCCATTGACCTATATATACATAACGTATATATATGTACTTATATTATACGTGTAACGTATGTAGGTAGGTATATCTCGATGCTTAGTGCAGGTTCACAACTCGTCGTGTATTTATACGTATTGCCTGCTATGTTCGTAACTATTCAACCTATTCAAATGGTTATTTTTGTGTTTCATAGGTTGTTTGTCTAATGCGGTCCCTAAAAGATCATTTATAAGAAACAAACCCTTAAATTGATAAAATTAGAGTTCACATGATATATATTTAAAATAACGCACCTATTAATATAAAACTGTTATCGTTACTTAATACGAGTATTAAGAGCTAAAAATTACTAAGATTAAGTAACTTATGTTTTTGATATTCTAAAATAAATCATTTTAAGAGGTGATGATAAGTAATTCACAGATGTAGTATAAGCCAAATCATCGAATTGTCGATTAAGAATGTTGTTTTATTGTGAAGTATATAAGTGCTTATCAAAATATAAAAAGAAAGATTTTTTTTTAAATCTTGTATGTTTCAAGTATTCTAGACATATGGGACACTTGTTCCTCAGTCATTTGACCGCTGGCATCAAGTCTCCCATAAATTGAGGATATATGGTAAGACTCTCCTTTTTTTTTGGTTTATTCAAATTTTATTTATCAGCGACTGCTAATCACAAACCATACTCACATATTCGGTTACTAGATAAGTTCTGAATGCTCTCACAAATCATCGCAGATTTGAGGTAAAACTATGATTTTAGTGTCAAAATTAAAAATGGGGGTTCAACTGTATACCCAGTTTCCCCTAGCTTATGCAGCCTTCATTACTATAATCACGTTTTACTATGTAGAAATAGGGTCTATATTGTAATTCTGCGATAAACATATGCTTGCAGTACCACAAAGGTATTATAACAACTTTAATTCTTGCTCAAAGCACATACCTATGTACACAACAATATTATCGTATAGTTATTAAAAATGTTAGATACGTACCTAGGTATCTATAGCTACGCAATTGTTTGAGTCTGCTTAGAAAGGAGTAGATAGATAGGTAGGTACTACAAGTTTAGCCATTAGGAACAGTAATGTCTGCACCTGTTTATACCACAAAACGTGGAACGACCTTCCTTAATTCTTTCCTCATAGTTGCAACTTGGGTCCTTTAAAAAGAGAATCAATAGGGCCCTTAAGAGTCCGCCCAATGCCAGGAAAAAATCATTTTTCACTCCCGTTTGTTCCATCGCACGAAAGTCGAAAATTGCACGATTTAGCAGATGATTGAAGTTTAGGGTAGGTACACTTTTTAGTGATGTACCTATTATGTAATTAACCGATTATTCGAGTAAAACATTAGTCTAGCTATTATTTTCATAAAAAATAAAGTGGGGTTGTCGCTGCTAAATTTTGAGCATTCGAATTAAAACAGTTTTTTAGCGCATTTTCTGATATTTTTTTTAACCATGCTATGATATTTTTTTTAAACATCTATTCGATTACTGTACTTCTACAATATTATCCTCTGCCTCCTATATTTATTTAATTGTAATTACGTTCGTTACCATCAAAAAGTGTGTTTGAAAATACTTGTTTTGCGTAATTTTGGCATTGGGCCCACCCTTAAGGATAGGCAACGTATCTACATTCTACAGTACCTATGGCATTTCATAAATACCTACGTCCACATGCAGATGACAACGACATGAAATGATTGTTTGCCGCTTATCAAATTAGAAGATGGTCTTACTTATGCTATACTTATGTTATAAATTAGAGTAGCTGCCGAAGTAATTTTAATTCAGGTTAATAAAGATTTCACAGGAATATTATCATTGCCAAATGTAGATCCAATTGAGCTAAGGCTCAGCCTAGTACACACCCAATAGTAATAGCCTGCGAAACTACGGAAAAATGTCTGTTTATATAAACACCACAAGGAAATAGCGTTTATAAGTTGGTATATATATTTAAAAAATATAATCTCCTAAGCGGAATAGTTCAAATTGCATCAATACTTATTACATTACAGAATAATAAATTACAATTTTATCAATGTTAACGTACCAACCTAGCGTGTGTCAAAACAATCGTGCCGAGCAACATAATATTGAGTCATAGCTTACCGTTCGTTGTATAGGTATTATAACAAACGTACCAGTGTGTCGGCAGAATGCATCAGCGACCTGTATTCCTTGACCTTCCAGAAACACACAAGTTCAACTAGCTTTTACCGTTCACACTTCCGCGTACTATCGATCGAAAACTACACTATAGAACGCTAATTCAAATCACTCGCGTTTTCTGAACGAGGAAAGAGTTTTGTAAACAGTGTTGTTTTTCAAAACTAGCTCGTCGTCGGATCGCGACGCGAATTCGATTCGTTATCGACGCTTTGGTTTTTAATTTTTATTTTCGAATTTACGATTGCACGATAGCGCGCGTGGCGACGCAACGGCCGGCGTGCGTGCAACCTCGACCGTGCAGGCTCTCGCAATAAACGAAGCGGACATTCTTTGCTGTCAAGTTGAAGAAAAAGCAGCCGGTTCGATCTGCAACACGCGACACCATTGGATTATGTACTGAAGCCACATTATCAACACATACCTATCCCGACAACAATAGGCCACTTTGTTAATTCATGAGACACCTGAGTATTGTTCTCAAATGTTTCGTCGACGACTACCTGAAACCGACAGCCGTGCTGATGGCGTCAATCATTTGTAACTCTAGTGGAATTTAAATGTTTCATAATTTTACTTATCCAGGTACATACTTCTAAGTTTTATGTCGTTGATAGTTTATGCCAGGTATGAGCAACCTTTGGAGTGTTGCGTGCCAAACTTTATAATAAACACGCAGTCGCGGGCCAAAAAATTAAAAATATTACATGACAGCCTGCAAAAAGGTTTAATGTATTTATTCCACCATATATTCCAATCGGATTTATCGATTGTAATGTATGAGATATCGTTAGATTCCTCTTGATAGCGCAAGGGTAACAAGATACATATAAAAACCAACGCATGTTAGACGACATATTGTGAGATGTTCTTTTCTTCCAAACCCATAAGTGGTGTACCTATATTAAAAAAGGGCTTTAAAAACGATTCCATAAATATATATAACTTGTAATTTTAATTGAAATGGAACGGTAAAAGATTTAACGAAAATAAATTATTTGCAGTCGGGTTTTTATTTATTTTGTCTTGTTTATTTATTAGGTTACTTTGAAGTTAATTTACGTGTAACGGTTAAAGTTTTTTTTTTTTTTAATAGATAAGCAAGCATTTGACCGCTGCCTCACCTGATGGAAAGTGACCACGCAGTCGACGGTGGAACATGCTTGCCTAGCAGATACCTATTTACTCTTGATGACGGCAGTTCTTGAAGGCTGCCAGATTATATCTATCGGGAAATAGAGACGCTGCTGGTACGGTGTTCCGTATCGGCCGTACGCGTTATAAAGCTTGATTTAAAACGCTTTGTGCGTATTTTCGGGATATCGACCATATATGGATGCCGCATGCCGTGTTCCAGTGCGTCTTGTCGTCCGATGAAAGAGAGGAGAAGAAGGAATGAGGTTATGTAAATCGATCGCACATTCTCCGAAGTAAAGCCTGTAAAACACCCACCGATAAACTGGCAACTTTACGTCTGTGCTCGAGGCTTTGGAGTCTAGCCTACACCAACGCATCGTCTCCAATGAGCTTCTTTGCTCGATTATCTATGGAGTCCAAGGCTTCGAGCTGGTATTTAGCCGAACCATCCCAGAGATGGCTGCAGTATTCCATACAAGATCGGACTTGAGCTTGATAGAGTTTAGAAGCTGTCCTGATGTGAAATACCGCTGCACTTTTCTGAGAACACCCAGCTTTTTTGCAGCTAATTTAGCCCTGGACTCAATAAATGACCCGAAATTGAGTTTCGGTGTAAGAGTTACACCTAGTAAGTGTAGTGATACTTGATTCTGAAATTTGGAAACAAGTTTAGCTATCCATTTTCCTAAAGTCGGAAAATCTGTTAGAAAATTATTCCAACAATAAGTTAATTTCGCGAAATTTCAAAATGTCTAGCGGGCCGGCTCAAATCCTAAGACGGGCCGGATTCGGCCCGCGGGCCGGACGTTGTCCACATAAGAAGGTGTTAACAGGCTAAACCAGTAGTGCGTAGTGATCGTTCAAGTACTTTTTATTCTGTGGCTAAACCCATAGTTTAATTAAGTATTTATAATTTTACGGAGAAATCTGCCAACTAGAAACATAGACATTAGGGACATGCATGCCAAATGTCACCCACATTTGTATGGAAAGCCCTACATGCATAGACAGGCGGGCATCCCACCAGGCGGAGAAGCTCAAGCCTGCGGTGGGATTCGAACCACGGACCTTCTGCTTGGCAAACCGTATCCATTGCTACCAGGCCATCACTGCTTCAAAAAGGTTTGCACATTGTCTTACATATATAGATAGATCGGATCTATGTGTAATAATTCTCAGAACTAAGGATGTAATGTGCGACTAAACAATTCCTATTCTTATCGACTATTGTCTATCTAATTAATAAATAAATAAATAATGTTACTTTGTACAGTTTACTGATGTTATTATTATATTATTTCGTAATAGACTTTTGTCACCTTTTGTGACAGAATTAGAGCAGGTGCCCTAAGCAAGGTGCTTATCGCTTATGATACGAAGTCCAAAGGCGTTGCCTAAAAAATATACAGTCGAATTGAAAACCTCTGCCTTTCTTCCGCCGCCGTCTCGGTTGAAAATAACACTTTTGTTAACGTGTTTATTTTTCTGTTTGCACATATTTTACAATAATTCTTAAACTAACTTCCCTACCATAACTTCCAAATGAGCTAGAACTCAGAGCTGGATGATGTACTGTACTGTATCTGCCGGATCGTCCACTGCTGAACACAGCCTTCCCTATTAAGGGGGTATTTGCCATAATCCCCACGCTTGGCAGGCGGCTTGGAGATCGCAGTGTAAGTTGGCAGTTCTTTAGAAGTCGCTGCTGCCCATCTTCCAGTATTTTTCCCTTAGTTTTTCCTTACGACACCCACGGGATGATATGGGAAGATGCAATTCTAACCCGGCACCCCACGGGGGATGATGTACAATAAGGTAATCTAAAAACATCTTAAAAAGAAATAAAAGTTTTCACACATACACAAACCCAGATTTTGTATTTAGGCAAACCTTAGGCTACAAGGTTTTTTTTAACGGATTATTATCAAATAGTTGACAATGTTCAGTGCGAGTCAGACCTTGCCTTTTTAGGGTTTCTAAGTGTTACCAAATGAATGAAAAAAATACTTAGTTTTATTCCCAGCTTACAATGAAATTATAAATCGTCATTTTCAGTTTATGTTCTATAAACAGAAGATATGGCCTATAACCTTAGAGTATACATATCTAATGTATACTCAACGCCTATAACATATCGATATTTAGATTGTTACATTAGTTTAGTTATATTTAAACCGTAGCATGTGGAGAGTCATCGTTTTGAGCTCGTTGAGTAGTTAGGGTATAAGTATATTTTTAACCGACGACGATAAAAAGGCTGTAGTTCTCAATTCGACTGATTTTTTTTGTTTGTGTTTCATCGTAACAACAACTTCGACCACATCGTCACTTACCATCAGCTGTGATAGTGGTCAAAGACTAGCATATCAGGCATAAAAAAACAACTGAAGCGGCGCATATACGGAAATCTCTAATAGGTAGTAATTATAATATATTGGATCGGTGTAAGCCCGGGGCTAATCTTATTTTCCAAAACTTATCAGAGGGCTTGGTCGATGCGATGCGTGAACAAAATGCTGGCACCTATAAGGCTCAACAAATAATCTTTGCAATCCAATAAAATGCTGCCATTATGCTGGGCACGCTGCCAACGGGTAGTGGGCTGGAGCATTTTGACTGCCTACGGGCCCTCAGTGGCCGTTAGGTTGCCTAAATGCTTTCATTGTAGTAGCTGTAGTCTTATATTTAGTTTGTGTGATTGTGGAAGAGTGAATATACCTAACACAAGTACCTAATACAAAAGGTGCTTTCAACAATTAAAAACTACTGTATCTCCTATTACTGAATAAATCATAATTATTATCTATTTAATTATACTTTTCTCAGTTATTATGTAAAAACTTGTATAATCTGCAATTGTGGACCATATTCTAACCAAGTTACAGTGCTTATGTGTTTATTATTAATATCATAGTGTTTTGCTTTTTGTAACTATAAGTCCATCGTGCGAGTGTTCATAGAGGTCAGTGAACCGAAATGATGTTGTCGCCATCATTAATTATGCCAGAGAAAAATGGCATCACTACCGCCATCTATCTGGCACTTAGAGACTTATAGACATTTAAAAGTACGGATTTGATTAGAAACTACCACTGTAGCGTCAACGACTTGCTTCCGATAGTCTTTTCTCTATGACAAGATATTTACGTAATATCCGCACAGTTGATGCTAACAGTGGAGCTCACTTTTGACTTGGCGTTCAGTGAGAACAGACCTTTGGCTATATATATATAAAGTTAACGAATAAGTATGTGTATTTGTGAAATCTATCATTTAAGTTGTGGTGTATACAAGTGTTCAGTGTGGTTTTATTTAAGAGAAGATAACAATTATATTTGACATTTATTTGATTATAATTAAATCAACCAATGTCATAATACATAATCGACCTGCCTGAAAAGCTGAACAGATGAACGGACATTGGCAGAATTGTGGTAACATTAAACCGCAGAAGCCATTAACAAAGATATAATAAAGCTGAACAGAAATTATTTGGCGTGGTATGAGCTCTACTAGCTCTTGATGGCATCAAACATACATACTTATTTCTAAAATAGTGTTGAATGTACCAAAAACATACTTATATCTAAAATAGTGTTGAATGTGAAGCCTAATGAAGGTATATACTTACTGTTACACCTAATGTATTTCTGACCTAGGCCGGAATCCCTCACAAACCTATTTACGCGTTGTCAGCAGTATTTTTATCTATATAAACTGTGGCTTCCAAATTTAAGTGCTCAGAAAGATTGTGATAACTCCAGGAGTCACCAGACTCAGTACTAGTATACCCTGCAGGTGGAATTTCTGCCCAAATTAGTAGTAAAAGTGAGTTGCGGGAACTTGTAAGTCCTCTTATAAATATAATTATTTTATTTTTCAAATAAAATAAATGTGGGTGTGTCCATAAGTTGTTTTTTAAAGACAACTGAATAAGTCACAACATTACGTAGGTATATATGTAGGTATACTTAGGGTCACAGCAAGCCTGGAAAAGTTAGAATATTCTGCAGCGTGAAGAATGATCTGTTTAGGAAATATTTGAGCACGCTGAAATGTCAAGTCATTTGTATTTTTTTTATGCTTGATAGGTTAGCCTTTGACCACTATCTCACCTGATGGTGAGTGATGATGTGGTCGAAGATTTTGTTCAGGCTAACCTAGAATTACTGGCTCTCAAGGACAGCTGCCGGAACACATCGTTAGGTGCTTGGCGATAGATTTTCTACTTGAGGGCGGAAGCTAGCTAGGCGGGCATTCGTAAATTGCCCTACCACCATGGTATAACGACTGCCATCCTAAGACAACAACCGGGACCGACGGCTCAACGTGCCCTCCGAAGCACGGAAGCGCTCAGTAGTAATGTCACCAGCGGTCACCCATCCAACTCATGACTGCGGCGGACGTTGCTTAACTTTGCTGATCGGTTCAGAATGGCTAAGCAAACTTCGCTACAAGCGCTTCAAATATATATACCTAGTCATAGTATAAAGCGGAGGAACAATATACATAACGCCGTTGCCCAATCTCAACAGTACAACACTGCAGTTGTACCAGGGCAATTAGTTCAGACCACGGATTTAGGAACCCATCCTAAATCCGTGGTTCAGACCCTCCCAATGTGTCCAGGCAACGACTCAAGCCGAGGTACCTACTACCTCAGTCGTGCCCGTTGTCAATTACTCCTTTAGTATAAGAGGTCCTTGCCTTCCCTCGCCTAAAGTCCGGTGGAGTTGGACATATATGTCCTACCTAAAAGGAAAAACATAGCACCGGTCCACACGAACGTTGTATATATACATATATATAGACAAATAGCTTTCCGGGCGCGGCTCCGCCCGCGCGTATGTCGGTTATCGCGCAAAAACATTAACCTCTTTTTGCGCAGTTGGATAAAAACTATCCTATGTTTTTTCCAGGGTCTCAAACTATTTCCATACCAAATTTAATTCAAATCGGTCCAGTAGTTTTGGCGTGAAAGCGTAACAGACAGACAGACAGAGTTACTTTCGCAATTATAATATCAGTAAGTACTGATTATAGTACTGATCCTTTAGTAGCATTAGAACTCTTGATGAACAAGTTCGTATGAGGGCGTATTGCCTCCATTCCTATTTCTAATAATGTTCGCATCACTGTGTTCCTATTTGAAAATGGATGCATGTGTAAGAGACTTAACAACTTTGTCTCAGGGTTATGGGCGCAGGCGCAATGATGTTCATTACTTGTGACAAAATCCATTTGCTATAGGCACAGGTTATCGTTTAACACCAGGTAGGCCAAGTGCTTGTTTCGTTACTTAATAACATAAAAAAATACACCAAAAAATGGAACCAACTTCAACACTCAAAAGGGTGAAATAACTTTTAGAAGTCGGTAGGTTTCACCCTCTTTAGTGACCTTTGCTACTTACGGGATCGTTTGTCATTCTCTGTCAATGACTAGATCATCAAGATAGGAAAACACTTTTCAGTTATTGGATCGACCTAACTCAAAACCGGCTTGACCAATTTTTATGAAATTTAAATTTGACCACACGGGAATCATCAGCTTTTAAATAAAAAATAATCATCAAAATCGATTCACCCAGTCAAAAGTTCTGAGGTAACATAATATCAAGAAGAAAGGAAAACACTTTTCAGTTACTGGAATGTAACTCAAAAACTGCTGGATCGATTTTGATGAAATTTAAATGGGACCGCAAGGGAAGCATCAGCTTTCAATAACAAACATAAAAAAACAGTCGATTTGAGTACTTCCTCCTTTTTTTAGTCAGTCAAAAATATAATAGGGTGTCGTTCTAGCTGTCTAGAGTCATTAGATATGGGCCTAGTTTTTTTGCAGGCCTAGTATTTTTGCTATTCAATATCGCATTTATGCACTTACGGCGCATCACGAAACTCATTCTAGGCCCACAAGAGCTTTCAGGAGTTCTTTTCCTCTTCAATTTGTGTTATCTCTTAACTCTTGATTTCGGAATGTAGATTAGGTACATACTCAACATATTCTATGGCTTGTTCGCACTGTAATTTCAATTGCTACAGGACCTTTCACGCCTCAACACAGTAGTGCGCCTCAGCACTTACTTTTTAACAAAACTGCGATATATTTACGAATCATATTTTTTAACAAGTCTGCAGCCAACCACATCGTTTTAATACCACTTTTATAAAGTTTTTTTTTTTGTATTTTTAGGACCGTATTTATATAATTCTATAAAAAAATTAAATATATATCCATTAACCAAATCAAAAATGAAACAAATTGTAACGAACTGGTTAAAAAGTCTGTCATATGAGAGACAGAAGAACTTCTGAAATTAATTACATAAATTTTAATATTAATGTACCTATTTTTGGATGCATAGTATTATGCCAGATCAAAGTTAATTCAAGAAGACATATTGAACATATATACACACCCTCTTACATCTCACACACAAACCTTATTGGTATACACACATACCATTTTCTCCTAGCTTATAATTGTAAATTGATAATGAAAGAATTTGTATTATAGATTCAAGACCAGCTAGTATAAATCCAACGTAAGGGGAAGAGCGCTGTATGCTGAAACACGGGTGATGAACCTTGTTCAGCAGCAGATACTCTTGCACAATCATAATATCAAATTTTACTAGCTAATTTATAAGAACGAACTCATGTAGGTACACTTTTTGTGAATAAAGATTATTACTATGGAGGCAGAATACATGACAATGTGGCAGTACCCACTCAAACAGACTCTTGTTAAAGAGACCTACCACTTGGTAAAGACGATAAATAATAAATATTCACTCATTAATTTATAATGGATATGTGTTAATAGCACCTACAATACTCACCTAGTCACAAAGGTATAGGTAGATACTTATTTATAGCACAAGCGTCTGCGGATATTAATGTATTATTAATTTTAAAATACAAAGTCCAATCTTTTGTTTGTTTATTACTAGTATAGGTACAATGAATAGATGAAGATGTTTTCCGTTTGCGATTCGTAGTAATAACACCTTATTTGGTGTTTGTTTAGGGAAAATTTTTCGTTGCAAATTATATATCAAGGTGAAGGAGGAACCTTTATGCGGCGCCGTGCAGTCCTCGTTTTTTTAACCAATTTAAAAAAAGGAGGTGGTTATCAATTAGTCTGTTTTTTTATGTTTGTTACCTCAGAACTCTTTATTGGGTGAACCAATTTTGAAAATTTTTTTGTTTGAAAGCTGATGCTTGTCGTTTGGTCTCATTTAAATTTCATCAAAATCGGTCAAGCCGTTTTTGAGTTACACTAAAATAACTGAAAAATATTTACCTTATATTTTTTTAAGAGTGAAAAAGAAATTAAAATAAAAATGGAACTGACTTCAACATCCAAAAGTGTTAAATAACTTGTCGAAGTCGGTACCACGGTAATATTATCATTACCGTGTCGGTACCACGCGCACAATATTGTAATAAAAGGTACTTTTGAAATATCATGGTACCGACTTCAACAAGTTAATTCACACTTTTGGGTGTTGAAGTTGGTTTCATTTCTTGGTTATTTTTTTTTATATTGCCGATAGGCTAGACTTTTCTCACGATCTCACCTGATGGTATGTGATTATGTGGGCTAAGATAGTGAACAGGTAGCTTGGGAACTGGCTCTCTATGACAGCTGCCAGATATACCGTTATAGGCTTGGCGACAGATTTTCTACGTGAGGTTGTCAAGATATTCTACTGTCATACATAGTTTTCAGGCTGTGCTTGCTCGAATGCCTCTAACATAGTCTTACGACTGCCATCCTAAGATATATACATCAGAAGGCATGACAATCATTTAATTTTGTTAGTAACAATATCTGATAGGGGCTAACAAGTGCTAAATAGCTTTAAATTTAATTTTTTATGTGTTTTTTGTGATGGAGTGGCAAACAAGCAGACGGCCCACCTGGTGGTAAGCGGTTACCGTCGCCTATGGACATTTGCAACACCAGGGGCGTTACCAATGCGTTGCCGACCCTGTAAGACTCTTTTAACACCCTTTTTGAAGGAATCCATATTGTAGCTCTGCGGGAAAACGCTAGATGGAAGATCATTCCACATTTTGCAAGTATGCGGTAAGAAGGAACGCATAAATCGAGCTGTGTGAGACTTCCAGGACTCGATTAAATGTGGATGAGCTTTTAACCGGTGACGCGAGGTACGATGGTAGAATCGCGAAGCCGGTATAAGATCAAACAGCTCCTGAGAGCATTCCCCGTTAATTTATAGAGCCTGTAGAATACACAGAGCGAACCGATGTCTCTACGGAGACTCAGTGTCATGAGGGACAAGTTAAGTTACATTCTAGGTTTAAGTTACTAGTTTTGTGTTAATGATCTTTCTTTAGTTTTCAAACTGATCCTGATTTTACCTTCACTGTCTCTTTTTCACTCCTATGGAGTCCGATAGTTACAGAATTTTAGCATATTTTGTCAACGTCTTTAGCGGCGTTCACATGATCAGAATAGTACTCTATCAAAGTCTACTCGAATGCTGACTCTGATGTTACTCGTATAGTTACCGCCTCAACGAGTGACGTTCACGAGTGGTTCGTCCAGGGTTGCCAGCCATCTGGGAAATCCGGGATAGCCCCTGAATGGGGAGTCTTGTTCGGTGTCCATTAATTTCGCTCTACTGTCTCGAAATTTACTTTTTTCACAAACAAACGGACACCAACACTATGCTAAGCGCACGCCAGCCGTGGAGTTTAGTTAAAAGACCTATATAAGCTTACACTGTTCGTACTTTTGATGTTGATCCGTAGTTTCATAATCAGTAAAAATATTGAAACTTATATTTTAAGTTTTATCGATTTATTACCTAATTTAGGTAAGCACATCTTTGCTCCAATAAATATGTGTAACAATAATTATTGCCATTTCTTTTTCCTATGTATAAAATCACTAAATCTTACTAAAATGTATACTCAACCGTAGATTTATTGAGATATGACCTTGGGGTCAAAGTAACAACTCTCTTACAACCTAATACCTTGATCTGGCAACCCTAGGTTCTTCCGAGCCACCATGAGTCATGTTTCAATGGATACATTGACCTCCACGCTATAAAGTTATAGTGCACAAGACATGATAGAGTCCGAAAATAGGACATAAAAAGGACCATTCCAAGGAGTGTTTGCATCTGTTTAGCCGCTGGCCACGAAATCGAAGCCATATCTTCGTACAATACGATTTTGTGTCGTCTTTTCTTATTGTTAGGGAATATATATTTACTAAGTAACTAACATGTATTTACTATCTTTTCCTATACTTATATTTAGAAGCATAACCTCTATTACCTATTTAAAAATCCCTATTGTAGTAACACTTTTGTACCCAATAATCATATTGTTTCGCCTTTAAAACCCTGGAGGCTTCGGTTGGGACGTCTAACTAAATTAACCACGCTTCGCCAGATAATATGTTCTTTCTTAGAACGCAACCGTACCTATTGCTCTGAATAGTAAGAAGTAACGTATATCTGTAACTTTTTTACACAACTGCCCTAAAAAGGAGTGTAATGTTTTCAGGGTTCATGTATATGTGTTTGTGGATAAAGAAATCCATCGTAACTTCAAAACTGATTTTAATGCTGTATATGCGGCAACATCTGCCTTGGCGGAGGTAGCTACTGGGGTGGCTACGCCTAGTAGATCTGGAGGTGACGGACCTAATATATTAACGCACACACTTGAACTTGACCGACAAGCACCCGCCCGGGGTAGTCCGTTAATCAGTGACACAGCCAGCCAGGACGATGTATCTTCGCTCACCACCGAAATAAGGTTACTTCGAGGAGACATAGCAGAAATGAAGACTCACATGATCACTCTAACAGATCATATTAAAGAATGCTTCGCCCGTTTGGATGTACATGAAAGCAAACTAGTGAATACTGAGTCGAGACTGCATCAACTTGAAGAACGTGAATGTGAGATATTTATGAACCGCAATAAAATAGCTGAATTACGACAAGAGTTAAGCATCCGCGCTCAGGCTAGCCTTAGAAATGAGGTTGAAATAGCTGGGATAAATGAGTTCATGGATGAAAATCCCATGCATATAGTTCAACTGGTAGGACACAAAATTGGTGCTGCTCTGGACATAAATGACTTAGACTATGTGAGCAGAGTTGGACCCCAAAGCCGTGATAATGAAGGACCAAACACTAAGGGTGACAGTTCTACTGGACGACCACCACGGCCTCTAATTGTTCGTTTCTTAAGGCGACATACTCGTGACGCATTTCTTAAGGCGGGCAGAAGTAGACGAAACCTGAACTGCTCCGATATTGATGTCAAAGGCGCTTCAAGAAGCATTTTCATAAACGAGCGCTTAACGCATGAAAATAGACAGTTGTTTCGGTCTGCCAGACAACACGCAAAAGCAGCAGGCTTCAAATTCTGCTGGGTCAAGAATGGCACCATTTACGTCCGCAAACAAGAAGGGAATCCTGCAATTGCTCTCAAAACCGCAGAAGAACTCCAACAAAAACTGCAACAAACAACTTTTCAATTGTAGAAAAGAACTTAACTCGTCGTTCACATATTTGCCAATGTTGAGATTCTCTTTTTTACTTACTTTTATATTTGTAGAGCTGTTGGGTTACACAACATTCAAATACACGGCACACACACTAATAACACACACTCTTAAACTCTCAAACATAATTACATATCTCACTCAAAATTGTATAGTTGTGAGTGATAAAACTAATCACACATCCACCATATTGTTTCATCTTGCAAACTATGAAGCTCTTGTCTGTTTAAATATGACATCCTTGGATCAGATATTATTGATTTTTATCTCATTTTATCATTATCAGGATGGCTTTAGTTAGTTTAGCTAATGATATTGACGAAGTTGTAAATATTGACTGCCTCACCCTAAATTCAATAGAATCCTGCAAGAGCATACTTACTGTACCTTATTATAATTTTAAAATTTTATCATTAAACATAAGAAGCTTCCAATGCAACTTTGATAAACTTGCAGTAATGTTACAGCGTGTCGATTGTGATATAGATGCTATTGTTCTGTCAGAGTGCTGGCTTTCGGTTGGTCAATATATCGACCCTCTTCCAGGATATAATGCTTTCCGTACGACTGCACAGAAGAATAAAAATGGCGGCGTAGTAATTTATACAAAATCCACCTTCAGTTTTGTTATCCAGGAACTTATCATGATGGATGCTGACTCTTTACTTATCATCTTAAATGATAAAATTGCTGTTCTGGGTATATACCGTTCTCCTTCTACACGCATTCTTGACACATTTTTAGACTCACTTGACTCAACATTAGGTAATCTTAAAACCTTCCCTTTCATTCTTGTCGCAGGTGACATTAACACAGATATTACTAAGGTAAACGAAAATAATACCAACTATATGAACATTATGGCATCTCACGGCTTGCTTCCTGCAATATATAAACCCACTCATGGCAAAACTTGTCTCGACCATATTTTTGTAAAATCAAAAACAAACTCAATTGGACTAATTTGCACAAGTTCTATTACGGATCATGACATCACTATTGCAGCAACGTCAGTCACAAAGCAATCTCCACTCAAGCCTAGGACTAAATTTAAAATTGACATAGACTCTGTGGCAAAGGAAATTGAAAACGTGGACCGGTTTTCCGTAACTAAGCATTCGTGTGTAAATTCAGCAGTTCAAAACTTCAATCAGATATTGACGAACACGATAAATAAAAACTCACGGAAAATTCTAGTGGGGAGAAAATGGGTCACAATGAAACCATGGATCACTCCTGGCTTGCTTAGATGCATGCGGCATCGTGACAAACTGCATCTAGACACGAAAACCTACCCCAATGATGCCGTTCGTCGTAAAATCTATACTCGATACCGTAATTTCGCCAATAAGCTTCTCAAAAAACTAAAAAACGAATACAATACCTAACAGTTACAAGAAAGCAGACACGATACCAAAAAGCTCTGGAAAACGGTCAAGAGTATTTGCTCTGAGAACAAAACCTACTGTACTGATTTACTTAAATATAAATCAAACCCTGACATATCGCTCCATGAAACTAATAAGTATTTTGTATCCGCCGGACAAGATTTGGCTAAAAATATACTTAACAAGGTATCCGTAACCCAACAAAATCTTATAGCAGCATACAGATCTTCAACCCTAAATTCAAATTCAATTTTCTTCCATCCTACCGATCAATTTGAAATATCAAAAATTATATCCCAATTCAAAGCTGATAGCTCTCCTGGACTAGACGGATTCACTACCGAACTATTTAAGAAATGTAGTGAATCTTTACTTCTGCCCCTAACGTATATTATGAACCTGAGCTTAATGTCTGGTGTTTATCCAGAGTGTTGGAAAACTGCAGTAGTCTCTCCAATTTTTAAAAGTGGATCTAAATTCTTACCCGATAACTATAGGCCTATTGCACTTTTAAGTATCACCTCGAAGATCCTAGAGAAAATCGTGAATAATCAACTAGTGACTTTTCTGGAAAAAAATCATGCTATATCTGATAGGCAGTTTGGTTTTCGTAGAGGTAGGTCGACCGAAGACGCCGTGTCACTACTTGCCAATTTCGTGTCAACGTTCGTTGAGAATGGTGATAGTTGTATTGCTCTATTTTTAGACCTGGCCAAAGCATTTGACTCCGTCTCGGTTGGCCTGCTGCTAAAAAAATTAGAAGCTGTGGGGATCAGAGGAATAGCACACACATGGTTTTGTAGCTACCTCACTAACCGAAAGCAACGTGTTAAAGTTGGCCCTCACACCAGTAGCTCTCTGCCTATAGATTTTGGCGTCCCACAGGGCAGTATACTTGGCCCAACGCTTTTTAAACTATATATCAATGACGTTGTGTGCTGTGCCTTGCCAAATGCTGAGATAATTACATATGCAGATGACACAGTCATAATTTTTCATGACAAAGGGTGGAAACAAGTATACAAGCAAGCTGAAGAGGGTCTTTGTAATATTGCAGGGGTGTTGGACTTGAATTTACTTACATTAAATGCCAAAAAAACTAAATATTTAGCTTTTTCAAAAACGTGTACTGGAAGTCCTCCAACTAATAATATTCTTAAATTACACTCTTGCTCGTTATTCAAAACTAACGTTAATCTGTTTGATTGCCCCTGTATCCACATTGACAGAGTCCACAAATTCAAATACCTAGGCTTCGTAATTGATGAGAACCTCTCTTATCAATATCATATTGAAGATCTATCCAGTAGGGTAAGGAAACTGATCTTCGTTATGAAAAAGCTCAGAGATTGTGCCACCTTAGAAGTTTTACGTCAAGTATATATGGCCTTATGCCAATCCGTTATGCAATACTGCATCTCTGTCTGGGGAAGCGCCGGAAAAACTTATTTCATGACAGCTGAAAGAGCACAGCGAGCACTCATAAAAGTCATACTAAAAAAACCGTTCAGATACCCTACTGATGCTCTTTATGATGATTTCAAAGTACTGAGAATGCGTCAACTCTTTGTACTTGCAGCAACTGTGCAAGCACACAAAACGATGCTCAACCGTTACGACTATAATACTCTTTTTAGCAAGCGTATCTACCGGCTTCCGGTCCCCAACGCCACATCATTATTAACTCGTAGAAGTCCTGCTTTTGCTCACGCTAATACATACAATAAAGTTTGTGATGTTTGTCCCATCAAAGGTTCTAACGTTTTTAATTGTAAGAAAACAATTAAAACCTGGCTTCTGAACCTGTCTTATGATAAAACGGAAGAATTAATTTAATCGAGGTACCTTAAGCTTTCCACCCTCACCTATCTCACACACTTTACATCATTATCACACTTATACACACAACTACACATGTGTTACCCACACTCTTTCATTCTTCTCTTTCTTTTACGCACATAATGCATAACTTTTTAATCTTTTAAATTGAAATAAATGCTATGCTACCCACTCCCTAAATATCTCATATGATTCTAAAAAAATAACCAATTGTTCATACTTACTTTTAACTAATTAATGTATAGTTTTGTATAATCACCTGGATTTACTATTTAGGCAATTTACAAGTGTTTTGTCTCAATATCAACTAATGATAATCGTACTCAGAGCCCCAAGACACAGGCTCTCGCCTAGTTTGGGTCTCAAAGCTTATTTGTGTTAAATTTTATTTAGGTAACCTCATACAGAAAAATTGTAAAACCAATGAAATGTTTTTTGGAATAAATATTTATTTATTATTTATTAATGTAAGTATGAGATATCATTAGATTTGTCTTGATAGAGCAAGTGATACTGGGTACATTAAAAAAAACTGGCGGATTCTAAATGCCATATTGATTAAGATAAAAAATAACTCTATTCTGAAACCGGGAATAATACAGCATTGGTTAATTATATTTGTTATTTTACTAATCTCAAATGCTGAATAAGTGTTGGCACCTGATGGAAAGACAAAACCGCGGATGTGTTTTTTCTCCATACAGTATATACTATTCTTTGGGTTTTTGGATGACATAATCAGAATCGGCACACCTAGATATTAGCATGGATGAAATTGAATCGATCCCTTTTTGTACGCCACTTTTTTATCATTTTTGTCGTCAGCAAACGTAGTTTTAGTTTATAGTAGTTAAGCCTAGTTTTAAACCTTTACTGTGTTACTATAGTATGTCGCGTGATGTCATTAGTTTAATATCATGGCATTCTATGTGTGTAGTACATATATTATTCTATGAATATACGGAATAGATGCTGGACTCTTGTCTGCAGGCTCGTCCACTGCCTCCCCCTTAAAGGGTAGAACTCGGTAGACGTCTCATTTTTGCATCCCAAGTCAAATTAATCCTGCTTTATTGTATCTTAAAATAAATAAAAAAAAGCATTTATTTAATACTTATTAATAAACTAATACATTGTACAAATTCAATTTAAAAGTGGAATTTAAATCATGCAATTATTAGAAAATTTAATTGAGCATGGAAACTGTAATTATTAATATAATATAACATTTTAAATTATTATTGTTTTCTTATTGTTATATTATTATTATTTAATCATTTTCAATTCATTAGAGTTTTAAATTAGCATTAATATTAACCCCTCTATTTGAGGGTAAAGGTATATTGTATATTTCTGAAATTTAAATGAAAGTTAATCAAGCTTGCCTTTGCTGTAATATTTGTCAGAGTTTAGATACTAATAGACAGATAATTTATTATCTGATTATTTACACCTTTTACCGTTATATGATGATTTCGTTAGACACGATAGGTTGTTTCATATTCCTACGATAATTGTCGTCGCCGGCACTAATAAATGCAAATATATGCTCGCCTGGCTAGCTTCCAACCTCAAGTAGAAAATCTGTCGTCAAGCACCTAACAGTGTGTTACGGGAGCAGTCTCTGAAAATTACAAGTTCATATACGTATCAAGGTAATGGGCGCAGTTAAGTTCGTGACTTGTAACGAAATGCATCTGTTGTATGCAGATCGAGGTTACCATTGGGCCCGAGCGCGTTCCGTCATAATCTAATTTTAAAAAAATGAGAGATATACGACTATTTTCAACACAGTAAAATTTTCAATGTTTCACTAGATAACTGAAGTACGCTTATAGTATGCGCCTGCAAGATTTATACAAAAAGACCATCGCTTATGGTTCTATGTGCCTATAGTTCTATACTCTTACTTACTATAAATATTTACGTATTAATTACTATGTATCAAGATGATTCTTATTTTTGAAGCGCTCTTAGCGAAGTTTGCTTAGCCGTTCTGTATATCTGCATGCAGTGAACAGATTAAGTATTGTTGAGATATTAATGCCCGTCTGCACTAAACTTTGACAATTCCTCAGTCGATATTTTGTGTCATGTCATAATACTACTACTTGTCACATAAGTAATTCATATGTCATTATGGCGTGTGTATGGTATGTATGAAATGAAATGTGTCAGAAGAATAAGTCGGCTTCATTTAGGGGCTGTTTCCGAATGATCGAGTAAGTTCCGGTTTAACTACCCAATGGGCCCTTAGTTTATTAATTTCCTTGATAAGAATAACCTTTTCACCTCACAAGCTCGGAAAAGTCTTGCTTGTCATTCGAAATTTGAAAGTGCTTTTATTCGCTAGCGTGGAAAAGGTTTTTGAAATTTGAATTGTTCTTAAAGTTCTAGAAAATTTTATGTAGGTACTTTCAATATCACCAATTTTAGTAAATTTACTTATAATTGTTACCATATACTATTAATGCAAATTTAAAATATTATTTCAGTTGTTTTTCTTGCACCTAGTATTTTCCTCGCTGTAGTGAGGTAAAAAAAAATGATTCGCGAAGCAGCAAAGTTATTTTGCATCTCATGCCTTTGAAACTTTAGTATGCTCAGGATTATAGCGAAAATTTGAGCTCAATCAGCGGACTAACTCACAACTATGTTAGTACAACCATGATGTCATCCATGTGAAAAGTATTATTTTCTTTAATTTTGCCGCATTTTGGACAAGATTTATCAATATTTTTTTTATGTTAATGTGACGGAACAAGCTCGAGGCCCACTTGATGTTAAGCGGACTAACCTATGCCTATATCAGATGCATTTCGTCATGTCACGAATTGCACTGCGCCCGTCACATTGAGACATACCTACTGTTGTTAAGTCTCATGTGCCTGTAATTTCACTGGCTCTCAATGACAGCTGCCGGAACACACCGTTAGGGGCTTGGCGACAGATTTTCTACATGAGGGTGGTCGCTAGCCAGGCGGGCATTCGCAAAATGCCCTTCCACCATGCGGTGAAGCTCAAGCCCGCGGCGGGATTCGAACCATGGACCTGCTGCGCGGCAGTCCATAGCCAATGCTACTGAGCCATCATTGCTTCAATATATTAAATATTCGTTATTGTATTAGTAACTACATATAGAATATCATTTCGTACGGACCTGTTATTTTCCCATTGAAATTAAGTTCGGGTAAACCATCCATTAATTTGTTTAATTTTTTACAGGACCATGGCCGATGAAACTTGCTTCAGCAGGTTTTTTTACAACGCTGCTGATAATATGGTATTACCGACAGAGTCTACCCCGGACTCATCGCAAGACCTTAGCCAGAGTTCTGTACAATCAGATGAGGAACTAAGCCTTTCACAGCTCACTATGGCAGAACAAGAACCTTTGGTGATCCAGCCTTTTTTCAACATAACGCCTAGAGAAATGCCAATATCACCTCACTACGTGTTCGAAGAAGAATTTTCTAGTAACCCCTGGGCTATGTTAATAGCAACCATTTTCCTGACAAAAACGTCTGGCAAAACCGCCAGGCCTTACATGAAGAGCTTCTTTGAGGAGTACCCGACACCTTACCACGTCCTCAGTGACAGTCCAGTGGCATTAGAAAGGTTTTTTGATAAATTGGGGTTAAAGAAACGTGGGCATATGATTTGGAAGCTGAGTTACCAGTTCGTTTCATCGAAATGGCGTCGAGCGAGCGATTTATGTGGCGTTGGCAAATACGGGGAAGATGCTTACAGGATCTTCTGTTTGGGTCATACTGATTTGGATCCTGGAGACAGATATTTAAAGCTGTATTTAGACTGGCTCAGAAGTCAAACGGAGTTTTTAAAGGAACATGGGACAATGGATAGTGAATTTGTTATTGAGGACCCTACTTTGAAGTATTATAGAATAACGTTAAGAGATGTGGATCAATTGGAGTAGTTTTCGTTGGGAATTGAAAAATATATACTTATTTTACTGAAAGGCACGCCTCAAGTACATAGTTATACACATACTCCATAGGTGCGTAATATAAACCGAATGAATCGTAGTCCCACGACTAACCCCTCTGGTTGGATTTCAAGACCTGATCAGCATCTCATACCGTTGCTAATTAATAGACACATATCAACAGCATCTCATATAATACAGCTTAAAGAGTCAGCTTTAAGACCCATCTCAAGATCTGAAGCAATGATAGATGAGCGGTAATAACTATGGACAGCTGTGCCGCGGGTTACGGTTCGATCAGCTTGAGCTTCACCGCATGGTGGAAGTGCATTTTGCTAATGCTCGTCAGGACAGGCGACAGATTTTATACAGATGGTAGCATCTTCAAGTAGAAAATCTGTCGGCAAGCAGCTAATAGTGTGTTCCGGTAGTATTCCTTGAGAGCCAGTAAAATTACAGGCACTTGAGACTTAGCAACTATACTATGTCAGGGTGACAGGTCCAGTGCAGTTTGTCCCTTGTGACTAAATTCATCTGTTATGAGCACAGGTTAGCGCATAACATTAGGTGGGCCTCGTGATTGTTCCGTCACAATCCAAATTTTTTTTTGTATTGATTGGTTTGTAGAGTCAGTAGGGATGCCCGCTACGATACGATATATCGGAATATCGATACAGCACTATACGATATAGCGATATTTGATGCGATATTTTTACCATACGATACGCTTCGATGTATCGAATTCTTATAAAAATATCGCATTACCGTATCGTATCAAACTATGTCGGTGATTAATTTGTATAATTTTAAAGTTCCTATTACATCATCACTAAACGATAATAGACAGTGCCATTGACTATATTGTTATTAGTAATAAGAGAATGATAACGTCGACAAAATTGTGTATGGAACAAGAACAGCCGGCTTTTGTTTAGACTTGGAGGTAGATTTAGATAAATCTTTGGACTTTGTAGTACCGTCATGTACAAATAATTATTTGTTTCTTTTTAAAAAATAAAAGAATTATAGTAAAACTATGTACTAAAAAGATAACCCTTTGCACGATATACAGTTACGATGCGATATATCGATACAATACACTTTTTTGGGCATCCCTAAGAGTCAGCCAATACCGGGGTCTCAAATATTATAAAAGCATCTCCGTTTTAGCTTTGACAAAAATAATTTCGTATTTTTTTTCGAACTTTCGGTTGATTTCCTCTACAAGTCGCATTTCTTAATCGATTCTCGTGAAATATGAGTTTTGAGCTGTTTCTAAATTTACTTATTTTTTCAATACTTTTTGTCAATACAGATTATGTTTTTTTTTCAAAACGGCTAGATCTTCAGCTGACGACGGTGCCATTATTTATTATTTTTTTCTCTGTATTTTGATAATCATTCTACATGATCATGGAATTTGTGAGTTTAATATACAATTAATTTTAATATACAATAAATACTTGTATCATAAAAGTGTCGAGCACCCTACGAATAAATTATTCGTAGTGAGCACCCCATGATCCCGTAAGTTGGCCTAAAACTGTCAAAAATATAAAAAATTACGTTTACCTTTAACTAATGTAATCGATTCAACAATTATCCAAAAATAAGTTTATTAAATACTAGCTGTACCCGCGACTTCGTTCGCGATTGCCGTACCTGCAGACTAATTATTCACATTTGTGCACTGTTTATCCCATATTAAGCAACACTGTGGTCTGCGGTGAAGTACTCTTATAGTAAACCATAGCTTAGAATGGAGCTTTTTACCTTGGATTTCAAAACTCCCGGGTTGTATTTTCCAGAAGACAGTAATTAAGTAACTCAGAGAGTTCTTTCCCGGTTCGCACAATAAATGTTGAAGCAAAGTACATTGTGCGTTTCTTTAGAATTTCGATTTTAAAGCGGCGCGGCGGTTTGTTTGACGGTAGATCAAACATATTTTTTTATTTCTCATTCTCGGAAAGTAGTGTTTGTTTGATCTGAGTAGCGGGTGGGAGACGCTCCTTCCCACCTAAGGCCGGGAAAAACTCATAGTAAATGCTTCCTTCTCTTGGGCCGGAATTACTTGTAACAATTGTAACCATTGGTGTAAACAAAGTTATATGTCTAAGATTTTTCGTTGTAAAATACTCTGTTGTTACAAAAAAATTAATAACATTTATGTTTGGCAGGGTAGTAACTAAATATAAGGTAAAAAGTGTAGGTTAAAAAAAAACTAACTAAAAATTTCCCTAAATTGCATTGTTCTAACTCCTAGTGTATCTTTGTATCTTCTACTCATGTTTATTATTTTTAGTAAATATTTAGAAAAACTAAATTTTTTTTACCGTCCTCATATTTTAAATGAAAAGTAGAGTGCTTAACTCGTATGTAAGTCATCGATTCCTACTTGGACTATAGCCGCATTAATTTTAAATAGGTTCTGCTCATGTTATTAAAATCAAAATAAATAATATAAAAAACATACAATTTTTATATCGTTATTCCTTATATTAGTAGTGAAAAGCAGAGAGATTCCTCTTCGGGCAATAGCCGCCCGTAAATATTCCAAACAAAATTTTACGTAAAATATCACAAATAGTTCTATCCTCTCAATAATTTTTTAGTAAGTAAGTTATTTTTTCAATGAATAATTTTTAGAAAAGCTACTTTTTTTACTTTTTTTAAATTCGAAATGAAAAGTAGAGAGCTGAACGCGGGTGAAAGTTATCAAGCGATTTAAACCGTTTAAAGTTGTTTAATTACAAAGTGTAACAATCGCGAAAATCTAAGACAACATTGTGCACTCCCATTGCGCAGTCTCCGAAATGTATCCGGCAAAAGAAAGATATGTAGTTATAAAAACTGATTGTGGCAAATGTACCATATTTTAGAGTTTTATCGTAGCAAGCTTGCAAAACTAAATAATTGTGTGTGATGCCGGTCTGTCCGTGGGGTGTCGGGCTTCCCGTGGGGTTCCGGGCTTCCTATGGGCTTATGATGAGCCGTACGTTCAAGGGTTTCTCAACATTCCGCGGTTAAAGTTATTTGAAACGAAATATTTAGTTTGTGATATCTGTAATTTCTTAACTGCAAAACTGAGGACTTTGAAATATTTACGGGAAAATAATTAAATTACCACTACTGTAACAAAAAAAGAATGATTGAAATTGGACTACGCGTTAATAAATTACAACTAAGTGTACATTTTAACTTTCATCCCCTTTCCCAAGAGAACCGTACTGAATTTCGGGATAAAAGTATCCTATGTCCTTCTTCGTAGTATGAACTCGAATCGTGCTAAGTTTCATTCAAATCCATTCAGTAGTTTTGGAGTGATGCGCGGCCGGGATACAAACAGACAGCCAGAAAAAAGAAACAGTTTTTGCATCAGTATCAGCAAAGTCAAAGTCAAAGTCATACCTATACGATAAAGTGCGACCGCCAGCTTAAGATGAGCCGTACGTTCAAAGATTTCTGTACATTTTGGGTGTCAAGTTATTTGGAAAGTAATATGTAGGTTGTGATGTCTGTAATTTCTGAACTACAAACCCGATGACTTTGAAATATTTACGTGATAATTTTTAAAGCACCACTATTCTAATTAAAAAAATGGGCCAAGTGCGAGTCGGACTCGCGCACGAAGGGTTCCGTACCATTAGCTATACAACATTAGACTTCATATTTTAACCTTTTTAGGGTTCCGTACCCAACTAACCCGACGGGACCCTATTAATAAGACTTCGCTGTCCGTCCGTCCGTCCATCCGCCTGTCACCAGGCTGTATCTCAAGAACGGTGATAGCTAGACAGTTGAAATTTTCACAGATGATGTATTTCTATAGCCGCTATAACAACAAATACTAAAAATAAAATAAATATTTGAGGGGCCCCCCCATACAACAATTGATTTTTTTACCGTTTCTTGCTCGATACTAATGACGGTGACTGGTAGACGCTTTAACTATTCACAGAATATTTAGTTTTTATGTTTTCTTCAAATATAATGAATTAAATTAGAATAAATAATTAAGGGGGCACCCATACAATAAAATTTCAGATAATGGTACGGAACCCTTTGTGCGCGAGTCCCATTCGCATTTGACGCGTTAATAAATTACAACTAAGTGTATATTTTGACTTTCATCCCCTCTCCCAAGGGAACCATGCTGAATTTTGGGATAAAAAGCTAAATTATCCTACCTTGTAGTATGAACTCAAACCATGCTAAGTTTCATTGAAATCCATCCAGTAGTTTTGGAGTGATGCGCGGCCGGGATACAGACAGACAGACAGACAGACAGACAGACAAAAATAAAAAAAAATACAGTTTCGGCATCAGTATCAGCTAAAGAGTACTATACATTTTTTTTTTCAAAATATCTGCCATGTACAGAATTGGTCCTGTTACAGTTTTATTATAAGTATAGATAGTAAAACTCTTCTTCAAATCTCGCTAATTACATGTCTATGTATAGACGACCTAGCAACTCCTATAAAAACTTTTTTTGCTGATTGTTTAGCTTTAGCCTTTCATCCTTATCACACCTGATGGTTTGTGATGAAGTGGTCGAAGGTTACCAGAACAGGTCTGAAGAACACGCCTAACTCAAAATTACGGGCTTTTGTGGACAGCTGCCGGAATACACCGTAGGTGCCTGGCATCAGATATCAAGCAGCAAGATTTGGTTCTGCATTAAGAAACCAATGTCAGCGTTGGATATGCTCTGAGATATTTTCGAATTTATACGTACTTTTAGATTCATAGTGCCTCTTCTCACGCGACATGAGGGATCGCATTCAGTAGACAACCGGCTTTAAAATCTAGGCCAAAAGTTGTAACTAATAAGTCTATATACCTTTGTATTTTAAGTAAACTTACTGTAGTGACCTGAACTTACGTGGGATAAGAGAAAAAATATGATGATAATGATTTATGTTTAATGTTGATATTGATTGAGGTGTTTTAAAATATTATGTGATAAATAAAATACCGTTGTCTCTATTAATAATGTTTAAATCTAAAAATATACAAAGTTACTCTGTCTAAAATGTGATTAGCACGTGATAATAATTGAGTAATTAAATTAAACAACTTTAATCGGTTTAAATGCCGTATATTTATCATTATAATATAGAACATGCATAATATATAAATTACTCTTTTACTTTGTTAAAGTCTTGTCAATTATTACTATTATTTTATGTAGATTAAACTTCTCAAAATATATAATAAGAATATGATACCGAAAACTTAGATATTGAAGTGTTTTAGTCGAATTTATGCTTCGTAACATATTGAGAAAAAGATCACATTGTCGTCATAGCCATACTCGTAGTTCGATATTTCAGCAACTGAGATGTGCTGAAATATATATTACAGAATATAATAGTGACATTGCGAGTGATATAACAAAGTTAAGTTCGGTTTTTAATATATTTTTGTATATATTGTATTGCTGATATTTGTAAACGAATGTGAATTCCTATTAAAAACGATTATCAATGTAATAAAATATGTAAGTATGTATACCTAACCATATATCTAATTTTATTTAACCATAGCGGTACCTGCCTTAGTATAGTGGTCATCTCTATTGAGTTAAGGTTAAGAATTATTTGTTTGTTGGATATCGAGAAATAAACTATGTAGTACTTACTTATTTTTTTTTCTACCTAGTAGCCTTTGACCACTATCTTACCCACAGAAATCTAAATAAATAGGCAGTGCATATTTTTAGACTTCTGTGATCTCACGTGATGAAAAGTGATGATGTGGTCAAAGATGTTGGTAAGCTTATCCAGAAGGATCTCAAGGATAGCTGCCGGAACACAACTTTAGGTGCTTGGCAACAGATTTTCTAATTGTTCTCGTGTGTTAAGGCAGCTGTCCTTGATAGCCAGTCATTCTAGATTAAGCCTGTTAACACCTTCAACCACATCGTCACTTACCCTCACGTGAGATTGTGGTCAAAGGCTTACCTATCAGCAATAAAAATAAAAAAAATATGCACATCGCTCTACTCGATATACTTATGAAAAATCTCGTAATGCCTAAATCTAACTTAGCATTATTTCAAAACAATACGTATTGTATGGCAATAAAAATTTACAATAAAATCTCATTAGAGACTTACCCATAAATTTAAATCTAAATTATTAAATAAAATAATAACTAACCTCGCCAAGAAACCGTTTCTAACAATTTAGACATTGATTCCCTAAACCAGCATTTTTCTTCCGCTATTTCTAACCTTGATCCTAATGACAAAGTTAATACTATAAATTATCTTTCATGTGCCCAAACTCCAGATTACTCTAAATTTTTCTTTAGTCAGTTCGCTGCTAGTGATGTTAAAAAAAGTATTTTATCCATTCAATCCAACGCTATGGGTGGGGACAATATCAGTCGAAAGATGATTGTTACTATTTTAGATGAACTACTGCCAATTATTTGCCATATCCTCAATCACTCCATATCCAGTTGTACCTTCCCTCTATCTGGAAGGAGGCATATATTGTCCCTATACCTAAAAAATCAAATCCCGTCTCTTATTCTGAATGCCGTCCCATTTCTATACTACCATTCCTGTCTAAAGTCCTTGAACGTTTGGTTTATAATCAACTCAACTCTTTTCTTTCATCCAATAGCCTATTGAACCCATGCCAGTCTGGTTTTCGCCCTGGTCATAGTACCATCACAGGTCTCGTCAAAATTACTGATGACATACGACTAGGAATGGATAATGGCCTACTTACTGTTCTTACGCTCCTTGATTTTAGTAACGCATTCAATACTGTTGATCTTGATATCCTTTTAGCTACGCTCAGCTCTATTAACATATCTCCTTCAGCGACTGACTGGTTTCGCAATTATTTATATGGACGACGGCAGCGGGTTCGTATTGAGGATAATTACTCCTCTTGGTGTGACACGAGTGCTGGTGTTCCTCAAGGCGGCGTACTATCTCCTCTTCTCTTCGCTATATTTATCAATTCTATATCATATTCACCTCTTTCTTCCTACCACCTTTACGCAGATGATCTCCAGATTTACTCGCAGGCACCCCTTGACAGATTGAGCGAAGCTATCTGCGTGGCCAATTCTGACCAGAGCCATATAGTGGAATGGAGCAAGCGCTTTGGTTTAAAAATCAATCCGAAAAAAAACACAAGCCATCATCATCGGGAGCTCCAGAATGACTGCTATAATTGATGAAGCAAGCATTCCCAACATTTGTTTTGATGGTGTTACTATTCCATACAGCTCGGAAGTAAAAAATTTGGGAGTTATATTTGACAAAAAATTCTCATGGGGTCCCCAACTATCATCCATTAGTCGGAAGGTGTTTGCTTCTGGAGCGTCGCTTAAAAGACTACGGAACTTTCTTCCTACGGCAACTAAAGTTACGCTAGCGCAATCTCTTCTCCTTCCGGTTCTTGACTATGCAGATGCCTGCTACTTAGATCTCACGGAGGACCAGCTGAATAAGCTTGAGCGGCTCCAAAATTATAGCATAAGGTTTATTTTCGGTCTTAGAAAATACGACCACGTTTCCCAGTTTCGTACAAAGCTCAAGTGGCTGCCCATTCGCCTTCGCCGGAATATGCATATCCTCTCTCTCTTGTATAATATTTTATTTAACCCCTTTCTCCCTTATACCTGAAGGAACGGTTTGAATTCCTGAATAACTCAAACTACAGTCTTAGGTCATCAGAAAATCTGATACTATCATCAACCGCCTCTAAGACATCTTTTTATAGCGGTTCATTTAGTGTTGAAGCCGCACGTTTATGGAATGCACTCCCAGTAACCATAAGAAAGGCCCAAACATTAAATTCATTTAAAAGCCAAGTCAGATCTTTTTACCTTGCACGATGATTATTCAAACTTTTGTTATGGCTCATAAATTGTCGTACTTTGTTTCTTTATTATTAATATTAACTAATATTTATATGTTTGTATATTATTTATATAGATATGTATTTATATGTATAGTTATTATATAATAATATATTTGGGTATTAAATATACATATTTATTTGCTGTATATATTATTATTTTATTTTTAACTAATTACTATTAATTTCTACAAATCTACACCACCTATCTATTTTTATTCCTCACATATACCTATATATTTTCCATTCTAAGGTTGACAGGAAGAGAACGCTTTAAGGGACAGAATTCTAAAACCAGATGTTAGATTTTGTCCCCACTTCTCCTCGCGTGTTTACTTCGCGGTGTACATGGCGCCACGTCCGCAAGTCAACGGTAATATTTTATTTGATTAAAAATTTAGAGCGCCCTCTAGTAGAACTAGTAGAAACTATCTTGTCACACACGAATGTGATGTGTGCTGAAGCGCCATCTAGTACGCATACATGATACCAACCATTAGTTGATTGTATGCTGTAAATATCATAGTGTGACACAGTTAATAAATTTACCATACCTACAGTAGAACAAGTTTAGTCCTGATTATTACCAACTTGTTTGATTTTTGCAGTTTTTGTGTATGTTCATTTTTAATGAACATGAACTATGGTTTTGATGAACATGAACTATGTATCTACTTTGATGCAAGGCGTAAGCTGTTACACAAAAGATGGTTTATTTATTACAAAAACAAGTATATTGTGTAAAATTTAAAAAGAAAATCATAAAAAAACTTTTTTACCCCTGATCAAAATACAAATAGCGGGTTATACTATTGGGTATTTTTAACTGACTTCAAAAAAAGGAGGAGGTTCTTAATTCGTCTGTTTTTTCTTATATGTTTGTTACCTCAGAACATTTGACTGGGTGAATCGATTTAAAAAAATCTTTTATTGTTTGAAAGCTGATACTTGTTGTTTGGTTCCAGTAAAATTTCATCAAAATCGGTCAAGCCGTTTTTGACATACACTCCAATAACTGAAAAATATTTACTTATCTTGGTGATATAGTCGTTGACAATGAATGAAAATCGATCCCGTAAGTAGCAAGGGTCATAAAAAGAAGTGTTTTTTTTTTAAATAAAAATGGAAATGACTTCATCACCAAAAAGTGTGAATTAACTTGTCGAAGTCCAACACTAGTACCACGTGCACAATATTGTGATAATAGGTACTTTTGAACTATACTGGTACCGACTTGAACAAGTTATTTCACACTTTTGGATGTTGGAGTCGGTTCCAATTTTTGTTTTTTTTTAATCAAGTAGCGTAGTTCATTCAGATCCTGGCTTTGTTTCCGCTAACAATCAAGGGTACCTGCTCGTGTCATTACTACAAGTCATTATTAAGATTTCACTTACAAAAATCACATGGAGAATGTAGTAGGTAGGTACAGTTATTGTTTCAATTTGTTAATAATAATAAATACATCTCGTGGATGCTATTGTGTAGATGGGTGGAACAACAAAACTTCTAACAAAAAAATACCATTATTGAAATCACCCAAGGAGAAAGATAAGTATTTTGTTTGAAAATGTATTACTTTGTATTACTATTCATACGTAATACCACAATATTACATATCGATTATAAAACCGTGGTATTACTGTTATTAACTGTATTTGTCAAAGATTACGAAAGATACGTTTATGTTTGTAAACGACACCCGTGCCGTCACTTGATGTATGTACTTGTATAGGTAGATTATGTTGCGAAGATGCACCGGAGTGCGACATAAAATCGGACATTCCATGAGAGTAGGGCTGCCATCCGTCCGGGTTTCCCTGGATTTAGCATTTTACCAATAACCCTGCATATTAATAAAAAAATAATCGAAAGGTGAATGTTTCGAGATTTGTCTTAATATACTCTTTGTGTAATAGTGTATATCAACAATGCGTCGTTCTTCTCCTCCATTTTCTATACTAGAAAAATAACAAACTTTTATTGATTTTCACATAATATTTTTGGTGAAGAATTTTATTGGTAAGTAAGTTATGGGATAGTATCAATAACCAAGAAGCATCCTCCTATCCTACAATATATGGGGTTGTTTATATGGCTACCATATGTTGTTTATACAACACAGAAGATGTAACATTTAAAAACATAATGGCTATAATGTGTATAATTTTAACTTTTGTTGAATTACCGGCCGCCCCTTAACACCAAAACGTCCTGGGGAATACTCTCTTTGGTAGTATATCCGCTACACTTTGGTTATTAAGGGCGTTATAGTTAAGTCCCCTATAATGCACCTTACTCGATGTTCTTACGTAAGTATTGGTATGGTGCTAATTATTTCATTTTCTTTTAGTCAGTTCTTAATTCTTATGCTATTCAAGAAAACCATGGAAAGTCTCATTCTAAAGCAGAAGCTTAGGCTTCTTCTTTTTGTATTAAGTTTTCATTTCAGAATTTCATTATCTCTATCGCATCAAACGTTTACGGCCATCTTTTTACTACTAATTTATATGTACTAATATATTACGTACTCGATAATACCATGAATATTTCAATAACTTTCCATGTATGAAAGTTTGTGTTTTCTATAGTAGTGGACAGAAGGACGGTGTTTACTCAACATAGCTTTGTAGTAAATTGATAATGTTGTTCTACTGTAACTATTACGCTGTGGCAACTCGTGTCCATCCAAGACATACTTTTTCGAGATCTATGAAAAAACGTGTTCAGGTAGCTAGATTAGGATTTAGATTAGCCTATTTAATGTTCACGTTCATTAGATATACTAAACTCTCTAATTATATGAAAACATGGAAACTCGAGATACCTAATAAATTTGCAAGCATTGTAATCGTAAATTGAATACGCGTCAGAAAACTTAATTATACGTAAATATAATACGTATCAAATAAAAAGTAATACAAATAAAAAAGTCACCAAAAAGAATCTAGGTATGTGAGATTCGATCCACGGTACTCGATCTTCTGATTCGACTTCAGTAGTTACACACTATACAATCATTGACCAAGGTGTCGAAAATTACACACATATCGTTTATGCCTTACTGTCAGACACATTATATTGGTCCACGTACATACGTAAAATTATTATTGTATTATTAAGAATTATGTCGTAAAATTAAAATTTGACCAAAAAGAATCTCTTTACGCTGGATTCGATCCACGTACCTCTCAATTACGAAGCGATGTCACTTACTATGCGCTATTTGAACGACGATTGGTTAGTCGAAAATTATGTACATAACCTTTGTGCCTTATTGTCAGAAACTGTATAAATTAATCATGATCCATCTAAAATAATTACAACACATTCATTACGAAAAATTCTGAATATTGCTTATAATAATTATTTTAGGTAGCTAAAGTTGTACCTATGTCTTGTAAAATGTTTGAAGTGTTTTTTATATTGCGTTAGGGTTCACAATCATATCATAATTTCATTAATATAAGAGATATATACATAGGTACATGGAGAAAAGAAGCCATAGATGCTTACCTTATTATGTCCATCATGCGTTTTTGACGATTTTTATACATCTTTTTTGCATTCCCAAAACGTTTATTTATAATTTTACCCATGTTTTATTTTAATTGAGATCGCCGAGAAAAGTGACACAGGTCCGACGCATGACGCGGCTGACCGCGATATGAGCGAGGATGATAGCAATATACGTAGATCGCTGGAGTAAATAGTGCGACATGATGTTAACGCTTCTCGGAATGAAAGGGCGTATGTGACATTTTGTAAACAGGCTCAGTACGCATTAACTGTGCTTTTTTTGGATTAAAATAATCAATGAAATTTATTGTACTTAAAAAATCAATATTTTAGAGAAAAAAAACAAATTTTAATACACTAAAATCTGGCGGAAAAAGTAGGAATCCTCTATTTTCAGAGGTGTTTTTGAGATTTTTTTCTATCGAGCCAATTATTAGGAAACATGTTTTGAAATCGATGAAAGTATTACTTATATCCTTGAGTATCGTGTATTTAAATTGCAGTACCATCCGGTACCTGGTTTATGAGATTTTCCATATCATGTTGGCACTATTTCGTAATTTCCGAGCCTTAAGCGATAAGTCCGTCCATTGTACTTTAGCTTTAAGAATTCTCTATATGTGTTTTGTAAAATTTTTGGTGTACAATAAAGAATTTTTGTATTGTATTGTATAATAATCATAAAATTTCTTTATTTATGAAAAATGTTACATTACACTCATCCTTAGTGTTAATATAATAAAATATAATGCCAAAATATTTATTATAAAACTAAGATCGTTAGCAGCTGTGCTAGGATTCCCTGTGTTACAGCTACCAAAATGCATACTTGGCCGTAACACAATTCATTTTATTCAATTGACGTTTTTTCTATGTAAAAGTAAAGCAATTTGTAATTTAATTGATTAGTGATGTGATTGAATTCACATATTTCAATAACGTTTATAATTTTGGACATTGTATCGCTTCTTATTAGTATTTAGTTTTTTTTTTTAAATTCAATAGGTATATTTAAAATTTGTACGCCGAAAGGCAAATCATGCTGGAATCTTTCAATAATGACATAACTTAATAATACCTATAATACCCATGTTTTTGACAAATTAATAATTCATTCATTCATATCACGCATATACTTTGATAAAAAAAAACGCCCAAGTTTGAGTAGGACTCACACACCGAGGGTTCCGTACTAACACAAAATGTACTGTTAAGGAACAAGTTGAGTTATAAATCAAAGTATTAATTTTTGATTAATAACATTATAATAATAATCATAGAGTAATAAAAATGCAGTATCATCTCATAATTTTTTTTTTATCATTAAGACGCTTACATGTGCTAACTAGCTTAACTTAATCAAAAATTTCACAAAAGATATTTAGTTAGTAGCAGTAAAAAAATCACATGTTAATTCTGATAATATTTCCCAATGGAAAGTTAATTCCAAAACACGTTGCCTTAAAATTAACGCTATAGAATATAATCGCAAAGTTACATATGCGCTTGTAACGTAAATAATTTAATTGTTCACGTGTACGTACGTGTTTAAAATTGTACCTAACAATAAAATAGCAAATTTTATCAAGAGGTTAATTCTCGTTTTCGATTTAAGTTACTAGTTTTATGTTGATAAGCTTTCTTTAGTTTTTTACCCAAACTTATAGTGAGTTTATCATCGCTGCCTCTTTTTTACTCCTACGCAGTCCGATAGCGACAAAATTTCTTGTCAGTGTCCTAAGGTAAGATATTAGTGTAATTATCTGATAATAAGTATGGGTTTCGTAATACAGTAATGATTTATCCGAAGTTTTGGTTCCTTTAACAGGTGACTAATTAACCCCTACACTCCACATTAATTACCTCAGCTAGTTAGCTGTTTATTATTTCAATCGAAATAAGTATTATTTTGAAAAATATTAAATATGAAATAATTAAATGTGCATCTGGTTGGTAGAGGAAGCTCTTAGGGCTAAAAGGGAAAATAAACAAACAAAATATTCTGTATTTACTTAATTACTGGGGCTCCCGCTCACATATACTCCTGACCCCTGTTCTACTTAGTCCAACCAGACTGAGGAACAAGTTCTGCCGATCCTTCTTTTTACCTACCTAAGTCTCTTCAAAGGTAATGAAATCTCAAGTTTTTATACCATTTGTTTAAAACCTAGAGCCGATTTAAAACTGATCATTCATATCCTACGAAATACTATGGTACCGCCTAATCAACACAACCACGGTAATGTTATCTAACACAACTCCAGTCTGATGAAATGACAAATCTAAATTCGAAGCAAATATTGATATGTCATTGCCTACCGTTCATATTGAGCCGGGCGTAGTATATTATTATATCATGGAGCCGGGTAATTTCTAGGCCAGAAACAATAGTTATTCGCGCATATTGACCGCGCACAGACCGCACAGTTTAGCAATGTTAGCATATTATGACGGTTCACCTCAAATTTAGAAATATTTAACTAAATCACAAGTTCATCAGTTCCCTACATAAATTTATCACTAAGCCTTTTCTTGTTAACTAATACTTTTAAAATTAAAAAAATAAGTTTAATGATTTGAAAATATCATAGGTACTTATTTGTATAAAAGTATACGACAAATATAAGCAATATGTGTATGTCCATGAAAAATAATATGATAAATAAATTTAAAATGTTGAATGGAAAATGCTTTAATATACAACTAAGTGACTGGCTGTTATGCAAATATTTTTATAGTATTAAGGAGTATCATAGTTATAATTAAAGAAATAATGTTTAATAATTACCTACTTTTACGGATTGCCGCAATAATATATAATCTAGTTTTTATAGATGAATAATATTTAATATTTGCACGCCTGCCTGCAGGCTGAATGCTGTACTTCACTTATCGAAATTGTAAGTATTGCATTCTTGCAAATAAACATTTGATTTGATATACAAAACCAGAGTAACACTGTTCCTCGTTGCGTGATATACCTACTATTCGTGAGATACCGGCCGAAGTGTTGGAAAGTGTATGCCAAAATTGGACTGAGCGGATGGACCATTTGAGGCACAGCCGCGGTCAACGTTTGCATGAAATAATCTTCAAACATTAAATTATATGGACCGTACTATCGATTTAAATAAAGATTTCATGCATTTCTTTGCATTTAATGTGTTTTTTTTTTGGTATTAAAAATCACCCATTAGTTACAAATTATTACTATATTTCTTGGTTTATCTATACCAAATAAAGAATAATTATATGCTTAAATTTTATTTCGAAAGTGGTAGGTAACCACCACAATTACTGTATTAGCATTTCATTAGGTGGCACTCGACATCGTAACCAATTTTTTTCTATAATGTTTGAAAAAAAAATTAGGTTCAACTACGTAACGTAACGCACATGTGTGTAGTTGTACTTACGTAATTCTTTTTTATTTCTAAGTCTAGTTTTTTAAAATAACATAAATCTGCGTAGGAAGTAGGGTAGAATACCTAGTTTGCCCCATTTAGTGGCACCTTCAACTTTAAGACGCTAGAAAAAATTATACAATTGTTTGAGCCCTGCTCTGTTTATTGATATATGTTCCCTATATAATGTAATTTACGTATTTAATTTTTAAAGGAACGCCAAGTGCTTCCTTATTTTTAGAAAAATATATAAAGACAAATATAGCGAAATCGCCGGTTTTCGGCCATTTTTTTTAGTTTTCGGTCAGCAGTACCCAGTTTTCGGTCGGTACATTTAATATTGATTTAAAATTAATGTATCCATACAATTAATAAAAAAAACAACATTTTTATGTGAAATATGTATGTGTGTATCCATTTAAAATGTCCTACTAGCCCAACACACATTTATTCCAACATCCTCATTGTTTTGGCAGTACATACTTAAAACTATACTTTAATGTTTGATTTAATTTGTTACACTTTAATAGTAATACTAGGGTAGCCGGAACAACATTTTCGCCCACATCATAATTTACTATCTAGTGATATGGTGGTCAAAGGATAGCCTATCAGCTATAATTCACTATAAATTATTTTTATCCGTCTAGGTGAAACTGTACAATCATATTTATCTTATACTTTTAGGCATACCCAACCGTCGGGGAGCAGTTGGGTGATGTCAGGCTCGGGGTTAATAGGGGTCCCACTACCGACTAAAAACCCCATGGTGTATCACTGTCCTCAACTAGAAGCAGAGACCGCGGGTTCAGTCGTGCACTCTTCCGCAGCCCCCAACGACGTCGCGGCCCAGCCTCTGGGGAATACCTCCCCTCTCCCGCCTCGTTGGATGCCCCGGAACACAGGGGGACATCCACACCTTTTGCGGACCTAACCCTGATGGGAGGCGCCGGCTGCCACATACAACCAACGCCCCAGGTCCTATGAGCGGAGACGGCGTGCGAGCTCGATTAGCTCGTCTCTTCAAATCGGGAGGCCGCTCCGCCTCCCTCTGCGAAACTATTATTCCACACGAAAGGCCACCGCCTTCCACGACCTCTCTTCATCGACTATCTTTACTATGATGGCCGATAATGAGAGGTCGGGCCCCATAACTGCGATCAGGGATATATAGGTATACGATATACACTTATACGACCGCTTCTCCTGGGCATGCCTCAAGTGCGAGCTGTCTTCCGCGAACCCAAACTGGGGGCCGGGGAACGCTCCCTTCGTGCGATGTTACACAGGTATCTCCCGAAACAGCCATGTCCGGCGAGAACCTGTGTCAGTCGGAAATAGGGCCTCCCATGCCTTCTTTGGACCCTCTCTGCGAGTACGGGCCGGATCGATTCGTGTCGAGCACCGGCCCCCCCTCTTTTGTGGGTCCTGCGAAGAGCCTGTCCCATGTGGTGAGAGCTGAGTGTCCAGTAGCCCCGAAACACTCTAACTGCCATTACTCTCTGTACCGCAAGCCGCGAGTGCATCTCCACTCGCGGCGCAGAAAGCCCTCCCCTCTCCTCCTCTGGTGTTTGGAAGGAGGCGACTCATAGCACCAGCTGTGTTCATGGGGGGCCAGCTGCCACACATGCGCCTCAAACCTCTATTTGCTATCAAGGACAACGCCGAGATATTTCAACGTTGTCCTGACCAGAATGCAGGTTCCGCCCACAACAATGGTAGAGTCTGCAGATGGCGCCCATCATCGGCCATAAAAATATATGGCCTTAGACCACGGATTTAGGAAGGGAGGGGATATGGCGCGAGGCATTTATTCTACTGATCCGCATGTCGCAGTTTTTCAATTATCTATCCCCACTGCGCTTCACGCCTACAAATGAAACAATAAACTCTTAAAGTAATACACTGAACGCAGGGCTCCCATTAGCTACTCACACCAACTCATTACAATGCACACTGACAAATCAATCAATGAAAGCAAAGCGCTCGGATATCACAGTAACAATAAAAATTACCCCTACATGCATACATTTACACGTACGCTAGGGCTTGATACTATCGGTAAAGTGGTATCGAAATAAAAACTACATAGTTTAACTGAATAAGTTATTGAGTATAAAATAACATTTCATGCTACATATATTCAAAATTCATGTTTTATTTATTTTCATAGTCACCTAAAATTTTATGAAAATGTAAGTAAATAATATGAAAAAATAATTGAATATAAAATAAAACAGCTTGCACTTGGTTTGAACCGTTTTAGGTAATTATTTATTGGATAAATGATACTTGACAACACATAGTATGTATGTTACTTTATTAGTTTTTATATTTTTTAAATTAATTTCACACGTACTTCTGTCAAAGCAGTCGTGGTTTCGGGGCAATTCGCATTCTTGGGGATTATGTAGCTCCAAAGAACAAGATGCCTTTGAGTCGACTTTCTCCGATTCCTAAAAGTTATGAATGCAATTGAAACCTCAGTAACTGTAGTCGGCGTTCTATAGTCACTACCTGCAGTATGCGATCGGCAAGGAGGGTAAGCGACGCGCTGCGCTAGACGCAGTAAATATTATCTTGCAGATAAGATTTCGTCACCAGATTTCAAGAAGTTCTCGATTGCCCTCCTTACCGCTCGCATACCGCAGGTGGTGCCTAGCATTAGCAACTATAATAACAAAGATGATACATTTTATATTTCATATCATGCATTTTTCGTATAAAAAATAAAAGGTATGTACCGAAAATATATGAAAAACTTTTATTTTTGGGACTGCTCAATCAAAAAGTCTGCCACTTTTATTCAAGGGTTGAAACATGTCTTCCCTAAAATGGGCTGAACATATTCTTCTTTTTTTAAATGGTAGCCAGGTAGATCCCCTGCCTGTCGCTTCAATCCATTTTTCCTTAATATTTGGATCTTTTGGGAAACTGACAGAAAATGTATGTTCTGTTTTAAAAATATCTTCCACTTTACAACAGTCAATTATAATAAGTAGTCTCTTTCCAAATAACGCTTGCAATATTGCTTTAAAGTTTATTAACATCATTTAGCAGGCTCGTTACAGTATCGATTGATCGTTTTAAAAATATCTTCCACTATACAATAGTCAATTATTATAAGTAGTCTCTTACCAAATAACGTTTGCAATATTGCTTTTAAGTTTATTAACAACATTTAGCAGGCTCGTTAAAGTATTGATTCATATAAGTATTTCTATTATGTATCGACCACATCACTAACTCTCGGCCGATAGCAGCGGCCGTACTACGCGACGACGCTCGCTTTCAGAATATCGTTAACGCAATTCTACATTGCGGCATTTGCTTGTTGAGTCGTAAACAATTTTATAACATTAGGAGCAATGGATTTCAATAATGAATATGCTATACTTTTGTCACCTTTGGACATTTTCAACGGCTCTGTTAACGTCGTTTGGAATTATGATGGATTTTAAATAATAACATGTGAATTCTTGTATTTACATGTCAAATGATATTCCATTTATGCTATAGTTCACCTTGTCACTTTTGTTCTTGCACGTAATGACAGCACAACTTGGCATTTGGTGGTAATTACACGACGTTTGCACGACCGTGGACAAAGTGCGACTGGCGCGCCGATATTTACGATTTTAACTAACAAGTTCTCTGGAACTCGTTGCTGCGACACGTGTCACGCCTCCTCGGCATATCCCCTCCCTTCCTAAATCCGTGCTTTAGACTTATGGAGCGCCTTATCCAGGCACAGCATTCTGATTCTGGCCACGACCGTCCCGACACTGTCCGTGGCCATCCGATTTCCGCTTCTCTGTAATTATCTCGAACGACGTCAACTCCACGAAGGTTGGTGCCTCAAAGCACCCAAATGCCCGACTTTCCACAAGAAGGGGCCCAAGACTCAGCTCTGCGGAACGCCACGCGCCGCGCGTCACGGGACCTCGAACCTCCGCATTTGTCGTCGGGAAGACTTCCTCTCTATCGGTGAGATAGTCCCCGACTAGCCTTCAGAGGCAGTGGGGAACTCGTTGATACTATAGTCCAGCGTGTATTTTGCTCCAGGGCAGCGTGTCGAAAGCGTTGGCAACGTCCAATGACACGACCAACAACACACCACTACTGGAGCACGCCTCCTTGGAGAGGTCGCGGACGCTGGAGATGGCATCCAGGGTCGAGTGACCTCTCGGAAACCCGAACTGGTTGTGTGCTAGGTTGGGCACTGTTCTCTCAAGGTGCTTAACGAGGCGGGCAGCCACGATACGCTTCAACAGTTTGCCCACATCGTCAACTACCACAATCTGATAGCTCGAAGGCTCATCCGCGGGACGGCCTTCCTTCCTCAGGAGAAGCTTGCCCCTCTTCCACTGTTTGAGGAATTTGCCCTCCCTGAGACACCTGTCACATAGGGCCTTCAGAGGTATCAGGTGCTCATTATTAAAACCTTTGTTATTTTATTTAAAAAAATACAAATAATCCTTAAAAACAATATTAGAGTTTAGTAACTTCGTAAGTAGGTAATGAATATCAATAACTATGTACAAAAACAAGACTTTTTAAGAAGAATTTAAGTACATTAATAAAAATGGACGAAGAACTAATACCACTGTTTTCGATACCTCAGTTTTCGGTCGCATTTCTTTCATACAAATATTATGTGACCGAAAACAGAATGTCAATAAATTACGGCCTATGTTTTCGGCCATCTCTAAAATGTGAATATCGTTATTTAATCATACTAATGCAAATTGACGGCCGAATTCTGAAAACTAAAATCTTAACTGTAATTGCAGTTGAATAAAAAGAGTAGTTCCGTACGTGTACTACCACGTTAATAAAAGAGACAAAACTATTTTAGGTTGCAAGTCGCTAAAACTCGGCCACCCCTGCCGAAAATAGAATAATTAAAGAAAATCTTGCTTCTGTTTCCGGCCCCTTAAAAAATCGTTATTTAAAATCAAATACTATTAAAATAATTATGAAAGAATGACTATAACTTATTTCTTCAGCTATAAAACTATTAACAATCAACATTTACTT